>OU342735.1:419064566-420264566 GCA_910589765.1 Avena atlantica
AACCGCGCGAGCACGGTGAGCATACTCACTCCCTTCCTCGCTTCCTGAATAATCACCAACGCCACCGCTCGAGCGTACGCCGCCGTCCGCCGCCGCCAGCGCTGCCAGACAATGGTCAACTGCGCTGTGTCCGTTGGATTTTGATCTATTGGCTGAGATTAGTTCTTAATCGAAAGGGTACGCGTCCATCTGCGCTATGCGTTTTAAGTAAGATCCTGCGGCCAGTATTAGTCGATCCGCACGAACCGTTACCGACCAATAGGATCGAGCCACGTGGACAGAGTTTGAATTAAAACAGAAATTAGAATCTATTAGATATGCAAACTTGTAAAATTCATAACTTTAATTTTACACGTCAAAATTTTGCAAATTTTATATCAATGGAATCAGCAGAACAAGTACTTTGCAACCATGCACTTTGTTTAATGTTTTGCTTCTGGAAAATTGGTTGAATTTGCAGAAACATGTGTAGGCATAGTTTGAATATAAAAATTGTTCTAGATATATTTTTAAGGTGAAATCTTTGCTAAATTGTTTGTATTGAACCTACTGACCATAGGAACCAACTTATGGATTTAAAATTGTATTTTGTGGAGTTAAGGAATAAATATTTGAATTGGAGCATTTCTAGTCAAATAAAAATATAGTTTATGTGTTAAAAATGCTTTTTGAGTAAAATCTTTGGGAAATGATTTTAATTAAACTCTCTGACCCTAAACACCAAGTTTTGAGAATTAAAATATAATTGATGAACCCTATGAGATTATTACTTTGCTAAAATATATTTTCAACAACATAAAATATCACCTTAGCATAATATTTGGTTTATGAGATGAAACCTTTTTCAAATGGTTTTACCACTTTTGTAAATGACCAATGTGAGCTTGAAAATGTTTAGAGCCTAGTAGAAACCACTTTTCTAAATAAAACTATCTTTTGCATGCTTGCATGCATGACCTTGTTTTTGTTATTTTATGTGTGATCAATTGTTTGAATGCTAGTTGAATATGTGTTTGCTTGATTGAATTGTAGTGAAGTTAGAAGAGTGTGATATTTGCAAGATCAAGAATTGAACCAACATTCTCTACTAAAAAGTCAATTGACACGATCATCCATGTCCTACTATTTTCATTACACTTAGTGGATTTTTGTAACATGCATGATAGGACTACTATATTTTATGCTATGCTAAATCCTATTAGGATATCCTTATATCTTCCTTAGTGAAAACATTGTAGTTGTAGTATGCTTAGCCCTGCTATATATTTGGGATGGGATACATGATATGATTATATGAAGTGTTGGAAAGATATATGTTTTATATAATAAAACAAGTACTCAATGAACCACCTAGGTGGACAAGGATACTCAAGATTGGACAAGGTGGCAACAAAGGTAACCATGTTCATATGGCTATCTTTTTGTGTGTGCACTAGAAGAAAACCACCCAGGGACTTAGAGATTAAACATGTTTCTCGTATAGTGGCTTCCGTGTACAACCACATGCTAAATGGGCTCTGGCTTAGTCAACTACATAGTGGAAGACCCATGCATTGGCTTCTTCAGGTTAACTAGAATTGTGTATGGGAAATTTATCCCTACATTGGTGCCTGGTTGACAAGCTAGCATTGTGTATTGGGAGGACTCCTATGGAAAGACTTTTTCACATTCTCGATCTGCCAGTATTCCATTTTGGTGAGCACTTATCCAGTGGCCACTGGTGGCATCAAGACGAGATTGTGTCATGTGGGTAAAGTGTACAACTTCTGCAGAAGATCAAATTCTAAGTACTTAGTCGTGTCCCCGGTTATGGACAAATCTGAGCAACTAAGGCCTGAAGCTATGGAAAATCTCGACATTCCAAATTCTCAAAGTAAAACTTGATGGTGACAACAAGGGATTAGAAGCACTTGGAGTTTTCCAAGTAGTTCAGAAAGATTTGGCAAAACATCAAAACTATTTTGAAAAGATAGGATAAAACTATATTGCTTTCTGCAAAAGATCCTAAACCCTACTGAGCCAAATATGCATGTAATGATAGGATCCACTTATTTATACATAGTAGTGAAACTTGCCAATACAATTCAAATGTATTGACCCTTGTGGCTGCAACTTATTATGTTGCAGGTTTCTTTGATGTTGGTAAAGTGTGTTGAATAGGATTACAAGTCTACAACCAACATGATTGCCTATGGCACTTTGAAGATGAAGGACCCCATGCTATAGTTAATTCTGTTGCATTGTAATGAGATAGCCAAATGAGCTAAGTAAGATGTAATGAATTATTTTATTCCTGGTTATAAAGTTGTAGTATGACCTTTGTTTCTTGATATTACATCTTAACTGTGGATGCTATCTATTGATCCAGGGACTAGCATTGTAAACACAGGGATCTCTACCTTATTAAAGGTTGGGAACCTTACAGCTGTCTCCTCTCTCGAGCTCACCCCTCTCCTTCTCCTTCCCCGACCCCGTGGTCAGTGGTGTCGCCTCCGGTGATTCCCGCCATCCTGGACGCCCTGGCCGCCGCCATGGTGCGGGAAGAGGTTGTCGACTTTGCTGTTCCCTCCTGTCTAACTATATTTGGACATGGAGCTCTCCTGCGACAGATCGATGCCGTCCCGAACCCTAGGGTTTGGGATTGGCGTTGATCCTGGCGCCGCCGCTGCTGTTGTGTGTTGTGGTGATTCACCTCGCCCCTAGGCGTGGCTATGGTCGCCGCTGTGGCGTTGTATGGGTCGCAGTGCCCCCTTGGGGGTGCTCCCCGTGCTGCCATGGTCGTCAGCCACTTCTGCTTCCTCTTCTAGTCTCCAGCGAGGACCTTTGGTGAGTCATTCCTCTCCCCTCGTTCTCTCTGTACTAAGCCAATCTATGCTAGATGTTGGTGGTGACCTTCCTGGTTACTGTCCTGTCCTTATTAGGGTTCTCGGTTTTACTTAGGGTTCATGCCCTGTTGTGGATTAGATATTGATAAATTGGATCATGTGTTGATTGTCCCTAAGCATGCTAAAGGATTGTTAGTTGTGGTTTGCTGCTTAGGATGAACTGTGGTGGTGCTAGTGGCTTATCAGATGATTCTATGAATTAATTTTGATGTGGTCAAGTGATAAGGTTGCTACAGAA
The DNA here is from genome assembly GCA_910589765.1 of Avena atlantica. Classification (NCBI taxonomy): domain Eukaryota; kingdom Viridiplantae; phylum Streptophyta; class Magnoliopsida; order Poales; family Poaceae; genus Avena; species Avena atlantica. Next base: position 419,067,690 of record OU342735.1, read on the forward strand.
GCAATTCTTGGGAATTTTGTGGTTTACTGCTTCACCACTGTCATTACTTGGTTAATGACAGTGAGTGTTGTGTAATGAAATCACTGTATTAACACCTGTTGGCTTAAGAATTCAGATGTAGTTTGAGATCAAATGGTTTCAAACAGTGAAGATATACATAGGTGAATATCTTGTTTATGATTCCCGTGTTTAAGAACAGGAAAATGATTTACAGTGGTTTGGTTGAATCTGTGAAGATTGAATGCTTAACCTGATTAATATAGAGTTGTTCTTGTGACACCATCTTTGGATGGCACACCGGTTAGATTCTATTTCATTGTTTGGGTTGGTCCCAGCTTAAAATGAGTTTGGCTATAAAGATAAGTAGAAGTTTTCCTTTCTTAAATCCCTAATACCAATGATGTTGGTCTGAGGTTTAGTGATTTACACCTCTATCTAGTTGGTTCACATGAATTGATTCTGATAGTGATACCAGTTGTTGTTGCTTAAATCAAAGTTGGGAAAAGATGCTTGTAAGCTTGATAACTTATATAGATCCATAAGATTAGATTCTAAGGTGCTACTCTTGTCTTAGAGATGTGCCTAGAAGTTTAATCTTAGCTATGTTCATTCTTGAATTGGAATATATCTTGATAGCTAAATCAATGATGTTGTTCTGAGATTTAGTTTGATCCTTATGCTTTTCTGTTTTCTTTTAGAGTTTAAAACCTTAGTGATGGATTCACCCCACTTGGGTGCTTTTGAGTGTTTGAATAAGATACAGATCATGTATGCTTGTCTAATCTTAGACAGATATATCATTTGATGCTCTATTTACTCACCACTTCTACTTGATGTTGTGGTTGATCTTGGGTAGCTTGATCTTGTGCTCCCCTGGTATTTCCATCTCCTGGCTTGTCCTTGATCTAGCCCATCATCTCCTGATCCTGATGGCTTGACCTTGGTCTTGCTATCCACCTGATCTTCCCCCTCCTTATGTCACCATCTTGGTGATGTGCTCATGGGTTTTGGTTGGTTTGATCTAGCTTGGCTTGGTTTAGCCGCTGGCTGTTGTGCTTGGTTTAGCTGCTGGCTGCTGTGCTTGGTGTGTAAAAGCAATGGAATGGTGTGGGGATTGATTTCCCACGACTGTGTTGACAGTTTTGTTTGGTTGTGCTGCTGTTGTGGTGTTGACAGCAAACACCATGCAGTTTGGTGTGTGTGCTTCTTGTGTACCTGCTGCACAGATGTGGATATGTTCAGAATTTTTGAAAGTTACTTTCATCTTATTACTTCTACCTGGCTGATGAAACTTGCCCCTCTTTACTGTTATTTGCCTTATGGCTTGAATTTATGAAAGATACATTCTTTCATATTGGTGAAACTTGCCCCTTTTTATAAGATTACTCAATGATGAACCTTGATTAGTGCACTTCACTGACAAGTCTGAGAGTAATACTATTTTAACCTTAACTTTTTTTTTGTGCAGGTACCAGACTTGGAAATTCAAGATTCTAGTTTAGGTTTTCTTCTTTATTTGTAGAATAGTCAAATGTAATATTCTTTATTCTTTTGTAATTTTGGTTCTATCCTTTTGTAATCTTTATTTTATTGTTGTGTAATAAATATTGTACTATTATCTATTAAAGAAATATTATTCTTTATTTATTTACTATTGTAAAAATTGTGGATGATTTTCATAAGTTACATTTTTGTAACTTATTTATTGAATGAAATTATGAAATGGAGATTCTTATTCTTAATTGCCTTCTTTATATAAAGTATGAGTTATTATTGGTTAACTCTTAATTGAATCAAATATTCAAACATTATTCAAAATTCTTTTGAATTTTAATTCAAACACTCAAGTTTTAAATTCAAATTTCATTTCCCAAAACACATAAATCCACAAAGATCATATCAAAGTCTATAACAATCATCCTTCAAGACTATATATATTCTCAAAGTATGAAAGAAACCTTGATCACTTTAGGTTTTTATTTGGCGAAAATTTTACCCACATTTTCTCAGATGAATGCATGCAACATTCCAAATTCTTAAATCTACCCTTCGTTAGTTCCTAAATGCTGGGATGTTAGAGTGACCCACTTGCAGAGGATTCTACCAATGAGGTCAAAAATGTTTACCTCACTCGGAAGAATCACTACTCCACAGTTCAGTGTTCCATCCTGTATGGTTTAGAATTGGAGCTTCATAAGCTCTTTGAGAACCGTGACCCTCATGATATAATCAATATGCTCAAAATGATATTTGAGACTCATGTGCCCGTGGAAAGCTATGAAGCTTATGAGAAGTTCTTTAACTGTAAGATGGTAGAGGGCAGCTCCGTTAGCGAGCACGTGCTCAAAATGTCTAGGCATGCAAACAAACTCCAAGATTTGGGAATAACAATTCCTAATGCGTTGGGGATTCATCGTGTCCTCCAATCACTGCCACCTAGTTACATGAACTTTGTGATGAACTACAACATGCAGTGCATGAATAAGACGTTGCATGAACTCTTCTCGATGCTGAAAACTATTGAAGTGGAAATTAAGAAAGAGCACCAAGTGTTGATGGTCAATAAGACCACCAATTTCAAGAAGCAGGGCAATCCTAAGAATAAGGGCAAATTTAAGAAGGGTGGAAAGAAAGCTACCGCGCCTAAGAATCCCAAGGCTGGCCCTCAGCCTGATACTGAGTGCTTTTACTGCAAGGGTGATGGGCATTGGAAGCACAATTGCCCCAAGTACTTGGAAGATCTGAAGAACGGCAACATAAAAAAGAAAGGTATATTTGATATACATGTTATTGATGTCTATCTTACTAGTAATCATAGTAGTGCTTGGGTATTTGATACTGGTTCGGTTGCTCATATTTGAAACTCGAAACAGGAACTTCGGAATAAACGAAGACTGACGAGAGACAAGGTGACGATGCACGTTGGAATGGATCCAAGGTTGATGCGATCATCGTCAACACTCTCCCTCTTCATCTGCCTTAGGGATTAGTTTATATTTGAATAATTGTTATCTGGTGCCTATGTTAAGCATGAACATTATACCTGGATCTTGTTTATTGCAAGACGGTTACTCATTTAAGTCTGAGAATAATTGTTGTTCGATTTATATGAGTAATATCCTTTATGGTCATGCACCTGAGATGAATGGTTTATTCTTATTGAATCTCGATTGTAGTGATACACATGTTCATAACATAGATGATAAACGAATAAAATTGAATGATAATTCCACATACACGTGGCACTGTCGTCTTGGTCACATTAGAGTGAAGCACATGAAGAAACTCCATTCCGATTGACTTCTTGAATCACTTGATTTTGAATCACTTGAAAGATCGAAGCATGTATAATGGTAAAAATAACTAAGACTCCATTCTCTGGGATAATGGAGCGAGCTACAAACTTATTGGAAATAATACATACCGATGTGTGCGGTCTAATGAGTGTAGCATCGCGCGGTGGATATCGTTATGTTCTTACTTTAACGGATGACTTGAGTAGATATGGGTATATCTACTTTATGAAACATAAATCCGAAACTTTGAGAAGTTTAAGGAATTCTAAAGTGAAGTAGAAAATCAACGTAACAAGAAGATTAAGTTTCTGTGTTCTGATCGTGGAGATGAATATCTGAGTTACGAGTTTGGTATGCATTTAAAGAAATGCGGAATACTTTCACAATTGACACTGCCGGGAACACCATGGCGTAATGGTGTGTCCGAACATCGTAATAAAACTCTCTTAGATATGGTTCCGTCTATGATGTCTCTTAAAGATTTACCGTTATCATTTTGGGGTTATGCATTAGAGACAGCCGCATTCACTTTAAATAGGGCACCACCTAAATCCGTTGAAACGACACCGTATGAATTATGGTTTGGTAAGAAACCTAAGTTGTCATTCCTTCAAGTCTGGGGCTGCGAATCTTATGTAAAGAAATTACAACCCGACAAGCTTGAACCCAAAGCATAAAAACGTGTCTTCATAGGATATCCTAAAGAAACAATTGGGTATACCTTCTATCATAGATCCGAAGGCAAAGTTTTTGTTGGCAATAATGGATCCTTTCTTGAAAAGGAGTTTCTCTCAAAAGATGAGACTGGAAGGAAATTAGAACTCTATGAGGTTGTTGAACCTTCTCTTGGATTTGAGAGTAGCACAGCACCGGAAGATGTTTCTGTGCCGCCTGCACCAATAAGAGAGGAATCTAATGGTGATGATCATGAAACTTCGAACATAGTTGCTACTGAACCTCGCAGGTCAGCGAGGGTTCGTGCCACTCCTAATTGGTATGACCCTGTCTTTAAAGTCATGTTGGTCAATGATGCGCGCAATTTGCATCAACTTTCTATATAATAATTTACCTCTATTCATTGATATTTGTCTTATTATGAGGTATTACTTATGGCTTTTCATTTCTTTATGCATGTTTGATGATTCTTGGAGGATGGACTGCCGGAGTATGGATTCTTATGGAAAAGAAGGTGTTTCGGTGCAATTTCGTGAAGATCAGAAAAATACCAAAAAAATATGGAAACATATTATTTTACCAGAAGACGAAGGAAGCCGAAAGGAGGAGCGAAGAGGGGCCGCAGGGGGGCCACACCCCCTAGGCGCGGGCTCACCCTAGGCTGCGCCTAGGGTAGGTGTGGCCCACCTGCCTGGCCTCCGACTCCGCCCCTTCACCTATATCTTCCCTACGGAACCCTAAGCCTCAGGGATCAACCACAGATAGATTTCCGCCACCTCTGGGGGCGGAAAACACCGAGAGAGAGAGAGAGAGATCTCCGGCAGACACATCTCTGCCGGGGGAATTCCTTCCCGCAGAGGGGAGACCGTGGCCATCAACACCATCGTCAAGCTAGGCTTCATCGGGATCATCATCATCATCCACACCATCATCACCACTTCATCCCACTCTAACAATTGTGTTGGATATTGCTTAGTTCATTAGGGGAAACTTTCCCGGTGTTAATTACTATTGTAGTTGATGCTTGTGAGTGAGCAACCATTGGATTATTTTTTTATGTTCAGATTGTTATCCATTACCATATCATCTTTGATCTTGATCCATATGATGTCTTGTGAGTAGTTAGTTTAGTTCTTGAGGACATGGGAGAAGTCATGTTGTTAGTAGTGAATTTGTGTTGAGTTATTATTCAATGGTTTAGTATTTAAGTTGTGGTGATATTCTTCTAGTGGTGTCATGTGAACGTCGACTACATGACACTTCACCATTTATGGGCCTAGGGGGATGCATTGTGTATTTGGCTACTAATTGTGGGGTTGCCGGAGTGACAGAAACCTGAACCCCCGTTAGGACACCTTTGCACAAGGGAGCGTAGGATCTCAGAGTTTAAGGCTGTGGTTATATTTATATCTTAATAATTTTCCTGTAGTTACGGATGTTTGCAGGGGGTTTAATCACAAGTGTGTATTAGTCCAATTAAGGTTGGTACATTAGCACAGGTTCACCCACACAACACTTACAACACTAGATAAGAGTACTCAGCTATTTGAAGCGGAAGCACTTGACAGAATTCCCATGTGTCCACAAGAACGTTTGGTCCTTATAAGTATTTCCACTGGCTTGTCCTTTGCTAAGAAAGGATTGGGCCACTTGCTACGTTTGTTCGTTGTCTTTGTTACTTGCACTTTGTTTTGTTGCCTTATCAGAAAACCACTAAAAATCCGTTTGCTAAGTATTTACAGAGAGTTCCTGCTCCATACCACTATTCAACACCATCTGCTCCTCGTTGGGATCGACACTCCTATTTATCGAAAGTACAACGATACAACTCCTATACTTGTGGGTCATCAAGACTATTTTCTGGCGTTGTTGCCAGGGAGTGAAGTGCTATTGAAGAGTGGAACTGGTAAGGGGAACTTTTACTGTGAGTATTGCTTTTGTTACTGCTTGTTGCTTTGTTTCCAATATGGATAACCCACTTGGTTTTCTATTTGGGAAAACTACTACCACCGCTAGGGTAGTATATGAACCACCACCTATTGAGATAGATCCTTTTAAGATACCTACAAGTATTGTTAATCGTGTTATGGATAATTATTATTTAGGGGATGGAACTATCCACCCTGGTGATCATTTGCTTTTTATCCATGAATTATGCGGGTTGTTTAAGTGTGCAGGTATCACAACTGAACAGGTGAAGAAGAAGTTACGCTCCGTATCCTTGAAAGGGAGAGCTGAAGAATGGTATAAGTTGCTGAAGGATGGAAAATCCATGGAATGGGAGGAGATGGCATCTCTCTTTTACTCCAAATTTTATCCTCCAGTAAAATTCATAAGGATAGAAATCTTATATATAACTTTTGGCCTCTTGATGGAGAGAGTACAGCTCAAGCTTGGGGGAGATTGAAGTTACTAATGCTTAAATGTCCTATTCATGAACTCCCTAACAATATTATTATCAATAACTTTTATGCTAGGCTTTCTCTTTATGATAAAGATTTACTAGATGCTTCTTGTGCTGGATCATTCACATGTATGAAGGAAGAAGCTAAATGGGATCTCTTAGACCGTATTCAAGATAACATTGAAGCTTGGGAGAATGACAAAGGAACAAAGTCAGGTATAAACTATGATTATGAATGCATTAAATCTTTTATGGGAACTGATGACTTCCGTGATATTAGCAATGAGTTTGGTATTGATTTCCAAAGTATTGCCAACTGTTTTAAGGCCTTTTCCTCTTACATAGAAATTCCCAAAAAGAAGTGGAATAAGTACCATGCTCCGTATAAAGATATTGTTAATCATGTTCTAGTTAGAAGTACTCAAGTTTGTACTACTAATCATATTATGCACGAACCTCATGTTGAGAAATTACCTTTCACAGCTAAGGTAAAGGGGTATTCTATGATTATTAGTGCAAATAACAAAGGTACAATGAAAATTGTGGAGCTTGATGAACAATTGAATGTTGAACCTGTGGTAGCTATTGTGAAAGACACTGTCACTAGAAATATAGAGGATGAGCACATTGTATTCTATGAAGACGCTTCTAATATTATCTCTCATCCTAGTAAGTCTAGAAAATCTAGTGTTCATGTGCTTTCTGTTAAAATTGGTGATCATTGCTATTATGGTTTATGTGATATTGGTGCTAGTTTTAGTGCTATTCCTTATGAGCTTTACAGGGAAATTATGCATGAGATTGGTCCTTGTGAGCTTGAGGACATTGATGTGGTTATCCACCTTGCTAATAAGGAAAACATTTGCCCCATTGGCATTGTAAGAGATGTGGAGGTTCTTTGCGGTAAGATTAAGTATCCTGCTGATTTTCTAGTGCTTAATTCAGCAGCTAGCAAAACTTGTCCTATCATTTTTGTTAGACATTTCTTGAACACTTGTGGAGCTATTATTGATTGTAAGAAGGAGAAAGTTTTAACTAAGTTTGGTGGAGATTCTTATGTGTTTAACTTTTCCAAATTTGCTAAAGCTCCTTGTGAAAATAGCTTGCCTAATAAAGATTTCAGGATGGAACAACTTGCTTCTATTGATCCAGTCTATGACCTTGGACCTCTTTTTGGTGACTGTAAGTATGCTTATTCTGAGTGACAGTTATATTGTCAACTTTATTCAAAGTACTACTAAAAGTTATTTTGAGAGAGGAAACATGGTTTTATGCATCTCAATAATGTTAAGTTTCCATGTTTTATGTTGAAAGCTTTGAAGTTGCATCTGTTTTGTCTACCTATGCTTGTGGCTTTTTGTTTCAACAATTCGTTTTCTCATGACACCCCCATGCATAGGAAGTGGGTTAGACTCAAGTGTGTTGGTTATTTTCTTCTTGATGCTCTCTTTCACTTCCAATATATATCCTATGTGAGCATCTTTGGAAGTTTCAAGCCTAACTTAAAGGCATTAAAGAAAAGTACTTGTTGGGAGATAACCCAAGAGTTTTGTCGAGTCTTGGAAGTTATTACCTCAGTAATAACCGCTCCTTATCCTTTTTTTGGTTTTTGTGTCAAGTTCAACTACTTTTGTGAAGTAGAGGAGTTATGAAAAGTGGATGTCCTGGGACAGATTTTTGTGTTGCATTGTAAAAATTCGTGAGGAAGCTCAGTACTTCGTATGGAGCTGAATTTTTCTGAGATTGTTCTCCAGGCTGTTACCCAACTTTCATTAGTTCTGCACTTTTTTATTTGAGCAAAAGAAGGTCTTCGAAAAAATCAATCTTTACCTGATGGTCTGTTTTGATAGATTTCTGTCATCATTTCCATTTGCCTCTTATAGAAGCTTTTGTTTTGTTGGGTTTTCAGTTGAAGTGTGTACCCAAAGGTTTATTGTTTTTTCTTATACTAATGTTGACATTTATGTTTGTGTGAGACCTTGTAGGAAAGAAAATTCCAGGGGAAGGAGAAAAGGAGTCTGCAGAGTTCGTCTTTGAATAGGTAAAAGTGGTGAAAATAGAAGGTTCGTGAAACCCCAATCTTTTTATGTTTTTTATGTGTTTAATACATAAGGAAGACTAACAGACATAACTGAAGAGTAAACAGAGTCCGGGGTGGACAAACCCACCCCAGGCGCGGGCCCAGCCTGGTCGCACCTGGAGGGGGTGTGTCGCCCCCGAACTCCGTCTCCGCCTTGTTTCCGTATCAGAACCTTCCTTATGCCTTGAAACTTCGAAATATATAACCCCCCGGATCCCCCGAGGTTCGTGCATCGTGTTCTCGTCGTGTTATCGTTTCAAACTGTTTCTGTCAGGAAATCTTCTCAAGTTTAGAGCACCATGGCCTCCGCCAATGACAAAGGCAAGAAGCCCGAGGAAGAAGAACCTCAAGTCCCCAAGGAGGAGGATATTTCAGTAGGATATGAAGGTGACATGGAGAAGGGCAAGCAACCGGACACTCGCGCTACTGTCGCAAGCATTGGAGTGGTGGCAACCCCTATCAAGCTTAAGAGGACAGCACAGATGTCTACAGGAGGGAAACCTCCACGTCTCTTCTACAATTCACGGTCATCTCCTCCACGTAACAAGAGACCCTTCCATACACTTATACATGAATATCAATACCAACAGGTGCCCAAAGGGAACTTGCCTTCGGTTTGGGATATGCCCCGTTCTAACAATGCAGAAAAGGATCATGCTAAAGATGAAGAGTGGGGAAAGAATAACAAGGACTGGGATTCTCGGTCTGACATGATCATGAACCATATAGAGCAAAACTCGGAGCTAATCCATACTCTTACTTTTGAGTTCTAAGAGTTAAGGAAGCTGATTGAACAGCTTATCAAGATAACACCACCACCATCGAAGGAGTAATTCGTCATCAGGTTTGGCATACCCTTGGCTTGTTCCAAGCTTCGGGGAGTGCCGCAGTATCACCATCATTATCTTTTATCTTTTACCTTTTTAGTGGATTCATATCTGTGGTAGAGAAGCTATCTTATAGTTTCGTTTGCACGTGGAAGTATCTCTCCTTTAGTTGATTATCTATGTATCCCTTGGTGTGAGTGCCTTTATTGAATATTAATGAGAAGTCTCATATTTTACTTTTTGCACTTCTTATTTTAGTTTGCAATCTCTATTATATGATGGATCTTGTTGATCAGTATTGGCATCACTTTGGGATCATCAAGTGGATCTAAATTGGTTTTGTCAAACCGAGTTTTGGTCAGTAGCATTACTTTGAAAGAGAAAAAGCTTACAGGTATTTTGTATCATTTGTTTTCTTTCTTGTTGGCTCATAAGCTTAGTATTCTTTATTTAAGATCCTTTGTGTCTTCAAGGAAGATTGCAACCCGACAAGCTTGAACCCAAAGCATAAAAACGTGTCTTCATAGGATATCCTAAAGAAACAATTGGGTATACCTTCTATCATAGATCCGAAGGCAAAGTTTTCGTAGGCAATAATGGATCCTTTCTTGAAAAGGAGTTTCTCTCAAAAGATGAGACTGGAAGGAAATTAGAACTCTATGAGGTTGTTGAACCTTCTCTTGGATTTGAGAGTAGCACAGCACCGGAAGATGTTTCTATGCCGCCTGCACCAATAAGAGAGGAATCTAATGGTGATGATCATGAAACTTCGAACATAGTTGCTACTGAACCTCGCAGGTCAGCGATGGTTCGTGCCACTCCCTAATTGGTATGACCATGTCTTGAAAGTCATGTTGGTCAATGATACGCGCAATTTGCATCACCTTTCTATATCATAATTTACCTCTATTCATTGATATTTTTCTTATTATGAGGTATTACTTATGGCTTTTCATTTGTTTACGCATGTTGGATGATTCTTGGAGGATGGACTGCCGGAGTCTGGATTCTTATGGAAAAGAAGGCGTTTCGGTGCAATTTCGTGAAGATCAGAAAAATACCAAAAAAATATGGAAACATATTATTTTACCAGAAAACGAAGGAAGCCTGAAGGAGGAGCGAAGAGGGGCCGCAGGGGGGCCACACCCCCCTAGGCGTGGGCTCACCCTAGGCCGCGCCTAGGGTAGGTGTGGCCCACCTGCCTGGCCTCCGACTCCGCCCCTTCGCCTATATCTTCCCTACGGAACCCTAAGCCTCAGGGATCAACCACAGATAGATTTCCGCCGCCTCTGGGGGCGGAAAACGAGACGAGAGAGAGAGAGAGAGAGAGAGAGAGAGAGAGAGAGAGAGAGAGAGAGAGAGAGAGAGAGAGAGAGAGAGAGAGAGAGAGATCCGGCAGACACATCTCTGCCGGGGGAATTCCTTCCTGCAGAGGGGAGACCGTCGCCATCAACACCATCGTCAAGCTAGGCTTCATCGGGATCATCATCATCATCCACACCATCATCACCACTTCATCCCACTCTAACAATTGTGTTGGATATTGCTTAGTTCATTAGGGGAAACTTTCCCGGTGTTAATTACAATTGTAGTTGATGCTTGTGAGTGAGCAACCATTGGATTATTTTTTTTATTCAGATTGTTATCCATTACCATATCATCTTTGATCTTGATCCATATGATGTCTTGTGAGTAGTTAGTTTAGTTCTTGAGGACATGGGAGAAGTCATGTTGTTAGTAGTGAATTTGTGTTGAGTTATTATTCAATGGTTTAGTATTTAAGTTGTGGTGATATTCTTCTAGTGGTGTCATGTGAACGTCGACTACATGACACTTCACCATTTATGGGCCTAGGGGGATGCATTGTGTATTTGGCTACTAATTGTGGGGTTGCCGGAGTGACAGAAACCTGAACCCCCGTTAGGACACCTTTGCACAAGGGAGCGTAGGATCTCAGAGTTTAAGGCTGTGGTTATATTTATATCTTAATAATTTTCCTGTAGTTACGGATGTTTGCAGGGGGTTTAATCACAAGTGTGTATTAGTCCAATTAAGGTTGGTACATTAGCACAGGTTCACCCACACAACACTTACAACACTAGATAAGAGTACTCAGCTATTTGAAGCGGAAGCACTTGACAGAATTCCCATGTGTCCACTAGAACGTTTGGTCCTTATAAGTATTTCCACTGGCTTGTCCTTTGCTAAGAAAGGATTGGGCCACTTGCTACGTTTTTTCGTTGTCTTTGTTACTTGCACTTTGTTTTGTTGCCTTATCAGAAAACCACTAAAAATCCGTTTGCTAAGTATTTACAGAGAGTTCCTGCTCCATACCACTATTCAACACCTTCTGCTCCTCGTTGGGATCGACACTCCTATTATCAAAAGTACAACGATACACCTCCTATACTTGTGGGTCGTCAAGACTATTTTCTAGCGTCGTTGCCAGGGAGTGAAGTGCTATTGAAGAGTGGAACTGGTAAGGGGAACTTTTACTGTGAGTATTGCTTTTGTTACTGCTTGTTGCTTTGTTTCCAATATGGATAACCCACTTGGTTTTCTATTTGGGAAAACTACTACCACCGCTAGGGTAGTATATGAACCACCACCTATTGAGATAGATCCTTTTAAGATACCTACAAGTATTGTTAATCGTGTTATGGATAATTATTATTTAGGGGATGGAACTATCCACCCTGGTGATCATTTGCTTTTTATCCATGAATTATGCGGGTTGTTTAAGTGTGCAGGTATCACAAATGAACAGGTGAAGAAGAAGTTACGCTCCGTATCCTTGAAAGGGAGAGCTGAAGAATGGTATAAGTTGCTGAAGGATGGAAAATCCATGGAATGGGAGGAGATGGCATCTCTCTTTTACTCTAAATTTTATTCTCCTAGTAAAATTCATAAGGATAGAAATCTTATATATAACTTTTTGGCCTCTTGATGGAGAGAGTACATCTCAAGCTTGGGGGAGATTGAAGTTACTAATGCTTAAATGTCCTATTCATGAACTCCCTAACAATATTATTATCAATAACTTTTATGCTAGGCTTTCTCTTCATGATAAAGATTTACTAGATGCTTCTTGTGCTGGATCATTCACATGTATGAAGGAAGAAGCTAAATGGGATCTCTTAGACCGTGTTCAAGATAACACTGAAGCTTGGGAGAATGACAAAGGAACAAAGCCAGGAATAAACTATGATTATGAATGCATTAAATCTTTTATGGGAACTGATGACTTCCGTGATATTAGCAATGAGTTTGGTATTGATTTCCAAAGTATTGCCAACTGTTTTAAGGCCTTTGCCTCTTACATAGAAATTCCCAAAAAGAAGTGGAATAAGTACCATGCTCCGTATAAAGATATTGTTAATCATGTTCTAGTTAGAAGTACTCAAGTTTGTACTACTAATCATATTATGCATGAACCTCATGTTGAGAAATTACCTTTCACAGCTAAGGTAAAGGGGTATTCTATGATTATTAGTGCAAATAACAAAGGTACAATGAAAATTGTGGAGCTTGGTGAACAATTGAATGTTGAACCTGTGGTAGCTATTGTGAAAGACACTGTCACTAGAAATATAGAGGATGAGCACATTGTATTCTATGAAGACGCTTCTAATATTATCTCTCATCCTAGTAAGTCTAGAAAATCTAGTGTTCATGTGCTTTCTGTTAAAATTGGTGATCATTGCTATTATGGTTTATGTGATATTGGTGCTAGTTTTAGTGCTATTCCTTATGAGCTTTACAGGGAAATTATGCATGAGATTGGTCCTTGTGAGCTTGAGGACATTGATGTGGTTATCCATCTTGCTAATAAGGAAAAAAAATTCCCCATTGGCATTGTAAGAGATGTGGAGGTTCTTTGCGGTAAGATTAAGTATCCTGCTGATTTTCTAGTGCTTAATTCAGCAGCTAGCAAAACTTGTCCTATCATTTTTGTTAGACCTTTCTTGAACACTTGTGGAGCTATTATTGATTGTAAGAAGGAGAAAGTTTTAACTAAGTTTGGTGGAGATTCTTATGTGTTTAACTTTTCCAAATTTGCTAAAGCTCCTTGTGAAAATAGCTTGCCTAATAAAGATTTCAGGATGGAACAACTTGCTTCTATTGATCCAGTCTATGACCTTGGACCTCTTTTTGGTGACTGTAAGTATGCTTCTTCTGAGTGAAAGTTATATTGTCAACTTTATTCAAAATACTACTAAAAGTTATTTTGAGAGAGGGAAACATGGTTTTATGCATCTCAATAATGTTAAGTTTCCATGTTTTATGTTGAAATCTTTGAAGTTGCATCTGTTTTGTCTACCTATGCTTGTGGCTTTTTGTTTCAACAATTCGTTTTCTCATGACACCCCCATGCATAGGAAGTGGGTTAGACTCAAGTGTGTTAGTTATTTTCTTCTTGATGCTCTCTTTCACTTCCAATATATATCCTATGTGAGCATCTTTGGAAGTTTCAAGACTAACTTAAAGGCATTAAAGAAAAGTACTTGTTGGGAGATAACCCAAGAGTTTTGTCGAGTCTTGGAAGTTATTACCTCAGTAATAACCGCTCCTTATCCTTTTTTTGGTTTTTGTGTCAAGTTCAACTACTTTTGTGAAGTAGAGGAGTTGTGAAAAGTGGATGTCCTGGGACAGATTTTTGTGTTGCATTGTAAAAATTCGTGAGGAAGCTCAGTACTTCGTATGGAGCTTAATTTTTCTGAGATTGTTCTCCAGGTTGTTACCCAACTTTCATTAGTTCTGCACTTTTTTATTTGAGCAAAAAAAGGTCTTCGAAAAAATCAATCTTTACCTGATGGTCTGTTTTGACAGATTTTTGCCATCATTTGCATTTGCCTCTTACAGAAGCTTTTGTTTTGTTGGGTTTTCAGTTGAAGTGTGTACCCAAAGGTTTATTGTTTTTTCTTATACTAATGTTGACATTTATGTTTGTGTGAGACCTTGTAGGAAAGAAAATTCCAGGGGAAGGAGAAAAGGAGTATGAAGAGTTCGTCTTTGAATAGGTAAAAGTGGTGAAAATAGAAGGTTCGTGAAACCCCAATCTTTTTATGTTTTTTATGTGTTTAATACATAAGGAAGACTACGAGACATAACTGAAGAGTAAACAGAGTCCGGGGTGGACAAACCCACCCCAGGCACGGGCCCAGCCTGGTCGCGCCTAGAGGGGGTGTGTCGCCCCCAAACTCCGTCTCCGCCTTGTTTCCGTATCAGAATCTTCCTTATGCCTAGAAACTTTGTAATATATAACCCCCCGGATCCCCCGAGGTTTGTGCATCGTGTTCTCGTCGTGTTATCGTTTCAAACTGTTTCTGTCAGGAAATCTTCTCAAGTTTAGAGCACCATGGCCTCCGCCAACGACAAAGGCAAGAAGCCCGAGGAAGAAGAACCTCAAGTCCCTAAGGAGGAGGAGATTTCAGTAGGATATGAAGGTGACATGGAGGAGGGCAAGCAACCGGACACTCGCGCTACTGTCGCAAGCATTGGAGTGGTGGCAACCCCTATCAAGCTTAAGAGGACAGCACAGATGTCTACAGGAGGGAAACCTCCACGTCTCTTCTATAATCCACGGTCATCTCCTCCACGTAACAAGAGACCCTTCCATACACTTATACATGAATATCAATACCAACAGGTGCCCAAAGGGAACTTGCCTTAGTTTGGGATATGCCCCGTTCTAACAATGCAGAAAAGGATCATGCTAAGGATGAAGAGTGGGGAAAGAATAACAAGGACTGGGATTCTCGGTCTGACATGATCATGAACCATATAGAGCAAAACTCGGAGCTAATCCATACTCTTACTTTTGAGTTCTAAGAGTTAAGGAAGCTGATTGAACAGCTTATCAAGATAACACCACCACCATCGAAGGAATAATTCGTCATCAGGTTTGGCATCCCCTTGGCTTGTTCCAAGCTTGGGGGAGTGCCGCAGTATCACCATCATTATCTTTTATCTTTTACCTTTTTAGTGGATTCATATCTGTGGTAGAGAAGCTATCTTATAGTTTGGTTTGCATGTGGAAGTATCTCTCCTTTAGTTGATTATCTATGTATCCCTTGGTGTGAGTGCCTTTATTGAATATTAATGAGAAGTGTCATATTTTACTTTTTGCACTTCTTATTTTAGTTTGCAATCTCTATTATATGATGGATCTTGTTGATCAGTATTGGCATCACTTTGGGATCATCAAGTGGATCTAAATTGGTTTTGGCAAACCGAGTTTTGGTCAGTAATATTACTTTGAAAGAGAAAAAGCTTACAGGTATTTTGTATCATTTGTTTTCTTTCTTGTTGGCTCATAAGCTTAGTATTCTTTATTTAAGATCCTTTGTGTCTTCAAGGAAGATTGCAACCCGACAAGCATGAACCCAAAGCATAAAAACGTGTCTTCATAGGATATCCTAAAGAAACAATTGGGTATACCTTCTATCATAGATCCGAAGGCAAAGTTTTCGTTGGCAATAATGGATCCTTTCTTGAAAAGGAGTTTCTCTCAAAAGATGAGACTGGAAGGAAATTAGAACTCTATGAGGTTGTTGAACCTTCTCTTGGATTTGAGAGTAGCACAGCACCGGAAGATGTTTCTATGCCGCCTGCACCAATAAGAGAGGAATCTAATGGTGATGATCATGAAACTTCGAACATAGTTGCTACTGAACCTCGTAGGTCAGCGATAGTTCGTGCCACTCCCTAATTGGTATGATCCTGTCTTGAAAGTCATGTTGGTCAATGATACGCGCAATTTGCATCAGCTTTCTATATCATAATTTACCTCTATTCATTGATATTTTTCTTATTATGAGGTATTACTTATGGCTTTTCATTTGTTTATGCATGTTGGATGATTCTTGGAGGATGGACTGCCGGAGTCGGGATTCTTATGGAAAAGAAGGCGTTTCGGTGCAATTTCGTGAAGATCAGAAAAATACCAAAAAAATATGGAAACATATTATTTTACTAGAAAACGATGGAAGCCTGAAGGAGGAGCGAAGAGGGGCCGCAGGGGGGCCACACCCCCTAGGCGTGGGCTCACCCTAGGCCGCGCCTAGGGTAGGTGTGGCCCACCTGCCTGGCCTCCGACTCCGCCCCTTCGCCTATATCTTCCCTACGGAACCCTAAGCCTCAGGGATCAGCCACAGATAGATTTCCGCCGCCTCTGGGGGCGGAAAACACCGAGAGAGAGAGAGAGAGAGAGAGAGAGAGAGAGAGAGAGAGAGAGAGAGAGAGAGAGAGAGAGAGATTCGGCAGACACATCTCTGCCGGGGGAATTCCTTCCCGCAGAGGGGAGACCGTCGCCATCAACACCATCGTCAAGCTAGGCTTCATCGGGATCATCATCATCATCATCCACACCATCATCACCACCTCATCCCACTCTAAAAATTGTATTGGATATTGCTTAGTTCATTAGGGTAAAGTTTCCCGGTGTTAATTACTATTGTAGTTGATGCTTGTGAGTGAGCAACCATTGGATTATTTTTTTATGTTCAGATTGTTATCCATTACCATATCATCTTTGATCTTGATCCATATGATGTCTTGTGAGTAGTTAGTTTAGTTCTTGAGGACATGGGAGAAGTCATGTTGTTAGTAGTGAATTTGTGTTGAGTTATTATTCAATGGTTTAGTATTTAAGTTGTGGTGATATTCTTCTAGTGGTGTCATGTGAACGTCGACTACATGACACTTCACCATTTATGGGCCTAGGGGGATGCATTGTGTATTTGGCTACTAATTGTGGGGTTGCCGGAGTGACAGAAACCTGAACCCCCGTTAGGACACCTTTGCACAAGGGAGCGTAGGATCTCAGAGTTTAAGGCTGTGGTTATATTTATATCTTAATAATTTTCCTGTAGTTACGGATGTTTGCAGGGGGTTTAATCACAAGTGTGTATTAGTCCAATTAAGGTTGGTACATTAGCACAGGTTCACCCACACAACACTTACAACACTAGATAAGAGTACTCAGCTATTTGAAGCGGAAGCACTTGACAGAATTCCCATGTGTCCACAAGAACGTTTGGTCCTTATAAGTATTTCCACTGGCTTGTCCTTTGCTAAGAAAGGATTGGGCCACTTGCTACGTTTGTTCGTTGTCTTTGTTACTTGCACTTTGTTTTGTTGCCTTATCAGAAAACCACTAAAAATCCGTTTGCTAAGTATTTACAGAGAGTTCCTGCTCCATACCACTATTCAACACCTTCTGCTCCTCGTTGGGATCGGCACTCCTATTTATCGAAAGTACAACGATACACCTCCTATACTTGTGGGTCATCAAGACTATTTTCTGGCGTCGTTGCCAGGGAGTGAAGTGCTATTGAAGAGTGGAACTGGTAAGGGGAACTTTTACTGTGAGTATTGCTTTTGTTACTGCTTGTTGCTTTGTTTCCAATATGGATAACCCACTTGGTTTTCTATTTGGGAAAACTACTACCACCGCTAGGGTAGTATATGAACCACCACTTATTGAGATAGATCCTTTTAAGATACCTACAAGTATTGTTAATCGTGTTATGGATAATTATTATTTAGGGGATGGAACTATCCACCCTGGTGATCATTTTCTTTTTATCCATGAATTATGCGGGTTGTTTAAGTGTGCTGGTATCACAACTGAACAGGTGAAGAAGAAGTTACGCTCCGTATCCTTGAAAGGGAGAGCTGAAGAATGGTATAAGTTGCTGAAGGATGGAAAATCCATGGAATGGGAGGAGATGGCATCTCTCTTCTACTCTAAATTTTATCCTCCCAGTAAAATTCATAAGGATAGAAATCTTATATATAAATTTTGGCCTCTTGATGGAGAGAGTACAGCTCAAGCTTGGGGGAGATTGAAGTTACTAATGCTTAAATGTCCTATTCATGAACTCCCTAACAATATTATTATCAATAACTTTTATGCTAGGCTTTCTCTTCATGATAAAGATTTACTAGATGCTTCTTGTGCTGGATCATTCACATGTATGAAGGAAGAAGCTAAATGGGATCTCTTAGACCGTATTCAAGATAACACTGAAGCTTGGGAGAATGACAAAGGAACAAAGTCAGGTATAAACTATGATTATGAATACATTAAATCTTTTATGGGAACTGATGACTTCCGTGATATTATCAATGAGTTTGGTATTGATTTCCAAAGTATTGCCAACTGTTTTAAGGCCTTTGCCTCTTACATAGAAATTCCCAAAAAGAAGTGGAATAAGTACCATGCTTCGTATAAAGATATTGTTAATCATGTTCTAGTTAGAAGTACTCAAGTTTGTACTACTAATCATATTATGCATGAACCTCATGTTGAGAAATTACCTTTCACAGATAAGGTAAAGGGGTATTCTATGATTATTAGTGCAAATAACAAAGGTACAATGAAAATTGTGGAGCTTGATGAACAATTGAATGTTGAACCTGTGGTAGCTATTGTGAAAGACACTGTCACTAGAAATATAGAGGATGAGCACATTGTATTCTATGAAGATGCTTCTAATATTATCTCTCATCCTAGTAAGGCTAGAAAATCTAGTGTTCATGTGCTTTCTGTTAAAATTGGTGATCATTGCTATTATGGTTTATGTGATATTGGTGCTAGTTTTAGTGCTATTCCTTATGAGCTTTACAGGGAAATTATGCATGAGATTGGTCCTTGTGAGCTTGAGGACATTGATGTGGTTATCCACCTTGCTAATAAGGAAAAAAAATTCCCCATTGGCATTGTAAGAGATGTGGAGGTTCTTTGCGGTAAGATTAAGTATCCTGCTGATTTTCTAGTGCTTAATTCAGCAGCTAGCAAAACTTGTCCAATCATTTTTGTTAGACCTTTCTTGAACACTTCTGGAGATATTATTGATTGTAAGAAGGAGAAAGTTTTAACTAAGTTTGGTGGAGATTCTTATGTGTTTAACTTTTCCAAATTTGCTAAAGCTCCTTGTGAAAATAGCTTGCCTAATAAAGATTTCAGGATGGAACAACTTGCTTCTATTGATCCAGTCTATGACCTTGCACCTCTTTTTGGTGACTGTAAGTATGCTTATTCTGAGTGACAGTTATATTGTCAACTTTATTCAAAGTACTACTAAAAGTTATTTTGAGAGAGGGAAACATGGTTTTATGCATCTCAATAATGTTAAGTTTCCATGTTTTATGTTGAAAGCTTTGAAGTTGCATCTGTTTTGTCTACCTATGCTTGTGGCTTTTTGTTTCAACAATTCGTTTTCTCATGACACCCCCATGCATAGGAAGTGGGTTAGACTCAAGTGTGTTGGTTATTTTCTTCTTGATGCTCTCTTTCACTTCCAATATATATCCTATGTGAGCATCTTTGGAAGTTTCAAGCCTAACTTAAAGGCATTAAAGAAAAGTACTTGTTGGGAGATAACCCAAGAGTTCTGTTGAGTCTTGGAAGTTATTACCTCAGTAATAACCGCTCCTTATCCTTTTTTGGTTTTTGTGTCAAGTTCAACTACTTTTGTGAAGTAGAGGAGTTGTGAAAAGTGGATGTCCTGGGACAGATTTTTGTGTTGCATTGTAAAAATTCGTGAGGAAGCTCAGTACTTTGTATGGAGCTTAATTTTTCTGAGATTGTTCTCCAGGTTGTTACCCAACTTTCATTAGTTCTGCACTTTTTTATTTGAGCAAAAGAAGGTCTTCGAAAAAATCAATCTTTACCTGATGGTCTGTTTTGACAGATTTCTGCCATCATTTGCATTTGCCTCTTACAGAAGCTTTTGTTTTGTTGGGTTTTCAGTTGAAGTGTGTACCCAAAGGTTTATTGTTTTTTCTTATACTAATGTTGCCATTTATGTTTGTGTGAGACCTTGTAGGAAAGAAAATTCCAGGGGAAGGAGAAAAGGAGTCTGCAGAGTTCGTCTTTGAATAGGTAAAAGTGGTGAAAATAGGAGGTTCGTGAAACCCCAATCTTTTTATGTTTTTATGTGTTTAATACATAAGGAAGACTATGAGACATAACTGAAGAGTAAACAGAGTCCGGGGTGGACAAACCCACCCCAGGAACGGGCCCATCCTGGTCGCGCCTGGAGGGGGTGTGTCGCCCCCGAACTCCGTCTCCGCCTTGTTTCCGTATCAGAACCTTCCTTGTGCCTTGAAACTTCGTAATATATAACCCCCCGGATCCCCCGAGGTTAATGCATCGTGTTCTCATCGTGTTATCGTTTCAAACTGTTTCTGTCAGGAAATCTTCTCAAGTTTAGAGCACCATGGCCTCCGCCAACGACAAAGGCAAGAAGCCCAAGGAAGAAGAACCTCAAGTCCCCAAGGGGGAGGAGATTTCAGTAGGACATTGTCACATCCCAAAATAAATGAATAAAATAAAACTTTGGTTGATTTTCATGGCCAGAAGAAACTTTTCGAATTAAAATGGAACCTCAAACCCATTTGAATTAAATAAAATCCTAAAGGAATTTAAAGTTAAACATTTATTAAAGGAAACTAAAATGTTTTGGAATTACTATTTTGGAAACTTTTAAATAAAAGATTTGGTATTCAAAAGAAAAGATGGATTTATAAATAAAGAGTATTTTATAAAGCCAAATTAAAACTTTGGCCAAGCTTTTGAATTAAAACATTTTATAAAATTAGCAAAGGTTTATTTAAATAGAATAATAAGGATTTAATATCCAACTTTATTTAAATAAAAGGATTTATCATTTTAATTAAAATATCAAAACTTATTAAATTATTTTAAATAAGTTTTCTAAGTATTTTATTTTCTTAATTAAAACCTACTGATTTGGTTTTGAAAATATTTAGGTTTCAAATAAGGATTTTTTTTATTAATAAAATCAAACTCTATGTGATTTAATAAGTAAGGCCCATTTTATTTAATTATTAATGGACCCTAAAATAAAAGATTATTTTATTTTAAACAAGTCTTCCAAATATTCTTTATTTCCAAATAAAACCTACTGATTGGGTTTTGAAAGCTTTTGGATTTCAAATGAAGATTTTATTAAATAAATCAAACCTTCTTTTATTAATAAACCATGGACCATTTTATTTAATTAATAAAAGGAACCTAAAAGATTTAAAATATTATTTTATTTTGGATTTTGGTTCACGTTACTGAACAGAACTAATTTCAATATTACAAAGTTTGAGTGTTGTTTGAATTGATTTGAACCATGTTTGTTTGATAGAAATTTCAAAACAGAATTCAGAAATTAGAAAAAAGAAAAAAGATTCAGAAACAGAAAAAAAATATGAATTGGATCTGGCCCAGCTGCCCCAGCCCAACAGCCCACTCGCAGCCCACCTCACCCTCACCCTGAAAGAAAACGATTCGCACCAATTAGTTAACCCGCGGAGCAACTGACTAGTGGACCTCCTCCTCGCTTCTTTCCCACTGACTGACCGATGGACCCCACCGCTCCTGTTCTTCTCTCACACCCGCACGACCCCTTCTTCCTCCCTCGTCGCCGTTTCCTGCTGTGATTCCGCGGACTTAATTCGTCATAATGCCGCCACCATTACTCGCTTTGACTGTGCTTGATAAAACGCCAGCTCCTTCCCTTCCGTTCCCCTCAGACGCCAACCTCTCTTCGCCACCAGGCCGCCCCAATTTCTCCTCGAACTCCACTGTCTCCGACGACCTTCTTCATCAATTCCGGCCACGCATTGCCTCCCCTTGCCCCATTGACCAAGCACGCAGCTTCCCCACTCCCAGACGCTTCTGCCCGTGCCTTCCGTTCGACCGCGGGCGCCCCAGAGAGTCGACTAGGACAAGCTCTGACAGCGCCGCCGTCTGTCTCGTCTCCGTCGAACTTTCCCGGTAAGTACTGACCGCCCTGCGCCTTCTCATTCACACGAGGAGCTTTGTCTTGGTTCCGCGCATCTAACCATGTCATCATTTCGCCTTGGGGTGATCCACAGCTCCGTCCACGACGACCACCTGAAGCACCCGACGCCGCCCTCCACTCCGGCGAGCAATCCTGCCAAGGTCAGAACACCCCTCGCCCGACCAACACCTCCTCGAGCATCACCATGACCTCCTGAACCCGGTGAGCTTCTTCTCCTCCTCTCTCGCTTCCTCGAACCACCGCAGCACCACCGCCTGACCGTGCGCCGCTGCTAGCCACCGTCAGCGCCGCCCCCTTTTGGTCAAACTCGCCAGCACCGTTGGATCTGGATCGGACGCACTAGATAGATTATTTAACGCCGAAGGGGTACGCTTCCAGAGCCATACGATCTAACTTGATCCAACGCTCTACAGAGCGTGATCCGCGCGAAGCGGTACCGTCCAGTTAAAACGCGCCGCGTGTCACTGATCTGTTTAAAAACTGATTTGGAAACAGAATATTTTGCAAACTTCAAACCTCTGTAACTTTCAAACCACACGTCCAAGAATTACAAATTTTATGTCGTTGGATTTAGGAGAGCAAGCCCTAGCCAACCATGGCCTTACTTTCGAAAATAGTATATGTTAGCTTGTTTGAATTTGCAGGAACAATTGAGTACTTGTTTAGAGTAGAAAAATTGTTTAAAATTTATTTTAGGATTAAAACTTTAGCAAAATGGTTTGTAGAGACCATACTGACCCTAGGAACCAACCCTTAGTGTTAAAAATAATTTTGGTAAAATTTAGGTTGAATTATTTGACTTAGCCATTTTCTAGCCAAATAAAATTATTGATTTTATTATGGAAATGTTTTTGCAAGAAAAACTTTGGGAAAATGTTTTGGCCAAACTTACTGACCCAAAACACCAAGCTTTGCCAAAATCAACTCACTTGGTGAAAAACATAAAGTTTTGCTTTGATAAAAATAATTTTCACCACATAAAATGTTGAATGGATTTCAAAATAGATTTTGAGCAAAACCCTCTAACTAATGACTTTGCCATTTTGGTAAATGACCAATTTGGACTTTACAAAGTTTATAAACCTAGTGGAGACCATCCTTGCAATAGAACCATCCTTTGCATACTTATGCATGACTTAGACTCCATTGCTTTATGTGTGTGGGAGTGTTTGTTTGACTTTGGTTTGGAGTGTTAGTTGATTTATTGTTTTGCTTGATTGAATTGTAGTGAATATAGCAAAGTGTGAGACTAGCAAGATCAAGGAGTGAACCACCATTCCCTACCAAAAAGGCAAGTTACACTATCATACAAAAGTCCTACTATTTTCATTATACTTAGTGGATTTTGAAAACATGCATGAAAAGATATTTCTGTACTTATGCTATGCTAAATCCTAATAGGATTCCCTATACACTCCTTAGTGAAAATATTGAAGTTGTACATGCTTATCCATGCTATGTTTTGAAAAGAGATACATGTTGAGATTTTACAAAGGTTGAGAAAAGGACTTGTGTTTTACATAATAAAACAAGGACTCAATGAACCACCTAGGTGGAGGATACTTGAAGTTTTGGAGAAGGTGGCAACAAAAGGAACCATGTCTATGGCAATCACTTTGTGTTGTGCTCCAAATGAAAACCACCTAGGAAACTTAGAGATTGAACATGTTTCTCCAATTGTGGCTTTCGTGTGCAACCACATGCTATTATGGCTCTGGCTTAGTCAACTACATTAGGAAGACCCATACATTGTCTTTAGTTACCGGACATGGGGATCTGGAATGCTTCATGGGGGCTGAAGACAAGCTAGCAATGATGTATGGGAGGACCTTTTGGAAAGACTTTGTCACATTCTCAGTCTGCCAGTACTCCATCTTGGTGAGCACTAATCCAGTAGGCCACTGGTGGCAACAAGATGGGATTGTGTCATGTGGGTAAAGTGTACTCCTTCTGCAGAAGTTAATAAAATCTAAGTACTTAGCCGTGTCCCCGGTTATGGACAATACTGAGCAACTAAAGTTTGAACTATGGGAGATCTCGACATTCCAATTTCCAATATAAAAACTTGATGCACTTGGGGTTACCAAGGAATTCAAAGAGATTTGGTAAGCTTGTTGCACTTGGGGTTACCAAGGTGCTCAAGAACATGATGTACTTGGGGTTACCAAGGAACTCATGAGATTTCATAAAACTTGTTGCACTTGGGGTTACCAAGTAGCTCAAGGGATTTTTGACAAGGACTTGAACACTTGAGTTTCTACCAAGGAGTTCAAGGATCTTGGAAAAAGGATTTGACAAAGGACCAAAAACCATTTTGAAAAGATAGGATAAATGTTGCTTTATGCAAATAAACCTTAAACTCTTCTTAGCCAAATATGCATGTATTGATAGGATCCACTCCTATTATACATAGTGGTGAAACTTGCCAATACAATTCAAATGTATTGACCCTTGTGGCTGTAACTTGTAATGTTGCAGGTTTGATTGTCTTTAGTGAAGATTGATTTATTTAGGATTACAAAGTCTACAACCAACATCTGCCTGTGGCACTTTGAAGATGAAGGACCCCATGATTATTATTATTCCGCTGCAATGTAATGTAATAGCCAATTGAGCTATGTTTGATGTAATAAACTTATGTTATTCCTGGTTGTAAAATCATGTTATGACCCTTGTTTCTTGATATTACATCTTAACTGTGGATGCTAGCTATTGATCCAGGGACTAGCATTGTAAAACACAGGAGGGATCTACCTTATCAGGTTGAGGCCTCTACAGATATGAAGGTGACATGGAGGAGGGCAAGCAACCGGACACTCGCGCTACTGTCACAAGCATTGGAGTGGTGGCAACCTCCACGTCTCTTCTACAATCCACGGTCATCTCCTCCACGTAACAAGAGACCCTTCCATACACTTATACATGAATATCAATACCAACAGGTGCCCAAAGGGAAATTGCCTTCGGTTTGGGATATGCCCCGTTCTAACAATGCAGAAAAGGATCATGCTAAGGATGAAGAGTGGGGAAAGAATAACAAGGACTGGGATTCTCGGTCTGACATGATCATGAACCATATAGAGCAAAACTCGGAGCTAATCCGTACTCTTACTTTTGAGTTCTAAGAGTTAAGGAAGCTGATTGAACAGCTTATCAAGATAAGACCACCACCATCGAAGGAGTAATTCGTCATCAGGTTTGGCATCCCCTTGGCTTGTTCCAAGCTTGGGGGAGTGCCACAGTATCACCATCATTATCTTTTATCTTTTACCTTTTTAGTGGATTCATATCTGTGGTAGAGAAGCTATCTTATAGTTTGGTTTGCATGTGGAAGTATCTCTCCTTTAGTTGATTATCTATGTATCCCTTGGTGTGAGTGCCTTTATTGAATATTAATGAGAAGTCTCATATTTTACTTTTTGCACTTCTTATTTTAGTTTGCAATCTCTATTATATGATGGATCTTGTTGATCAGTATTGGCATCACTTTGGGATCATCAAGTGGATCTAAATTGGTTTTGGCAAACCGAGTTTTGGTCAGTAGCATTACTTTGAAAGAAAAAAAGCTTACAGGTATTTTGTATCATTTGTTTTCTTCCTTGTTGGCTCATAAGCTTAGTATTCTTTATTTAAGATCCTTTGTGTCTTCAAGGAAGATTGCATGTTTGGATTTATTACTTGTATGTTTGCTTGTTTCTTTCAACTCTCTTGATTGCTACCCAGCCTTGCTAACCAAAAACCTGTTTTGAGAAGGCATACGTCTCATGTTTCCAAATCCCTTTAAACCAAAAACTTGTGCCACTTGTGTCCACCATATCTACCTAGTAGCTTTTTCTATTCTAAGAAAATTCTCAAGCTTCATCTACCTTTAAAATTAAAAAGTATTTAGTTATGTGAAAACTAGTTAGTAAAGCTCTCACGAACTTAATGGCACACTTTATTCCTTGCCCCTAATAGACTTGAACCATTGTGCCATCGAAGTTGTATATGCTTGCATCTATACGTTGGAATTAGCAGAACCGTGTTGTCACGGGGAACGTTTTCAACATTGCACTTGTACTCTGTACACAGTTGATATCGTGCTCTTTTGTCTATGGATGTCAACGGTGTGAAATAAAGAGGGAACTTGTAAGTCCATGGATTCTGTATTTTGTGTTAGAGAAAAACGCCTAGGCCGCTAGCCTAACCATGCTTAATCATGGTGGAAACTTGCAGCATCACCATAGTGAGCTACCTATGAAGCATCCTCAATAAAAAGCTATGCACATAGTAAATAAAAAGATCGCTGAGATGCTCATTGTCTTCTTGCCTTGTCATTTTGGTTATGGGAAAGCTCCTGTACCAGGTGCAAGGGGTACCCCGTTGGCGGTTCTCAATGATATGCAAATACTTACAATGACAAGAACTTACCTGTGACCAAAGTTGAGTAGCATGAGGAGTGGCCCTCGTATTCAAGGGACATGAGATTGCCAACTTATATTTCTTCAAGCATATACTCCATCTTTGTGCACTTTAACCTTAATCATCTCAAGATGCCTATGATAGGGGCAATAAGGGCTCAAAGCTAGTAAGTAACATAATCTTTTCGAAGCTCTTTATGACTTGTAATCCCTGATTCCCTCTATAAAGGGACCTTTCTCCCACTTCCAAGTTGAGTCAGTAAACCTACTTCCTCTCTATCTCCAGCAAGCATTTGAGTTGTTGTGTTTCAAGCATTCATATGGTGATTTATTCAATCATGTTCTTATTCTTCCTTGTTTACACAAAACTCTTATCTATTGAGTATTACTTTGAAAGCCTTCACTTGTGAAAAACCTTTTTGAACAAAGAGTGCTCCTGTTATAAAACTTCTACAAAAAGTTTTTGTGAAACTGTTTACTAGGTGTTCTCTGACCAAGAACAAGTTTTCCAATTCCAATTATGATTTATCTTTATGCATATCTATTGTGACTGTTGTGCTTGGTTGCAAGCTAAGTTATATAATGGTGATTTATTTTCTTCTATGAGTTGTGCAATGGTAAGTGTGATGATTCTTGCTCGTATTCTTTTAGCGACACTTCACTCCATAAACCTATGGACATGTTTACTGAGCTCATTTTTCGCTTGGGGACAAGCGAAGTCTAAGCTTAGCGGAGTTGATACGCCCAATTTGCATCACCTTTCTATATCATAATTTGCCTCTATTCATTGATATTTTTCTTATTATGAGGTATTACTTATGGCTTTTCATCTGTTTATGCATGTTGGATGATTCTTGGAGGATGGACTACCGGAGTCTGGATTCTGATGGAAAAGAAGGCGTTTCGGTGCAATTTCGCGAAGATCAGAAAAATACCAGAAAAATATGGAAACATATTATTTTACCATAAGACGAAGGAAGCCAGAAGGAGGAGCGAAGAGGGGCCGCAGGGGCCCACACCCCACCTAGGCGCGGGCTGGGCTGCGCCTAGGGCAAGTGTGGCCCACCTGCCCGGCCTACGACTCCACCCCTTTGCCTATATATTCCCTACGGAACCCTAAGCCTCAAGGAGCGACCACAGATAGATTTCCGCCACCTCTGGGGGGCGAAAAACACCGAGAGAGAAAGATCTCTCCGGCAGACAGATCTCTGCCGGGGGAATTCCTTCCCGGGAAGGGGAGACCATCGCCATCAACACCATCGTCAATCTAGGCTTCATCAGGATCATCATCATCCACACCATCATCTCCACCAGCACTATCATCACCACTTCATCCCGCTGTAACAATTGTGTTAGATTTTGCTTAGTTCATTAGGGGAAACTTTCCCGGTGTTAATTACTATTGTAGTTGATGCTTATGAGTGAGGAACCATTGGATTATTGTTTATGTTCAGATTGTTATCCATTACCATATCATCTTTGATCTTGATCCATATGATGTCTTGTGAGTAGTTCGTTTAGTTCTTGAGGACATGGGAGAAGTCATGTTGTTAGTAGTGAATCTGTGTTGAGTTATTATTCAATGCTTTAGTATTTAAGTTGTGGTGCTATTCTTCTAGTGGTGTCATGTGAACGTCGACTACATGACACTTCACCATTTATGGGCCTAGGGGGATGCATTGTGTATTTGGCTACTAATTGTGGGGTTGCCGGAGTGACAGAAACCTGAACCCCCGTTAGGACACCTTTGCACAAGGGAGCGTAGGATCTCAGAGTTTAAGGCTGTGGTTATATTTATATCTTAATAATTTTCCTGTAGTTACGGATGTTTGCAGGGGGTTTAATCACAAGTGTGTATTAGTCCAAGTAAGGTCGGTACATTAGCACAGGTTCACCCACACAACACTTACAACACTAGAAAAGAGTACTCAGCTATTTGAAGCGAAAGCACTTGATAGAATTCCCATGTGTCCTCGAGAACGTTTGGTCTTTATAAGTATTTCCATCGGCTTGTCCTTTGCTAATAAAGGATTGGGCCACTTGTTCCGTTTGTTTGTTGTCTTTGTTACTTGCACTTTGTTTTGTTGTCTTACTAGAAAATCCGTTTGCTAAGTATTTACAGAGAGTTCCTTGCTGCATACCACTGTTCAACACCTTCTGTTCCTTGTTGGGATCGACACTCCTATTTATCAAAAGTACTACGATACACCCCCTATACTTGTGGGTCATCAGTGGACAACACCGACGACCCTGCGACGTATGAGGAAGTAATGATGAGCCCAGATTCCAACAAATGGTAAGAAGCCATGAAATCCGAAATTGGATCCATGTACGAAAACTAAGTGTGGACTTTGGTGGACCTACCTGATGGCCGCAAGGCTGTCGAGAACAAATGAATTTTCAAAAGGAAAACAGACGATGATGGTAATGTTATCGTCTATAAAGCTCGACTTGTCGCGAAAGGGTTCCAAAAAATTCAAGGAGTTGACTACGATGAGACTTTCTCACCGATAGCGAAGCTAAAGTCTGTGAGGATTTTGCTAGCAATCATTGCATTTTTTGATTATGAGATTTGGCAGATGGATGTCAAAACAGCGTTCCTTAATGGTGACATTGAGGAAGAGTTGTATATGGTACAACCCAAGGGTTTTGTCGATCCTAAAGATGCTGACAAGGTATGCAAACTTTAGCGCTCCATTTATGGACTGAAGCAAGGATCCTGGAGCTGGAATCAACGTTTGATAACGTGATCAAAAACTTTGGATTTATACAAACTTTTGGAGAAGCCTATATTTACAAGAAAGTGTGTGGGAGCTCTGTAGCATTCCTGATACTATATGTGGATGACATATTGTTGATTGGGAATGATACATAACTTCTTGAAAGTGTCAAAGTCTATTTGAATAATAGTTTTTCAATGAAAGATCTTGGCTAAGCAGCATACATTTTAGGCATCAAGATTTATAGAGATAGATCAAGACGCTTAATAGGGCTTTCATAGAGTACATACCTGGACAAGGTTCTAAAGAGGTTTAGAATGGAAGGAAGCAAGAAAGGGTTCTTTCCCATGTTGCCAAGTAAGACCATGAGTAAGACTCAAAGTATAGCTACGGTAGAAGAAAGAGAAAGGATGAGCAAAATCCCCTATGCCTCGGCCATAGGTTCTATCATGTATGCCATGATGTGTACGATACTGGATATCGCACTTGCTGTTAGTTTGACCAGCAAATATCAAAGTGATCCTGGAGTGGAACACTGGACAACAATAAAAAATATCCTAAAGTACCTGAAGAGGACTAAGGATATGGTTCTTTATTATGGAGGTGATAAAGAGCTTGTTGTAAATAGTTACACTGATGCTAGTTGGAACACCGATCCGAATAACTCAAAGTCACAATCTAGATATGTATTTATTTTAAATGGTGCAGCAGTGAGTGATGACCCACAAGTATAGGGGATTGCAACAGTCTTCGAGGGTAGTATAACCCAATTTATTGATTCTACTCCCTTAACAACTAAGTTGTCAGTTTAGCTGCACCTGGAAATAGTCTTGCTCACAGTAGTTTATCAGTAGCAATAGTTTTGTAGTAGCAATAGCAACATCAGCAGTAAAACAAAGGCAGTAGTAATAATGGTAACAAACAGTAGGATATGAGTGCGGTAGGCATAGGAATGGATGGACGGGCGTTGCATGGACGAGACTATTCATATAACTTCAAGATCTAGGGCATTTGCAGATAAATAAGATAAAGCATCCAAGTACTAAACAATCATAGGCATGTGCTCCATATGTAGTCATACGTTCTCGCAAAGAGAACTTGCACAACATCTTTTGTCCTGCCAGCCCGTTGCAGCGGGGCCTTAAGGGAATCTATTGGAAATTAAGGTACTCCTTTTAATAGAGTACCGGAGCAAAAAATTAACACTCCATGAACACATGTGATCCTCACATCATAGCCATACCCTCCGGCTGTCCCAATTTCTGTCACTTCGGGGCCTTTGGTTCCGGATAATGATATGTGTACACAACTTGCAGATAAGATCACAAACAATACTATCATCATGAATCAATAATAAGTTCAGATCTGAGATCATGGCACTCGGGCCCTAGGGACAAGTATTAAGCACAACAAGTTGCAACAAAGTCAAATAGCACTAACAAAGATACTAGGCACCATGCCTAACAATCTTATTCGATTACATGATAGATCTCATCCAATCCCTACCATCCCCATAGCCTACAGCGGGGGATTACTCACTCATGGATGAGGGAAACATGGATGGTTAATGGAGAGGCGTCGGTGATGATGATGGCGATGATCTCCTCCAAATCCCCGTCCCGGCAAGGTGCCAGAACAGAGTTTCTGGTTTCGAGTCGCGGTTTCTGGTGGTGGCGGCACAGCAGAACTCTATCTAGAAAAACATCGAACCTGTTGGAGATATGCCCAAGAGGCAATAATAAAGTGGGTTATTATCCTATCTTCATACTTATGATAAATGTTTACATACCATGCTATAATTGTATTAACCGGAAACATTAATACTTGTGTGATTTGTAAACTAAAATAAGAGTCCCTAGTAAAGCCTCTTGTTAAACTAGCTTGTTGGTTAATATATGATCATGGTTTCCTGATCATGAACATAGAGATGTTATTAACAACAGGGTCATATCATTAGGAGAATGATGTGATGGACATACTCCTATAGATAAGCGTAGCATAAAGATCAAGTCATTTCATTAGTTCAATTGCTATATGCTTTCTGATACATAGTAACCTAATTCCTTCGACCATGAGATCATGCATATCACCTTTACCGGATGGATGCTTTGATGACATCAAACACCACACCGTAACTGGGTGGCTATAAAGGTGGCATTGAGTGTTCGGAAAGTATTGGTTGAAACACATGGATCAAGAGTGGGATTTGTCCATCCATATGACGGATAGATATACTCTGGGCCCTCTCGGTGAAATGTCATCCAATTAGCTTGCAAGCATGTGACTGGCTCACAAGGGATCACATATCACGGGAACGAGAAAAGATTACTTATCGGTAACGAGGTTGAACTAGGTATGCAGAGATACCGACGATCATAACCTCGGATAAGTAAACTATCGTGAGACAAAGGGAAATTGGTATCGTATGTAAGTGGTTCATTCGATCGCAAAGTAATCGTAGAAATATGTGGGAGCCATATGAATTTCCAGATTCCTCTATTGGTTATTGTTCGGAGAAGTGTCTCGATCATGTCCGCATAATTCACGAACCGTAGGGAGACACACTTAAGGATTCGACGTTGTTTGAGTAGTTATGGTATTATGAGAAAGAGACCGAATGTTGTTCGGAGTCTCGGATGGGAACCGGGATATCACGAGGTGATCCGGAATGGTCCGGAGAATAAGATTCATATAAGGAAAGTCCCATTTCGGAGTTCGGGAATGATTCCGGTGTTTTCATCGGGAATGTTCTAGAAGGTTCCGGAATGTCCGGCACTCCGGGGGGGAAGGGGTACATGAATGTGTCATTACATATTGGAATGATTGCATCATGTACTAAGTGTTCTTGCTGTCCCAAATAAAGGATTAAATTGAATTCTAAAACAGAAAAGTCAAATGTCCAGTTTGAAAGTCAAACGGCTAAAACAAGAAACTGTGGGAAACAAGCAAGAGGAGTTTGAAACCAACTTGGAGGAGGAGTTCCTCTCCTCCAAGCCGGCGGCCAGCCCTAGGCCGAGTTGGGGAGGGACTCCCCTCCCTCCCTGGAGCGCCAAGCCCCTCCACCCATAAAAGGAGGGGCAGGGCCTCCTCCTCTAGACACACAAGTTGCTATCCTCTAATCTCCGGTTTAGAGCCGTTTTGGTTTAGAGCTTCTAATTGCTTTAGCCTGCGGTTTAGAGCCTTCTAATTGGTGTGTCTAATCTCTAGACCACTAATAGCCATCTCTCATACTCCACCATACTCGCTCCGGCTTAAGGCGAAGCCCTGCGAGATCTCCCCTCTACTTCCGGTACCACGCCGTTGTGCTGACGGAATCGCGAGGAGAGTGCTACAACCTCCGCTGCCTGCTGGAACAAGGGAGAGGAAGGTCTTCGTCGAGTACCGAACGTGTGACCGACTACGGGAGCGCTGCCGGAACGCAGCGCCGGAAGGATCGTCTACGTGATCTTGAGATCGGAAAGAGTACGACTACATCACCCACGAGAATCTGCTCTCGTTAACCGCTTTGGAATCTTCGAGGGTAAGTTATTCCATCGACTCGTTGCTACAATCTAGTAGATAGATCTTGGCTTGTTTGTTTGTATGCGATAGAAATTTTTTGTTTTCCATGCTACGAACCCCTACAGTGGTATCAGAGCCGTGTCTATATGTAGATCTGTTGCACGAGTGGAACACAATGGTCATTATGGGCGTTGATGCTTTTATTGTCGATTGCTTCTTGTGTACTTTGCATCTTGCGGTATGTTGGGATGAAGCGGCCCGGGCTAACCTTACATGACATCGTTCATGAGACTTGCTCCACGCTTGACATGCAACTTGTATTGCATAAGTGGCTTTGCGGGTGCCTGTTTCTCCTAGCATAGTTAAGATCCAATTTACAACGGGTGATTAACAATACTAGTATCAATGTTGTGGTTCTTGTTCGTAAGTTAGAACGACACTTATTGAAAGCCCCAAACCACGTAAAATATGCAAAGAAAGTAGAGGCGTCTAACTTTGTTTTGCAGGGGTGTGCAGTGATGTGATATGGCCATGATTGTGATTATATATGATGTATGCAATGTTCCTTATTGTAAGTCGGCAACCGGCAGGAGCCATATGGTTGTCTTTAATTTCTGTTAAGACCCGCGTGTCTATTCAAAGTAGTTGTAATAGTTGAAGCCGGTGGACGACAACCATGGAGAAGCGTCATTGACCTTGATGCAATGCCGGTGATGATGGAGATCATGTTCGTGCTAGAAGATGGAGATCGGAAGCACAAAGAAGAAAGGCCATATCATATCACATATTATGAATTGCATGTGATGTTAATCCTTTATGCATCTTGTATTGCTTAGTAGACGACGGTAGCATTATAAGATGATCCCTCATACACATGAATTTCAAGTCATAGAGTGTTCACCCTTAGTTAGCACCGTTGCTAAAGCTTGTTGTTTCGAAGCACCACGTGATGATCGGGTGTGTTAGATTCTACAAGTGTATACAACGTGAGCAAGCCAGATTTGCTCATGCGGAAACTAAGGTTTGATCTTGACGAGCCTAGCATGTACAGACATGGCCTCAGGAACACGGATTACCGAAAGGTAGAGCATGAGTCATATAGTAGATATGATGAACATGTTGATTGTTCGCCATTGAAGCTATATCAACTCTCGTGATGATCGGTTTTGATGTGGTGGATTTGGTTCGTGTGATCACTAAAACAATGTGAGGGATATTGTTTTGAGTGGGAGTTCACCTAGATTAATTTAATTATTAATTAGAACTCAATTTATCATAAACTAAATCAAAGTGAATTTGCATAGTTGTTGTAGTCATTGGCATCCGTTTACCACCTTGCGCTTAGTTATAATTGAGATGATAGAACTATAGAATTCTGGTTAGTTACTTTACGAACTGGTATCGTATTGTTTTTGAAGTGTTAATCTAAAGTTTAAAAGTCCTATTGCAAACTTTCAGTAAGTTCCGGTTACTCCATGAAGTTTAATAATTGGTATTAAAATCAAGAGTAACAATTCCAATGTTAGTATATAAGTATCATGTTTGTCTCCATGATTCTTGATATTCAAA
Organism: Avena atlantica; assembly: GCA_910589765.1. NCBI lineage: Eukaryota > Viridiplantae > Streptophyta > Magnoliopsida > Poales > Poaceae > Avena > Avena atlantica. The sequence goes on from OU342735.1 coordinate 419,101,989, forward strand.
GGATTCTCCTAATATCAAGGTTATCTAAGGATCTGAAAGAGTTGTTTCAGAAACCATGATGTGTGGAAGATATTGTGATATCTGAAACGAAGTTTTGGTTGCAACATGATAGAGTATAATATGGCAAAGTTCATGTTCTCATATTTTGATGAGAATTTGCAAAGGGTTGTAGACACTTGTTGTCCTAATCCTCCAAAAGGTTTTGGATAGCAACATTATACTCGTAATTCATCGTTATAAGCTAAAGGTAGTTTGATCATGGACGATTCCATGATAAGGATGAATATTTGATGTAGGTAAAATGTTTACTACACCAAGAAATTACTAAATAAAGGAATTTGAAAGAACACCAAACATTTGATGATGGTGATCTACTTCAAGGTGCAAGTCCAAAGACATTGGTATTTAACTATACATGTTTTGGACTATGTGTCATATGTATGACTCTACTAATTGATGTTGATAGATTCTTTCAAACAGAAAAGGAAATACTGAAAGAGAATCTCATAAATATATGGCAGAAAAGAAAAGACTAGAATTGTTCAGTTTAAGTATATAGATGATATACATGTTATGGCTATATTCTTTGCTTATTAAACAATGTGGTTATTAAGTATTTGATACTGAATTTGTTGGTGTGAATCGTCATACGAAACAACACAATTCATGAACTACAATGGCCTAAGTAACTAGCAAAAGAATATGTGATGATGTTCATCGAGAACAAATAAAGGGTTATTGTGTTGCTCGTTAAACATCAAAGCTTGCCTTCAAGATTTGTTTTATCAGGTATTATGAGAACAAAAGGGTTGTTCAAATAAATTGCCGTAATCCATAAAAGATGGATGATTCACAAATCTCGTTGGAGAAATCACATCCATAAAACTAGTGCTAAAAATGTCGAAAGACAAATTGATTGAAAGATCACTTAGGAAGTGACATCGCCGTTTAAATTATAATGGAAAGAAAACATGAAGAAACTCCATGTGGATGGAATTTTGGAGTCTTCCGATTTTTGATCAAATGACGCTTGTGAAACTTTCCTAGAGATAATTAAAACTTCGTTCATAGGCCAAAAGGGAACGAATGACTAGCTTATTGGAACTTGTACATATTGTTGTACGAAATCCATTATGTGTAGTCAAAAGCGATGGATTTCAACTTCATATGCTTTCTCCGAAAATTTGAGTGAATATATGAATATTTACTTAATAAGGATGAAGTGTGAAACATTTGAAAAGTTCAAGGACTTTCAAGATGAAGTGCAAAATCATTGTAACAAGAATATAAACAGTTTATGATAAAGATCATAAAGGAAGATATTTAAGTTACAGAGTTTAGCATAATACCTAAGATTTAAGGAATCGTTCCGTGGATTTGCATTTCCCGAAACACCATAAGAGTATGGAGCATTCGAGATATGTAATTAAACCTTGTTTGACATGGTGAGATCAAAGGTGTAATTCATAAAATTGCCATTGTATTTCAAAGATTAAAAGCTTTAGAGATTACCGTTTTTCCACTGAAAAGAGCTTCATCATAATCCATTGAAATGACACCATATAAAGTTATGGTTTGGGATAAAACCCAAGTTGTCCTTTCTTAAACATTGGTTTGCTATGCATAAGAAAGATGTGTGCAACCAAAGTCGGATGAACCTGTCTTTGTATAACTGTTGAGTATTCCTCCATAACACCAGAGACAAAAGTGTTTGTCACTTAGAACGTCAAGTTTCTTTGGGAAGGAATTTTTCGTGAAAAGTTAAGTGGGAGGACAATAGAACTTTGATAAGGTTAAAGGAACCTTAGCTATATGTGCAAAGTTGCGCAGCGCCGAAAAGTGTTTCGGAGGCAGCAACAATGCTCATGGCTCACGTGCCTCAAAGGTTGTGGTTACAATAGTCAAAGTTTCTATTGAGACAAGTAGGTCGGGTAAACAATCAAATACTAAGATTTGAGGGTTGAATCATTATTTGAGAATAATGAACCGACTACATGCAAACAAGCGATGATGGGCCCTGACTCCGTCAAATGGCTTGAATCCATAAAATCCGTGATAGTTCCATACATGAGAAATCAAGTTTTGAACTTGAAGGACCCTCAAGAAAGGTGTAAGACCTTACAGTCGTGTTTGGATCTATAAAGAAATAGACATGGATGTTTTACATCTATGAAATAGTCGACATGTTGGGAAAGAGTTCACAAAATGTTCAAAGGTTGACTATGATAAGATTTGATCTTTCATAGTGATATTTAGTCTAGACGGATTAACGTAGCAACCACTACATATAAATTTGTTATGTGGTAGTTGAATAAACAAAACAAGTTCTTCTAATAGAATTGTTACCTAGGACATGTGCGTAACACGGTCCATAGGGTTTTGTTAATTCAAAGGATGCTAAAAGCATATGCAAACTTCAATGGTTGAAATAAGCATAGCGGAGTTGGAATCTTCACTATGATGAAACTGTTAAAAGAGTTTAATTTCATCAGAGACAATGAAGATGCTTGCATTTGCAAGAAATTAAGTGGGAGCGCTAAGACATGTTTCTAATAGTTATGTGGAAGACATATTGTTGATTGGAAATGATGTATCTTTTATTAACACATATTAAGAATTTCATCTCGATGAAAGACTTAGGCAAAACCCAAATATTAGGCATGAATAGACGCTAATATGGTTGTGCCAGAAGTACATAGACGAGATATTGAATGAGTTCAATATAGAAACTACAAGAAAGTTTCTTGTTGCACAGAAAGGATTGAATGAGTTCAATGTTGATGATATATTCAAGTGTATTGACATTTGGTAAAACAAATAATCAAGTATAGATTGATACTTGATGTATGAAATCACAAAGAATATTTATATCAATCATACTGTGATATGTATAAATCCAGATATGTCCTATGCTCTAAATGTTATGAGCATATACCAGAATGATTCATAAAATGATCATTGGACAATAGTAAGGATATTCTTAAGATCTTTTGGAAGAACTAAGAGTATATTATTTGTAGAAGTGACAAATAGATGGTTAGTTCATTGTAAAAGTACTACATTGATACTAGTTTTGTCACAAAGTGCAAATTAAGTTTATCTCAATCTAAACTAAGGGTGGCACAATATAATGGAAAGTAAGTTCCATAATGGATTTGGATGAGTTCCAAAGTTAAGACATTGTGATAGATACTACAACAAAAGGCTAAGTATATGACTGCTATTTTAGCAGCAAAAGAGGGCATTTGTGTCAAGTAGTTTGTTATCAAACTAGGTGTAGTTCACAGTGGGATAATACTATGAAGATATATTGTGCGACAATATTATCAACATGTTTTAACCCCAAAGAGCTAAAGGTCACACCGAAAGACCAAATTTATACAAAGCCATCTCATTAGAGAATGAGTGATGCGTAGAGACGCAAAGACATGCAATTACACACGGACCTGGAAGTGTCAGATCCGGAGATCAGTTGACCACTAGCAATCGTGTACATACAACACCGGAAAGCCATAGGTGTTGAATACACAAAGGTTTGAAACTAGATTATTGACTCTAGTGCAAGTGGGAGACTGTTGGAGATATGCCCAAGAGGCAATAATAAAGTGGGTTATTATCCTATCTTCATACTTATGATAAATGTTTACATACCATGCTATAATTGTATTAACCGGAAACATTAATACTTGTGTGATTTGTAAACTAAAATAAGAGTCCCTAGTAAAGCCTCTTGTTAAACTAGCTTGTTGGTTAATATATGATTATGGTTTCCTGATCATGAACATAGAGATGTTATTAACAACAGGGTCATATCATTAGGAGAATGATGTGATGGACATACTCCTATAGATAAGCGTAGCATAAAGATCAAGTCATTTCATTAGTTCAATTGCTATATGCTTTCTGATACATAGTAACCTAATTCCTTCGACCATGAGATCATGCATATCACCTTTACCGGATGGATGCTTTGATGACATCAAACACCACACCGTAACTGGGTGGCTATAAAGGTGGCATTGAGTGTTCGGAAAGTATTGGTTGAAACACATGGATCAAGAGTGGGATTTGTCCATCCATATGACGGATAGATATACTCTGGGCCCTCTCGGTGAAATGTCATCCAATTAGCTTGCAAGCATGTGACTGGCTCACAAGGGATCACATATCACGGGAACGAGAAAAGAGTACTTATCGGTAACGAGGTTGAACTAGGTATGCAGAGATACCGACGATCATAACCTCGGATAAGTAAACTATCGTGAGACAAAGGGAAATTGGTATCGTATGTAAGTGGTTCATTCGATCGCAAAGTAATCGTAGAAATATGTGGGAGCCATATGAATTTCCAGATTCCTCTATTGGTTATTGTTCGGAGAAGTGTCTCGATCATGTCCGCATAATTCACGAACCGTAGGGAGACACACTTAAGGATTCGACGTTGTTTGAGTAGTTATGGTATTATGAGAAAGAGACCGAATGTTGTTCGGAGTCTCGGATGGGAACCGGGATATCACGAGGTGATCCGGAATGGTCCGGAGAATAAGATTCATATAAGGAAAGTCCCGTTTCGGAGTTCGGGAATGATTCCGGTGTTTTCATCGGGAATGTTCTAGAAGGTTCCGGAATGTCCGGCACTCCGGGGGGGAAGGGGTACATGAATGTGTCATTACATATTGGAATGATTGCATCATGTACTAAGTGTTCTTGCTGTCCCAAATAAAGGATTAAATTGAATTCTAAAACAGAAAAGTCAAATGTCCAGTTTGAAAGTCAAACGGCTAAAACAAGAAACTGTGGGAAACAAGCAAGAGGAGTTTGAAACCAACTTGGAGGAGGAGTTCCTCTCCTCCAAGCCGGCGGCCAGCCCTAGGCCGAGTTGGGGAGGGACTCCCCTCCCTCCCTGGAGCGCCAAGCCCCTCCACCCATAAAAGGAGGGGCAGGGCCTCCTCCTCTAGACACACAAGTTGCTATCCTCTAATCTCCGGTTTAGAGCCGTTTTGGTTTAGAGCTTCTAATTGCTTTAGCCAACGGTTTAGAGCCTTCTAATTGGTTTAGAGCCTTCTAATTGGTGTGTCTAATTACTAGACCACTAATAGCCTCTCTCATAAGCTCCACCATACTCGCACCGGCTTAAGGCAAAGCCCTGCGAGATCTCCCCTCTACTTCCGGTACCACGCCGTTGTGCTGCCGGAATCGCGAGGAGAGTACTACAACCTCCGCTGCCTGCTGGAACAAGGGAGAGGAAGGTCTTCGTCGAGTACCGAACGTGTGACCGACTGCGGGAGCGCTGACGGAACGCAGCGCCGGAAGGATCGTCTACGCGATCTTGAGATCGGAAAGAGTACGACTACATCACCCACGAGAATCTGCTCTCGTTAACCTCTTTGGAATCTTCGAGGGTAAGTTATTCCATCGACTCGTTGCTACAATCTAGTAGATAGATCTTGGCTTGTTTGTTTATATGCGATAGAAAATTTTTGTTTTCCATGCTACGAACCCCTACAGAACCCCCTTCATTTTTAGGTCAGAAGGCTTTATGTAGGCGAAGAGGGAGGCCGAGGGGGTGCCCGAGGAGGACACACCCCTCCTAGGCGCGGCCTGGCCTGGCCCGCGCGGCCAGGGGGTGTGGGCCCCTTGTGGCCCTCCTTCGTCTCATCTTCTGGCTCCGTGTTCTCCTCGGTGAAATATTGACTTTGGCTTTTGTCCCGTCCAATTCTGAGAATATTCATTTTCTGACTTTTCTGGAACCAAAAACAACAGAAAACAGGCAACTAGCACTGTGGCATCTTATTAATAGGTTAGTCCTAGAAAACATATAAAAATACCTCAAAGTGTAGACAAAGAAAAGCAAGTAGATACTAAACAAGCATGGAACATCAAAAGTTATAGATACATTTACGACGTATCAGTGAGCTGGAGGAGTGTCAAGCAAAGCGTTGTGGCGAAATCTTCAACTAAATCAAAATACATAGCTGCTTCGGAGGCTGCACAAGAAGCGATATGGATGAAGGAGTTCATCACTGAGCTTTGTGTGGTTTCTAGTGCGTTGGACCCAATGGCCATCTATTGTGACAACATGGGTGACATAGCTAATGCACAGGAGCCAAGGTCACATAAGAAGTTGAAGTACATCAAGCTACGTTTTTATTCTATTCGTGAGTATGTCCAAGATGGTGACATAAATATTTGACAATTACACATATATCTGTATGTGGCAGATCTAATGACTAAACCTCTCCCTAGAGCAAAACATGACCATCACCAGAATGCCATGGGTGTTAGGTATACTACCATGTAATCTAGATTATTGACTCTAGTGCAAGTGGGAGACTGTTGGAGATATGCCCAAGAGGCAATAATAAAGTGGTCATTAATATATCTTTGTGTTTATGATAAATGTTTGCATCCCATGCTATAATTGTATTAATAGGAAACACTAATACTTCTGTGTTTTGTAAACATACTAGTAAGCCTCCTGTTAATCTAGCTTGTTGATTAATAGATGATCATGGTTTCCTGATAATGAGCATTGGATGTTATTAATAACTAGATGATATCATTAGGAGAATGATGTGATGGACACACACCCATAGTAAGCATAGCATAAGATCAAGTCATTAAGTTTGTTTTGCTACAAGCTTTCAAATACATAACCTAATCCTTCGACCATGAGATCATGTTAATCACCATCACCGGTTGAGTGCTTTGATGACATCAAACACCACATCATAACTGGGTGGTTATAAAGGTGGCATTAGGTATTCTAAAAGTATGTGTTTAAGCACATGGATCAAGAATGGGATTTGTCCATCCAAATGACGGATAGATATACTCTGGGCCCTCTCGGTGAAATGTCATCCAATTGGCTTGCAAGCATGTGACTAGGTCACAAGGGATGTCATATCATGGTATGAGTAAAGAGTACTTGTCGGTAACGAGGTTGAAATAGGTATGAAGATATCGATGATCGAACCTCGGATAAGTAGAGTATCGCACGACAAAGGGAATCGGTATCGTATGTTAACGGTTCTTTCGATCACGAAGTCATCATTGAATATGTGGGAGCCATTATGGATCTCTAGGTCCCACTATTGGTTATTGATCGGAGAGGTGTATCGATCATGTCTGCATAGTTCGTGAACCGTAGGGTGACACACTTAAGGTTCGATGTTGTTTAATGTAGATATGGAATATTAGTTGGAGACCGAATGTTGTTCGGAGTCTCGGATGCGATCTAGGACATCACGAGGAGGTCTGAAATGGTCCGGAGAATAAGATCCATATAATGGAAGTCATCTTCCGGGTTTCGGGAAAAGTTTTGGTATTTTGACTGGAGCTTCTAGAAGGTTCTAGAAGGCCACCAATGGGCCCACCACCCCCGGGAGAGGCCATATGGGCTAAGGGAATGATGCGGGGCCAGCCGCACTAGGCCCTAGAAGCCCAACCAGCTATCCCCAAAGGGATAAGGGCGAAACCCTAGAAAATAGGGGATATAACTTGCGGGTAAGGAAACTTCCCTCCTCCCTCTTGCGCTGGCCCTAGGAGGTGGAGGGAAAACGGGGGAGCCCTAGTCGCACCCTTCCTCTATAAATAGAGGGGAGGGTGGCTGGCCCCCTTGCCCACTTCCCAAACCTAGCCGCCACCTCTCCTCCCTCCTCCCTTCTGCCTGCTCCGGCTTAGGTGAAGCCTTGTCGTAATTCTCCTCCACCACCACCACGTACATGTGACGAAGTGCGGAAGCGATGCCGGATCGCAGCGCGGGAAGGATCATCGTCATCAACCATGATATTATATCTCGTTAAGGCTTTGGATCTTCGAGGGTAGTTCTCATATATCTCGTTGCACCTATCGCGTAGATTAGATCTTGGCTTTGCCATAGATTGGATATTGGTTTTGTTCGTTCTTGCGGTAGAATTTTTTTGTTTTCCATGCAACGAACCCTACATGGTTCTGGGCGTGTAGGTACTTGTTTTCAAGAGGTTACCTAGCGCTACAAAACGGTGCAAAGATCTCGGGCTAGGGCGATCTGTATCAACGACTAGGTCAACAGGAACAGAGGCGCCGCGATAGCGTACGCGGGCACGGTGAGCGGCAGAGCAGCATGACGCGCGTCACTGTGTCGGCACCTATGTCAAAATTACCGTGGACTAGCTTGGTGGGTGCACCGTGGTTAGGGGAGGCTCGAGGACATGTTGGGCTCGGCCGACGAGAACCACAGCGGCGGTGGAACAACAATAACTAGAGGCGGCAACAGGTGTTCGACCACGACTGCGAGCATGACGGGAAGCAACCAAGCAGGGGAAGGGCATGGGGAGGATGAGCAGATCACCGAGAGCTCGTGGCCCAGCCAAGCTAGGCCGAGCTTGTAGCGGTGGCTCGACGAAGCATAGCACGGACGGCGGCAGAACAGAAGCTTGCACAGGAATGCGGCGGTACTCTAGCCTTCTCCTCCACGCTCTGTAAAGAAGACGTTGACAAAAAGGTGGTCAGGAGAGTGGCGGCTGTGCCATGGCACAGCGATATTCGTAGAGAAGGGAAAACTACGACGCGAGGGAGGAAGAGATCTAGGGTTTTACGGCTGTGGCACTGTGGATAAAAAGGAGGCGTGCTCACGCGGTTGTCGCATGCTGGTGGCGAGGATGGTGGCAGGATGAAGGCTACCTGCTCCTCCATCTCTCTCTGCCGAGAGAGGGAGTAGCCACGGGAGGAAACAAACAGTAGACGGAGTCGGGTGAAGGGGTACGGGCCACGGGAGAAGGTTGGCATTGCTCCAATTAGGCTGCTTGATGGACTGGGCCGCTGCGGCTGCAGGCTTCTCTTTCCCTCTCTTTATTCCTTTCATTATTTTCTCTGTTTTTTGGGTTTTTTCATATGTTTGGTTCAGTTTTAAACAAGCTACTATTTACAAAAATGTTTGAAAGAGAACAGAATAAAAACAAGATGGAGGATAGGTAGATGATTCACTAGAAGACGTATCTATGAGATGAAAGAGATCATATAAGCTTAAATAGGGATTTCCTTTATTAGATGTTATTCATATTTGTTTGAGAAACAATACCAACAAGGACAAACAAACTCGCAAAAACCCATTTGTAAAGTAAGAAGGGATGAGGGATTAGCCTTGTATGTGCCATGCATGGGTAATAAATGCCACTTACAATTGTGAAAACAACTATACCACTTCATTGTCATTTATACTTACATGCATTCAAATTTGAATAAAGGCCAAACCAAAATAATGGTGCTTGCCTCCCCACATGACATAGATGGTATATAAGCATGTATGAAGGTAAATGGCCAACTTAGTGTGTGTTTCCCACTAGATCAACATATAGCCAAAGATACATCCATACATGATCATATATTCAAATATAAGCCATATGGAAGATAGTGAATGTATTATACCCACATAGCATGCAAAGGTGGCCATGTGGCTCCACATATCTAATATTGTGAAAACAACATGTATCATATATGGGAGCATGTAGAAATAGAAGTGGATCCATCCCAACACATATGGGCTAGATTTAAATAGCAAATAGAAATGCAATGGCTCGTATATAATTAGGATGGTGGAATTTATATAGAACCAAAGAAAGGTGGTGGAGTTTGAAAAAATATGCCCCCAAATCAACTTGGGCATCAAGCAATATATATCAAGAAGCAACTATAATATATCAAGAGGCAAATACAATTAATTAGCAATGCATATGAAGGAAGAACCAAATAAAAGAGTTTTGATATGATGCTCAAATGCAAGGTGGCATGGTGATATGAGCATGATATTATACAATGCAAATATGATATGTAGGAAGTAGCATTACAATTTTATACAATTGGGATGTTACACATATTCCCTTGCAAGTTGTAACAATCCCCCAAATTCATAAGCAACTCGAATCACACCCAAAAATCAAGGGGACATTGAGAGTACTGAAAACTTGAACTACATGCACTTCCTTCAATGTAGGAGAAGGTGAACATGGCCAGGGAATTATCGAATCCCCTCCCTCACATGTGGACCCGCTACAACCAGATATAGAAGACGAATCACTCCTAAATTTTAGGGTTTTAGAGGATAATGAGTGAACCGCGCGATTGAATCGGGTGTGCGGAGTAGGAGCGGCAAGCTTACCAAGCAATGCGAGATGTCCGTGTGGTCGTGTGTCACTTGTCTGCAGGCAGAAGAAATTCCGGGAGTCGGGGGTGGGCGGATCTGCTGTGGTGTGTATGGCCTCAAAGTTCATGCGGGAAGAGGACACTATAGTGCAGCCCTCATTGAGGTGCAGCGCCACCATCCGTAGGATGCCATCAGAGTACGGAGCTGACGATTCGGGGAGGCGCCAGCGATGGTTGCTCTGTCCGTGGGTGGTGGAGGAGCTGCTCTAGGGCTGTGTACGGCTGCTGTTAAGAGACAAACGCACGTGTCATATACGACCATGACCCCACCAATCAATAGTTGCTATGGCCCTACCTATTTGAGTAAGCGGACCCATTTGTCATTTGGTGCGCATGCCCACTGTCACGATATAAGACGACCCACTCCTCGGCGCGTGTAACAACGCGCTAAGGGTGAGTGAGAGATTGTCTAGTCTGACGCACAAAGTTTTTAAGCGTGAACAAAATTGAATAGAATTAAAAGAACCCGGGACACCAAAATAGAAAAGGGGTCTAAAATTTGTTTCGGGAGAACACAAAATGCTCTTGTGTGCACCATGGCGACACAAATGGAAGCAGTACACGTCGCAGCAGTTTGAATTGAAGAGCAGGACACCCAGGTGTGGATTAGCATATTCGCAGCTTAGTAGTATCCGCTCGCGCACACGAACACCAGAACCCGTCGCTGCCGGAAATCTGACCGATACCTTCCGAGGCCAAATGGTGTCGTATTCTCGACAGCGACAAACGGTCAGTAGGAGCAACAAATTAAGCCCCATCAGCGCACTATCATTGGTTCCTCACTAGCTGTCATGCAATGCACGCGCTTTGCGACCTAGTAAACCGCCTGCAACATCATCAGTCAATTTATCTGTCATGCAATGCACCGATGCGTGCTCTATTTATAGCGGACGAACCGCAGCAGAGAGTCGCCACCAGTCCGAGATAGCAGCAGTAAGATTGACACTTGACACCAGATCGATGGCATCGTCTCGCTCAGTTATGCTCCAGGTGCTGCTGGTGGTCGCCGCAGCCCTCGCCGCGGCGCCCTGCGTCCTCTCGGACCCGTCGCCGCTCCAGGACTTCTGCGTGGCCGACCTCAAGGCCGCGGCGACGGTCGACGGGTTCCCCTGCAAGCCGGCCTCCACCGTCGTGGACGACGACTTCTTCTCCGCGGTCATGGTCGCCCCGCCCAGCACCAAGAACCCCTTCGGCGTCAACTCCACGCGCGCCACGGTGTCCGCCTTCCCTGGCCTCAACACACTGGGCGTCTCCATCACGCGCACCGACCTCGCGCCCGGCGGGATCAACCCGCCGCACTCACACCCACGCGGCTCTGAGCTCGTGCTGGTGGTCAAGGGAGAGGTCCTGGTCGGGTTCACGACGTCGTCTAACATTCTCTACTCCAAGGTGGTGAAGGAGAACGAGCTCTTCATCGTGCCACGCGGGCTGCAGCACTACCAGCTCAACGTCGGCACCGGGGACGCCGTGTTCATGGCCATGTTCGACGCCCAGTCGCCGGGCCTGGTGGTGCCGACGCTCGGGCTCTTCGCAACCAAGCCGGCCATGCCCATGGAGGTGCTCACCAAGACGTTCCTCTTGGGCGCGGACGAGATCGACGTCATGAAATCCAAGTTCGTCGGCTTCTGATCTGACTGATTATTAGTGGTATTCTGGCAGTTCAGATGCTAATGCTATCCACTGCGGACTTAAGTACCATGTATCCCTAGTGATTCCTGTTTGTCCTTGTATCCGCTTCTTCTGAGACTGTTTTATTAAATCATGATGACATTTCTGCAATTATCCGGCAACCACCACGGGTTATAACGTCCGGCTGCAGTACATCACTATCAGTCCACCTCGTTCAACAGCTAGAAAGGTGTCCATGAATTCTCAGGGTGACAAATGTGTGCAAATTACTAGAACAGAATTGCACGTGTTAGCACAGCCCCTGCTCAACTCGCGGTGGTGTTTACAGTCCAGGATACACGTATATATATATGTCAAGACTAGACAACCGACTCGGTAGCTAAACCTAGTCTAATACATATACGTATAGTACATGGACACCTACACCTACTCCGACGACAATTCCAATGTGTAGGACACGTGATTATCTAACAATCACCCCCTAATCACGATGTGCTTCTTTACATCGACCTGGATTCCAAATACGCCAGCTACTTCGCATAGGCGTTACTCTTGGTATTGCTTTCGCCGCTCCAGGCGTCATCCTCCATGTCACCGACTTTACCTTTGTCGGCTTCTCCATGACTTGACGTCGACCCTTCTTGTTCGCGTCTTCGGTCTTCGTCGGTTCCTTGATGAACAACGGGTCCTTTTTATGGTTCATCGTCACCGAATTATTTATCATCCGAAATTCCTTTTTGGGATAGTAGTTCAACACGCGTCTCATGCGTTCTCGCATCGGTAGTAGTCGTCTCAGCTCTAGTACAGTCGAAGTTGGCACGACATACTCTTCTGCACTCGACATAGCGCTTGTTTCTTCGTTTACCGAACCTCCTGGCTCCTTGCCGAGTAAATACAATCCTCGACATTGCCTCCTCCACGTTCATTTGTTCGAAGGACCTCATGTTGGTATAAATCCAACACGTGTCTCCTTTCCAGTACTATCGGATGAGACACCAAAGTCACCATGACATTTTCCTTCTGATCAGCTGAACTTGCACTCGCATCAGCCGAACCTCCTAATTGATCAGCTTCTGGTGATGAGAAAATCCCGACCGTGTCGCTACGAGCGTCCGGTCCAGGACCTGCAAATTCCTCCTGATCGGGATCTAGACCCGCTGGCCTGCATGGCCACCTACATGCTCCTGGATTTCCACGTGTAATTCCTCCTGCTGCTGAAATTCCACGTGCAGCTCCTCCTACTGATGGGCTGCTTCCGATCAGAGAGTCTTCTTCTGAACTAGTTTCTTGCCTGTTTTCTGGGCAGGCTAGCCCTGGCCTGACTAGACCTACTTTTTTTGGTCCGTCAATTTTATGTAGCGCTATAGCGCGCACACTGTTTGGTCTTTTTGTTTTTTCTGCTCCAACTTTTGGGATGGACGCCCCTGGACCTCCTGACGGAGATCCTTCCGGCAGGCCTTCTTCTTTTAGCCCGTCTCCTTCTGGCGTTTCTGGGTCGCCAGCCCCTGGACCATCCCTTAGTCCGGGCTCCACACGTGAAGCTTCTCCTCCTGGGATGCCGAGCAGAATACATGCGCCACGTCTGCCTACTATTGCTGGTGGCCATCCTGCCGTGCCATTGCTTTCATCATGCAACACCACGTCTTCTCTATCTTGGACGTCGTGTCCGGCGATGTCGATAGTCCGAGTACTCTCCGGTTGCGCTTCCGAGCTTGAGGTTAACTCCTTCTCATAATTTGACATGTTCACGCCGACTTCTTTTGACACCTTGGTCGTCGTACTTGGCATCGCCACACTTGACGAACCAACCGGGGTCACTTCCGGTTCTACCAATGTCATATCGTCGTTCAAGACAGTCTCCTGCTGTCCCACGTGAACACTAGTGTCGTTGACACCTGCGCATACAACCTTGATCGCTCCCCACACATCCTTCGCCGATTTCTTTCCGACGAGGTGTTGTAGCATGTCCGTCGGCATAACCGAGTAGAGCGCCATCAATGCTTGGCTACCCTCTCGATACTTCGCACCCCCCTTGACGTACTCATCGCCACTGGGATCGATGGCCTCCCAAATCTACTGACCTTCCATGGCGCACTGCATCACAAACGCCCATAGACCGTAGTGCTTGCGATCCAGACGCGGATACAACTCCTTGCCCACCGTCTCAAACACTCGTGCCGAGCTCTCGCCAAACTTCACCATCGCCATGACCTCCTAGTACTTTCAGCAGATCACGAACGACAACCTTGGCTCTGATACCAATTGTTAGCACAGCCCCTGCCGCCGAGTACTTTCCGACGACACCGACGAAGGAAATTCCGACGAGACGACACGCACGTATCCGATAACTTCCGCCAAGATGCACGTGCTGCTAGCCGATCGATTCTTTTGATGTAACTAGTACACTCACGCACGCACACGCAAAACAACTTTGATTGCCAAAGGCTCTTATTGAGCCTTGCTTTCACTCGTGTATTGCTCAACTCGCGGTGGTGTTACAGGCCAGGATACACGTATATATATATATGCCAAGACTAGACAACCAACTCGGTAGCTAAACCTAGTATAATACATATACGTATAGTACATGGACACCTACACTTACTCCGACTGCAATTCCAATATGTGTAGGACACGTGATTATCTAACAACTACCAGCTCAACGTCGGCAGGGGGGACGCCGTGTTCATGGCCATGTTCGACGCCCAGTCGCCGGGCCTGGTGGTGCCGACGCTCGGGCTCTTCGCCACCAAGCCGGCCATGCCCATGGAGGTGCTCACCAAGACGTTCCTCTTGGGCGCGGACGAGATCGACGTCATGAAATCCAAGTTCGTCGGCTTCTGATCTTACTGATTATTAGTGGTATTCTGGCAGTTCAGATGCTAATGCTATCCACTGCGGACTTAAGTACCATGTATCCCTAGTGATTCCTGTTTGTCCTTGTATCCGCTTCTTCTGAGACTGTTTTATTAAATCATGATGACATTTCTGCAATTATCCGGCAACCACCACGGGTTATAACGTCCGGCTGCAGTACATCACTATCAGTCCACCTCGTTCAACAGCTAGAAAGGTGTCCATGAATTCTCAGGGTGACAAATTTGTGCAAATATAATTACTAGAACAGAATTGCAAAACGAACACTACGATTCCAAATTTATTTAGAATTGCATAACAATAATGTTGAATGTCAGATTCCAACAGAATTGCAAATGTGTTCACTTTTTTTAGTAATTTTGGTAATATAAATTTTCATAACAATAATGTTGAAGGCCAGATGAATGCAAGGAACACTGTCGATCAGAGCTTGATTGATCAGGTAGTTCAGGCTGTGGCGGTGGCGACACGGAAAGGATCCTTAATTTTGCCTCAAAATTCTGGCCTGGTTGGTAGTCAAGGGGGTGGCGGGGATGCTGCGGCTGTGCAGGGTCAGATGATCACGGCTGGGTCTATACCTGCGGCAGGGGTGGGTACCTCAAGTGGGGATGGCGCGGTGCAGGCCACTGCCGTGGCATAGAAGGTTGCTGCCGCAGGGCCACGGCAGGCTGCCACGGCGCCAAGGCAGCATGTCGTATCACTTTTTTCTGCCGCAGCAGAAGGAAAATCTGTTTCGAAGGATAACGAAGTGATTGATATGGAAATTCCTGATTCTGATGGTCCTAACAAGAAGGCAAAGAAGACTAAGAAGTTGAGGTGCTTTCATTGTGAACAACCAGGGTACTTTCATGAGGATTGCACGGTTGTTATATGTGACAATTGTGAATCGCCTCAACATGTGACTGCTTCATGTCCTCTGTTGAGTGCTCCTAAGCCTACGACGATAGTTCATGGTTTTGGGAGTGAGCAACTGATGTTTCTTGAGTTATCAACAACTGGGACTTTCAAACCTAGGATCAAGAATTCTAGAGTTGGAAGGGTTCTTGTTGAAGGTGGTTCTTTGTCTGTTGCTCAAATAACTAAACAGTTGAAAAAATTGGTTCGATCTGAGAATTATGTATGGAAAGTAATGGAATTTCAATAGAATGTGTACAAGGTTAAGTTTTCGACTAAAGCAGAGGTGACACATATGAAGGATTTGAGGCAGTACCAGATTCCAGATTCTCTCATCTTTTTGAAGTTTGAGGAATGGGGAGTGGTTGAGGAACCTATCTTTTCCCTTCCTTTGGTTTGGATACAAATAGAAGGAGTCCCTAAGGATGTGAGAAGAGACTTCTTGTCGCTTTGGGGTTTGGGTTCTATTTTTGGTAGGACTTGTGCTATGGATATGCTGTTCGTTAGACAGCATGGCATTGTGAGAGTTCAGGTTCATTGTGTTGATCCGAAGCTCATACCTGCTCATCTCGACATTTGGATTAAGAGAGGTTTTTTTAGGCTTTCTTTTGCGGTTGAGAAACATAGCATGGGGGTGACACCTAATGCTAATACTAATGATTCCCAACATAAAAAGGATGGTGATGATGATGGAAATAATGGTGATAGAAGTAATATGGAGGAGAATGATGCTTCTAGAAGGATGAATCGTGAGGTAAAGGAAAAGGAGGTAAGGGACGAAGGGGTTTCTGGTGGCGGAGCTCAGCAGACATAGCTGTCGGCAGCTCCGTTATTTCATGTAGGCGCATTTGCCTTGTATAAACAAAAGGTACCTCCTATTTGTACTAAAAAAAACTGATCATGATTTTTTAGGTTCGTAAATATTGATAATGGTTTCCAATGTGACGTACAGGAGCTTGTTTTATCTCTTAGGGCATCTTCACCGGGGCGACCCAAATGGTCACCCCGAACTGTCCATTTGGGTCGGGCCCCGGTCGGTATGGGTAGGAGGTCCGGCCTGTCCGACTAGCAGCGCCCAGCGGCGCGACCTATTTATTCGCGCTTGGCCAGCGTTGGCCAGGGATTTATATGTTTGAAAATATTGTAATATAATTAATTTTTAGGATACAAATAAATTAGACTAGGTAATAAAATTGAAATAGTGCTTATATAGAGAGATAGTTCAGTCTCACATGGTTCGATGAAAAATAACTAAACCGTTAATTAAATTACACAAAACAAATAGAGGATTAACCATTGAGATTTCCCAGTCCAATGGCAGAGACCGAGGGTGGCGAGACTGCCTATGGCGCGACCAGACAACTCCGGCAACGCGCATGGCCTGCGGTGGCGCTCGATATCGCGGGGGGCGTCAGCGGCAGCGAGCAGTGACGGTGGCGGTGGCGGCGGCAAAGACTGCGCCTACTCGAGACCGAGCGATATGGAGTACGCGAGGGTTTAGGGGAGGAGAGTGTCTGTTGTGCCACTGGCGGGAGGGCCCGGGCGAACTATTGGGAGGACACCCCGCGCTGTTCGAGCTGACGCAAACGAGCCCCAGATTAGATGCATGGCTGGGTCGGGCCGGAAGCATTTTGCCAGATGGATCGGCCCGCTGGGACGCCGCGCACGCCGTGCACGTCTGCGCGAACAGTTTCGGACACGCACAGACCCTTTGAATCGGCCCGTTGGAGATGCCCTTATTGTTTCTCCACGCACTGCTGCGGTTGAGACATGGGAGGAATTTCATATTCCACCGGTGGATATGGAGAATGTTCAGGGAGAAATACAGCATATTACTCCTATAAAGGGTCGTGGCCTACCCGCCTCCTCTGTTGCTCCTCGCGTGCGCACTCCTTTTAGCCATCCGATGGAACCATTGTGGTACCTTTTGATTGCCTGGCCATTTCTAACCCGTTGGATCTTGTTAATTGTTGTATGACGTTTGTCTAGGCCTAGAAGGTGGATGACGGCTGGGCCTCGTTGGTGTGGGGTTGCGAGAATGACACCAAAATTTTCCAGTTTGTGGTACCTGAGCCCGGCAACCCGACAAGGTAGGAGTAAAAACCTAGAAGCCAGAGTCCTCTTCCTTCTTCTCCACTTTTGACGAGGTATGTCTGTAAGAAGTGCATATAATCTAGTACATGAGAAAGAACAAGTGATGGTCAATGATCAGATGTTGGGCGAGGTGGTTGGGAATGATGTCTCGACTGTGAAGCCGGCATCTCCTATAGAGAGTAGTGCGGACAAGGTCCATGAGGTGAGTATATGAATATAGTTTCGGTATTACCTACTTGGACTGTCAATGAAGCAAGTTTTCTAACATCTCCGATACAGAAAATTGGTGGCTCGGTGCTGATTCCAAGGTGTGAATCTGATAAAAGGAATTATGTTGCTAAATCGCCACCTACTTTGGCTGAGGTAATTGCCTTTGGAGGCATTCCTTCACCTTCTGTATCATCTTTAAGATCAAGTGATCATATTCTTTTTCAAACTAACGCCGATGCTACACAGTTGGAGCGGGCAGCTGAACTAACACAACGTCGATATGGAGATCAAGGTACCTTTTCTACTACTAAAAAATCCATTATGTCTTTATCGAATAATGATATAGTTGAAAGGGCAAATGCTATTGGGGTTTTATTGGGGAAAACATCTGAAAAAAGAAATGCCATAGCTAAAATTATTCAAGATAATAAATTTAGCCGAACTCTAACAGTTTTATAACATAATTCTCAACAGAATAAAGAGGATCGAACACCTGCTAATCGTTTTGTTTTAAAAGTGTCAAATCTTTGTGAGGATATTGTCGCAGAGGAAATAGAATTTCTTCATTTTTCAAATGAGGCGGATGACCTTGAGGTCAAACGACCATGCAAAAACAAAAAGAGATAGTGCGATAGTTCTACTGTGAGAAGGGGAACAAGAGTAAGGGTAAAGAAAGTATTATAAATGCAGGGTTTAAGAGGAATTGTTTGGAACAGTGATGGTTTTAGAGATCTAGTCAAACATATTTTTACTTCTAAGGTAATTAAGAAACATAAGTAAGATTTTATCGCCTTGTTGGAAACAGGGAGGTCTAATTTTGATTTACCCTTTTTACGACATCTGACACCTGGAAGAGAGTTTGCATGGTTCTACTTACCTCCCCATGGCCGTCCAGGTGGAATCCGTGTGGGTATAAACATGTCATCTTTGCAAGTAACTAAAGTGGAGACGGGAGACTATTGCATTAAATTGTTTCTAAGGAGTCGTAATGATGGGTTCCAATGGATCTTTGTACCTGTATATGGGGCGGCTTAGGATAGGCATAAACAAGATTTCTTTCCTGAACTTGTTAGGATTTGTAAAAATAAGACACTCCCTTTGTTAGTGGATGGAGATTTTAACATCCTGAGGAAGAAACAAGAAAAAAATAACGATAATTTTAATTCTTGTTGGCCTTTTGTGTTCAATGCTATAATTGAAAATCTGAACTTAAGGGAGATCGCTCTCTCAGGAAGACAGTTCACGTGAGCTAATCGTAGGGAGATTCCCACTTATGAGAAGTTGAATCGTGTCTTAGCTAGTGTTGAATGGGAATAAAAATTTCCGCTGGTCAATGTTAGGGATCTTACACGGTCTGGTTCAGATCACACACCTCTACTGATTGACTCAGGGACAAGAGCCCACATTGGCAATAACCCGAGGTTCTCTTTTGAACTGGCATGGCTTTGTAACATCCCAAAAATATTGATCAAGGTTATCAATTCCAATCATACAAAATTAGGGTTAACAAAAACTTTTGTTAATTAAAATCATATGAATGCATGTGTGTATGTGATGAATGTATGAATGCATGAATGGACTTATGTGATTGTTATGAATGGCAAGGAATGGTTTAAGGATGAAAACAACATCATCTAAATCAATTCCAAGCAGAAACAAATCAAGAGAAATTCAAAAACAAACAAAATAAGCAAATGGTCATTTTTACCAATCTTGCTCACTAGCTCACGTTGAGTGTTTCTAGTCCAAGATTTCAAACAGAAACAATTCAAATTCTTTTCACCCCTTGCTAGACCAAGTGAAAGTGAACCCAATCCCACTTTGCAAACCCACATAAACATTTGACAACTTGATTCAAATGACAATTCAAAATTGAATCTATATCATATGTGAAGATCACCATTTTTCAAAACCCAACCAAACCAGTGCACCTTGACAAATCCAAGCAACCAGAGACGACCTAGTATGTGACTAGTGCACCCACCAAGTTTCATCCAAAAATTCAAATTCAAATCTCTTGCGGCCATTTCATCAAACACCTTATGAACACAAATCAAATTAAACATCAAACACTATAGTGAGACGTGTTTGTGCCTAACTTGTTCTCTCTCTAGCTCACACTACACTCTCAGTAGATCATCTAAATTGTTTAACCAGCCCTAGCTCACTATAAACTTGACAATGCCATCAATGGTGACCATGGCCGAGCCCAATTGCCACCCCTACTATCGACAGTAAGCTAGGAGCCTCACTAGCCTCGCCAACCTTGTCTAGCAGGCACTCCACCGTCCACCGCCAACCCCTGTCCAGCGCCCGAGCCTTTCCAGCCACTGGACCACCCAGAACGAGCACGCCCAGTCTCTCTGCGACCATGCCGAGAGCGCGCCAGAGCGTCGCGCTCGACAAGCTCGCCCAGACCGCGCCCCGCCTTCGCCGCTCGGATGAGTAATCACCACCTCCCCAGGAACCGCCCAGACATGCCCGTTCGCCGCCGCACGACCAGGAGCGCCTGTGTGCCATTAAAATTCCCGTCGGAGCCGCCCAGAGCACTGAAGTGTTCCGACCAATTCGCACCGTCCCACGCCTCGTCATCAAGCCGTTGAGCTTCGCCAGGAGGAAGCGCACCGTCCCCTACCCCCAGCCATGTCGTTAGCTCGCTGTGCAGACGACCACGTCGAGCTCCACCCGCACCCTTCGGTTCCCTCGCTCGCCTATCAAAGGAGGCCTCCCCAGCATGAATTCTCCACACCATCTCACTCCCCACCTCTCACTTATCGTACCTACTCATCCCCGGAGAAAGGCGAGCACCAGGCCGCCGGAATTTCGCCGGAGCTTGCCGCTGCTAGAGGATAAGGGCGTCGTTGATTGGAGCCACCGGTACCAGGAGGATCGCCGTCGTCGACTTCGTCATTCGCCCCTATCGCCGACCATCGCCGGAGCCTCGATGAGCCATCACTGGCCCTTACTGGCCGCGCTAGGGTTCAACCTCGCCGTGTTCTGTTCAGATGTGGACGATGCACCTCAGCCGTAGATCTTGTTTCTAATCTATGGCCCAAATCACCTCGTACCCCTTCGCACCCCCTGTCTCATTGACTGGTGGGGACAATCACTTAAACCTCCCCCGCGCGCGCTGTGCGGAGTGGGTGGGCCCAGTTAAACTTCCCGCGTGACCCAGTAGTTTCAATTTACGTTTATCAATTTAGTTTCAAACTTAGTTCTGTCTCTAGATTAAAAAATTAGTTCAGAGAGATTCACTAAACCAAATTGCATGAAACTAATTTTTCTAGAAAGGTATGGAAATTCTTAATCCAAGCCCGTTGGATTCAAACCATTTGGAATTATAGATCACCTATAGTAAAAATAACAAGGCAGACACTTTTCTGCATTCAAACATTTTTAAAAATGCAACCATAAAAGCTTTTGAGATGATTCCAACTCTCAAAAATCACATTTGAAAAAACCTTTCTGAATATATAAAAATATCTAGGTTCACTTGAAGAAATAATGGACAAGTAATAAAAGAATGCCCCATAGGCATTTCTAGTCACTAATTAATAAAAATAAAAATGTTAAACCTTATTAAATTGTGACACCACTTTAAATCACATTCCCAAAAACTGAAATATGTGGTGATGACATGTGTCAACATGATTCCATATTTTAATTGGAGAATATTAAATCTTAAGTAGTTTTTCAATGAGTAAAAATTACTTTTCTAAAATAAAATAAATAAAACTAGTGCCTTAATCTTTGTGATAATAGTGATGATGCTAGATCATCTAATATGAACCTTTGTGTGCTAAATAGAAGTAGTTAAGTATTGTTTGGTGATTGTGTACCTCGTATTTATTTATAGACGCTAGTACCGACCAAGTATACGAAGAGGAAGGAGATTACTACAAGGAAAAAGTCGAGGAGAACTTCAACCACTGTTTTGCACAAGGCAAGCCTAACACTACCAGTTGACTTAGCAAGCTAAAACTTGCAAGTTATCTTACCTAGCAAGCTACTACATTAGCAAGCTTAAACCTACAAGATAACCTATGCAATGCATTAGGCATGCCTTGGTTATACCAGATGATGATACCAAATCCTGGTTTTACTTGCAAGCTTTATTTTTTTCTTTATCAAAGCTTTTATTTGTGTTTACCTAGTGATTTGTAGATTTTAGAAAGTTTATTAAAGGTACCATAAAGAGCATAAAACTTGGCCTAAGTTAGATAAATCTTGATGTCATCCTGAGGCATGAGATTGAACTTAGATCATTCACACTTGATTACCACCCCTCATTAGTGTTTACCCCCACTTGTAGATGCTAGTGCTAAAGTATAAAACTGTTGGAGATATGCCCAAGAGGCAATAATAAAGTGGGTTATTATCATATCTTCATACTTATGATAAATGTTTACATACCATGCTATAATTGTATTAACCGGAAACATTAATACTTGTGTGATTTGTAAACTAAAATAAGAGTCCCTAGTAAAGCCTCTTGTTAAACTAGCTTGTTGGTTAATATATGATCATGGTTTCCTGATCATGAACATAGAGATGTTATTAACAACAGGGTCATATCATTAGGAGAATGATGTGATGGACATACTCCTATAGATAAGCGTAGCATAAAGATCAAGTCATTTCATTAGTTCAATTGCTATATGCTTTCTGATACATAGTAACCTAATTCCTTCGACCATGAGATCATGCATATCACCTTTACCGGATGGATGCTTTGATGTCATCAAACACCACACCGTAACAGGGTGGCTATAAAAGTGTCATTGAGTGTTCGGAAAGTATTGGTTGAGACACATGGATCAAGAGTGGGATTTGTCCATCCATATGACGGATAGATATACTCTGGGCCCTCTCGGTGGAATGTCATCCAATTAGCTTGCAAGCATGTGACTTGGTCACAAGGGATCACATATCACGGGAACGAGAAAAGAGTACTTGTCAGTAACGAGGTTGAACTAGGTATGCAGAGATACCGACGATCATAACCTCGGATAAGTAACATATCGTGAGACAAAAGGAAATTGGTATCGTATGTAAGTGGTTCATTCGATCGCAAAGTAATCGTAGAAATATGTGGGAGCCATATGAATTTCCAGATTCCTCTATTGGTTATTGTTCGGAGAAGTGTCTCGATCATGTCCGCATAATTCACGAACCGTAGGGAGACACACTTAAGGATTCGACGTTGTTTGAGTAGTTATGGTATTATGAGAAAGAGACCGAATGTTGTTCGGAGTCTCGGATGGGATCCGGGATATCATGAGGAGATCCGGAATGGTCCGGAGAATAAGATTCATATAAGGAAAGTCCCGTTTCGGAGTAACGGAATGATTCCGGTGTTTTCATCGGGAACATTCTAGAAGGTTCCGGAATGTCCGGCACTCCAGGGAGGAAGGGGTACATGAGTGTGTCATATCAAGTTGATATGATTGCATCATGTACTAAGTGTCATCGCTGTCCGAAATAAAGGGTTAATTCAAATCCTAGTTTGAAAAGTCAAACGGCTAGTTTGAAAAGTCAAACTGCCAGTTTTCGGAAAGAGGAGAAGGAGGTTTTTGGTGGAGGCCGAATTGGAGGAGGGTTCCTCGTTGGGCCGGCGCACCACCTCAAGGCCGAGTTGGGGAGGGACTCTCCCTCCCCTTGGCCGGCCCCCTCCATCTATAAAAGGAGGGGCAGGGCTCCCCTCCTAGGACACACAAGTTCCTACCTCTAAATCTCCGGTTTAGAGCCGTTTTGGTTTAGAGCTTCTAATTGCTTTAGCCAGCGGTTTAGAGCCTTCTAATTGGTTTAGAGCCTTCTAATTGGTGTGTCTAATTACTAGACCACTAATAGCCTCTCTCATAAGCTCCACCATACTCGCACCGGCTTAAGGCGAAGCCCTGCGGGATTTCCCCTCTACTTCCGGTACCACGCCGTTGTGCTGCCGGAATCGCGAGGAGAGTGCTACAACCTCCGCTGCCTGCTGGAACAAGGGAGAGGAAGGTCTTCGTCGAGTACCGAACGTGTGACCGACTGCGGGAGCGCTGCCAGAACATGGCGCCGGAAGGATCGTCTACGCGATCTTGAGATCGGAAAGAGTACGACTACATCACCCACGAGAATCTGCTCTCGTTAACCGCTTTGGAATCTTCAAGGGTAAGTTATTCCATCGACACGTTGCTACAATCTAGTAGATAGATCTTGGCTTGTTTGTTTGTATGCGATAGAAAATTTTTGTTTTCCATGCTACGAACCCCTACAGTGGTATCAGAGCCGTGTCTATATGTAGATCTGTTGCACGAGTAGAACACAATGGTCATTGTGGGCGTTGATGCTTTTATTGTCGATTGCTTCTTGTGTACTTTGCATCTTGCGGTATGTTGGGATGAAGCGGCCCGGGCTAACCTTACATGACATCGTTCATGAGACTTGCTCCACGCTTGACATGCAACTTGTATTGCATAAGTGGCTTTGCGGGTGCCTGTTTCTCCTAGCATAGTATAGATCCAATTCACAACGGGTGATTAACAATACTTGTGTCAATGTTGTGGTTCATGTTCGTAAGTTAGAACGACACTTATAGAAAGCCCCAAACCACGTAAAACATGCAAAGAAAGTAGAGGCGTCTAACTTTGTTTTGCAGGGGTGTGCAGTGATGTGATATGGCCATGATTGTGATTATATTTGATGTATGCAATGTTCCTTATTGTAAGTCGACAACCGGCAGGAGCCATATGGTTGTCTTTAATTTATGTTAAGACCCGCGTGTCTATTCAAAGTAGTTGTAATAGTTGAAGCCGGTGGACGACAACCATGGAGAAGCGTCATTGACCTTGATGCAATGCCGGTGATGATGGAGATCATGTTCGTGCTAGAAGATGGAGATCGGAAGCACAAAGAAGAAAGGCCATATCATATCACATATTATGAATTGCATGTGATGTTAATCCTTTATGCATCTTGTATTGCTTAGTAGACGACGGTAGCATTATAAGATGATCCCTCATGCACATGAATTTCAAGTCATAAAGTGTTCACCCTTAGTTAGCACCGTTGCTAAAGCTTGTTGTTTCGAAGCATCACGTGATGATCGGGTGTGTTAGATTCTGCAAGTGTATACAACGTGAGCAAGCCAGATTTGCTCATGCAGAAGCTAAGGTTGATCTTGACGAGCCTAGCATGTACAGACATGGTCTCGGAACACGGATCACCGAAAGGTAAAGCATGAGTCATATAGGAGATATGATGAACATGTTGATTGTTCGCCATTGAAGCTATGTCAACTCTCGTGATGATCGGTTTGATGTGGTGGATTTGGTTCGTGTGATCACTAAAACAATGTGAGGGATATTGTTTTGAGTGGGAGTTCACATAGATTAATTTAATTATTAATTAGAACTCAATTTATCATAAACTAAATCAAAGTGAATTTGCATAGTTGTTGTAGTCATTGGCATCCGTTTACCACCTTGCGCTTAGTTATAATTGAGATGTTAGAACTATAGAATTCTGGTTAGTTACTTTACGAACTGGTATCGTATGTTTTTGAAGTGTTTTAAAAGTCCTATTGCAAACTTTCAGTAAGTTCCGGTTACTCCATGAAGTTTAATAATTGGTATTAAAACAAGAGTAACAATTCCAATGTTAGTATATAAGTATCATGTTTGTCTCCATGATTCTTGATATTCAAAGGATTGTCTTAATATCAAGGTTATCTTGGATCTGAAAGAATTGTTTCAGAAACCATGATGTGTGGAAGATATTGTGATATCTGAAACGAAGTTTTGGTTACAACATGATAGAGTATAATATGGCAAAGTTCATGTTCTCATTTTTGATGAGAATTTGCAAAAGTTTGGAGACACTTGTTGTCCTAATCCTCCAAAAGGTTTTTGGATAGCAACATTATACTCATAATTCATCATTATAAGCTAAAATTAGCTTGATCATGGACGATTCCATGATAAGGGTGAATATTTGATGTAGGTAAAATGTTTACTACACCAAGAGATTACTAAAGAAAGGAATTTGAAAGAACACCAAACATTTGATGATGGTAATCTACTTCAAAGTGCAAATCCAAAGACATTGGTATTTAACTATACACGCTTTGGACTATGTGTCATATGTATGACTCCACTATTGATGTAGATAGATTCTTTCAAACAGAAAAGGAAATATTGAAAGAAAATCTCATAAATATATGGCAGAAAAGAAAAGACTAGAATTGTTCAATTTAAGTATATAGATGATATACATGTTATGGCTATATTCTTTGCTTATTAAACAATGTGGTTCTTAAGTATTTGATACTGAATTTGTTGGTGTGAATCGTCATACGAAACAACACAATTCATGAACTACAATGGCCTAAGTAAATAGCAAAAGAATATGTGATGATGTTCATCGAGAACAAATAAAGGGTTATTGTGTTGCTCGTTAAACATCAAAGCTTGCCTTCAAGATTTGTTTTATCAGGTGTTATGAGAACAAAGGGTTGTTCAAATAATTGCCGTAATCCATAAAAGATGGATGATTCACAAATCTCGTTGGAGAAATCACATCCATAAAACTAGTGCTAAAAATGTCGAAAGACAAATTGATTGAAAGATCACTTAAGAAGTGACATCGCCGTTTAAATTATATTGGAAAGAAAAACATGAAGAAACTCCATATGTATGGAATTTTGGAGTCTTTTGATTTTGATCAAATGACGCTTGTGAAACTTTCCTAGAGATAATTAAAACTTCGTTCATAGGCCAAAAAGGGAATGAAAGACTAGCTTATTGGAATTTGTACATATTGTTGTACGAAGTCCATTATGTGTAGTCAAGAGCGATGGATTTCAACTTCATATGCTTTCTCCGAAAATTTGAGTGAATATATGAATATTTACTTAACAAGGATGAAGTATGAAACATTTGAAAAGTTCAAAGACTTTCAAGATGAAGTGCAAAATCATTGTAACAAGAATATAAACAGTTTATGATAAAGATCATAAAGAAAGATATTTGAGTTACAGAGTTTAGCATAATACCTAAGATTTAAGGAATCGTTCCGTGGATTTGCATTTCCTGAAACACCATAAGGGTATGGAACGTTCGAGGTATGTAAATTAACCTTGTTTGACATGGTAAGATCGAAGGTGTAATAAATAAAACTGCCATTGTATTTTAAAGATTAAAAGCTTTAGAGATTACCGTTTTTCCACTGAAAAGAGCTCCATCATAATCCGTTGAAATGACACCATATGTTATGGTTTGGGATAAAACCCAAGTAGTCCTTTCTTAAACATTGGTATGCTATACATAAGAAAGATGTTTGCAACCAAAGTCGGATGAGTCTGTCTTTGTTAAGTATTTCTCCATAACACCGGAGACAAAAGTGTTTGTCGCTTAGAACGTCAAGTTTCTTTGAGAAGGAATTTTTCGTGAAAAGTTAAGTGGGAGGACAAAAGAACTTTGATAAGGTTAAAAGAACCTTAGCTATATGTGCAGAGTTGCGCAGCGCCGAAAAGTGTTCCGGAGGCAGCAACAATGCTCATGGCTCACGTGCCTCAAAGGTTGTGATCACGAAGATCTAAGTTCCTATTGAAACAATTAGATCGGGTAAACAATCAAATACCAAGATTTGAGGGTTGAATCATTATTTGAGAATAATGAACCGACTATATGCAAAGAAGCGATGATGGGCCCTGACTCCGTCAAATGGCTTGAAGCCATAAAATCCGTGATAGTTCCATACACGAGAAATCAAGTTTTGAACTTGAAGGACCCTCGAGAAAGGTGTAAGACCTTACAGTCGTGTTTGGATCTATAAAGAAATAGACATGGATGTTTTACATCTGTGAAATAGTCGACATGTTGGGAAAGAGTTCACAACAATGTTCAAAGGTTGACTATGACAAGATTTGATCTTTCATAGTGATATTTAGTCTAGACGGATTAATGTAGCAACCACTACATATAATTTTGTTATATGATAGTTGAATAAACAAAACAAGTTCTTCTAATAGAATCGTTACCTAGGACATGTGCATAACACGGTCCATAGGGTTTTGTTAAATCAAAGGATGCTAAAAGCATATGCAAACTTCAATGGTTGAAGTGAGCATCGCGGAGTTGGAATCTTCACAATGATGAAATTGTTAAAAGAGTTTAAATTCATCAGAGACAATGAAGATGCTTGCATTTGCAAGAAATTAAGTGGGAGCGCTAAGACATATTTCTAATACATTATGTAGGAGACATATTGTTGATTGGAAGTGATGTATCTTTTTATTAACACAAGATAAGAATTTCATCCCGATGAAAGACTTAGGCAAAACCCAAATATTTGGCATTAATAGACGCTAATATGGTTGTGCCAGAAGTACATAGACAAGATATTGAATGAGTTCAATATAGAAACTACAAGAGAGGTTCTTGTCACACAGAAAGGATTGAATAAGTTCAATGTTGATGATATATTCAAGTGTATTGACATTTGGTAAAGTGAAACAAATAATCAAGTATAGATTGATACTTGATGTATGAAATCACAAAGAGTATTTATATCAATCATACTGTGATATGTACAAATCCAGATATGTCCTATGCTCTAAATGTTGTGAGCATATACCAGAATGATTTGTAAGATGATCATTGGACAATAGTAAGGATATTCTTATGATTTTTTGGAAGAACTAAGAGTATAATATTTGTAGAAGTGACAAATAGATGGTTAGTTCATTGTAAAAGTACTACATTGATACTAGCTTTGTCACAAAGTACAAATTAAGTTTATCTCAATCTAAACTAAGGGTGGCACAATATAATGGAATGTGAGTTCCATAATGGATTTGGATGAGTTCCAAAGTTAAGACATTGTGACAGATACTACAACAAAAGGCTAAGTATATGACTGCTACTATAGCAGCAAAAGAGGGCATTTGTGTCAAGTAGTTTGTTATCAAACTAGGTGTAGTTCACAGTGGGATAATACTATGAAGATATATTGTGCGACAATTTTATCAACATGTTTTAACCCCAAAGAGCTAAAGGTCACACCGAAAGACCAAATTTATACAAAGCCATCTCATTAGAGAATGAGTGATGCGTAGAGACGCAAAGACATGCAATTACACACGGACCTGGAAGTGTCAGATCCGGAGATCAGTTGACCACTAGCAATCGTGTACATACAACACCGGAAAGCCATAGGTGTTGAATACACAAAGGTTTGAAACTAGATTATTGACTCTAGTGCAAGTGGGAGACTGTTGGAGATATGCCCAAGAGGCAATAATAAAGTGGTTATTATCATATCTTCATACTTATGATAAATGTTTACATACCATGCTATAATTGTATTAACCGGAAACATTAATACTTGTGTGATTTGTAAACTAAAATAAGAGTCCCTAGTAAAGCCTCTTGTTAAACTAGCTTGTTGGTTAATATATGATCATGGTTTCCTGATCATGAACATAGAGATGTTATTAACAACAGGGTCATATCATTAGGAGAATGATGTGATGGACATACTCCTATAGATAAGCGTAGCATAAAGATCAAGTCATTTCATTAGTTCAATTGCTATATGCTTTCTGATACATAGTAACCTAATTCCTTCGACCATGAGATCATGCATATCACCTTTACCGGATGGATGCTTTGATGTCATCAAACACCACACCGTAACAGGGTGGCTATAAAAGTGGCATTGAGTGTTCGGAAAGTATTGGTTGAGACACATGGATCAAGAGTGGGATTTGTCCATCCATATGACGGATAGATATACTCTGGGCCCTCTCGGTGGAATGTCATCCAATTAGCTTGCAAGCATGTGACTTGGTCACAAGGGATCACATATCACGGGAACGAGAAAAGAGTACTTGTCAGTAACGAGGTTGAACTAGGTATGCAGAGATACCGACGATCATAACCTCGGATAAGTAACATATCGTGAGACAAAAGGAAATTGGTATCGTATGTAAGTGGTTCATTCGATCGCAAAGTAATCGTAGAAATATGTGGGAGCCATATGAATTTCCAGATTCCTCTATTGGTTATTGTTCGGAGAAGTGTCTCAATCATGTCCGCATAATTCACGAACCGTAGGGAGACACACTTAAGGATTCGACGTTGTTTGAGTAGTTATGGTATTATGAGAAAGAGACCGAATGTTGTTCGGAGTCTCGGATGGGATCCGGGATATCATGAGGAGATCCGGAATGGTCCGGAGAATAAGATTCATATAAGGAAAGTCCCGTTTCGGAGTAACGGAATGATTCCGGTGTTTTCATCGGGAACATTCTAGAAGGTTCCGGAATGTCCGGCACTCCAGGGAGGAAGGGGTACATGAGTGTGTCATATCAAGTTGATATGATTGCATCATGTACTAAGTGTCATCGCTGTCCGAAATAAAGGGTTAATTCAAATCCTAGTTTGAAAAGTCAAACGGCTAGTTTGAAAAGTCAAACTGCCAGTTTTCGGAAAGAGGAGAAGGAGGTTTTTGGTGGAGGCCGAATTGGAGGAGGGTTCCTCCTTGGGCCGGCGCACCACCTCAAGGCCGAGTTGGGGAGGGACTCTCCCTCCCCTTGGCCGGCCCCCTCCATCTATAAAAGGAGGGGCAGGGCTCCCCTCCTAGGACACACAAGTTCCTACCTCTAAATCTCCGGTTTAGAGCCGTTTTGGTTTAGAGCTTCTAATTGCTTTAGCCAGCGGTTTAGAGCCTTCTAATTGGTTTAGAGCCTTCTAATTGGTGTGTCTAATTACTAGACCACTAATAGCCTCTCTCATAAGCTCCACCATACTCGCACCGGCTTAAGGCGAAGCCCTGCGGGATTTCCCCTCTACTTCCGGTACCACGCCGTTGTGCTGCCGGAATCGCGAGGAGAGTGCTACAACCTCCGCTGCCTGCTGGAACAAGGGAGAGGAAGGTCTTCGTCGAGTACCGAACGTGTGACCGACTGCGGGAGCGCTGCCAGAACGTGGCGCCGGAAGGATCGTCTATGCGATCTTGAGATCGGAAAGAGTACGACTACATCACCCACGAGAATCTGCTCTCGCTAACCGCTTTGGAATCTTCAAGGGTAAGTTATTCCATCGACACGTTGCTACAATCTAGTAGATAGATCTTGGCTTGTTTGTTTGTATGCGATAGAAAATTTTTGTTTTCCATGCTACGAACCCCTACAAAAACTTGATCACTTTAGATGGGAATACTTGGTAAAAATGGTTATGAAAACCTTGGAATGATGAGTCATTCTATTGAAATGTTTTGACATGTGTTCTTGAACACCAGATGATTTTGATGATGAAAATGTTGAGGCATGAGCCTTAGCCCTTTATAAAACTGATGGTTGTCTGGATGCGATACCATTCCAATTTTACCGTACAACCACAATACCCGAATTTGGGTAGGGCTTGACTGGAAGTTTATATACCTTAGTATGGGTTCCCTTGCGGCCGAGGTTTGAGATGAGGCTACCTCATGAAGATTAACCACCTGTGTAGTTCCCAAGATGAAAGTTGGTCATGGTTGGGAGGCCAAACTCATAGGAGAGGTGCCTATACTAGGGCGTGTAATTGAAAGTTTAGGATTGATTATCCGCATACTGAGTATGGTGAATTCAGGATTATTCCTGACGGATGTATCGAATATTGTGGTGAAAGTGTACCACCTCTACGGAGTGTCAAACTATTCGAATAGCCGCGTCCGCGGTTATGAACAGTTGGAGCGGCCATATTGTTCCTTCGTCAGATGTTTTCAAAATGACTTATGAAATGAATCATGACTTTGACTTGACCACAACAGGGTTGTGATATGAAAACTCAAGTTCCCACTTAGGTGTTTTAAAATTTTAAACTAGATTTATTTGCTTCTGAACTCGGTTAGAGATAAATCTGGCTTTTTGCAAAACAACCTAGAGCTTAGTATTCCTACTTGAAACCCCTTTACCTGTTAGTGATAGTTTGTGAGTACTTAAAGAGATGGCTTTGTCCCTGGCTATTCCCGTGGCCAGACTATGAACAGGACTATCAGGAGGATGGACCGCAAGAAGGTTACGACAACTAGGATCATCTCCCAACGTCAGCATTGCCTGTGACCATGAAGATGGAGCCTCACCCACACTATCGTTATTATTCCGCTGCTTGATTGTACTAAGACTAGATCATGAGATCCTTTATTTGTTGTAAGATCTTATGTATGGTTTGTAATGGATGATGTACTGTGATATCTAATCTGTTATGTCTCGCAAAATGGTAATCCTGGGATTGCGACGTATGGCATAACAGGCATCTGGGATTAAAAAACCGGGTGTTGACAAGTTGGTATCAGAGCCATCCTGACCATAGGAGACCCTAGTTAGAATGGACGCTTGAATCAAAAACTTAGTTTTCGAACAAAAGAAGTGAGTATTTATGAAAACCTATTCTCATTCTTATCACTTGGATTCTTTCATGAAAATTCATGTTCCTCAAGAATTCTTGCAAACTTACATAAAATTTGACACACTTGATCACTCTACTAACTTACGCATCCTACATTCTTATAGATGGACGTGATGTATAACAAGTTCTATCAGTTGGGAAATGGAGATCTCATCTTTGAGCGTGACTTGGACCAGCTTTCGGAACTTCTAGAGCGCCCGCATCCCGAGTTCTTCAGAGCTCAGCTCAACAATCAGGAAGGAGGAGAATTGCAATGGTTGATTGTTGCAAGTCTCAGAGGAAAGATTGAAGCCCCCACTTTAGAGGGAGTCCAGCTACCTTAAGAGAGAACAACTGGCTAGATGGACTTGCCAGGGCCATGCAGGAAGCTCTTGCCCGTCTGTGTGGGTAAAGTATCAATCAGATCAAGGGTAGCCGCTTTGAGTTCTACCCAAGACATGATTCTACGGGACATCCATTGAGGGCGCATGATCATTTGGGTCGGAAGTACATCGTGGACCACCTCAGCTTCATAATGTATGATCGGCAGAAGGAGTTAGACAATGCCCGCTCCTACGCCAACCACAACTACGCCATCGCCATCAAGAAGGACCAGACCATTGCCATGCTGGTGAAGGATCGCCAGTCTCGTCGCTGTCAGCTTGATAAGAAGGAGCGCATCATTGCCCGCCTTCGTCACAGGATCATAGACTTGGAGGAGACCATCCACTAGAGAGACATGCAGCTTGAGGAGAGGGAGAATGCAGGGGAAGACCTTTATGGAGACCCCTACTCTTACCTTAGTGATGCTGATGATTTTCTGGAGGATCAAGCCATGGACTTCTTCACCGACGAGGATGACTTCACCTTCATTGATGATGATGAGGAGGAGGATGATGAAGCCACCGATTCCGAGGAGTAGTATCACTTGAGCACTAGCGTTAGTGAAGTTGTACCCGGTCCCACTATGTCATAGTTTCACAGAATGGTTCTTAAAACCATTTGTTTTCCTTGTTGTGGTGTGTGTTTATATTGTGTGCTATGAATGAATGAATGAAAAGCAAGTTGCTAGAAAAATCTGAGTCAAACTTCAAAAAATTTTCCAAAACGAACCCCGAACCTTAGAAATTTCCCTCTTTTCTCATGATCTATCTCAAGCTTCAGATGCCTCGCGGAGGAAGCAGCTCATCCCCGGACCCAATGTTGCAGATCTTGCAAATGTTGGTTTCTGACCGCGAAGCTGAAAGAGCCGAACGTCAAGCCAACTTAGCCACCCTTCAACACATAGCTCAGATGGCCAACAACAACCAAGGTCATGGAAATCAGGACAACCATGGATCAAAGCTCAAGAACTTTCAGAACACCAATCCACCCATATTTACTAAGTCTGAAGAGCCCCTAGATGCAGATGATTTGATGCAGACCATGGAGAACAACTTAGAAGTTGCGGGAGTGGAAGCCAACGAGAAAGTACTGTTTGCCACCCACTATCTAGCAGGAGATGCAAGAGCTTCGTGGAACAGCGTTTGCGCCATGAATGGAGGACAAATTATGACTTGGGATGAATTCAAACTCAAGTTTAGCAGAACCCATGTTCCACCAGGTTTGATCAAGAGTATGAGAGATGAAATCAGAGAACTTAAGCAAGGTAGGATGACAGTAGTTGAGTGCCGTGAATTTTTTTTGTCACTGGCTAGGTATGCACCTGATGAGATTGACACTGAAGCTAAGAAGAAGGAGAGATTCCTAAATGGTCTACATGATGAGATGCAGACAGTTTTGGTCAACATTCCATTTGCTAACATTGAAGCCTTAGTGGATTCTGCCATTCAGACGGAAGGCAAGATCAACCAAGCCAATGAGAATCGCAAGCGCAGGATGATGAATCAACCAGGAACCCACCATACCCCAAAGTATCGCCCCAACCCGTCTACAGGATTTGCCCCTAGAAATAATAGACCCCAGATGAACCGTCTGACCTATCCCAACCATGGAGGAGGAAACCCAAGGCCCGGAGGAAACCACAACAACCCCGGCAACCCCGGCAATTTCAATCGTGCACCGCCAAAGTTCAACAACAACAATGTCGCCACCAACACCAATACTGCCCCGAGAACTGAAAGCAATGGTGTGCCTGTTGCAGCAAAGGACAAGTCTCAGGTGACTTGTTATGAATGTGGAACCAATGGTCACTATTCCAATGAGTGCCCCAAGAAGCTTGCAGCAACCCCCAATGCGAATGCCCTAGCTCAGCAGCAGCGTCGTGTTCGTCCTAGAAGAAGATTTGCCCCAGGGAATTCTCTCAACAGCAACGGCCGTCTGTTTCTCATGAATGCTGAAGAAGCCCAAGAAGCGCCAGATGTCGTGTTGGGTATGTTTTCTGTTAACTCAGTACTTGCAAGAGTGTTGTTTGATTTTGGAGCATCGCACTCGTTTGTTACAGAAGAATTTGCATGCACTAGTAAGATTCAACCAACAAAATTTAAGCATGTTATGATAGTTCAAATACCTGGTTCAACCACCAAAGCTAGACAAATTTGCAAGGCCATACCTATCCGAATCCATGGCATAGATTTTTATGCTAATCTAATAGTACTTGGAACTAAAGGTTTGGAAGTAGTACTAGGAATGGATTGGATGTCGAAACATAAAGGATTAATCAACTGTGCCAAGGAAGCCATAACCATGACCAGTACAGCCGGAATATCAGTAGAGCATGTATCGGAAATCTTGCCCCGTCAATTCAAGTGCAACAAGAGTCTATCCCAACCAACCATTGACCAAGTCAGAGTAGTCTGTGAATACCCCGACGTATTTCAAGATGTTTTGCCTGGTATGCCCCCAGATCAGGATATCGAGTTTATCATCGAACTAATCCCTGGAACCGGACCCATAGCCTAGAGACCTTATAGTATGAACCCATCTGAATTAGTGGAGATGAAGAAGCAACTGGATGCTATGCTGGAGATAGGATTGATTCAACTAAGTGCGTCGCCATGGAGATCGTCTGTCTTGTTTGTGGACAAGAAAGATGGAGGTAACCGTCTGTGTACGGATTATAGGAAGTTGAATGATGTCACCATCAAGAACAAGTACCCACTGCCGAAGATAGAAGACCTGTTTGACCAGTTGACCGGAGCCAAAGTGTTTTCTAAGATTGATCTCAGAACTGGTTATCATCAACTCAAGATTCGCGCAGAGGATATTCCAAAGACTGCTTTTAGGACCAGATATGGACTGTATGAGTACATTGTCATGTCTTTTGGATTAACCAATGCCCCCGCTTATTTCATGAACCTCATGAATAGGATTTTTATGGACTGCCTGGATAAGTTTGTCGTTGTTTTCATCGATGACATTCTGATCTATTCCAAATCAGAAGAAGAACATGAGCTACACCTGAGGACCATCCTTGGAACCCTTAGGGAGCATCAGTTTGATGCCAAGTTTAGCAAATGTGAATTCTGGTTACATGAAGTAGGATTCCTCGGATATATTGTATCAGCCGGAGGAATTGCCATTTACCCCGCAAAGGTGAAGGATGTTAAAGAATGGAAAGCCCCGACCACTCAAACCCAAGTTTGTGCATTTATCGGATTAGCGGGATATTACCGCAAGTTCATAGAAGGATTCTCGAGCATCGCAAGACCAATGACCCAATTGTTGAAGAAGGACAAGAAGTTTGAATGGACGGACAAATGTGAAGCGAGTTTTCAAGAACTCAAGAAGAGATTGATCTGAGCCCCAATCTTGATCATGTCGGATATTACGAAGCCTTTTGATGTGTATTGTGACGCATCCAAGATCGGTCTCGGATGTGTGCTAATGCAAGAGGGAAAATTCATATCTTATCTATCCTGACAAACTGAAACAACATGAGTAGAATTATCCTACCCATGACCTTGAACTAGCAGCCATAGTTTTAGCCTTGAAGACATGGAGGCATTACCTTATGGGAAACCGTTGTGAGATTTATTCGGATCATAAGAGCCTGAAGTACATTTTCACTCAGAAGGAACTGAATATGAGGCAAAGGAGATGGATAGAGTTAATCAAGGACTATGATTTGGACATCCACTATCACCCCGGTAAAGACAATGTGGTAGCAGATGCCCTTAGCCGATTGCCGTGTCGCTTGAACTCCATGATTCTGAAGGAGCAACCAAGTTTGCACAAGGAGATGGAGGATTTCAGAATGGAGTTAGTTAGTGAAGGATTTTTGGCTAGCATAGAACTTCAACCCACTTTGTTCAGTCAGATCAAGGAGGCGCAGAAAGGAAATGCTAGTATCGACAGAATCAAACGTCGTATTGGTACAGGCAAAGTACCTGGATTCACCGAAGATGAAGAAGGAGTTTTGTGGTACAAAGGACGTATCTGTGTGCCAGCAGACTCGGAGTTGAAACAATCTATTTTGAAGGAAGCCCATGATACTCTTTATTCTATCCACCCCGGAGGAACGAAGATGTATCAGGATTTGAAGGAGCAATTTTGGTGGCATAAGATGAAGAGAGAAATCGGAAGCTACATAGCCAAGTGTGATATTTGTCAGAGTCAAGGCGGGACATCAGAGACCCGCAGGATTGTTGCAACCATTGTAGATTCCGGAATGGAAGTGGGATTCAGTTGGAATGGATTTTATCACCGGTTTACCTGCATATAGTAGGGGAAATGACTCTATCTGGGTAAATTGTAGATCGGCTGTCCAAAGTCGCCCATTTCTTACCTGTCAAGACCACCTACCAGAGTTCGAAACTAGCAGAGTTGTACATCGCTAGAATTGTTAGTGCACGGGGTCCCCAAGAACATTGTATTAGATCGAGGAACTCGGTTTACCTCGAGATTTTGGAAGAAAGTCCAAGAAGGATTAGGAACAAGACTGGATTTCACCACAGCTTATCATCCTCAGGAAGATGGACAAACGGAGCGAGTAAATCAAATACTCGAAGATATGTTGAGAACGTGTGTGTTAGAATATGGATCTAAATGGGAAGATTGGCTACCGTTTGCAGAGTTTTCATACAACAACAGTTATCAAGCTAGTTTGAAAATGGCCCCATTTGAATTCATGTATGGAAGGAAATGTCGTACCCCTTTGAATTGGTTAGAAGTAGAGGAGCGTCATATTTTCGGACCCGACATCCTACGAGAAGCAGAAGAGAAAGTTCACAAGATCCGTGAGCACCTCAATACCGCCCAATCCAGACAGAAGAGTTATGCCGACAAGAGACGTCGAGACCTCGCCTTCAATATCGGAGATTTTGTGTATCTCAAAGTGTCACCTTTGAAAGGAATGCAATGTTTCCAGCTCAAAGGAAAGTTAGCCCCTAGATATATCGGACCCTTCAAGATTTTGAATTGTCGAGGAGAAGTATCGTATAAACTGGAACTTCCAGAGGAGATGTCAGTCGTACATAATGTGTTCCATATATCGTTACTTCGCAAATGCCTAGAAGTCCCGGAGAAGACCGAAGTATTCAAGAACATTGATCACCAAACCATAGAGATCAATGATGACCTAACGTATCCCGAAGTACCCATCCGTATTTTGGAGGAAGCTTTCAGAACCACCAGGACCCGGAGTATCAAGTTTCTCAAGATCCAGTGGAGTAACCACACTGAAGAAGAAGCTACCTAGGAGCGAGAAGACTACATTAGGACGGAGTTTCCCGATCTCTTTAAATCCTAGTTTTTTCTCTCAAATCTTGGGATGATATTTTGTTTAAGGAGGGAAGGTTTGTAACATCCCAAAAATATTGATCAAGGTTATCAATTCCAATCATCCAAAATTAGGGTTAACAAAAACTTTTGTTAATTAAAATCATATGAATGCATGTGTGTATATGATGAATGTATGAATGCATGAATGGACTTGTGTGATTGTTATGAATGGCAAGGAATGGTTTAAGGATGAAAACAACATCATCTAAATCAATTCCAAGAAGAAACAAATCAAGAGAAATTTAAAAACAAACAAAATAAGCAAATGGTCATTTTTGCCAATCTTGCTCACTAGCTCACTTTGAGTGTTTCTAGTCCAAGATTTCAAACAGAAACAATTCGAATTCTTTTCACCCCTTGCTAGACCAAGTGAAAGTGAACCCAATCCCACTTTGCAAACCCACAGAAACATTTGGCAACTTGATTCAAATGACAATTCAAAATTGAATCTATATCATATGTGAAGATCACCATTTTTCAAAACCCAACCAAACCAGTGCACCTTGACAAATCCAAGCAACCAGATACTACCTAGTATGTGACTAGTGCACCCACCAAGTTTCATCCAAAAATTCAAATTCAAATCTCTTGCGGTCATTTTATCAAACACCTTATGAACACAAATCAAATTAAACATCAAACACTATAGTGAGCAGTGTTTGTGCCTAACTTGTTCCCTCTCTAGCTCACACTACACTCTTAGTAGATCATCTAACTTGTTTAACCAGCCCTAGATCACTGTAAACTTGACAATGCCATCAATGGTGACCATGGCCGAGCCCAATTGCCAACCCCACTGTCGACAGCAAGCTAGGAGCCTCACTAGCCTCGCCAACCTTGTCTAGCAGGCACTCCACCGTCCACCGCCAACCACTGTCCAGCGCCCGAGCCCTACCAGCCACTGGACCACCCAGAACGAGCACGCCCAGTCTCTCTGCGACCATGCCGAGAACACGCCAGAGCGCCGTGCTCGACACGCACGCACAGACCGCGCCCCACCTTCGCCGCTCGCGTGAGTAATCACCACCGCCCCAGGAACCGCCCAGACATGCCCGGTCGCCGCCGCGCGACCAAGAGCGCATGTGCGCCATTAAAATTCCCGTTGGAGCCGCCCAGAGCACCGAAGTGTTCTGACCAATTCGCACCGCCCCACGCCTCGCCATCAAGCCGTTGAGCTTCGCCAGGAGGCAGTGCACCGTCCACTACCCCCAGCCATGCCGTTAGCTCGTTGTGTAGACGACCACGACGAGCTCCACCCGCACCCTTCGGTTCCCTCGCTCGCCTATAAAAGGAGGCCTCCCCAGCATGAATTCTCCACACCATCTCACTCCCCACCTCTCACTGATCGTACCCACTCATCCCCAGAGCAAGGAGAGCACCAGGTCACCAGAATTTCGCCAGATTTTGACG
This sequence comes from Avena atlantica, assembly GCA_910589765.1. Taxonomy (NCBI): domain Eukaryota; kingdom Viridiplantae; phylum Streptophyta; class Magnoliopsida; order Poales; family Poaceae; genus Avena; species Avena atlantica. Next base: position 419,141,420 of record OU342735.1, read on the forward strand.
CTACTAGAGGAGAAGGGCGCTGTTGATTGGAGCCACCCCAGGAGGAGCCACCGGTACGAGGAGGATCGCCGTTGTCGACTTCGTCGTTCGCCCCCATCGCCGACCATTGTCGTATCCCCAGTGAGCCACCACTGACCCCCACTGGCCGCGCTAGGGTTCGACCTCGCCACGTTCTGTTCAGACGTGGACGCCACGTTCTTTATCAAAGCTTTTATTTGTGTTTACCTAGCGATTTTTAGATTTTAGAAAGTTTATTAAAGGTAGCATAAAGAGCATAAAACTTGTCCTAAGTTAGATAAATCTTGATGTCATCCTGAGGCATGAGATTGAACTTAGATCATTCACACTTGATTACCACCCCTCATTAGTGTTTACCCCCACATGTAGATGCTAGTGCTAAAGTATAAAACTTGATCACTTTAGATGGGAATACTTGGTAAAAATGGTTATGAAAACCTTGGAATGATGAGTCATTCTACTGAAATTTTTTGACATGTGTTCTTGAACACCAGATAATTTTGATGATGAAAATGTTGAGGCATGAGCCTTGGCCCTTTATAAAACTGATGGTTGTCTGGATGCGATACCATTCCAATTTTACCGTACAACCATAATACCCGAATTTGGGTAGGGCTTGACTGGAAGTTTATATACCTTAGTATGGGTTCCCTTGCGGCCGAGGTTTGAGATGAGGCTACCTCATGAAGATTAACCACCTGTGCAGTTCCCAAGATGAAAGTTGGTCATGGTTGGGAGGCCAAACTCATAGGAGAGGTGCCTATACTAGGGCGTGTAATTGAAAGGTTAGGATTGATTATCCGCATACTGAGTATGGTGAATTCAGGATTATTCCTAACGGATGTATCGAATATTGTGGTGAAAGTGTACCACCTCTGCGGAGTCTCAAACTATTCGAATAGCCGCGTTCGCGGTTATTAACAGTTGGAGTGGCCATATTGTTCCGTCGTCAGATGTTTTCAAAATGACTTATGAAATGAATCATGACTTTGACTTGACCATAACAGAGTTGTGATATGAAAACTCAAGTTCTCACTTAGGTGTTTTAAAAATTTTAACTAGCTTTCTTTGCTTCTGAACTCGGTTAGAGGTAAATCTAGATTTTTGCAAAACAACCTAGAGCTTAGTATTCCTACTTGAAACCCCTTTACCTGTTAGTGATAGTTTGTGAGTACTTAAAGAGTAATCGTGGCTTTGTCCCTAGCTATTCCCGTGGCCAGACTATTTAGAGGACTATTAGGAGGATGGACCGCAAGAAGATTGCGACAACTAGGATCATCTCCCATCGTCAGCATTGCATGTGACCATGAAGATGGAGCCTCACTCACGCTATCGTTATTATTTCGCTGCTTGATTGTACTAAGGCTGGATCATGAGATCCTTTATTTGTTGTAAGACCTTATGTATTATTTGTAATGGATGATGTACTGTGATATCCAATCTGTTATGTCTCGCAAAAATGATAATCCTGGAATTGTGATCACGCCTGTGAAAAGTAAGCAATTTCATCATTTTCCTTCGCAACACATCTCACTCAATTGTAGAGATACCGAACAGTTTGAGTGATCGATCGACCTTGTCGCACGATGAGCCCATTCTCTCTCTTCCATCCCGCCTTCTGAACCGAACCCTGGAGAAAGACTCCTTGAACAGAACAGAGTTGCGACCCGGACGCTTTTGGGATGCTTCTAATAACCAACGAATGGCAGGATCAATTCTAACAAGTCACACACTCATATTCCAGAGATACCGAAACAAAAAAATTCCATGGTCGAACTACCAGGAAAAAAAATTGGTATACCTATCCACCACCACAAGAATGACTGAGAATTGCTCAGATTTTGGTAGGCCTTCTATGAAATCCATTGCAATATCTTGCCATGGGCCTTGAGGGATGGGTAAGGGTTGAAGTAATCCAGGGGGCATAATTCATGCTTAGCTTGCTGGCACACTGCACATTGTTTCACAAAGGTTTCCACATCTACCTTAAGACCTTTCCAGTGAAGAGATTTTGCAGTCTTTGATAGGTAGCCTGTGCACCAGAGTGACCTCCCATTGATGGCTGCCTCTACCACGCTTTCCCGACCAGTTGCGTCCATTTTCTCCAAAGTTCCGTATCGCCTTTGTTACGAGAAAGTACTAATGCTTTGTTACTCGAAAGCCGTTCCAATCAAGGCAAGAGCCATGAATTAGCATGAACAGTTTATTGAACTTGGTTTCACTCGTAAAGCGAGCGTGAAGAGACCAGCAAAAGAAGCCCACGGAACGGAGCGGTTATTTTTCCTGACTAGCAAGTGGACAGGCTCAGATGGCGTAGCTGATGTGTCATGCTAGGTATCTTTTTTTATTTCTCTCAAGGGATTGAAGACTTTCCTCTATACTGACAGAAGCAGAGAGGCTGGTCCAAAATAAGGAAGCAGGCTGGGTACACATGGTAATAGAACCCACTGGAGATCATTCAATCGGACGTCTTCCACAAAGAAAAGCGGTAGGAAAGATAGATGCTCTCTGAAAGGTAAAAGGACTGGAAATCCTTGTTTAGCGCCCTGGACTCGAAATCCAATTTGTGCTAGTGGTTGGAATCCACAACAGAACAATGAATGAATGAATGTGGGCGGTCCCCAGACGACAAGTGTGTGATCAGTTCTTTGCCCTCGCTCGCGGGTGATTCCTTATAGCTTGATCCATGTGATGGATGTTCTCTGCAATGAACCACAACATGTCCATGGACTTCACAAAGAACTGAGTGAAGCTAGCTTTAGAATTCTCACACACCAATGCAGGGAATTACGCCCATGAGTGAAACCTCCATTTATCAACAGAACACTTCCCCATTCCTTGAACCTGAAACGGCAAGCGGCACGGGGAACTTCTTTCTTCACTCCTATGTATCACCTGCTTATTCACAATGAGTTGGGGATACAAGGTGGATTTCTCAATAGGAAGGGCTGGATCTATGTTCGCGAGCAGGGTGATGTCAGAAATAACTTGATAAGAGAGATTCATAAAGGCAAGAAAATCAATCTAAAGGCACCACTCCTCTTATTATTAGTAAACGGTAGGAACCCAAGGTTTTAGATGCTTTCTAAAATGCCATTAGCCGATAGCTGATGCTGGTGAATCGAAGACGGATCATAGCAGTGGTAGTTCGATGGCTGATTCCCCAGATTTCTGAAGAAAAACAAGTTCTAACTGCATTCTAGGAGTTGGCAGGAGTGATTCCCTTAAACAGGTGTGGAAAGGTCATTAGAGGCTCCTCTGGAGAAATTGAGATTTACCGGCAATCCGGTTACTTTTGTTTTTATCCAGGGTTTCGGCTCCTACCAACAAAGGCTCCCTATACGGCAACCAGAAAATAACCTATTCTATTGATCGAAGGAATGGTGCACTTCGGGGATGCGGCTTCCTCTACGGAAACAACGGTACTTCCAAATCCTAATCCTAAAAGGCACCTGCTCCTAAAGCAATTATCGTAAATAGAGGTACGGACCTCCAGCGCTAAATCGGATTTCTCGGAAGGATTGCTTGATCGAAAGGCAGGATTGGTTGGCAAAACAGCTTTAGCGATGACCAGGATTCGTACTATTCCGAACTAGTCATTAATGGTCAGCAACATAGCCTTTTTCGGTATGCGTTGCGAACACTTGCATTTTTAGCGTCTCATCTTCTCTGGAGAAGCTCAAATCGAACGGATAGAGCAGATGGTCCAACTACAGAACTTCTTCTTTTTCATTACTTCCATGGTTGTGCCCCGTGGCACGGCAGCACCCGTACTATTGAAATGGTTCGTCAGTAGAGATGTTCCCACTGGTGCCTCTTCTTCCAATGGTACTATAATTCCTATTCCTATCCCTTTATTCCCTTTTTTGGTCTATCTACATTTAAGGAAATTCATACGCTCCATGGACAGAGCAAAAAGTGGAGTGTTAGTCAAAGCAAGCCGCCCTATTCTATTACCAGACATCCCTTATTTCCTTTCTTAAACAAACGGATGGGAGAAGCTATTGAATCAGCTCTGGTGTTGAAGAAAGATGGAACCTGGAGAATGTGTTTCTACTATCGAAAACGAAATGCAGCAACCATGTTTTCCAAATACCCCATTCCTATCATAGAAGACCGGCACTCCGATCGTAATAGGCAGAGGCCGCGGTATAGGAAAGGAGTGGATCAAAAGTATATGCGCATGCAAAGCTAGACAACGAACATTTTATAATACACTCGTTCTGCATATCTTTAGGATAAAAATAAATAGTAGGAATCCCCAAAATGGCACACTCCCGAAGAGCTATATACTCTTTTTGCTGATCGAGGACGATCACAATGTCTGGCAATCTGGATAGAATTCTGAGGTCTTCGGTCAAGTAAGACGTGAGACTCGTGACCTCCTGTCAGAATTTGAGAGGCTCCCTGGAGCTCCGGGGAGAACTGGAACGCAAATATATAAAGGAGTCTCCCTTTCAGCTGATCAAAAAGATTATCAATACGAGGAAGTTATGGCATAACAGGCATCTGGGATTAAAAAACCAGGTGTTGACAGGCTACAACAGGAGGGTTTCTTTGAGATGGTGCGTATTGAATGGGATAAGGTTTCGCGGGGTGATACACCTATTAGGAAATGTCAATATGAGATTAGTAATTTAAGACGTTTTATCCATGGCTGGGCAAAAAACCAGAGTGAAAAATACAAAAAAAGAGAAAGATAAGCTTCTAGAGACTATTGATGAGCTGGATATTAAAGTTGAGACACAAGTCTTATCGGCTGCCGAAAGGCAAAGGTTGTCTAAAGCTAATGAACAAGTAACAAAATTAAGGAGAGAAGAGGAGACTAAATGGGCGCAAAGGGCTAAAGTTAAACATGTTCAACAAGGGGGAATAACACTAAATATTTCCATCTTATTGCTAATGGTGAACATAGAAAGAAGAAGATCTTCCAGTTAGAACAAGAGGAGGGGACTATTGTCGGGGAGGAGAACTTGAGAACTTATATTTTGGAGTATTATAAGAAGTTCATTGGTGAGCCCGAACAAAACAGTTTTGCTCTTATGGAAGAGAGAATTGATGATGTTCCACAAGTGTCTACTATTGGGAATAGTATTTTAACTTCGATTTTTTCTAAGAAGGAAGTTTTGAGGTCATCTCTGCTATGGAGCATAATAAGGCGCCAGGGACAGATGGATTCCCTGCGGAATTTTATCAGACATTCTGGGAGGTGATTAAAGATGATTTAATGGCTCTTTTTGCGCAGTTGCATTCAGAGGAATTACCTTTATTCAAACTCAACTTTGGGGTAATTACGCTATTACCCATGAAAGTGAAGGGTTCGCAGCATAGAAAACAAAAAAAATCCTATGATGGGAACTAAGGGGATGTTTGGTTTGTGCCCAAGTCAGCCACGCCAATTCAAGGGCACGCCAATATTTTGGCGAAGGATTGCCCGGGCCCCGTTTTGCCAGCGCGTGGGCGTGGAAACAAGAGTGGCCACCAAAATTTTGGCGTGGCACACAGAATTTTGCTTCCATCCAAATGCTAGCACATACTACTAGTCAACGCCAAAATTTTGGTATGGCAACCGCCGGCCACAATCCAAACTGTTGGAGATATGCCCAAGAGGCAATAATAAAGTGGGTTATTATCATATCTTCATACTTATGATAAATTTTTACATACCATGCTATAATTGTATTAACCGGAAACATTAATACTTGTGTGATTTGTAAACTAAAATAAGAGTCCCTAGTAAAGCCTCTTGTTAAACTAGCTTGTTGGTTAATATATGATCATGGTTTCCTGATCATGAACATGGAGATGTTATTAACAACAGGATCATATCATTAGGAGAATGATGTGATGGACATACTCCTATAGATAAGCGTAGCATAAAGATCAAGTCATTTCAATAGTTCAATTGCTATATGCTTTCTGATACATAGTAACCTAATTCCTTAGACCATGAGATCATGCATATCACCTTTACCGGATGGATGCTTTGATGACATCAAACACCACACCGTAACTGGGTGGCTATAAAGATGGCATTGAGTGTTCGGAAAGTATTGGTTGAGACACATGGATCAAGAGTGGGATTTGTCCATCCATATGACGGATAGATATACTCTGGGCCCTCTCGGTGTAATGTCATCCAATTAGCTTGCAAGCATGTGACTGGCTCACAAGGGATCACATATCACGGGAACGAGAAAAGAGTACTTATCAGTAACGAGGTTGAACTAGGTATGCAGAGATACCGACGATCATAACCTCGGATAAGTAACATATCGTGAGACAAAGGGAAATTGGTATCGTATGTAAGTGGTTCATTCGATCGCAAAGTAATCGTAGAAATATGTGGGAGCCATATGAATTTCCAGATTCCTCTATTGGTTATTGTTCGGAGAAGTGTCTCGATCATGTCCGCATAATTCACGAACCGTAGGGAGACACACTTAAGGATTCGACGTTGTTTGAGTAGTTATGGTATTACGAGAAAGAGACCGAATGTTGTTCGGAGTATCGGATGGGATCCGGGATATCACGAGGTGATCCGGAATGGTCCGGAGAATAAGATTCATATAAGGAAAGTCCCGTTTCGGAGTTCGGGAATGATTCCGGTGTTTTCATCGGGAATGTTCTAGAAGGTTCCGGAATGTCCGGCACTCCGGGGGGGGAAGGGGTACATGAATGTGTCATTACATGTTGGAATGATTGCATCATGTACTTAGTGTTATCGCTGTTCCAAATAAGGGATTAATTCAAATCCTAGTTTGAAAAGTCAAACGGCAAGTTTGAAAAGTCAAACGGCCAAAATTGGAAGGTGGGAAAGAGGAGGAGCTCCAAACCGAGTTGGGGAGGGAGACCTCCTCCAACCGGCGGCCACCAAGCCGAGTTGGGGAGGGTCTCCTCCCCATGGCGCGCCAGCCCCCTCCCACCTATATAAGGAGGGGCAGGGCTCCCCTCCTAGACACACAACTTTCTACCTCTAATCTCCGGTTTAGAGCCGTTTTGGTTTAGAGCTTCTAATTGCTTTAGCCAGCGGTTTAGAGCCTTCTAATTGGTTTAGAGCCTTCTAATTGGTGTGTCTAATTACTAGACCACTAATAACCTCTCTCATAAGCTCAACCATACTCGCACCGTCTTAAGGCGAAGCCCTGCGGGATTTCCCCTCTACTTCCGGTACCACGCCGTTGTGCTGCCGGAATCGCGAGGAGAGTGCTACAACCTCCGCTGCCTGCTGGAACAAGGGAGAGGAAGGTCTTCGTCGAGTACCGAACGTGTGACCGACTGCGGGAGCGCTGCCAGAATGTGGCGCCGGAAGGATCGTCTACGCGATCTTGAGATCGGAAGTGTACGACTACATCACCCACGAGAATCTGCTCTCGTTAACCGCTTTGGAATCTTCGAGGGTAAGTTATTCCATCGACTCGTTGCTACAATCTAGTAGATAGATCTTGGCTTGTTTGTTTGTATGCGATAGAAAATTTTTGTTTTCCATGCTACGAACCCCTACACAAACAGACCCTAAGTACCAAGATTTATCTACTAGATACAAACAATGGGTGGATGTATATCCGTAGAGAACATACCCTTGAAGACCGACAAAGCTTAACGAGTTGAACTCGTGGTTGATATAGACAATCTCTTGCCGATCTCAAGATCGAGAGGAAGTCCTAGCGCCACAAAGCAGCAGTGCATCCATGCTCGCACACACGTACAAGACACCGAGCAACCTCCGCCTCCTCGCTCCAGCGATGCAGCGGAAGCACAACCCTTTCTTGCCGAATAGCCACCGGGAACATGTATCTCGCTAGTCGAGACCATGAGGGATAAATTTTAGAGGGGGAGAGAGATCCTTCATGAGGAGGTGTGAGTGAGAGAGAGGGAGAGGGGTGCCTTTTATAGGAGGAGGGGGGCACCCAAGGGGGTGGCTGCCGGCCATGGGGGCTGCCCCCTCCCCTCCTTCATTCATGTGGGTGGACACTCCACTCACAAAAACCTCTTCAATTTCCTCCACTCAAAATCCCACTCAAAATTGCTATTAAATTTCCACCAAATTTAATGCAAACTCTCATTAAATAAAACTCTTTTTATTTATTCAGAATTTTGTCAATTACTTTAATGACAAACATTCACATATAACCCCTTTCTAGAATTCCATTTCACATGCAAAAACACTTTCTGCAATTTCACCCGAAAACCTGTTTCGGTATCTAGTGAAATAAATTCATGCGCTTGTTATTCTTTCCGGCATGAAACTTTTGCTCCAATTGGATGTCAGTGTCCCTTAAGTGTGTCACCCTACGGTTCGCGAATAATGCGTACATGATCGAGACCCTTCTCCGATCAATAATCAGAAGCGGGACCTGGAGATCCATACTGACTCCCACACATTCAACGATGACTTTCCTGTGATCGTCGGAACCTTTTATGCTATTATCTTAATCCCTTTGTTTCACTATATATTACATGTCCGAGATTCGATCATCGGTATCTCCATACCTAGTTTGATCTCGTTACCGACATGCACTCTTTTCTCGTTCCCGTGATATAACATTCTAGTGATCAAATCACTTGCTTGCAAGCTAACCAATGTGATATCACCGAGAGGGCCCAGAGTATATCTATCCGTCATTGGGATGAACAAATTCCACTCTTGATCCATGTGCATCAACATAAAACTTTAGTAGTTTTGAAGCCATCTTTATAATCACCCAATTACGGTGTGACGTTTGATGTCATCAAGAAACTCTTCCGTGTTAGTGATTGACATGATCTCATGGTCTAAGGATTAGGATCACTTCGTAAGTTGTTTATAGCAATATAAACTCAATGACTTTGATCGTAATGCTATACTTCGGATGAATGTCCATCACATCATTACACTAATGTTGTGATCTTGTTATTAACAACATCCAAATGTCTATGATCAGGAAACTGTGATCATCTTGTTAATCAACGAGCTAGTTTATGAGAGAGGCATAACTAGGAACTTTCTGTTTGTTTATTAAACACACATGTATTAATGTTTCCATATTAATACAATTATAGCATGCAAAATAAACATCTATCATATACTTGGAATACACATAATAAACACTTTATTATTGCCTCTCAGGACATATTCCCTTCAGAAAGAAAATGCGGTTTAGATTCAGCAGTATAGACCGATTTGTCTCCTGCATGTGAGCTTTAAATTTTTTACTAAGGTGGCGACGAATCATATATATGTGATTTCTCACAAGATCATCCGTCCTACACATACTACTTTCATGCCTGGCAGACATATCTTAGAGGGGGTGGTTACTTTGCATGAGACTATTCATGAGCTTCACACGGAAAATTTAGATGGTGTGATTTTCAAAATTGATTTTGAGAAAGTTTATGACAAATTCAAATGGGATTTCTTGATGCAGGCCCTTCGTATCAAGGGTTTTGACCATTTATGGTGTAAATGGATTAATAGTTTTATTCAGGGAGGAAGTGTAGGAATTAGAGTAAATGATGACATTGGCTATTTTTTTTCAAACAAAGAAGGGAGTATGTCAGGGGGATCCACTATCACCGTTGCTTTTTAACATAGTGGTGGATGTATTGGCCATCCTAATAGCGCGAGCTAAGGAGGAAAGCCATGTGGGTGGTCTAATCCCTCATCTTGTAGAAGGGGGTTTATCTATTTTACAATACGTAGATGATACAGTTTTGTTTATGGAACATGACACAAGTAAGGCGGTGAATATGAAACTCATCTTATGCATTTTTGAGCAGTTATCAAGTCTTAATATTAACTTTCACAAAAGTGAGACTTATTGTTTTGGGAAGGCAAAGAAACATGAACAGGAATATCGGGATATTTTTGAATGTGAATCGGGATCATTGTCTTTTAGGTACCTGGGGGTACCCATCCACCATAGAAAGCTTAGGAATTCCGAGTGGAATTCAGTTGAGAATCGGTTTAAATCAAAACTTGGATGTTGGCAAGGTAAATTATTGTCTTATGGGGATAGATTAGTGCTAATCAACTCAGTTTTAACAAGTTTACCTATATTTTATGTTGTCTTTCCTGGAAATACCGAAGGGTGTTAGGAAAAGACTGGACTTCTATCTTTCAAAATTCTTTTGGTAAAGTGATGAACATAAGAACTAACCTTGTTTGCAGACCCAAGGATAAGGGTGGTTTGGGGATTGAGGTTTTAGAACTTAAAAACAAGTGCATTTTTAGCAAATGGTTGTATAAATTTCTGACTGAACAAGGGGTTTGGCAAGATTTACTTCATAATAAATACATTAAGAATAAGACTTTGGCACAGGTCCAAGCTAAGCCAACCGATTTTTTTTTGAAAGGACTAATGCGTGTAAAAGATAATTTCTTTTAACAGAGGTTTTTTCAAATTGGGGATGGGGTTTCGACTAGGTTTTGGGAAGATGTTTGGTTAGAAGAAGTACCGATGGCCCAACAATATCCTACCTTATATAATTTAGTGTATAGAAAGCATATCTCTGTTAGTGAGGTTTTATCTCACAATCCTCTTAATATTGGTTTTAGAAGGATTTTAATTGAAACTAACTAGGGTGTATGGCATCTTTGTCAGAGATTAATGCAAGTTTCTTTATTGAATGAACCTGACATTTTTAAATGGAAATTAACGGGAGATCTGATGATCATTCATCAGAGACTCCCAACAAACTATCTTTGAAAGCTTAAAATACCACTTAAAATTAAGATCTTTATATGGTTCTTAAATAACACGATTTTGTTAACTGAAGATAATCTTTTCAGGAGAAATTAGTATGGTTGTAAGAAATGTTGTTTTTATGATGAGGACGAAACTATTGAGCATCAATTTAAAAAAAAAAAATTGTCCATTTGCAGCTAATATCACTAATATGTTTGGAATTGGTTACTAATATGTTGGGAATTGGTTGAATGGGATTAGTTTGGGAATTGGTTAAATGGGATGGACAAGACTCACAAAGCTAGATTACGTATCTATCTAGAAATATTGAAATAATATTAGTTTTAAGCAGGCTTGAATTCAATTTTTTTTTGAAGTTCATTACTTCGCGGCTTTATGTTGATCTATCTAGAAATATTGAAATAATATTATTTTTAAGCAGGCTTGAGTTCAATTTTTTTTGAAGTTTATTACTTCGGCGGCTCGGAGTCTCAGCAGGATATGATCCGTGATGATGGTTACTCAAGATGTCTACTACCTGGTTGGTATATTTATAAAGTATCTTTGTCTTAGCTGATCTTTGATCCAGTAACGCTGTACTTTCGAGGATGCAGAGGCCGGGGCAATCCCCATTTTGAAAAAAAAAACGATTCCAACTTTATTAAGTAGATTCGAAAAAGAAAACATGGAAGGGAGGAGTCAGGAATGCCACATTGTGCATATGTCTAGGTCCTGACAAGTTACAAACTCCACAAAGTAAACACTAAATTAGTAACCGAAGTGGTAAGAGAAGTACAACTTAGAAAGATACATCAGCGTGCTTTGATGACAATACAGCACGACTAGTTTTTTTATTTGTCGAGAATGAGCACGATTAGTACTCCCTAGTCCCTGGCTTGTAGGTGCTGGTGTCCTTGGCAGGGACGTGGGTGCTGCCGTTGGCGTCGCCGCCCATTCCGATCGTGTTCATCACCGCGTCCTTGGCCCCCACAGCCGCGCCCTTCACCGTCTCCCCTGCCTACAGACAAACAAAGTACACACGACCTTAATCTCTAGAACGTTGTTGCAAGATTCAACAATTACTGCCAGCAAGAAAGCAATACTACTAGTAAATGTACCTGCACGAGGAGGCTGCCGGTCTTGTCCTTGCCAGCTACGGCGGTGTCCATGGCGTACTGCGCCGCGGCGCCTGCCTTCTGCTTGGCGGCCTCGGCGGTCTGCGCGATGTAGCTCCCGGTCTGCTCCGTGCCGGCACGCGCGGTGTCCACGGTGTACTGCGCGGCGCCGGCCGCCTTCTGCTTTGCGGCCTCGGCAGTCTGCCCGATGTAGCTCCCGGTCTGCTGCGCGGTACCGGCCGCCTTGTCCTTGGCCTCGCATCCCTTCTCCTTGGCCGCCTCCGCGGCGCCGCGGCCCTTGTCCATGGCGCGGCCAGTGGCGTCCGACGCCGCGTCCTTGGCCTCGTACGCCTTCTCCTTGGTCGCCTCCTTGGCGTCGCCGCCCCTGTCCATGGCGCGGCCCGCGGCGCCGGAGGCCGTGTCCTTGGCCTCCCTCGCCTTCTCCTGCGCCGCGCCCATCACGTGCCCCGTCTTCTCCTGCAATGCACGAAGCCGAACCCAGTGTGAGTACCTGACACATCGAAAGACATGGCACGAGAGCGCGCACGAACGAAACTGGCCTCGGCGCGGGCCTTGGCCTCCCCGGCGCGGTAGCTAGCCTGATCCTGACGAGAAGCCATTCTTCCTCCGCAAGCTAAACGGCGAGGGGAACAGAGAGAGGGGACAGGACTCGATTGGAAACTGTAGAATCGAAAACTGGATAGGGCTCGAAGAGTGTACGATGTATAGGTTGCTTCGGATGATTGTGATGATGATGAGCAGCTTGATCGCCGGGTGTCTTTATAGCGATAGAGACGGGCGAGAGGCCCAGGCACGTGTCGCCACGAGGCCTGTACATGAGCGCCACGTCGGGAGGACACGCGTTGCGATGAGCAGGGAGTTTCCAGACGTCCTCACTTGCCAGTTCAAACTGGTGCAGCAGGAGAAAATTAATAATCGAAAAAAAAACACCGAGGAGAGGCTGGGCTCGTTCATCGAGGTGTCTGTGTGGCTGGGTGGGCGCGATACGCCCAACGTCGTGAATCGTGATGGGCTCGGCCTATACTACAATCTTACGCGGCTGCGAGTTTGCCACATCGAGCTCCAGCACCTTTTGGTCGGTGCACTGCCCCTGCGCGAAGTGGGTTTTCTTGCTCGCGTTTGCGGCTTTGCGCCACTCGAGCATGCCGACCTCGGGCGGGCCCAGCAGCTTGTATTTTTGAAAACTTTTAGAATATACGACGGTGTCTTATATTTTAATCTGCTTGTATAGAAACGTCACAAGTATGAATAGGAGTAGTTGGTTAGTTCAAATGCTTAAAACCTAATAGATCACAAGATCCAATGCTACCCCCACTCCATTTTTTGTTATTTTTCCTTTAAATTTTTACTATGAATACCCATTATGAAATTCCCGAGCCCGCCACTGATGCCGACTACATGCGTCGGTGCCCATTTGAGCATCTCCAGCGGCCCCTCGTCTAACTCCGGCGTTAAATAGGCCTACACCGTCCCTACATCGCTATCACTTCTCGTCGACTTGCACCAACAAACCAAAACCCTAGTGCATCATCGTCACACCACCCCCACCATGGCGCACCACTGTCACGTTGGATGCGAGATCGTGAACGTCATCTTTGGCCCACGTATCTCATAGTGAAGGGGTCGTGGACTATGTACTGCGCGGGGTACCCGTCGCCGCTAGATTTTTGACTCCCAACATCCTGGAAGCCGTGTTGGACTGGATCAGGAGTAGTAGTCCTCGCCTAGAGACATCGTCGTCATCGTCACCACCAAGTACATTTTCACTCAACCTGATCTAAACATGCGACAAAGAAGATGGATGGAAACCATCTCAGACTTTGATGTCTCAATTGACTACACTCCAGGGAAGGCTAATGTAATGGCTGATGCCCTTAGTCGAAAAGTCTATTGCAATAACCTCATGGTCAAGGAAAGCAATAAGCATCTCTTCAAAGAAATTCAGCTGTACAATCTTGAGATTGGTCCTCAGGGGCATCTTGCAAATCTATGCTTGGCTCCTAACCTTGAAGAGAAAATTCGTGAGGCCCAGTTGACTGATGCTATGGTCCTCAAAGTCAAGAAAAATCTGGAATTGGGCGTTCCCAAGTACAAATCCTATTCCATTGATGCTAATGGCACTCTTAGATTCGAAGGGCGCATTGTTGTACCAAAAGTGCAAGCACTCAAGAATCTAATTCTCAAAGAAGCTCATGAAACTCTGCTTGCTATTCATCCTGGTAGCTCAAAGATGTACCATGATCTCAAGCCTTACTATTGGTGGACGTGCATGAAGCGTGAAATTGCCAAGTATGTTGCCGAGTGTGATGTTTGCAGAAGAGTGAAAGCAGAACATCAGAGAGCCGCGGGTCTCCTTCAACCTCTCCAAATTCCTGAGTGGAAGTGGGATAAAATTGAGATGGATTTTATCACCGGATTTCCGAAATCTCAGAAGGGCAACAATGCCATCTTTGTGGTGATTGATCGCTTCTCCAAAGTGGCCCACTTCTTGCCTGTCAAAGAGACTATTACAGCTAGTCAATTGGCAGAACTCTATGTTGCGAGGATTGTAAGCCTCCATGGTGTTCCTAAAGAAATCACATCTGATCGTGGAAGCTTGTTTACTTCCAGATTCTGGGAATCCTTTCAGCAGTACATGGGAACTAATATCAAGTTCAGCACTGCGTATCACCCTCAGTCTCAAGGACAAGTGGAAAGAGTAAATCAAATTCTTGAAGATATGCTCAGAGCTTGTGTCATCTATTTTGGCATGAAATGGGAGGAATGCCTTCCTTTTGCTGAATTCTCTTATAACAACAGTCATCAATCAAGTCTGCACATGTCACCATTTGAAGTTCTTTATGGCCGCAAGTGTCGTACTCCTCTCCACTGGTCAGAAACTGGTGAAAGAAAAATCTTGAGAAATAAAGATCCTCTAGATCCTAAAATGTGTCCGGATATCCAAAGAGGCAGAAGAAAAGTGTCAGATTGTTCGTGACAACTTGAAAATTGCTCAAAATCGTCAGAAAGCCTACTATGATGAAAGCACCGTGATATGGTGTACAAAGTGGGTGATCTTGCTTATCTCCGTGTGACCCCGATGAGAGGCACACACCGCTTTGGTATCAAAGGGAAGCTTGCCCCGCGATACATCGGTCCCTTCAAGGTTCTCTCAAGATCAGGTCCGCTTGCTTATGTCTTGGAGTTGCCTGAGAATCTCAAAAATGTTCACCCCACCTTCCATGTCTCTCAGTTGAGGCAATGCTTCAAGGATCCCGGTAGAGCCGTGGATCATTCCTCTATTGAGCTCAAGGAAGACCTCTCTTACCATGAGCATCCTATTCGCATTCTTGATGAGGCTGAACGAAAGACAAGAAACAAAACCATCAAGTTCTTCAAAGTTCAATGGTCACATCACTCCGATAAAGAAGCAACTTGGGAGCGCGAAGATCTCTTGAGATCTGAGTACCCCACTCAATTTTCCTCTTCTTAGAATCTCGGGACGCGATTCCTTCAAGGAGGGGCGTGCTGTGACATCCCAAGGTTCCAATCCCCAAACTTTGTCATGATTTGTGCACTTCTTGTCTTCATCATGCATGCATCATATTTTGTTTGTTGGCATTTTTTTGGGTTTTGATATATTTGTATTTGGTTGTTACTAAATTGCTATAATGCCCAGTCGGAGTTGAGGGCATCTCTCTTTATTTTCCTTCCTATCTCGAACATATTAACAATATCATCATCATATCCTTTTCTTTTCCTCCATAATATGTGGGCTTTCGTTTGGATAATTTTTGATATTTAATTCATAGTGGTCCACATATTAAATCCATGATCCATATGTCTCTTTTAGATTTTGTTCGCGTTGGTTTCCAGCTGTTTGGATCCGTGCCCCTTTTCCCTACTCCAATGACAATTTAATCTAATTCATTTTTTGTTCTCTGGTCAAATCATTTTTTAAGCCTGGCCAAAACCATGTTGACATCTTCCTTTCCGTGAACCTATTCTGAACCAAACGTCTACAGTCAACCAACGACCCTTCCTTGTTCCGCTTCCTCCATACAGGCCACGTGAGAGAAACATGCCGAGCACGTGTGCCCAGCCCCGAGAGCACCACCTGCCCTACTCCTCTTCCACGCCTATATGAAGCTCCCAAGAACCCTAGATCCCTATATCCCCTCCTAGCCGCCAACCTCTCCTCTGTTCCCTCCTCCCTATGGTTTTCCTTCCACCTACCGAGACATAGCGGAGCTTCACAATGGCACTGTCAGAGCACCACAACCCTACTACCGGCAGGAATTGAACCACAACGCTGCCTTTGACCCCTTCATAGACGACCAGGAGCCAGAGCAGCAGTATATCGTCGCCTCGGACCTCCTCCAGGGTGCCCACGAACTCAAGGTGAAGCTCTGTTCTATTCCCCTTCTTCCCGTCTCCTGCTGCACCGGTAGCCTGTCCATCAGTTCCCCTCACCAAATCAATTTGGGAATCAAACCCCATCACCCCCTAGCCCTTCGAATCCCTGGGTTTTCGCTGTAGGAATCGTTGAGTCGCAATACATGTTTAGATTTCAGAGCCCCAGTGAACTCTATTTTATCCTCGTCAGTTAACTGTAGAACCGTGTATCTGGTTTATTTTCCCGAGTGACCCCTTTGTCCCAATGACCTGGCAAGGCACTGCAATGGCAGTCGACTTGGAGATCAAACCAGGCGACCTGGGTTCAACTCCCAGCTCACCATCTATTTTCTTCTGTTATTTTGCTCCTGTATTCTGAACCTTCTGTCCTCTCCTGTATTCTGAACCTTCTGTCCTGGAACAACGTTTGGCCTATTTTGCTCATGTATTCTGAATCTTGTGTCCTAAAACAACGTTTGAGGCCAAGTGCAGTTTTTCCCTTGAAACTCCGCTTGTCCATGAATAGCTACAACTGCTAGCAGCCAGTATATCTACGTATGCACCCTAATCTATTCAACAATGTGATCTGGACATGTTGGGAACAGTCGTGAGTGTAATCTTGTGAGGCCCAAGATCAAAATTCATCGTTGTCTATTTGACCTCATTCCTTTTATCTCTATTTTTTTATTTATCTCTTATACTTATACGTCTATACTGCCAACCAGACCTTCTTCTACACATGAACTCAGATCCGAGCTTTCACATATTAACACTTTTCCTCAGTTTTCTTTTAATACAATAAAAAGGATTTTATTTAAATTAATAACTTCTTACTTGTAACTCCAAATTTGCCAAATAATATGTCTAAATCGATCAGCTCGACGACACGAAACCAACCGTGGTATCCATTTGTTCTTTCGCATCATGCATCATTGAACCTTAATAAAATTTGCACCCGAACACCTAAGTAATACGTGGCTGATTCACCTTATTGCTATACTTTTGTCCTCGTCCACTTAAACTTGAATCATTAAACATATCGCATCATATACTGCCATGATACATTATTGATTGCATTGCATCGTTCATGTGTTGATCGCGTTATTTTCTTTCTATGTATGGCATTTGGTTCTTATCGGTAGAGGGCGAGCCCGACAAGTATCAGCAGGAGTTTGAGCAGTGCGAGTACCCTCTCGAGTTTGTACCGACCCCTTCCTTTGAGCAGCCAGGCGAGCACCTCACCCCTTCTACCTATTTTGCATTTATAGTCTTTACTTCCTTCTGTGATCTATTGCTATCCTTATTGTTGATGCTTTAGTACCGTACCTTTAATTTACCTGCTCCACTATATTGCCTTGGTTATCCTACTGCCTTATTTGTTTAGCTAGCTTTGACCTTGCGAGTCGTAGGCCTGCTTAGCTTTGCTCTTATACAGGTGGAACTTGAATTCTGGATAATGTTGTTATAAATATTAATCTGATGTTGTTGATAAATGGCTTCACCTAATGATAAGGCCCCGGCAGCGACCACCTTTGGGGACTGCTTGAGTCGACCTAGGACCCGTTCGTTCTACGATACCAGTTCTGAGTTGATCGCGCTAACCAAACGTGGGGGCCTCTGGGATTCCCCCCTCAACTACCGGCGCTATTCGTATATCCAGAGGGTTAAAAAATTGGTTTTCCATTTGGTGTATACGCATAATATGTCCTCGGACATGGGTGAGTTGATATGTCTTCGGACTTGATATTTTGGTGGACTGCCATGGCTTGCATACATAAATCGCGGTACACGGTGGCGGCACCCACGGTGTGTACAAGTTACCCCGCAGGGCCCGATCCACCAGTAGGCGCAAACGTTGTGCCTTCCTTGAGAATCGTCGTACCTCTTGGTTGGTTCCCCACAGTAGGTGATGCCTCTGGATATGCGCGTAGTTATGGGACAGTTCTTGTTGTGAGATTCGGATGGCACGCGTAATATGTTGCCCGATGGGTTAAGCATGCGTTTGGATACAGTAGTGCACCCCTGCAGGGTAAATCTTTTCGAGAAGCCGTGTGTCCATGGTTATGGGCGCCTCAGGAGTATAGTGTCATGATCATAGACAACGCCACTAATGTTTTGCCTCTAATAATATGAGTAGTAATTAGCCTTATCAACTAAATACCTGCTTAACTAAAATTGCCACCATGTGTGTTCCGCTGGAGGACTTCCTCGACTGGTCTTCGAGGGGGAAATCTTCAGATGGGTTATGTTTGGTTTTATAATATTGTTACCGCATAGCGCTTTCTTATCTCTCTCTAATAGCCGAAGTTGTAGCGTGTCTCTATAAGTTAGATAGTGCAAGCTTTGCTGCCCCTGAGCCCACCATACCTATGTAGGCGAGGACCGCCGAATTCTAGTCTCGCCGTGTACTGGCCTCAGTACTGACCGCTCTCTTTTTGTTTTCCTTTGCCCTTTGTCGGCACCCTTTTGGCTTGACAGGTATGTGATTGACGACGTTAGCAAGGTTACCCCTCCGGCTTGGCCTGGGCAGGCTTTATGGACACCGCTTGGTTATTCTTCAGGACTCTTAGTCCCATTTGAATCTTGTCCGTACTCGGATACTATTTTGCTTTCTCTTTGAATTGTATCATTTGTATTCTTGACTCGTTGCGTCGTTTTTGTATATATATAAGTTCTTGTGGACTCTGTTGTAAACTACTGTGATGTAACTACTTGTATTCAAATCCCACCCACACGAAACTGTCTGGTGGGCGTCTTTGAATCGCTTCTATGCGGATTTTGGCGGGATATGCTGAGATCTTCATAGACCCGATTCGGGGGCGTTACACCACCGTGCTAGTGGCAGCCCGTGGAGACTGCATCGCAGTCCTTGTCGTCACGGTCCACTAACCCGTCCTCCTATGCACGACGCCCCTACCTCATCCCAAAGCACGAGGTGAGGAAGGAACCAGCCACGCCACCAAGGAGGTACACGGCTTCGCACATCATTGTCTTCTATAAACCGGTGCGACAACCCCTTGCCGCCTCACGGAAGCATGTGCCTTCACCGCCCGAAGAAGGAGTCGAAGCAGGAGGTCGACGACAGGGGGAGTCGCTGTTGGTCATCGCTCGACGAAAGCAGAAGTTGCTTCAATGCGCCAACGACCCTGTAGACAGCCTAGGGTACTGCATGAGATTATCGACTTGATGAATGATCACAGAGCCTAGGTGGCACCGCTATCTATCAGGATTGAGCAGTCGACCCATGACACAGGTGGCGAGATCGTTGACCTCACGAATGACGGTGGCTTTGGCTCCTCTAGTGGTGCCAGCTACAGCGATGCCGACCCTAGCAGCATCAAGGACGATCCAAACAACGACGAGGAAGACCGCATGGCCACCGAGTACTGTTGGTTATACTTCTGTAGTGGCGATTAGATTAGTGTAGCTTTATTTTAAGTTTAGTTTACTTGAATTTCATTTAAGTTTGTAAAATATAATTCAAGTTTGAGTGAAATATGAATTTCCAAAATTTTAGTCAAATCTTTGGGGACGTAGCTCTGGAGATGCGAGCCCCGAATACAAACACTCGTACCAGCACACCCAAACAATCGATTTGGTGCGGTTGTTGGACATTATTAGGGCTCAGGACTGGAAATGCTTTTCGGGTTAAAGTGTTGGAATTTGGTGAGTTTTGAGCTATTGACCCATTAGACAAATTCTGAAATTCTCTTTGACCCACTTGTATATGACAGCATATGGTTGTGCTAGTGGTGCTAAAGTTTAGTCTCACATTGCTAGTTGAAGGAGAGTTGGACCACCTTATATAGTAGAGTATTCCACCACTCACTAAGGTGTGACAAGAAGAGTAGCCCTCATGCACTCCTCCTCCGACGCCACCTGCCTCGCCTCGTCATGATGTGTGCACGCCGCGGGTTGCGGGAATCTCGTCGAGCCGAGCTTTATTTTGCTGGTTGGGAAAACTGGACGTCACGATCTCCCTAACCTGCACTATATAAGCGTTTGCGCTAAACCTAATCGGTGAATCAATCCACACACGCGCCTATCCTTCAGAACCTTGCACCGCCGCTTTCGTCTTCCCCATCCCGGCCCCGCCTCTCGTGGACCTGTACGAGTGAGGGGTGATCAGGTTTTTGGGGAGCGCTCAAGCGCGACTACTGGCAACCACGACATCGTCTGACGACGAGTTCCCGAACGACGACTTCTTCCTGGACGTTAGCGACCTCTTCGGCAACCTCAACATTGGAGACAACTCTGATGCTGCTACCGCCGCGGTACTGCCGCAACTGCATCGTATGTGTTTCCAATCTCTCTCTTTTCGATTATGCTAGAGTTTTTAGTTCTAGTGTTTGGTGTAGATGTGATAGGTTTATCTCCTATAGATGTAATCTATTCATCTACTTAGTTGATCTGTATAATTGGTTTTAGTATCGTTTGTATGATCATGATTTATCAATTTATTATCTGGATTATTGCTTATATTTTCAACAATCCAAAAACCTGATTATAGGCAACTAAATTCCACTGGTGTAGCCGCGGCTACTAGGCCGCCTCCTTTTGATGGCATGCACTATAAGAGATGGCGCAAGAGAGCAGTTCTCTGGTTTGAAAACCTAAACTGTTATAGCGCCACTCTTGGCAAGCCTGAAGAAGATCTTTCTGCTGAGCAGGAAGCGAACTTTAAAAAAGCCGATACCATGTTTATGGCGGCTTTGTTCAGTGTTCTTGGGGACAATATTGTTGACTCGTATATGTCATTTGATAATGGCAAGGACGCGTGGAAAGCGCTCGAGGCCAAGTTTGGGGTCTCGGACGCTGGCACCGAGTTGTATGTCATGGAGCAATTCTACTACTACAAGATGGTTGATGAGCACTCCGTCGTTGAGCAAGCTCATGAGATACAATCACTTGCCAAAGAACTTGAGCAGTTCAAGTGTTCCTTACCGGACAAATTTGTGGCCGGTGGCATTATTGCCAAGCTTCCTCCCTCGTGGAGGAACTTTGCTACTTCTCTGAAACATAAGAGACAAGAGTTTTCCGTTACGGATCTCATTGGGTCTCTTCATGTGGAAGAGAAGGCGAGAGCAAAGGACAAGACTGCTTGAGGATTTGAGGGAGGTTCCACTGCGAATTTGGTGCAGAGGAAAAACTTCTAATCCCACAAGTTCAAGAATAAGAACAAAACTGAAGGAAAGAGGAAGTTTGATGGGAAGAACAAGGCCACGCACTCAACCAACTTCAAGAAGAAAAATGATAAGAGGAAAGGCTCTTGCCATGTCTGTGGTGATCCTGGTCATTGGGCTCCTAGCTGTCCTAATCGCTTTGACAAGCGTCAACATGGGAACAGCGGCAATGCCGCTAATGTTGTTATTAGCGATACTGAGATGAAGGATGTTGGGTACGGTATTCTACCTACTATCCTTTGAGTATGTCATTATCCTGATTGGTGGATAGACACAGGTGCTAATACACATGTATGTTCTGATATTTCCATGTTTTCCTCTTATCAGGTCTTAAGGACTTTTTCCGTGCTGATGGGAAACTGCTCACGTGCTTCTGTTCATGGTGTTGGTACGGTAAATCTGAAGTTTACTTCGAGGAAGACCGTATAGCTGAAGAATGCGCAGCATGTTCCCTCCATCAATAAGAATCTCGTCAGCGGATCGCTTTTATGTCGAGATGGTTTAAGTTGGTTTTTTAGTCCAATAAAGTTGTAATTTTAAGTATGTACAATTTGTTGGAAAATGTTATGAGTGTGGAGGTCTGTTCCGCTTGTCTTTGTCAGACTCATGTACTAAAGTTATTAATCATGTTTGCAATGATAATGAGTCCAATGTTTGGCATTCACGACTCTGTCATATTAAATTTGGTTGCATGATGCGGCTAGCCAATATGAGTTTAATTCCGAAATTTACCACTATCAAAGGTTCTAAGTGCCAAGTTTATGTGCAAGCAAAGCAACCCCGCAAGTCGCATACGGTTGTGGAACCGAGAAACTTAGCACCGATAGAACTTATACATTCAGATCTTTGTGAGATGAATGGTGTGTTGACAAAAGGTGGAAAAAATACTTTATGACGTTGATTGATGACTCCACTAGATACTGCTATGTTTATCTTATGAAATCTAAAGATGAAGCTTTGAACTACTTCAAAATCTATAAAGATGAGGCAGAAAACCAACTTGATCTTAAAATCAAGCGGCTAAGGTCGGATCATGGTGGAGAGTACTTTTCAAATGAATTTGATTTATTCTGTGCGGAACATGGTATTATACATGAGAGGACGCCTCCCTACTCACCTCAGTCAAATGGGGTGGCCGAAAGAAAGAACCGCACTCTAACTGATTTGGTTAACGCCATGTTAGATACATCGGGTCTTTCCAAGGAATGGTGGGGGGAGGCGCTAATGACTACGTGTCATGTCCTAAACCGTGTTCCCGTAAAGGATAAAATCATGAATCTATTTGAGAAATGGGAAAAGAAAAGGCTTAAACTCTCTTACTTACGAACTTGGGGTTGTTTGGCAAAAGTCAATATTCCAATACCCAAGAAGCGAAAGCTTGGACCAAAAACCATGGATTGTGTTTTTCTGGAATATGATTTTCATAGCATTGGCTATAGATTTTTTATAGTAAAATCTAAGGTATCCAACATGCATGTTGGTACAATTATGGAGTCAAATGACGCGACTTTCTTTGAGGACATCTTTCCTATGAAAGGTATGTCTAGCTCATCAAATCAGGAAATGACTAGTTCATCTAGTCAGGAATTTTCTATAGTTCCTGAACACACTATGCCGATAGAACACTCTGATGATCCTGTGGAGGATGACAATGAAGCTCCCAAAAGGAGCAAGAGACAAAGTACTGCAAAGTCATTTGGTGATGATTTCATTGTGTACCTTGTGGATGATACTCCCACTTCCATTTCAGAAGCTTATGCATCTCAAGATGCTGACTACTGGAAGGAAGCTGTCCGAAGCGATATGGACTCCATCTTAGCTAATGGTACTTGGGAAGTTACTGATCGTTCTTATGGGTGCAAACCTGTAGGATGTAAGTGGGTGTTTAAGAAAAAGCTTAGACCTGATGGTACTATTGAAAAGTACAAGGCACGTCTTGTGGCCAAGGGTTATACCCAAAAGGAAGGTGAAGACTTCTTCGATACCTACTCACCTGTAGCCAGATTGACCACTATTCGAGTACTACTTTTCTTGGCTGCCTCACATGGTCTTCTCGTTCATCAAATGGACGTTAAGACAGCTTTTCTAAATGGAGAGCTAGATGAGGAAATTTATATGGAGCAGCCTGACGGGTTTGTAGTAGATGGTCAAGAAGGAAAGGTGTGTAAGTTAGTGAAGTCTTTATATGGTCTTAAGCAAGCTCCTAAGCAGTGGCATGAGAAGTTTGAAAGAACTTTAACTGTTGACGGCTTTGTTGTAAACGAAGCTGACAAATGTGTGTACTATCGCCATGGTGGGGGCAAGGGAGTTATTATGTGTCTCTATGTTGATGACATATTGATATTCAGGACCAACCTCGCTGTTATCGAGGAGGTCAAAGAGTTCCTATCTCGCTGCTTTGAGATGAAGGACCTGGGAGTGGCCGATGTAATATTAAACATCAAGCTACTAAAGGATGACAATGGTGGGATTACACTGCTTCAGTCTCACTATGTGGAAAATCTATTGAGTCACTTCGGGTATAGAGACTGTAATTCTTCTCCAATGCCTAATGATCCGAGTGTGCTACTTCGAAAGAATCAAAGGTTTGCTAAAGATCAATTGAGTCTCAAATTATTGGCTCACTCATGTATTTAGCCAGCGCTACTAGACCTGACATCTCCTTTGATGTAAGCAAACTGAGTTGATTTGTGTCAAATCCTAGAGATGATCATTGGCATGCTCTTGAAAGATTTTTGCGCTATTTGAAAGGCACTGCGAGTTATGGTATTCACTATACTGGGTATCCACGGGTACTTGAGGGTTATAGTGATTCAAACTGGATATCTGATGCTGATGAGATTAAGGCCACAAGTGGTTATTTTTTTACACTTGGTGGTGGTGCTGTTTCCTAGAAGTCTTGCAAGCAAACCATCTTAACGAGGTCAACAATGAAAGCAGAACTCACAGCATTAGACACAACCACTGTTGAAGCAGAGTGGCTTCATGAGCTCTTGATGGACTTACCTGTGGTTGAAAAACCAATACCGCCATCCCGATGAACTGTGATAATTAAACTGTAATCATCAAAGTAAACAGTTCTAAGGATAATATGAAGTCATCAAGGCATGTAAAGAGGAGATTGAAATCTATCAGGAAACTAAAAACTCCGGAATTATTGCGTTGGATTATATCCAAACATCTAAGAACCTGGCAGATCCCTTCACAAAGGGTCTATCACACAATGTGATAGATAATGCATCGAGGGAGATGGGTTTGAGACCCACACTATGAGTTGATCCCAGTGGCAACCCACTCTATGTGATCGGAGATCCCGTGAATTAGAGCTGGGAGACAAGCTGTTGATCAGCTGAGAGGAGAGTATTACCATATTATATTTACATCTCCATAAAGATGCAATACTCCCTTAATATGCATGGCAGGTTGATATTTATCTTAATGTGTTCCAAGTGGCTTTTTATAAACGGAGATGTTGTCCTGCAGAACATCTCTTTGAGGAACACACCTATATGAGTCTGACTGTCAAACATCGTACTTCGTGAGAGTTTGGTGCTTTCTAATAAACTCATGAAAGACCCTGAAGTATGACGCATAAGCTC
This sequence comes from Avena atlantica, assembly GCA_910589765.1. Lineage (NCBI taxonomy): Eukaryota > Viridiplantae > Streptophyta > Magnoliopsida > Poales > Poaceae > Avena > Avena atlantica. The sequence goes on from OU342735.1 coordinate 419,166,397, forward strand.
CAAATCGCGGGGAAGCCGATGACAGCCATGTACCGGTCTAGATTTTGTGTGAAACTAGCGCGCAGAAAACTTATAGTTCAAGGCATAGTCCACTATTCAAGTTGCTAGCTAGTGTAGCATGAAGTTTAACGTGGAAGTTCAACTTAACAGTCTCCACTACACACCGGTATATAAAACAATGTTCTGGAAGAAAAATGTTATGATGTGCCAATGAGACTTTGTGGGGGATTGTTAGAATTTGGTGAGTTTTGAGCTGTTGGCCCATTAGACAAATTCTGAAATTCTCTTTGGCCCACTTGTATATGGCAGAATATGGCTGTGCTAGTGGTGCTAAAGTTTAGTCTCACATTTCTAGTTGAAGGAGAGTTGGACCACCTTATATAGTAGAGTGTTGCACCACTCACTAAGGTGTGACAAGAAGAGTAGCCCTCACGCACTCCTCCTCCGACGCCGCCCGCCTCGCCTCGTCACGACGCGCGCGTGCGCCGCGGGTTGCGGGAATCTCATCGAGCCGAGCTTTATTTTGCTGGTTGGGAAAACTGATTATGAGTCATTAACGGACGCGTTAATTACAGCTGTTTCCAGTTTTTATGGACGTGGGCTGTTACCGACTCAGACATGGGCTGAGCCCCACGATCTCCCTAACCTGCACTATATAAGCGTCTGCGCTAAACCTAATCGGTGAATCAATCCACACACGCGCCTATCCTCCAGAACCTTGCGCCGCCGCTTTCGTCTTCCCCATACCGGCTTGCGGCATGCACCGCAGATCGGGACAGTAGGCCTCCGGAACCCCACCTCTCGTGAACCTGTACGGGTGAGGGGCGATCAGGCTTTTGAGGAGCGCTCAAGCGCGACTACTGGCAACCACGACGTCGTCCGACGACGAGTTTCCGAACGACGACTTCTTCCCGGACGTCAGCGACCTCTTCGGCAACCTCAACATGGGCGACAGCTCTGCTGCTGTTACCGCCGCGACTACTGTCGCAACTGCATCATATGTGTTTCCAATCTCTCTCTTTCGGATTATGCTAGAGTTTTTAGTTCTAGCGTTTAGTGTAGATGTGATAGGTTTATCTCCTATAGATGTAATCTATTCATCTACTTTGTTGATCTGCATAATTGGTTTTAGTATCGTCTGTATGATCATGATTTATCAATTTATTATTCGAATTAAATCATATGGATTATTTCTTATATTTTCAACATAAAGTACACAACAAATTATAACAGTACATTGCCCCTATGTGTGATTTTAGTAATAAATGACAATACCTATAGACTAAAGTTTTATTAAGTTATATATGAAGGAATATTGCATAGGTAATGCTTATAGTCCATGTGTTGGATTTAAGTATGGATTCCTTAAACATAAAGATATACCATGAGTATTGGCATTAAGATCATCAATTTTAAGAGAAGAATAAGATATGATCGAGAAGAATAAATGAAGATAGAGTTCTGGTGTGAAACTTAATTTGTCCATGCTTTGGCTTATGTGTTTAAGAAATGGATGATCAAGATCTTGAGATTTTCATCTAAAGAGAAGAATTCAAGTTGTGGCTCTAAGTTGATGCCATGATGGTCTCACGAGTTGAGTTATGATTGACTAAGATTTAAAACATGCAATCAAACGAAGAGTTCTTTATATACATCGAGATATTTAGATAGAGCATGAAAAGATACATGGTTGACTAATACAAAGAGTAAAAATTGGATTTAAGTTGGTCTAACACATGAAGCATAAATAATGTACCACATGGGATCTTGTGGTATGGTAAGATTTTTCAGTCATGTTTTATGAACTGACCCATTATATATGTGCATGTGTGTTATCTATGTGGTTATGTACCTATCCACGGGCATGCATCAAAAGTAAAGATTTCATATAGCCCGTGAGACGATGACATCAAGTGGTGATCGTCATCAAGTTTGAGAAGGGTAAGTTGAAGATAAGCATCTTGAGAATATCATATGCTTGAATCTTGCAGTCCATTTTGTGATAATTGCTGAACCTCTTGAGCTTGCTTCCTATCCTTCCTATAATTCTTGCATATTTTTTAGAGCTTTGCAAGAGAAGATCTAGATCTACAATTCCCACCAATCAATTCCTCCTCTAAGTGAGAGGAACCTATTGGATCTAGATCTTGGATCATTGGTTGATTTCCTCCATCATTCTTTCTCACTAATTTCTCCCTAGCACTTATTGTTTTAGTGGGATTTGAGAGTGAAGTATTTGAAACTTTAGTGTTCTTGATTTTCATTCTTGCATAAGTGTTTAATTCTCCATTACGATTTGTTCAAGTGAGAGGCCACGAGTTTGTTACTCTTGGAGGGTGACCTCCTAGTTGGCTTGGCGGTTGCTGCTACAGTGACCTCTTCATGGAAGATTGTGAAGAGGCCCAAGGTTCTCCTTCGTGGATCTTGTGAGGTGGTTGTGGAGCTTGCCATCTCTGTAGTGGACGAAAAGCTAACCATAAGGAAATGGCTCTTATCCTTCATGGAATAGGCTCAGAGAAGAAAGTGATCCTTCGTGGCGTTAGGAAATCCTTCGTGGGATCTCACACCTCTCCAACATGACGTACCTTACTTCATGTAAGAAAAACATGAATACATCTTCGTCTCCGTGTGCATCGGTTATCGTTATATCCGAGATTACTTTTCTTGTGATAGCCTCGAGTTTGAAATATCTTGCTTATCACTTGTGTTATTCATATTTCTTATTTTATCCTGTTTAGCTTCACTTATTCTTGGTGCACTTAGTTGAGCCTAGCTTATTTAGGTTTTATTCTTGTAAAATAAAGGTTAATTTAATTCTACATTTTTATAATAGAAATCTGTGATTCTTTTAAAACGTCTATTTCACACTCCTCTATGCGACATCTCGTACTTTCACGAATGCACAAATGTATTTTGAAACTACCAGAGACTTGCATACATTCCATCTCAAACAAATATAACACATAACCATGCATCAACAGAACACAGACTGTATTGGATTACACATTTCACTATTACATTTGTTCTTCATGCATATTGATTACAAAATCCATTGTAGGGTTCAAGAAAACACACACTAAACTGCCTATAGTGTGTGAGAGAGCTTGGGGTGAGAGAGGGTGTGTTTATGTCTGTGCGCGTATGTGTTCAGTGTGAACCTTCGTAGGTGTGTCACTTGGTGCTTGTCGACAAAGACCTTCTCTAAGAGTATCTCTAGGAGATCCAGTAAAAGTGGTTAAACCTTAAAATACCCGACTTTTATGGAATTGGTCAAAAAATATGTCCATTCTAGATCTCGTAAACTATGTCATCCCATAAATCTTTTAAAGGGCACCAAGAAGCCACGCCCAGGAACCTTGTATTCACCATTTCAGAGGCAATTTTGTAAGTGCCCTCTAAACCGTTCAACACTTTGCTAAAGGAAACTTTCAGTCCAACCTTCATCGGAACAACGCTGGAGTTTGCTAGAATCCGGCCAAATTCCTCCATGTCGCTCCAATTTTAGCCACATATCCGTCAATATGGCGAGCCGCCTGATTGCGACAAATTTTAGGCAAGATTAGGAGCTTGGACCAAATGAGCACCTCCAAGGGAGCTCCACCACCGAGCTATAGTCGTGCCTGGCCATGTGGAGCAGGAGCTACGCCGGACCAGGGGTATCCAAGAGGTGGGCGTGGCCGGCCTCGTAGGGGAAAATACCACCATGGAAGAGGTGTGCATCGAACTGGGCGTCCTAGCGAGGCAAGATGTGTCACGCGGGCCGGCGGCCTGGTGATGGACACTTTGAAGGCAGGGCGGGGAGGTGTTGGTGCTCGAGCGGTAGGAAGGCTTGTGGTGCGTCTACTATAGGAGGAACACGATAAGATAACGGTGACGGGAAAAAAGGAAATAGAAAGAATATATTTGTGGCTCTAAATTGATTTTAGTGGTTGTTTTTCAGTATCTATTCTAGCAAGGCACAAATTCACGTTGTAAACTATTTTGTGGTGCATCTTGAACGATTTTACAATTCTGAATTTTACATGATATTCTACGGCGTGTTTGGTTGTTCGGTTCTATGTTTTTTTGGTACTTGGCCCACTAGATGCTACATCCGACAAGATTGGGATTAGCCTAACTTTGGCAGTTCGTTTGGTTGCCCACATCTAATTCTGATGCAATTTTGGCCAGTTGTTTGTTTGTTGTATTATTTTCTATTTCACCGGTGATGCAATTAACGGTAGTTTGGTTGTATGTTTTGCATGTACGATACTTGGGTTATGGTTACCTATTTTAAATTGGGTGATCTTACCATCATATTTCACACAACACACATAAGAGCGCAATATACACTACAAAATGCTAGCACATTACATAACCATCTTACTTAGCAGATTCGTGAACACCTGCACGCCACAATCTAGCACCCCTGATCAAAAGCAGCATCAATAGGGAAATTTTATGCCCCTGAAAACTCATCGCAAGTTTAGTTGTTCACCATCACATCACTACTACTTACATAACTTAATTAACAGGTGATCACATAATAGCAGGCCGCCATCTATCCGTGGTCAGGACAAGTGTACTACCTGGCGTTGGAGGAGATGGCTTGTAGATTGTCATCTTCAAGACAAAGTCCTGAATCTTGAGCTCAATGATGGCATGTAGACAACGACATGACGTGGGGTAGAGGGATCCTGGTCTAGTCCTTCAGGCTCTTCTGGAATACCGTCGTCCAGTTGGACGATGCACCGATGAGGAACCAATGCCCTGGGGTAGTGACCTAGCTTAGGCTGACGACCATGCATTTTATGAGGCTGCAACGTGGCCTTCCCCCCTACCAGGCACCATTGACTTCAATGCCCGAGCCTAGCGGTTCGTCGGGAGCACGTCTTGTAACCCCGATGGGAAAACTAGCTCCTCCTCACCATGTCGCAGTCTAGCTTCCCAACCTTGTCAGTTCATATACAAGGACAAGGACGTAAGAGGTTGATCACGGTGACATTGCACAAATGTACAATAATAAAGATGATGACAATGACAACTACAAGTAACGTGCATTCCCAATTCACATCGGAGATTGGACAATTAACCAAGTACAAGCAAGAACTAGTGCTACATAGGACAATCCCCAATTTGGAGATGCATAAGTACAAATCCCTAAACTGCCAATGCAAAAAATTCCCAATTCATAAATGCACCAAAAATGAATCTAATGTAGATCGAATTGATTCGAATCAATACGCTGAAATCTAAGCTATTCTGAACTTGCTGGATTAAAAATAATAACTGCTAGTCGATTCGAACATAGCACATTGGATTTGATCAATACAACTACAAAGAAAACCCTAACCACAATTCGAATCTATGAGGTAAAAGTACTTACAGTGGATAGGAGGGCTCCGCTGATGGTCCTAGAGCGGCAGACGGCGGTACCGGAGCCGAAGGTGGCACGCCAGGCGCTAGGGTTGCATGCGCTGGCACGGGCGAAAAAACCCTCACCAAATGTTTCCAGGCTAAGCCCGGTGAAGAGTGATGCCTTCCCTACGGCCGCACTGGAGGTCCGCGTCACAAATGCAGGAGCCGATGATGCGGTGGTCGCCGCCAGAGGGATCCCGATCTAGTCCTTCAGGCCCTTCTGGAACACCGGCAGAATTACAAGCATGTGCAAGTTATCCTCGTCCAGTTGGACGATGCACCGACGAGGAACCAATGCCCTAGGGTAGTGACCTAGCTTAGGCTGACGTGGCCTTCCCCCTACCAGGCACCATTGACTTCAATGCCCGAGCCTAGCGGTTCGTCGGGAGCATGTCATGTAACCCCGATTGGGGAAACTAGCTCCTCCTCACCATATCGCAGTCCAGCTTCCCAACCTTGTCAGTTCATATACAAGGACGTAAGAGGTTGATCACGGTGACATTGCACAAATGTACAACAATAAAGATGATGACAATGGCAACTACAAGTAAATGTGCATTCCCAATTCACATCGGAGATTGGACAATTAACCAAGTACACGCAAGAACTAGTGCTACATAGGACAATCCCCAATTTGGATATGCATAAGTACAAATCCCTAAACTGCCAATTCAAAAAATCCCAATTCATAAATGCACCAAAAATAAATCTAATGTAGATCGAATTGATTCGAATCAATGCGAATCAATGCGCTGAAATCTAAGCTATTCTGAACTTGCTGGATTAAAACTAATAACCGCTAGTCGATTCTAATGTAGCATCGTTGGATTTGATCAATACAACTAGAAAGAAAACCCTAACTACAATTCGAATCTATGAGGTAAAAGTACTTACAGTGGATAGGAGGGCTCCCCTGATGGTCCTAGAGCGGCAGGCGGCGGTACCGGAGCCGAAGGCGGCGCATCAGGCGCTAGGGTTGTGTGCGTTAGCACGGGCGGAAAAACCCTCATCAAATGTTTCCAGGCTAAGCCTGGTGAAGAGTGATGTCTTCCCTACGGCCGTACTGGAGGTCCTCGTCACAAATGTAGGAGCCGATGATGCGGTGGTCACCGCGGCCGTTGACCTCGTTGTGCGAGGTCTCCCGCGGACGAGTGAGGCAGACTTGAGCGCCCGAGCCAAAGCCGCCTTGCCCCTGGTGGCTAGCTTCTCCAATTGGGTGGCATGCCATAGCTCTTGCGTTGTATTTTTCCCCGATGGCTAGTTGCTGCAGAGAGAGACAGAGAGAGAGAGAGAGAGGAGTGAGAAGTTATATCGAAACGTCCCATATCCCGCGTTTTCCAACATGTGCAACCACGAGGCACGTGGCACTCACTGGAACCAGGCTATGTGGAAACACCGATTTGGACGTTCCAAGTTCCGTGTTATACGAGAAATGCATGCAGCCCGGGAAAAGCAAACACACAATTTTTGGCCCGCCTGATGGAAAAAGGGCCTTTGTAGACAACCAAACATGACCCTGGAGATACTCCCCTCCACTAATTGTGCAAGTTCCATAGCCAAGACAAGCGGAAAGGCTATTTGCCACCCGTTGGCAGCGCCCGTCCCTGGCACCGCGCACCCCCATGCCTGCCGCATCAGCCCGTGGGCTGGCCCAAGCAAAGGAGAGGAGAGGAAGATGAAGCGTGACGGCACTCCTCGCCGACATCGGGGACGACGCGGCCACAACGTCCCGACGGAGGTGAGACGAGGAAAAGACCTTAGGGTTGGGGTGGGTAGGTACTCGCCGGACTTAGGGTTAGGGTTGGAAGTGTCGTCGGCGACTAGACTTAGGCCTAGGGTGCAGGTAGAGTTTAGAGGGATGGTCGGCCGGGACCTCACCGGAGACGGGGGCAATGCGGTTGGCCGCGACTTCACCGACGGAGGCGAGGCCTTAACTTGGGGGGAGGGGTTGGGGAACTCACCGGATATAGGGGTGCTCAAGCTTTGGTCGGGAGAAGACGGGCGTGCGGGAAAGACGAGGTGCATGGGAGGAGCGTGTGCATGCTATCCGGGCGTGACGCTGCCCTGAGGAGCGGTGGTTAGCACGACCCCAAGACAAGTATCATGTGATCGAAATGCTTTGTGAGGAGCTGGAAAAGAACAAAATCGAGTTGCTAGACACAAACAAGTGTCGTTTGAGTTTGGACGTTTCAACTTTTTGCTCCAATGTACAATCAAGTGTGCAAATTCTCAAAACAAGGTTGGATTGTATTCTCAAAAAGAAAAACAAGGCTGGATTGGAAGGCCTAAGCTGATTGGGAATCGTGTTTTACAGTGCAATCTTTGCAACGTGCTGCCACACAGGTGAAAGCGGCCCACCAGCTTCGTTCTAGCAGGCCATCTCCGACACTAGTAAATTATTTACTCAAGAGCTAGCAGCCCAACCCGATATGCTCAAGTACAGCCATCCAGGCATAAACCGCGTGATTCGGAAAATTTGAACTATTTCGGCTTCCCAAAACTAAATGGATACCGTGGTCCTCTGAAAAGAGAAGCAAACATTCATTGTATAGCTTTCTCCAGCACTACCAGTACCAGGTACAGTACCTCTAGTTCATGTCGCTAAGACAAAGCAGTTGTAGCTAAGACAAGGCAGCTGTAGTCCAAAGGTAAACTTATCAAAAATATCTATATGGATACAACATTTCAAGACAACTATAAAATGGACCGATGTATCTCGTTCAGCAAATCTGAGCATTTCGATCCCACGGCAGCACTGAAGGCAACACAGCCCAGCAGTCAAGAAAGAACATTCTGCCTTCATACCTGGGGGGCTGGCTGCAAAGGTTTCAGAGATCTGAAGATGAAAAGCGCCGTGAATTATGGAAGTTGTCCCAAATTCCTCCCAACAGTTCAGCGTGTACAACAAAACTAGGAGCCCTGTCTGAAAAGAGCCCTTCTTGTCCTTGATCCTGCAAAATGCAAACGATGGAACGTTAAAACTTTGAAGAATGTGCTGCCTTAGTGATGTAGCTTTGCTCAACTTCACCCAGTAACTTAATGCGAATGACAAGAATGCCTAAAAGAAGAAAATCACAAAGACAGCATTAACTGGGCCATCCTGAGCTCCTGGTATTTCGCTATCAGAATTATAGGATGCACTGGGAGTCAAGCACCGACCAGCAAAAGCTATGATCTGACCTTTTGCAGCCCAAGCTACATGTACTAGAAGCTTGCGTTCCAAAATGAATGCTACAAAAAAATGTAAAGCACTGAACCACTAATCAAGGCAAAGTTGCTTCAAAGATCAGAAATGCATCTCTATAAAAATAAAGATGTTAAACAAACTGACAAGAAATAAAGCTACCTAGTAGCTCCAAAATGTCGACATGTAGAAAGGATGCTTCTGGCTTGAAGGACCAACTAACCACTGATAGTGCTTCTCACTGTTCTCAACTATTTAAGGCCTAACGCATATTAAAAAAAATCTACCTGCCCTGTGTATTGTGCAATGGTAGGCATATGTCGTACTGGATGCTTTTTCCTGGAGTAATGAAGAACGTGAATCCATTTGCTCTAGCACGTACTGTCCCCTCTGATGTTTCAGAGGTTCTTGCTTCCTCATAAAAGGTTGTGCTAAGATACAATAATCTCGGTCAATGCCTTTATAGTGCAAAATGGACCTTGTGCTGACTACTAATTCATCCAGTGCAATCGTAATGTAACCCTTGCGCGGCAACACGTGCACCCTTGTGTGATGTTGACATTTTCAACCAAGTCATGCCATAGCTTCTTTACGTGTGTAGTCATGTTGTTCAAGAAAGATATGTGTGTGTACGTGGTGTCACACGTTAAGGTAGCAAGATAGTGGGACTGCCAGTTTCTAAAACCCTGCTGCACTTGGGACTGTAAACAAGTAGTGGCTAGTTTTTTATAGGATAAAAAAAAGCAGTGACTCTGAAGCTCCTGTCCTGTTGCATGCATTCGGCTCTCACAGGTCACAATACTGCAAACCAACAAATGGATGGTCAACTTCACAGAGGTGCTCGCTGCCTAGGATGACATGATGAGCGGCCAACAACACACCTGCATGTTGGTCGTGATCCTTTCAATTTGCAAAGCTAGTAGTACAGTGGATAAGTGGGTGATTAGGTCACATAGCCAACCATAAACAGAATGGGCATGCGGGCAAATGTAGCAAAAGGATAGCGTATAGCAAGACAATTCAACATAATATGTATGCGCATATGACAATCGTATGAACAGCGGCTGATAGGGAAGATCTCAAACAGGATCCCCACAAGACAAAGGTCCAGTTGGTTTTCCTTTTGACCGATGGATCTGCTAGTGGGAGAACTGTTGCGCTTGCACTTGCAGCTCCGTCCATTTATACATTGTATTTTTCTCACTCCACTCTCCTCTAGCACACTGTGACAGCTGTCAGTATGCACTCACTCCACTTACTGTTGCCTTCTCCATTTGATATAGTGGGTGCACTGTACCAATTTTTGGTTATTTGATACATTTAACTCCTTATAAATTGGAAACTTACCACTATGCTAGTATTATAAATATTAAAGGTTTTATAATGCAGCAAATAGGATGGCGCTGTTTTTATCATTATGCCATTGGTATTCTGTAGAAAACTCCATGCTCCTAAATAATGAAGACATAATCCAATCGTGACAATATGTTTACAAGTAAACCAAATGTTCCGTTCCTAGCTGATCAAGAGGAAGACTACAAAAAGAGAATTGAAACCTAACTGGTGCTATCCACGTTTCGAAGCTATAAAGTGGCATTTCATCTATTATGATACATATAGACGCCCTTAGAAAGAAGAATACACTGCAATTAGCTTTGATTTTAGTTACTAGAAATCAAATCTAACTTTTAAAGTAGCTTCAGCCAAATGCAGTTGACCTTGCGTTGTGGTATATAAAGTTCCATCACAATCCTGTTGAACAATCATTACTGGCAGACCATATCTAAAGTTGCAACCTTTTCCTCTTCCACACAGGATGACCCAGCATTGATGTATAAAAGGGGCAGAGAAACAACAGCTTCTTGCCAACAATTCACCAAAGGGAAGAACACTCTATTAGCAATTAGCACATATCAACATGCCTAAACCCACTTTTGTACTCGGCATCATCCTTCTAATTGCTCTCTTGAATGCATCTGCAGGTATGGTGTCTGCTATTTTTTTTCCTAATATTTTACTCGGTCGTTAAATACATATACTTGAACAAGTTCTTTTGTCATGCAGGCCAAACCATAGTGGTAGAATTTGATAATGGTGTTACTCCAAAGTTGATAAAGGTCTGCCTATTTTGATCTCAAAGTTTTTGACACATCTAAGCAATGTTTATTGTGTTCTGTTATTCTATTCCATACATCATATATGCGAGTGCTAGCTAATACTTTCTAGCTGTTGATGTTTTCCTGTGATGGTCGGTCACTTTTGTTACTCCCTCCGATCCATAATACTTGTTGTGGTTTTAGTTCAAATTTGAACTAAAACCACGAAAAGTATTATGGTTCAGAGGGAGTAAATAACTTATGCTTCTATAAGAGATAAATGGATAACTTATGCTTAAAATCAATACTGCCATATAAATAGATTTATAACTTTTATGTTCATTTTCTTAAAATAATAATGTTCTTTATGTTCAAAATGCAGGGGCACAACAGAAAGATTCTCACAGAGATTCAGGATTACGACTATGGAGGCGCGAATTCGAGGCATGATCCACGCAGAAGGCCTGGGGCTGGAGGCCGGAATGGCTAGAAGATAAGCTTCTTCATACATATCCCTGCATATGATAGTACAAAGATGGTACTACATGAAGTGGGGTCATGTGAGGGACCAGTCACTCTCAGTAGCAAGCCTATATGATTTTCCAATCCCCTGTCGTATGCTATATGTCTCCAAATGGATCAGTGAGCCAGATAGATATACTCTTATCCTCTAAAATAGTCTGGTAGCGTGAAGTTGAGAATGGTTTATTTTAAGACGCACTAATTGCACTACGAATGCATAAGTGAGGCAGAGGATTATCTATGATGCCATTTTGTGCGGTGGTAATTATTTCTTGTTAGCTCATGCTGTTCTGTTCGCAATTCTGACTGGAAGCAGATTTTCCGACCCTCAGATATGCTTGTGTGCAAGCAGTCATGACATCTACAACTGAGGATAATAATTAAAGTAGGGAGCAAGCAGTAATAAATGAAGTAATTGGAGAGTAAGTTGTGACATATACGTACTATAGAGCTGTGATTCCATTCAATGCCCTTCTTCTTTTATGAAATAAGGCCCAGGCTTGATAGGATAAGGATAAAGGTAACCCTCTGGCCGAGAAAATCCAGCTTCATTCATGCGGTCACTGAGCACATGGAGTATAGGTTTTTTCAATCCGTACTCATGCCTGTGCTTCTCAAGATAGGCGTTAGCTTCTTCTGCCACCTCCATTGTGAACGCGAATCTATTCTCTGCAGCTAACATCATCTGGTTGATGTCCAAGCACACGAGCTTCCCATTTTCCCTTACTTTTCTCACTTTCTCTTCTAAGAAAGGGATGCGATCCAACTTGTAACGCAACATGTCGTCCTCTTTGGTCTGCAAAAAGAAAAAGGGTTCTTAAACATGCTACCATTATGGTGCTAGTAAATACATGGAAATACGGAAAGAATGTAAAAGATCTGAAGCATGGCCCATTATTTCCATTTCAATGATATTTATCTTATTTTCTAATGTAAACAACAAATGTGTGATATAAGGCAGCTTGAGTGCCTGTGTAACTGTTCAAAAAATGCCAAGCAGAGCTGAACATGTGGCACAGTTTACCCAAAAGGAACAGAAGGATGCTACTTCCTGCTTCATGTGATGATGGAGGGAATGAATGGAAGAAGCATACTCTAAGCGGCGAGGTAAGGATCAGTGACTTCTTATTAGACAGGTTTAAGCAACCTGTAACTCAAAGCATGGTCACCAGCCAGCATGACCAAATGGCACAAATGATAAATGTGGTACGCAATCCTCCCAATCGTAAATAGTGTGCCAGGGTTTAAAAACAAGATGACTGTTCTTCTCTTCAGCCCTCCCGAACATCAATGTCCCCATCCTAAATAGGGAAGCAGAAGCTCTAGGCCCAATCATAAAGAAATAGATGTCTTGTAATCTCGCACACATTGATAAACAGCTAGTAGTGTTTATTTGGAAAAATTTCCATCCTTCCACCAACCGAAACAACCACGCAGAGATAATTGTTCGGCTATTCCGCATACCAGTTTCCGGCGACGCCACACTCGCCGCCCACCGCTGACTCGCCCTTCCCCGCCTCCTTTCCCACTCCCGGGCTCACTGCTCTGCTTTTTCTACAGATAATTGAAACAGCATAATAAAAACTCGGTGAGTTGGCGAGGAGGGGAAGAGAAGGGGAAGGGAAGTAGGTTGCCCGGGCTGTGCTTCCACCTGTGCCCTCATGGAGATGGTGGCACCGCTGCGGTTAGTCCTACCGCTTTCTTGAGGTGTGGATACGAGGCCGGCGGCGAGGTGCCCGTGGTGGTGGCGGGCGGCGAAGGAAGCGGCCACTGCCATGGCCATTTTTTCGGACTGGAGGTTCTGCGAAGCCGCTCTTACCTCATCCGGTTCTCGAGCCGTTTGGGGCTTTGGGCACGAGCCGCGGGCTGCAGAGGAGGAACACGAGCCGGCGACTAGATATGGGCTTTCAGGAAAGGCCCAATTGGACTGGACGGCTCAATTGTGATGGTGGGTCGAAGGCTGCATAAGGAAGTGGGCTCTCACGGGCAAATACAAAAGATTGTAAAGGACTATAAATGCATATTTTTTTTGCGAAATGACTATAAGAACTCCTTTGAAAGCTATCACTTCATTTTATTTGGCAGAAATGAAATGACATTGTTATCACGATTTTATTTCTCTAATTTAATATTCCAATATGAGAATTATGTTTGGCTGTCCCACGAAATTATAAAATAAAATGATTTCTAGACAAATGATTGGATTAGGAACAAAAATTGACTTAGGGATTGTTTGATTCAAAGGATTTGTAAGACATAGGAATAGGAAAAGTGTAGAAATAAAATGGCATGACACTTAGAATCCTATAGGAATGAAAAATGCAGGAATCGGTAAGATAAGTTGTTTGATTGCACCGTAGGAAAAACGCGGAAAATTTTATAGGGTTTAGGTACATGTCATAGTTGTTATAGACACAAAGGAATTTTTCCAAGAGGTCTCACCTTTTGTTATAAATCCTATAATATTATAGTGTTGGAAATCCATGCATAGGAATATTGAAGGAATTATTTCTTTAAAACAAACACGTCCTGTTAAAAAAATTCCTATGAATAGGAATCCTATAGAATTTCTTTGAATATCCTTTGAATCAAGAAGGCCCTTAACATATCGTACCCATTTGCTGGAATTTTCAATTGAAATGATAGTTTCAATTTCGTGAACGTTTTACATGGAATCTCGACTAAATTTTAAGTGCCCACTCCCAAGAAATTCCAATTGAAATGACGGATCCAATACTGGGACAACCAAACAAATCTACCATGAAATTGTCAAATGAATTCTACGTTTTTAGCCCTAAATGATGAGAACCAAGTGAGCCATAAATGCACTTTGACTCAGTGAAAATGCACCTATTGTATATAAACATATTTTAAAATATCAAATCATTTGAAAAATATATTTGTGTGTACATCCATACATTGTATGTTGGGACACAAAGTTTGAGTGAAAAGATATTTTGTGAATTTTATAAAAAAGCTATTTTTTGATACTCCAAATTTTTTATACAAATAGAATGTCTAAATGTACACCATAAAGTTCTTTTTTAGAATTTTTTGACATTTTATGCGCTGATATGAGGTACAACACAACTTTCTATGTCTGCACGGAAATGCACTATGTGCTTGTTTTGCCACTACGTTTTAGGAATACTCGTTTTGGGGACAATTTATGGAAAAAGGTACTACTACCGATTCAGTTGATAAGAAGTATATAGAAAATCCTGTTCGGTAAGTTCGTTGAGAAACAACCGAGGTAGTAGCAATCGGTCTCCAGTAAACGCGTTTCCAAAAAAAACAATGATTATTTGTTTTTCCTAAAACTCGGATTCCGTGGATTGTGGAAATTAACTTTTCCTTATCCATGTTTTAATCGCCCATCTAAACAGAGTTTTTGTTTGTTAGACGGTTTCGCGAGATTAGGCTAAACGAGTCTGTTAAAACGTCATATCCAAACAAGGCCTATGTCTGCATAATTATGTGTATGCTTCAAAGATATGCTCAATTTTCAATCTGTGAAAGGACTGCAAAGACTGTGCAGTACCGTAAAGAAGCACAATTGGTTTTGTTAGACAGTTCAATTTTCTTTTTTTTTGGTTTGGTTGCGGCTTGCTTGGGTTGTAAATTTGTTGTTTTAGTTATATCTTATCCATCAAATTGGTATCTTCAAGTGATCTCATGGTTTTTTTAAACGGAGAAAAACTTGTCCTAATCTGTTAATTAAGAAGACATGAATTGTCGAGTTAATTAACAAAAGGCCGAGAAAAAACTTTAAACAAGAACTACATGAGGGCTACTTCCAAAGTATACAACTTCCCGACCGTCTAGTCAAACCCACTAACTCTTCCAACATGCCACAGATGCAAACTTTCGGCACATTGATCACCATATCACAAAGAAAAACCCATTGACAACACATGAACACAAATCTCGGACACGAATTATGAACCATCCATCAAGCAGTTGCAAACGTCTTTCATGTGGTGCCACTCTTCTTGCTTTTTCTTCTCAGATATACTCCTTCATCTTCTTGATTTTGGCCCCCGTATCCTTTCCCAATTGGAGGCAAGCAATCTCCTTTCCAGATCCATGGCTAGCCACCTCCAAACTGATCGAGGAGTAAGTCGCAAAGCTCTTTAGCAAAGATAACCTTGGAGTCAACGAACCCAAGCGACTTGTTAGGCTCTAAAGATGGTGGTGTGGAAGCCACCACCAAGGATCCAAGCGAGTCCACCTCCAGATACACCATCGATATACAAGGAGTTGACTCCCCCACACAATTCATGCAGCTCGGGCATGATCAACATCACCAGATCCATGACCACAATGATGTCCTCGCCCTGATAGGTTACCGGCACATGGGGTTGCAGCTACGGGTTGGGCCTAGAACAAGGGGAGAAATCGCTATAGAGGACTTCTTCCCCAACAACTATTGGACTCACATTGAGCTCGACTAGAGGAGAGACTTCGAGCCCAACCAAGACCTGCCAAGAGTAACCCCGCTATCACCAAGAAACTCTCAACACGCGTGAGACAACGTTGAAGCTTGGAGCGAAGCAACATGGTCTGCTCGGCAAGGATAGGATGCATCTTCCGTGGCTAAGGGGTGGGGGTGTAGCTCCTAAGTAGCTAAAAAATGAAGTATGGTTTCTATTGATCACTAAAAGCCTGTTTATCATAGAAAATTTGGCCAAATTTTCCTTTTTAGTCACGTGTCATTTTTTTGAAACGGGGTCATGTGTCATTTAGAGTTGTCCATCATTACTAAGTAACTTTTTCCGGTGCAATTTCGTTCATGTCAGTGCAGTATTCAGTTGATGAACTCAAAGTGGTTTTGGAGGCTTAAATTGTACTGTTGAATATACCTTTGAAACTTTATTGTATAGTAAAAAAATTTAACAAGGCAAAAGCTTTCCCTTTTTCATTGATTAATAAGATTTTATTAAGAGTACAACATAGCCCTACCCCGGTTAGGGACCCTAAGAGACCGAGAACTGTGGATGGTAACTCCGGTAATAAAACTGAATTGGCGGGCTCCAGTGAGGAGCGCCGCCGGGATCAATGAGGATCTTAGGCAAGAACTGTCGGGGTTTGGGAAATGACCCGGCAGTTCGATCGCTTTTGGACATCCAAAGGCATTGCAATCCCGATGTGATGTTTTTGTCAGAGACTCACTTAGACCGTTATCCGGCAGATTGTTTGAGAAGAAGACTGAAGATGGATGTGATGATTGTTAACCCGAGTGATGGTAGGAGTGGTGGTGTCTTATTGCTTTGGAAAAGGGAAATTCGTATTGAGCAGATTTTCTCGGTTCCCAAGTATATTGATGTTCGGGTAGTGGAGAGGCCGGACAAAGTTTGGCGTTTGACGGGTATCTATGGAGAGCTAAGGTGGGAAGATAAACATTTGACGTGGGATAAGATTAGAGAACTTAACAGCCAACATAATTTATCCTGGGCAATTATTGGAGATTTCAATGAGATTCTATTTTCTTATGAAAAAAAGGGGGTTACATACAAGCTTTCAGAGATGTTATTTCGGACTGTAATCTAATTGATCTTGAATATACGGGTGATCCATTTACTTGGAGACGTGGCCGAATTCGAGAGAGACTGGACCCGTGTTTTAGTTAATGAGGCGTGGCAGCTAATGAACCTAGATTCTACTGTTCTATATATGGACTACGGACGGTCGGACCATCGGCCGTTATTGTTACAGACTGAAGCTACTGTTTATACAAACCATCAGCCTGTTCGGCGTTTTGAAGGTAGATGGTTTCAGGAAAAGAATTTCAGGGAGGTGGTCAAGCAGGCTTGGGCAGAAGCCAACGGTGTAGGACTGGAGGGTGGAATGCTAAATAAATTGGCACATCTGCATGCATCGTTTCATAAGTGGGATATCACTTATCTGAAGAAGCCCAAGAGGAGAATTAGACAGGCTCAATCAAAACTAGAGAAGGCATTGAACGGGCCAATGAATGATGAAAATAAGAAAATTACTAAGGAGCTCACCGAACCGATTGAATTGATTTTAGAACAAGAAGAAGTGCATTGGCTTCAGCGTTCTCGGGCAAACTGGTTAATGCAAGGTGATAGAAACACGAATTTTTTTCACCAGTTTGCGACGGCGCTCCGTAAGAGAAATTTTATAAAGCACCTAAAAATCCTAATGGTGATTGGGTAGAAGGTACCTCAGCGTTAAAACCAGTTATATTTCAGTACTTTTCTGGTCTATTCATATCAGAGGTACATGCTACTGATCCGTCTGTCCTTGACAAAGTTATTCCTAAGGTGACAAATGATATAAATGAAAATCTGCTGAAAGAGTTCACGACTGCTGATGTAAAAAAAAACAGTATTTAGTATTGGAGACTTCAAGGCCCCTGGGCCAGATGGTCTTCATGCTATTTTTTATAAGAAATTTTGGGACATGTTTCGAGAACAAATTACTAATGAGATCTTGTAGGCTCTAGCGACAGGGATAATACCGGAGGGACCACGATTGTTCTTATACCGAAGGTAGATAATCCTGAGGTAGTTACACAATTTCGTCCTATAAATCTTTGCAATATAATCTATAAAATTATTTCCAAGATGCTTGCATTAAGACTGAAGCAGGTCCTCCCTGATGTTATATCCCCAACGCAAAGTGCCTTCGTCTGGGGCGGCTTATAACTGACAATGTTCTAGTGGCTTATGCAATATAATCTATAAAATTATTTCCAAGATGCTTGCATTAAGACTGAAGCAGGTCCTCCCTGATGTTATATCCCCAACGCAAAGTGCCTTCGTCTGGGACGGCTTATAACTGACAATGTTCTAGTGGCTTATGAGACCGTGCACATGATCAAAAGGAAAAGAAGTGGTAATTCGGGGGGCTTGTGCAGTCAAGTTGGATATGCATAAGGCGTATGACCGTGTGGAGTGGATTTCCTAGAGAATATGATGAGGAAATTGGGCTTCTCCGATAGATGGGTTACGCTTATGATGGCTTGTGTGAGATCGGTCAGATATCAGGTTTGGTTTAATTCAGAGGAAACTGAGATGTTTATTCCTACTAGGGGACTCCGCCAGGGGGATCCTCTCTCTCCTTATTTGTTCCTTATGTGCGCGAAGGGTTTATCTAGTCTCTTGCTGCATGAAGAAGAAGTTGATGGCATTGATGGGTTAAGAGTTTGTAAAAATGCACCGTCAGTCTCTCATTACTTTTTGCTAATGATTCTCTTATTATCATGAAGGCAGGTATGAACAATGCAACTTCCTTGCAGCAAGTGTTGGATACCTTTTATGCTAATTCGGGCCAACTGGTGAGTTTAGCAAAGTCAAGCATCTATTTTCCCCTAACACAAATGTGATAGTAAGAGCAGAAATTTGTGAAACACTTCATATTGATACAGAGGCCCTTTCTAACAAATACCTTGGCCTTTTCCGGCAATAGTGGGGGCGGATAGAAGTGATTGCTTTGTTCATTTTTTGGAGAGAATTATCCAGAGGATTAATGGTTGGAAGGACAAACACTTGTCCATAGGGGAAAGAGATTCTTTTGAAGGTAGTTGCTCAGGCAATTCCGGTGTATGCTATGTCGGTGTTTGAATTGCCCATTGGGATTTGCAAAAGGATGACTGATGCAATCTCACAATTATGGTGGGGTGATGATGAGAATAGCAAAAAAAATACATTGGCTTGCCTGGTACAAACTGTGTTATCCCAAGCGTGAAGGGGGCATGGGTTTCCGAGATTTTCGTTCTTTCAATCTGGCTATGCTAGCAAAACAAGTTTGGGGACTTATCTCTAATCCGGATTCTTTATGTGGAAATGTCCTTCGTGCTAAATATTATCCTAATGGGGATATTCCGAGAGCTGGGCCAAAGGCGGGATGTTCTTTTACGTGAAAAAGTATTATTGCGGGTTTGTCGACATTCAAGCGGGGTTATATTTGGAGAGTAGGAAATGGTAATATGATTGATATCTTTACCGATCCCTGGATCCCGTCTAGCGCTGATGGAAAGATTATCACTCCAAGGGGTAATAATATCTATACTAAAGTTTCTCATTTTATCATCCCGGTCACTGGTTCTTGGGACGATCAGCTTATCAACAGCATGTTTTGCTATGTGGATGCAAGCCGGATCCTTCATATTCCTCTAAATAGCCAAGGATTTTATGATTTATCACATGGAAGCACACCAAGTATGGACGCTTTACCGTCAAGTCGGCGTATCATATACAATGGAAGCATAGCTTCGGTCCTTCTGCTAGTCAGTTGGCCTTACCAGGATCATCAACAACTAATCATGTTTGGAAATCATTGTGGCAGCTCAAGGTTCCAAGAAAAAATAAAAAAATTGCATGGCGTGCTCTTCATGGCATCTTACCTCTGAATTCTATTCTGGTTAATAGACACATCGGAACCAGCGGCCAGTGTTCTATCTGCTCGCTGGATGCTGAGGATATTTTGCATCTTCTGTTCAAGTGTCTACCAGCTTGTGAGTTATGAGAAGCTTTGGGATTGAAAGATATTGTTGATAGTGCAACTACTACTGACCGCTCAGGCTCATCGGTGCTGGAGGTGCTCCTAACTTACAAAGTAACGACAGCGGCCAGTGTTCTATCTGCTCGCTGGATGCTGAGGATATTTTGCATCTTCTGTTCAAGTGTCTACCAGCTTGTGAGTTATGAGAAGCTTTGGGATTGAAAGATATTGTTGATAGTGCAACTACTACTGACCGCTCAGGCTCATCGGTGCTGGAGGTGCTCCTAACTGACAAAGTAACGACATGCCAGGCTTTGCTAGCTTGGGTCTGAAAGAGATGATCATTATCGGATGTTGGTACTTATGGTGGTTAAGAAGAAGACGTACACATGGCGAGTCAGTGCATCCGATTTACAGATGTCGCATGTATGTGCTATCTATTGCAGCTAATGCACGTAAATCAGCTTCGGTTCCTGTTCCTAGACTTATCAAGTGGAGTAAACCAAATGTGAGGCAAGTAAAGATTAATGTGGATGGTTCTTTTCATTATGATAGTTTTTTAGTATCTACGGGAGCCGTTGCTCGTGACCACGAGGGTCGATTTATAGCAGCATCTACTCTTTATATCGCAAATGCTTTGTCTCCGGCGGCAACTGGAGCAGTGGCTTTGCGGGAAGGTCTTTCTTTAGCAAATCGTCTTTTATGTAATAATGTGATTGCTGAATCGGATTCAATGGAGATTGTTGGGACTTGACACGGAGAAGAGGCATGGTGGGGTGAGTCCTCAGCTATTTTGGCGGATTGTATAGACGAAGCATCTATGATTGGGACCGTTATTTTTCAGCATTGTTTGAGGGAAGCAAACGGAGTTGCGCATGAATTAGCTAGGTCTTATTTTTCTAGTAAGATTTCTTGTAATTGGGTCGATGGACCCCCTAGCTTTATGTATAAATGATGTAATAATGGTTGATGATTAATAAAGTGCGCAGCAGGACGGAGTCCGAGCTGCTTCCCTAAAAAAAGTACAACATAGCCAAGTGGCTTGGACACATTACAAAGACTACTCTCATAGCAAAATGGCTCCCAAACGTTTTGCGCCTGCGGACCCCAGAGGATGGCATTTTTATTAATCACAGGAATGACTAAGGAGGGCATCAATGAAAAACTTCCTAAAAATCATTGCATTTCTCTCATTCCTTATCTCCCAGGCTACGAGGAGAAGCAAGGGGGATATACACTTGCGCATTTGCCCTGGTGATATCGCACCATGCACCGCACAACTACTTTCTTCTGTTAAGTTAAAACAGTTGAAACAAAGGTAGCAACTTCCCAACCTCCCAAGACCGAACAACTAGACCGCAATGGCTGAATATTTTTGTCTGCATATCACCCTGAAATGCTGTTGATCTACTAAATCATAAGTTTTGTTGCCACAAACATCAAATGTGTACCGTATTATAGAGGTAGAATTTTCTTTTGAGGGATATACAGAGGTAGAAATTTAGTTACAAGTTACAGAAGTAGAACACCCAGATCTACTACGTTACACAAACCCCTATTGCTCTGGTATGAGTTTCTGGCCCGATGGTTTCAGCGGAGGTCGTTCAGAGGCCGATTGCCAGGCGGTGTCAGGTCCACGTTCAGTGGAAGTGGGAGGCGGTGCCTCATGGAGATTCCGCCTTCTTAGTGAGCTTCCCGACGTTTGAGGATTTTGACAGGGTGGATGGAATCCTGATGACCGTTCCGCTCAGTATCGCTCAGCTGACCTTCTCGGTTTACATGATGGAGGAGGTGCCACATAAGTTTGAGATGCAGCAGGTTTGGCTACATGTGGAGGGGTACCCCATATTTTGCGCTCCTTTCAGGGATTGTGGGTTGTTGGAGGACTCATGGGAAACACTCTTGATGTGGATTTGTTCAGTCTGCGAAAGCGGGGGGTCGTCCGTATTCTCGTGGAGATGTTTGATATGAAGGTTTTTCTCAAGGCGAAGGATTCCCTTGGCCACTTTATTGTATCATATGTCGTGGTCAAGCATAAGGTATTTGAGTTTCGTTTCCGGATTGAACCTGAGGGTTATATTCCGGAACCAGAGTTTGTTTCTTTCTTATGGAGAAAAGGAGACGATGATGCGGATGATGATGCCAATGGGAAGCATTTTGAGGATGCTATGGATACTTCTGAAGCTGCTGCTACCACTCAGGGGGTGGGTTCTGGCTCTTCCTCGGCTATGCATGGTACTTCCGCGCCTGCATCTTCCAGTCAGGGGGTGCAGAGGGTGTTTGTTGCCACCCCTTTTAATGCTAATCTGGTTACTCTGCGGGGATGACAATTTCTGGATGCTCTTCCTTTGGATTCCCCTCTTCGTGGGAAGGGTTCTACTTCAGCGTCTCGCGTTTCTCCAGCTCAGTTATAGGAGGCTCTTCGTTCTGTTTCTAGTCCGTGCTGCAATCTTGCTCAGCTTCGCCAACGATGTCTAGAACACATATTTTGGGCAGATCTATTCCTGTTTCCATTCCTGTACTTGAGGAGGTTGTTCCTTCGGTGTGTTCGCGGAAGCTGACCCAGGAGGGTTCGGCTGACCGCGACATTCGTGACCAGCTTCAGGATGCTGTTGTGCTTGGTCCGACCTAGGCGGGGTTGGCCAACCATGACGCAGTGGATGACCGCGTCTCCCTGGTCATGGAGGACCTGGGGACGCTTAGGGACGTCTCGCCTCCATTGGTGGGTCAGGAGACTTCGGTGGTCAATGGGGGCGACCGGACCCAGGAGGGGTCTGAGTTGTCTCGGTCTCCAGCACGGGTTTCTTCTCCAGGTGACGCTTTGCCAGTCGCTGTGCAGGGGAGTGGTACTTCCTTCAGGCGGAGCGCGCGCCATGGAGTCGATGCCTCTGGGGCGTCAGCGACTGATAAGGACTCCATGATCAAGGCCATACGGCGTAAGGCGGAGAGGAACTTAGATTCTCCAGGTAGACTGAGTTCTTCGAAATCCTTTTTGTCTTTTTCTACTCTTGTTATTTCTTCTAAACTAGCCAATGTTGGCATTAGTTTGGGTAGCTCTGTACATGAAGTATCTTTTTCTTCTAATGTTTTGCGACACATGGAGGTTGACCGTCTAACGGTTACTTCTAAGGTCGGTGTATTTCCTGATGCTTCACTAACTGAGGAGGAGTTGCATGACATAGTATATGGTCAACTCCTTTCTCACTTAGTCAGTGAAGTATCGGAGGTGGACTTTGATGAGATCGGGCTTGCCTCTATGTATGAGCTGAAAGCTTCTGGTCGAAAATCAAAGAGCCAGCGGTCGCGAAAGAGATCCCGTGTATCCAAATCTCCTATAGTTTCTCAATAAATGGAATGTTTTCAAATAGTAGAGGTCTCCGGGACTTGGCTAAACATTTATTCTTTGCTGATTGTGTGAGAGACCATAATTTGGTTTTTCTGGGTATTTCTGAGACTAGTAGATGGGATTTTTCACAAGCTCTACTCAATCGCCTTTCTGGTGGAGTTGACTTTACGTGGATATCACGTCCGCCGCGTGGTCGATCTGGAGGGATCCTGTTAGGCGTTCGATATGAGACTATGGAAGTTTTAGCTAGTTCGGTGGGAGATTTTTTTATAAAACTCCATATCCGTTACAAGGCTGACAATTTCACATGGTCTTTAGTCACCGTATATGGGTCCGCCCAGGATGTTTATAAGGCTAACTTTTTACATGAGATTATGAATTTGGCAAAGGACAATCCATATCCTATTCTTATAGGAGGGGATTTTAATTTGCTCAGATTTCCTCACGAGAAAAGTCGGGGACGGTTTGATGAACATTGGACTTTTCTGTTCAATGCTGTTATAGACAGTCTGGACTTGAGAGAGGTTACAATATTAGGAAGGCAATTTACATGGGCTAATAGTCTTTCGGAGCCAACATACAAAAAACTAGATACTATGTTTATGGATACTGCCTGGGAACAAAAGTTCCCTATGGTAACTGTCCGCGCTCTAGAGCGTATTGAGGCTTTGTCGGATCATGCTCCTTTACTTTTATCTTTTGGATCACCGCCACGGAAGTCTACGAATGAGTTTAAATTTGAACTCGGTTGGATGATCCATGTTGGTTTTTACAAGATGGTTAAGGCTATTTGGGAGAAATCGGTCGGTGGCCAAACGCCTATCCTACGATGGAATAACAAAATGCATAATTTACGCAAGTTCCTTCGGGGCTGGGCCAGTCACACAACTGGTATCTTTAAAAACGAAAAATTACGCCTAACATCTATAATTTATGACTTAGAGGCTTCCGCGGAGGTCAGGCCGTTAACTGCACAAGAAATTGAGCTTAAAAGCCAATCGAATGCGGAGATAGCCCGACTTCTATGCGAGGAGGAACTCAAATGGTACCAACGTTCTAAAGCAAAATTCATTCTGGAAGAAGATGCGAATACTAGATACTTCCATGTTGTTGCCAATGGTAAGCATAAGAAAAAACTTATTCACTCTCTGATTCAGGATGAAGGTATGATTGAGGGACAGAAGCATCTGAATTCATATATCACTACATATTATAAATCCTTGTTTGGGGCCCCAGCGGAAAATTCTTTCTCTATGGATGAGTCTCAAACGTCCGATATCCCCCAGGTTTCTGATGAAGAAAATAGCTTTCTAACTGCCTCATATACCGAGAAAGATGTCAAGAAAGCGTTTTTCAAATGGAACATAACAAAGCACCAGGACCTGATGGCTTTCCAGCGGAATTTTACCAAAAAATTTGGGACGTTATCAAGGAGGACCTGATGAATTTGTTTGGGTTTTTACAAGTCGGTCAATTGGATCTCTTTAGACTTAACTTTGGCAATATAATTTTACTGCCTAAGGTTAATAATGCAGAACGTATACAACAGTATCGTCCAATCTGCTTGCTTAATGTTAGCTTTAAGATTTTTACTAAAGTTGCCACGATTAGACTAAATTTAGTTGCTGACAATGTTGTTAGCCCGCCTCAAACTGCGTTCATCCAAGGAAGAAATATCCTAGATGGTGTTGTAATTCTGTATGAAACAATCCATGAACTACACTCAAAAAAATTAAATGGTGTACTGTTCAAGATTGACTTTGAGAAGGCATTATGACAAATTTAATTGGTCTTTCCTCCATTAAACACTACACATGAAAGGTTTTTCTGAGGAGTGGCGCGCTCTTGTTCAATCATTTGTGTCTGGGGGTAGTGTTGCCATTAAAGTAAATGAAGATACTGGCAAATACTTCCAGACCAAAAAAGGACTGAGACAAGGAGATACATTATCGCCTTTACTATTTAATATAGTGGCTAATATGTTGGCTATCCTTATTGAGAGAGCAAATGCCGATGGTCAAATTGAAGGAGTAGTTCCATATCTTATTGATGGTGGACTTTCTATTTTTCAATATGTCGATGACACAATTCTTTTTATGGAACATGATCTGGAGAAGGCTAAGAATCTGAAATTAATATTATCAGCATTCGAGCAGTTATATGGGCTTAAAATAAACTTCCATAAGAGTGATTTGTATTGTTTTGGCGAGGCCCAAAACGAGGCCCACCTATATGCTGAACTTTTCGGCTGTGGTCAGGGTCAGTTTCCAATCAATTATTTGAAAATACCGATTCATTATCGGCGTCTCACAATTGCTGAATGAAAACTTGTTGAGGAAAGGCTACAAAAATGTCTTAATAGTTGGAAAGGTAAATTGTTATCCCTTGTGGAAGACTAGTACTCATAAATTCAGTACTTACTAATATGGTACAGTATATGATCTCGTTTTTCCAATTACCAAAAGGGGTCTTGAACAAAGTGGATTATTTCCGTTCAAGATTCTTTTGGCAAGGGGATAGTGAGAAAAATAAATATCGACTGGCCAGATGGAATGTGGTTTGCCGCCCGAAGGAGTTTAGTGGACTGGGCATACACGATTTGAAAGTCAAAAACACCGCGTTTCTAGGCAAATGGCTTTTTAAACTACTTACCGAAGATGGTGTTTGGCAAACCATGTTATGGAGGAAATATGTGGGGTCCAAAGCTGTGTCTCAAGTGGTTTGGAAACCCTGATATTCACATTTTTGGGTGGGTCTTATGGCCACCAAGAAACATTTCTTTCGTTTTGGTGCTTTCGAGATTAAGGATGGATCACAGATTAGGTTTTGGAAAGATAAGTGGCTTGGCCAAACTACTCTTCGCAAACAATACCCAGCTCTATATTCGATTGTTAGACACAAAGGGGATACAATTTCCACAGTGATAAAATACTATCCTCCTAATGTGTCTTTCAAAAGAAGTCTCATTGGTCTTAGACTGTTATCTTGGAACAATCTATTATTACGATTATCCATGATACAATTGTCGGACGGTGTTGACGTGTTCAAATAGAAATTACTAGAAAGTGGTAAATTTTCTGTTGGCTCACTATATAAAGCTTTGGTCCAACCTGATATCCCGGTCGATGGTAATAGTAAAATTTGGAAAATGAAAATACCCCTTAAGACGAAGATATTTGCATGGTATCTACGCAAAAGGGTAATTCTAACAAAAGTTAATCTTGCAAAGAGGAATTGGCATGGAAGTACATGTGTTTTTTGTCATCAAGATGAGACAATTCACCATTTATTCTTTCATTGCAAATTTGCTCGCTCTATATGGCCATTCATCCAAATAGCTTATGGTTTATCTCCTCCACGTTCTGTAACCAATGTTTTTGGTAATTGGTTGCATGGAATTGTTGATAAGTACAGAAATTTGTTTAGGGTGGGAGGGCTTGCCATTATATGGTCGCTATGGATTTGTAGAAATGATAAGATTTTTAATAATATTGTGTCTTCTCCTCTGTAGGTTATTTATCGAGCCACGACTATCCTCCGATCATGGAATATTCTCCAACGCATGGAGTTCGCGACTTATTTGTGGAGGGATGTATGCGATTGGAGGACACGGCGAGGGATATTTTCTCCCGACATGGATGGCCGCGTGATCTGAGGATTGATCTACCTTAGATTCTATACATTTATTTCGATAGTGCCTTTTGTAATGCTTGTCTACTTTTTGCCTTAGTTCTGTCGTTCGTGTGGCTGTGTGGATCTTGGTTATGCAGAGGCCGGGTGTAAGCATTAAACCGTTTTGATAATAAATACGCCCATTTCCAAAAAAAAATCGCCCTCCAAAAATGAAAGTGATCTAATCTTTCTAGGCTTGTGGGTCATTTCTTTCTAATCTCTCATTGTGCTGCTCTTACTTGCTTTGCCGCCAAGCAGATAAAGACAAGGGTAGGAGATCACACATATCGGCGCATGCATTTTATGCTTTTCACATGTTTTGGCATCAGCCTTGTCACTTTGTCAAAATAATTACCGTAGCCCGATTTACTTGTCAGCACACCGTGTGCAATAATGAGTACATGGAAGATTTAGTTTCTCGGGAAAATGGTGAACGCTGGTTGCTCTATGGATATCGTTTTGCTTTCTCTCTCGGGGCACTTCAAGATGGCTATAGTCGGTGTCATTAGGTGGCGAGATCAGTGAGCATGATGCTTTTGTCGGCTTGATGCTTGAGTTGTTGAGAACTTTGTATTTACTCCGTGTGTGTAATGTCGAAAACAGAAACAAATAATAATGGATGAAATACAAATCTTTTATTTTTTCTGTCTTAAAATAGAAGTTACAAATTTGACAAAAAAATGGAGAAAACTATGGCGAACACGAGACCGGCCTGCACCATTTTCTTATAAAAGGGAAGATGCCCAACTGGATCAAGTACAAGAGGAAAACTATATCCTAAAAAAGAACCAAAAACCTAACTATGAAGGGAAAAAACAAAGGTGCTATACAGATGTAGTTTAAGAAGGAATCTATGAGTTTCACACTAAGTAGGCAAACATGATTGCCTAGTCCTGAACAAGGGACTTATGTTCCTGCTTTGTACACCTATGCGACCAAAGAAAAAGATTATCTACACATCTTTGAAAGACGGTCTTGACGTTCCTGCCCTCATACTTGAAGATTTTCCTGTTCCGCCTCTTCCAAATGTTCCAAAGGGCGGAGATGATAACGGTGGACCTTATCTTGCATATGGGTGATCCATCCCATAAATATCTAATGGAGAGACACTCGTTGACATCAGTATGGATACCTAGAACAACACTCTATAAGTTGGAGATCGATGTGCAGTAAAGTAGCATGTGCTCAGTGGTCTCTGAGCATGAGCAGAAAGGGCACATATCAAAATCCGCAATACCTCTCATGAACCGATGTTTATTGGTGAACAACCGTCCCTGATTCGCCATCCAAAGGAAAAAAGTGGCACCAGTTTGTCAAGAAGTTCTTACATGTGGGAGTTGCGAAAGGATTGTCCTGCAAATGCTCAATAGTTGTTGTGTACGCTGATCTAGTGGTTATAGGCTTATTGTCAATTCACGCAATCTAACGTCTGAAACCGTAGCATCCAAGTCCACAGAGACCAAAAGAGCGTGCAAAGTTACAAGTTCGTCAGAGGCAGCACTAGAGAGCTGAGGTTGAGTTTGAAAAATAGGTTGGCAGAGGAGCAAGTCGAGGCAACCAAACAATTCTTATTGGTGATATGAGAGTGGAGCACAGGGAAGCATCGTTGATCTAGAGTGGACTCCTCGAACCAAAGGTCATGCCAAAAGGATGTGAACTTCCCTGAACCAAGTTTAACTGAAGTGATGTCGCAGAAACGTGATAAACATGAAAGCAGATCCTTCCAGATAATGGAGTCTAGGTGGTGTTGATCACCTAAAACTCTATTTTCAAACCAGTCATAGGGAAGAGCTGAACCACCTCTCCCAAGGTGTCGATGGATCCGAGTGCAATCTAGACAATAACTTCATAAGTGAAGCACTCTTATGAGTACGTAGACATCGGAACCCTAAACTCGACCCCCTTTTGAAACCAGAGCGCAAACCTCGTCCCACACCAACCTGCATTGACCGCCATGCACCTGATCATCCCCGGCCCAAAAGAAGGCTTTACAAATTTTATCAAAATCCTCGATTGTGCCTACTGGCAAAGAAATAGCTGAAAGAACATGGGATAACATCGATCGAGAGAGGCTTTTCCTAGAATCGCCCTGCCACTTATAGGTAGATCTTTGCCGATCCAACCTAGCAGCCTATTCCATAGTTTCTGAATGTTGGGTTGGAAAGAATTTAGCCTCGGTTGTGAGTCGATAGTGGCAACCCAAGATATGATTGAGGGAAATATGTGATTTGGCACCCTAGAGGTAGGGAAAGATTAGTTGTATCGATTCGATTCACATGGATGGGAGTAAAAGTGCTCTTGTGGAAGTTAATTTGAAGCCTAGTGGCCTTAGAGAAAGCTTGATGAACAACTTTAACGTTAACAATGCAGTCATTCGTTGCACGGAAATAATAATTATATCATCGGCGTATTAAATAACAGGGCAAGGAAGATGGTCGAGCAGAGTATGTAGAAGCAAACCTTCATTGGAGGCTTGATGCAGCAGAAGGCGAAGGACATCTACCATAATATTAAAAAGATAGGGTGACAGAGGGTCGCCTTGGCGTAGGACACGACGGCATTGGATCCACCTACCAGGTTTGCCATTCAGAAAGACATACAAGTGGCTAGAGAGATTTAGATTTTTTTATCCAAATACACCAAATGGAGGGGAGACCTTTAGCTAAAAGGATCTGTTCAAGTGTGTCCCATATGATTGAGTCGGACGCGTTGTAAAAGTCAAGTTTTGAAACAATAGCAAGAGTTTTGCGCTTAAAGAAAGATTGAACAAGATCAGCAATGTAAATGAAATTTTCCGAGACTAACTACTCTTTATAAAACATGTTTGATCCTAACTGATTAATTTAGGATAAGAGGCTGAAAACAGTTGGTAATGCATTTGGAACCTAATTTCACACAACAATTTCGAAGGGAGATTGGTCTAAATTTTTTACGGCATGTTGCCCATGTATGCTTGGGGATAAGAAGAATATATGATCTACTGAAATGCCTAAGATCTGATTGGGAATTGAATATTTTGTTTAGAAGAAAAAGAATGTCGTACTTTACCAAATCCCAATTTTGTTTGTAGAAGGCCAGCCCCAAACCATCTTGACCCAGACTAGAGTTGCAGTCTATATCCCAAAGAACGGTTCTTATTTCTTCCAAAATAAAAGGGGTGATAAGGGGTAGGGAGTCCGAAGTAGGCAACGAGCTGGAGGCGACTAACGGTTCTAGGTCAAACGCGAAGGCAATAGGTTGGGAAACACTAATGAGCTTTTTGAAAATGTCGTGTAACACATCTTGCATAGCATCATGGGAGGAAACTTGAAAGCCTTGGGCACCAATGTTTTTGGTCTGGTTCTATTGTAGCCCGATTGTACCGCAAAGATGAAAGTACGATAAGTTTTCGTCGCCAAGGACACAATCTTTAACTTTTTCCCGTTGCCTCCAATATTTAGCTCTAGAGATATTTAGCTTGTGGAGAGGTTCCTTGACCAAAATTCTAAGGTGAAACTCAAAGATGGATGGGGTTCTAAATTCCTCTAATTTTATCCAAAAGTTTAATGATAGTCTCACAGTTCTGAGGGACCGAGCTTGTTTATTTCAAATTTTTGCAGCAGCCCTGATGCGCTTGAGCCTAAGAGAGAAGACCCCGGCAAACCCTGGCCTATTGTGACTAGGCCCTACACTCCCCCAATTCCCCCAATTTTTGCATCGCCAAGCTGGCTCTTCGGGAACTATCTAGAACGGGGGCGGCGTTCACCTGGTCCAACAAGTAGAGGAACCTGGTGAGGTGCATTTTTGATCGGGTCCTTGTGTCCCTAGAGTAGGAGGCACAGTTCCCCTTGGCTTCGCTCAAGGCCGAGACCAACATTGGTTCGGACCATGCCCCGCTTATGTTGGCCACAGGGGAGGTCGTTAAGAGAAAGGGAAACCGCTTCTTCTTCGAAACCAGCTGGTTCGAGTTGGAAGGTTTTCAGCCTATGATGTTGGCTTGGTGGGATCAGCTGGCCGAGGTGCAAGCTCGCAGTCGTGGCCCCATTGAAAGTTGGCAGGGAATGGAATCTGGGCTTCGGCAACGGCTTCGTGGCTGGAGTGCTCACATCAGAAGATTAGGGCGGATCCATGAAGCCACCCTGCTTCGTCAAATCCAGGATTTGGATGCTAGAGCAGATGAGGTTGGGCTGGAGGACGATGCCTGGGCACTTCGCTACTTCCTGGAGGACCAGCTGATCCAGACCCTGAGAGCGGAGGAAGAGTACTGGAGGCAGCATGGGAGGCAAAACTGGATCCTTAAAGGGGATGCCAACACCAAGTACTTCCATGCCATTGCTAACGGCAGACCAAGGAAATGTGCGATCACATGCCTCAAGTCTGATCAGGGGATCATCTCCGATAACATGGGTATTCAGCAACACATCTATGAGTTCTATATGGCGCTGATGGGAACGGAAGACCCTAAACCGCTAAAGCTAGGGTGGCTACGTGGCATCCTGATTTCATGCTCTCGCCCCAGGAGAATGCCAGTATGATGCGAACTTTTGTGATGGAATAGTTGGAGGAGGTGCCAAAGGACACTAAGACTGATACGGACCCAGGTCCTGATGGTTTCCCAGTGGTGTTTTTTAAACGGTTCTGGACCCAAGTGGGAAGCCTGGTGTTGCAGATTCTCAACGGCTTTGTTCTAGGCACGGTTGATGTAGCCATATTAAACTTTGGGATTCTATCTCTGCTCCCTGAAGTGCCAGGGGCTGATAGCATCAAGCAATTCAGGCCTATTGCGCTGATCAATGTTCTCTTCAAGCTGATTGCCAAGGCGTTTGCCACCAGATTATCTCCAATAGCACACAGAATTATTGCACCCTCGCAGACGACCTTCATCAAGGGCAGATTCATCCTCGATGGGGCGTTGGCTTTACATGAGATCATTCACGAGCTCAAGACTATGAATCTACCAGCGGTTCTTCTCAAGCTTGATTTCGAAAAGGCCTATGATAGAGTCAGTTGGCAGTGTTTGAGGGAGGTTCTCCTTCGCAAGGGTTGCAAAGGGGGACTGGTCCACCGTGTCATACAGTTGGTCTGTGGGGGGCAAACGGCGATTTCAATTAATGGGGAAGTTGGTCCCTTTTTCCGTAATAAGAGGGGCGTGAGGCAGGGGGATCCGCTCTCGCCCCTGCTGTTTGACCTAATGGCGGATGCCCTGGACCTTATCTTAGGCAAGGCGAAGGGCGCGAGACACATCAGAGGGGTGGTTCCGCACCTGATCCCAGGAGGGGTCACGCACCTGCAGTATGCTGATGACATGATGATCATGATTCAGAACTCTGACACGGAGATCACCAACCTCAAATTTATCCTCATGTGTTTTGAACTCCTTTCCGGCATGAAGATCAACTACCATAAGAGTGAGGTCATAGTCATGGGAGGATAACAGGGGGATCGGGCCAGAATTGCTAATCTCCTCAACTGTCAGCAAGGCAAGTTCCCGTTCACCTACCTGGGCTTCTCCATAGCTGATCGCAAGCTTACCATCAAAGATCTCCAACCCTTGGTTACTACTATGGGAAGGAGGGTTGAACCCTGGCAAGGCAGGTTCATGTCCTCGGCTGCTAGATTAACGCTTATTAATGCGTGTCTCTCCAGCCTCCCTACGTATGTTATGGGCCTTTTCCTCTTGGCGGATGGAACCCACAAAGGGTTCGACTCCCGCAGAGGAAGATTCTTCTGGGAAGGGCAGGGCAATAAAAGGAAGTACATCATGGTAAGATGGAAGGATATCTGCACTCCTAAGTTCCAGGGGGGCCTTGGGGTGACCAACACGAAGCGCATGAACATTTCCTTGATGATGAAGTTGATCTGGTGTATGCTCAACGAAGGAGATGAGAAGTTGCTTTGGCTCCAACTGCTGAAAGCTAAGTATAAGGTGGACGAGTTGTTTGAGTCTAATGCTGCAGGGGGATCCCAGTTCTGGCATAGCATTCACAAAATAAAACACCTTTTTAAACTGGGGGCCAGATTCATCCCTGGCAGGGGCTCCAGTGTGCGGTCCATTGACGGATCTGTGGATTGGCCCGGCTTCTCTCAGCGTGAGATTTCCGCGGTTGTTCACCATATCTGCTGATCCCACCCTATCTGTTGGTAAGGCCATGGATAGGGGATCTTGGAACCCCCAGTTTAGGAGATCCTTTGGGTCGGAGGAACGAGCTCAATGGCTGGAATTGATGGACGAACTGGAAACGGTGGATCTGCCGGAAGAGCGAGATCGCATTTCCTGGGAGATGGACAGCATGGTCAGTTTCTCGACCAGATCGATGTACCATGAGCTATCCAAGGGGACTCAATTCCAAGTTTTGGAACATATCTGGCAATTGCACTTTCCTCTGAAATTCAAGATCTTCCTTTGGCAGCTTTTGCGTGGTAGACTTCCTTCCAACGATCAGATCTTGAAGAGACATGGTCCATCCTTAGGTCTTTGCGTGCTTTGTGGTCAGCCGGAGGATGTGGATCACATCTTCTTCCGATGTAGTCTGTCCAAATTTGCCTGGAGCGGTGCTCACTCGATGTTTGGTTCTGCCTGAAATCCCTCATCCAGGTCCCAGTGGTGGAAGGGTTCCACGGAAATGTCCAACAGGCTATGTGGTTGTTTTTCACTGCCCAGTGCTGAGCCATTTGGACCACTCATAACAAGTTCACGATTGAATTCAAGTTTCTGTGCCAACCTGCTGACATTGTTTTTAAAACTGTTCTTATTTTGCAGCAATGGCGGCTCCTGCAAAAATCCAAGGCGTTGCTCTTCCTAGAGGAGATGCTCGCCATGCTGTGCAGGTTGTTCGTTGAGACGCACTCCCCCATCCCCAACAACCTCGGCGCCTAAGCTGCTTGCTCCTCCCTTGGTGCTATTTCTGTTGTTGTTGGATTCCTGGTGTGCCGACCTGCTAGTGTAGCGATCGTTAGACTCTTCATGTATTGTTTTGGTGCCCGCGGGCGTGGTCTGTATGCTGTGTTCACAACACTTCTAACCTCTGTTCGTACTTTGGCCTATGTTGAGGTTTTATTAATTTAAATCCGGACACGCGGTGCCTTCGGTCTAAAAAAATTCCATTGTGTAGCGGAGATGTGGTTGTTTGGGCGGAAAACCGATAGGCACAAAACATTAAAGGGCAGCGGAGAGGCAAATTGAGACGTGGTCAGAGATTGATCTAGTGTGAGAGGTTAGGGTAAAGTTTGGAAAAGTGAAGTTTCAGTCAATAGAAACGAAAGCATGATCCTGCCTACACATGGTTGGAATAGAACAGTTGTTGTACCAAGTGAACGGTCTATCAAGAAGGGAAACTCCATGACCGTGTAAGAGCATCTCTAACAAAGCCTGCAACTGCGAGAACTTAACTCGCGAGTATGATTTTGCAGTTCGTAAAGCCATGACGTAGATTAGAGCTTGAACTGGGACGAAACTGCAATTTTTTTGAAAATTCCCGGGAAATGAGATGCGCGCGTTCATCGTGGATCACCATTGTTCATCGTCAATACATAATATATACAATGCAAAAGCGCACAGATGCCCAAAATAAAAAACCCTAATACTAGTGGATTAGTAGGGGCGAGCTCGGCGGGGACGCGGCGGCGCGCCCCCGATCCGTGCAAAATGGAGCTCGCCGGACGGTGGCGCGGCGGCCTAGTCGTCGAGGAAGACGACGTCGACGTCCATGGCGTCCTCGTTCGCCTTCGCCACGGCGGCCGCGAGCTCGGTGGCCTCCTGGAGCTCGCATGCGCACGGCCGCAAGGGCCACTGCCGCCTCCGCTCGCTCACGTCGGAGCTCCTCCACGAGCGCGTCCTCCGAGGAATGGATGGCGGGGGCCAGGTAGGCATGCTCCTCCGCGTCGTTGCGGGCATAGATGAGCCCGCTGTTGGGGAACGCGGGCAGGGACGAGGCCACCGACGAGCCGCGGGAGCTCCCCTCCCCAGCGGCGTAGTCGAGGCGCGGCCGGCGGAACCACGCCGGCGCGTACGCGCGGAGGCTCGACAGCGGCGACTCATCGCGGTTGCACCACCTGAGCGTCGCGCGCTTCTTCGCGCCGACGGACCGCTTCCGCTTCTTCTCCGCCTCCATCGCGATGAGCTTGCGGCGGTGCTCCTCGTCGCGGTCGCGGCCGCCCCCACCGCCTCCGACGCGCCCGCCGCCATGCCCGAAGTGGCCCTGGCCGCCGCAAGTGCAAGACATGGCGGAGGAGTGCGGATCTGTGACGCGGAGGCTAGTAATTGCTCGCTGGAGTTGGGGACTCGGCGCGGCGGCTAGGGTTAGGTCACAACGGAGGAGTGCGGTTTGAGACCCTCACTCGCTCCGCCGGCCGCCATAAGTAGGGGCGGTGTCGGGCCTTCGCGGGGGCATGCAAAGATAGTTTGCAGGCCGGCCCGTTTGCCGGACCTGCTAGAGCGCACACCCAGCTCGCAAACCGCAAATCCGTCAGAATTTTGCGGGTGCCGGTACGATGCAGGCTCTTTTAGAGATGCTCTAAGTGCATGTAATCAATTGCTTGCTGCAAGCATCTAACTTCAGAAGCATTAAAATTCGCGTTAGAAGTTAGAACGCTCGTTAGGGGACAATATTCATGTTGAAATCACCAAATATTAACTATGGGCCAGAAACGGTTGGCCCAATGGAACAAAGTTCATCTAGAAAAGTCTGCTTTAGGTTTGCATCGCAAGGCCGATACACATTAGTTACTGTGAAATTGTGTTCAGATATTTTTGAAGAGAAAAGGATTGTTTAGGAGAAAGTTCTAATACAAAGGTTAGAGCAAAGTTCTAATGCAAAGTTTGTCAAAATTTAAATGAATCTATATACTAAATAGTGTTTAAATTTATTTAAATTTTAACAAATTTATGACATCTATTTTTAGACGAAGGGAGTAGAATTTTCATATGTTTGAAAATGTAAATAGTTGGGTTACAGCTCAGGACAGGATCCTTGGAGAGGGTTAAGGCACTTCCGTTTACCGAAAGAGAGCTTACTGTTCTTGTCCTTGTCAGGTGCTAGATTTGTGGCATGGATGTTTTGCAAGCACCGATTAATAGATGAATCATTGTAAGCACAGAGGTGCTGTCCAACGGCGATGATCAGTGTTATGACAATCATCAATGATATGACTGCGGGTAGCGGTTTCACGTGCTTGAAACAGATATTTCACGCGCAAAGAAAAGGACTTGGCTGATTAGAATTGTAGGGTCCTCGACTTGGAGGAGATTTTGGCCAGGAACAGTGAATGAACCTTCTCGCCGACAGTGACTTGGACGGTTATTTTCGTAGTCCTTTTTCACTGTTGCGTGAAATGGAACGTAGAGTTGTCTGCTGCTTGTACAGAAGCTAGGACCAAGTGCACCGTAGACTTCGGGAATGGTACACACGAAAAGGTTATCTTTTTTCTATAAGAGGCAACATACACATTGTGGATACACACAACGAACTAACTACAAAAGGAACAAAAGCAAGAGAACATGAACAACGTGTCAGTAACAAGCAACAACATCATAGTGTGTTTTTTGTCATTATAATGAGATAATTAGACATTTATTCTTTTAGTGTAAATTTGCTTGTGCTATATGGTCAAACATTTAAATAACCTCTGCTTTATCTCCTCATTTTTTGGTTGCCAATATTTTTGGCAACCGATTGCATGAGATTGAGGATAAATATGAGACTTTACTTAGGGTAGGAGCGCTTGCCATTATATGATCGCTTTGGCTATGTAGAAATGACAAGATTTTTAATAACATGGTGTCTTCTCCTCTATAGGTTATCTTCCGAGTTATGGCTGTCCTTCGGTTATGGACGACTCTTCAACATATATATGGAGTTTTGCAACTTGTTTGTGCAGGCGTGTACGCGATTGGAGGCCATGGCGAGGGATATTTTCTTTCGACATGGATGACAGCGTGATCTGCGAATAGACATGTCATAGTTAGAGGCCGCTATGCTACATTTTTTTTTACTTTTAATACTTTTGTTATGGTTGCAAGTTGTATAAGTGATCAGCTGTGTGCACCATAGTTATGCAGAGGCCAGACGTAAACATTGTGCTATGAGTAATAAAACGCCTATTTCAAAAAAAAACATCAATACTACACTGAGGAACACACAAACTGTTATAGTTGCGATAAGTAAATAACGAAGAACGAAAACAAAATCACAGCAAGGGGACACAAATTTAACGTGAAAAAACCTTTTCAACAAAGAGAGGAAAAAACCACGGGCGCCAGACAATGAAACTTCACTATACGGTGAGTGTTTACAAACGCCGGGAATTTCACAGATGCAAAACTCATTCTAACCGGCGGCTTATAAGAGGTTTATATATCGGTGGAAACCTAGGTCTTCGATGATCCGTATCGTACCGCGGGCCTCGCTCAACTCGTCAGAAGTTGGTCTATATTTTATAAAATTTTAATCAACATATAACACGAACTATAAGAGAGGTTCTCAATAATGAGGTATGTACACAAAGCCAGTAATCGTTTTACCATGCTAGGCAATATCGTAGCGAGGGTGCGTCTGTCCGTTGCACACGGCCCGTTTGGCGCTGTGTGTATCGAATCGGTATCTGAATTTTCATAAAGGGATGCAGTTACTGGATGGAGGATTGTGGCCTGATCTTGACGTCACTTCGTTGGGGGATATAACTCTTGGTATTGGTATGAGAGAATCATGGCTTCTTTTTGTGTGGTTGGCAGCTAGAGACGGAAATTGGACTGATAATAGGCTTTAAATCTTCGTTGTCTTCTTCAGAATGGTGAGGCGACGGTTATATCTTAAAGCTAGAATAAAGTTTTCCTGTTCCGGTGGTGGCGTCCAATGTCAATGGAGGACGAGTGAAATCGTGTGTCCTGACAGATTTCTTAAGATCCGGTCTTTTCATATTCATTGGTGTGGTTTGATGCTAGTCTTTTACGGTTGTCATCTTCGACGATGTTTACTGCTCTATTACATTGGTCTTTTGGGATCTTAGCATGGCTATTTTCCGTCTGTTTACTACCACAAGCTCTATTTCGACAAGCTTTGCCCGGCTTCAGAGTGATGAAGATGCGAGGATGGCGACGCATCGTCTCGTGCTAGTGTACGTAGTCGTCGTTATATGGTCCAATGACTTATTTATAATTTTTAATTTTTTAAATAGATGTTGATTATTAACATATCATTGGATTTTCGCAACAAAAAAAACCCGTGGGCTTCACCACCCTTGGCGTTGTCCTATTCAGTAACCAGAGATGATCTAACAGTCTAAGGCCCAGTTCTTTTGGCGGCTTCTCCGAGAAGCCGCCCTATCCCCAGCTTTCTAGGAAAGCCGGTTCAAAAAATTTGTGAGGCTTCCAAGTTAGTTTAGAATTAAACACTTTGGAAGGCTTATAATTTTTTTGAACCGGCTTCCCCAAAAAACTGGGGGTAGGGCGGCTTCTTGGAGAAGCCGCCAAAAGAACTGAGCCTAAGAGCATCTCTGGGAGGCGCGAGAAAAACTGAAACCGGATATAGCGGATGGGGGAGCTGAAATCTAGTTTTCGGTACTACCAAAGGTTGTCTGCCTCAGAGCCCATTCTACAAATGCATACTAGAATTTAAAAGCAAGTTAGCACCATACATTGCGTTAAGGAAGTTCATCACATCAACAACAGGAGCATCATCACCAAAAAATCGGAATAGTTAATCTACTACCAAAAGACTGGGACTAGATCTTAGCCACCTCCTCTAGCTAATCTACTACTCTAACCCTAACCCTAACTACTAGCTAGCTCCCGGGACGACGCTCGCTCGGGCCTCGAGCCGACCACAATGGGAGTCTTTTAGCACTCTATTCTAGATAAAATGCTTATATGACATCTTAGTTAATGATGAAAGAGAAAGATGTTGGCTAAGATACTGTAAGAACAGAACCTCTCTGCGTATGATCCCAGTGTGTCCGATATCTGTCCGACTCGATATCTGTCCGACTTGCATCCAATAAACTCCTTTGCTTCTGTCACAAATATGTATGGCTGGATCGTGTGCATAGTACAAAAATCGTACGAGTTCTATTGTATGTATAGCGCTGCTCCTATAAGAAACACCACTTGCACGCTATCATAGGCAAAAAAATTGACTAGTCCAATCACACACATGCATGAGCACAAAATCATTAAATACAACATCTCTAAGAAACACCATCTAAGATATACCCTATTGTGATAGTTATTTCTTAAGTTTTAATAGCTGCTATAAAACGTGCTAAGATATACCCATTAAAAAAGTTCTTACTCCTCGTCTTTGAAAGAGCCATACATGTAGGCATGGAGGAGGGCCTCTATGCGCCAGGATTGGTAGTTCGTCTCGTTTTACTTGAAGCCTGTATATTTAGCCGGGCATGTAAACTTTTTTTCAGTGGCTCGAGAACATGAGTCCACGCACACAATATGTAGCGGCCAGGGGATTTGCAGGCTACGAACTGTGAGTTTCCTCGCCACGCTGTCATTATGGTGGCGGCGCACATCTCTAAGGAAAAGGAGCATGCGATGCGTCGCATGAAGCAGGAGATCGTTGACCTCCCCGACTCTAACTGACCGCGTCGCCGATTGCTCGTCGACAGTGTCGTCGCCGTGCCAGGAGGCTCCGATGAAGTTATCTAGGGCCTTAGCGACCCCGGTGTATGTAAGCGCAGTTCGGCTTTCGCTTTGGTAGAACCATGTAAAAGTGAATGATCCAATGTATCAGCAAACATAGTTCATGTCTGAATTTTGCAGAGAAGGCAACTTTCGCAAGTTTTTAAAATCTTCAGCCGAGTTCGGTATATGTTCTGCCTGACGGACTTACAAACTGAATATCACCTAGTTCAGTTCCGCTGTACACGGTTCCTAAGAGGTACGTTTTACAGTGTCTAAAGTTTGTTCTAAGAACATGTATAATGGAGGGTGCTTAGAGGAGTGTTTACGAAAATAAACCAACCATTTTGCTAAGTATCGGTGCTTATCTTTATAGAAGAAAAACGAATTGTTTTTGTAAACACCATCCTATGCACCTTGGATTGTACATGCTCCGATTGCTTCCGGAGATGTCTGAACTAAAACACGCGATCAGATGCCTCGAAAATTCTTTTGCTTGTTCTGTCTGTCTAGAAACAGTGCAGTCTACTATCGCAGGTGGAGTAGCTTTCTCGTCATCACCTGGTCGTCCCGACCAGATTAGCGCCACGTCCGCGTATTCAGTACCTCTGGTCGGCCCTGTACAACGCACGCACGTGACGCCACATGTATAGAAAGACGTCTGCCTTCGCTCGCTGCATGCTGCTAATCTGCCAGCGCACGCATACCGACGGGGGGCATGTCAAGTCAGTGTCATCCGCCAGGCGCCGCCGCCGCCGCTAACTTTGATTATTACCGGCCGGTCGGTTCCCGTAATCGTGTGTTGCATCCATATCCATCGCCTTCCATGATCCGTACGTGCAAACGTGCGT
Source organism: Avena atlantica (assembly GCA_910589765.1). Classification (NCBI taxonomy): domain Eukaryota; kingdom Viridiplantae; phylum Streptophyta; class Magnoliopsida; order Poales; family Poaceae; genus Avena; species Avena atlantica. Next base: position 419,206,538 of record OU342735.1, read on the forward strand.
CGTTACCACTGCTCGGCACGTTCAAAATGCTGCCTTCCGTATGTGGTTGGATGCGTCCTCCGACCTTGGGCGATTGGATCGGGTGATGGACGGATCACTGTGTGAGGCGGGTGCATGCATCTTGTCCTGCTTTCTTGGGGTTATTACGATCGTATGTGGTGACGTCAGCATGGGCAGAATGGATGTGGACACTAGCGGGAGTGCTCGGTTAAAGATTACTCTTCCGTCCCGTCTCACGATATGCGACGTTTTGGTAAGAGAAAAGTTCAAAACGAACCCTTTAACTCGTAGATCTCAGCGAAATCACACCCTGAACTCATAATCCCCGTAATCGGCACACCAAACTTACAAATCCTAGTTCGATTAGAACCCTGGGTTCGAAGCCAAACAGGGATTGCCAACGTGGCTGGGATTGGCGTGTGAGAAGGAGCGCCTAGCGGTAATTTAGCCCGGCCCGCTGCGACGGCCCACTTTATTTCATTTGTGGTGGCGTCTCCTGGTCTTCTCCGCTTCCCCTCTGCTCCTGCGACGGTAATGGAGGTAGGCGGGTGATCGGTCGGAGACGGCAAGCATCGCGACGACGCGACGACGACGACGACGCAGGTACTGATCCTCGTCTTCTTCTCCTTGGGTGGCCGAAGTTTGTCTTGTCTCCTAGTCATTAGGGTTAGGGGTTTGGCGGGAATAATTGGGGCTTTTTGGTGGTGGTAAAGATACGATTTTTGCTTGATTTGGTAGGTTTTTTCCATTGATACCATGCGGAGTAGCAGAGCATAGTGATTTATTTGATTTTTATTTCAGTTCAATCATGGATACGACGGAGATTTTGAATGTTCGATTTCATATGGGAGGAGAGTTCATCCGCTTGGGTCAGACTATGGACTATGTGGGTGGAGATGAGGAGATTTTAGAAATTGAAAGGGACAAGTTGTCATTGCAGGAGGTGATAGGGCACCTGAAAGATCATATGAATTTCAAGCATTCGATGAAGCTTTACTTTCTGATTCCTGGCAAAGCACTAGATGATGGACTGATGTTTCTCAGCACTGATAGTGCCTGTATGCAGATGGCAGAGTATTGTGATGTGGGAGGGGTAGCAGACATTTATGTTGAGTACCATGGGGAGGAGGATAGTGAGCACAGTAGTACTGGTAGTGATTTTGAAGATGAAATTGTTGATCTAGATGGAAGTGATGATGAACCTGACCAAGTGATAAGTGCAGAACCTGCTGATAGTGAAGAAGATGATGTGGTCATTAGTCAGGTGCTTGTTACTGATAAAAAGGGGGCCATTTCACACATAATTAACAGTCCAGTGAAGGCAACTGGTGGATCAAGAACAGTTCTCAATGATCCAGATGTAGTGGCAACCTCTCAGAAATCATGGTCTCAGGTTTGTGATCCAAGTCAAGTCCCAACAGAGGTAGTTAATCAGTCAAATGCTGCTCCTGGACCAGTCCAAAACCTGCTGAATTTTGCTGAAAATGCTGCTGCTGACAGTGAAGATTCAGATGACAGTGAGTATATAGCACACACTGATGACAGTGGTGAAGATTCAGAGGTGAAAGAGTTAAGACAACATGCCAGAAAATTTAAGAAAAGGATGAGAGACACAAAGAGTTGGATGGGGACAGATGCAACAGCAGCAGTTCCAATTGATTTAGTTGCTAATGTTGAGGACCTCTTAGGGGAAGAAGAGAAGGACTGGAACTATGATTCATCAGATGAAGACTATTCTTATGATGAAGATTCAGATGGCAAGATGGTGAAGAGGAAGAGTAGGTACCCAAGATTCAACAATGACACAGAAATTCCCCATTTCACCTTGACTATGGTGTTTAGAAGCAAGAATCAGTTGTGCAAAGCAATCAGGAGATATGGACTAGCTACAAAAAGGAGTATCTCATTCATTAAATAAGAGGTAGATAGAGTCAGGGTGAAGTGTGGCTGGCCTAACTGCCCTTGGCTTATTTATGCAGCCAAAACCTCAAGAAGTAGCAGATTCCAGATTATCACACTCAATGATGTTCATCATTGTGCTCAAAATAGAGATAACAAACTAGTGACTGCTAAGGTGATTGCACAGAGGTATGAACACTTCATACTAGCAAATCCAATGTGGAAGATTGAGAGTATGAAAGCAACTGTGCTGCAAGATATGTTTGCTGATGTTTCCACATCAAAGTGCAAGCATGAAAAGAAGCTGGTTATGGATAGATTGATGTCTGGAATGAAGAATGAGTACACAAGGGTTTTTGATTATCAACTAGAGTTACAAAGAAGCAATCCTGGAACTACAGTAGCTGTTTGCTTGGATCCAACAGTCATGGACCAGCATATATTCCAGAGCTTTTATGTATGCTTTGATGCATTAAAGAAAGGTTTTAAGGCAGGATGTAGGAGGGTGATTGGATTAGATGGCTGCTTTTTCAAAGGAGTTGTGAAAGGTGAACTGCTATGTGCCATTGCTAGAGATGCAAACAATCAGATGTATCCAGTGGCATGGGCAGTAGTAGAACAAGAAACAAATGAAACTTGGAAATGGTTCATTGGGTTGCTTATTAAAGATCTAGATGTGAACAATAGTGGAGCAGGATGGGTTTTCATTTCAGATCAGCAAAAGGGTCTCATAAATGCCATGAAGGATTACCTTCCAGAGGCTGAGCACAGGATGTGTGCAAGGCATATTTATGCCAATTGGAGGAAGAAACATAGGTCTCATGAGTGGCAAAAGAAATTTTGGGCAGTGGCCAAGGCAGCCAATGTGCAGGATTTCAATTACTATAAAGCAAAGCTGGCACAAGAGACACCTGAGGGTGCAAAGGACATTATGAAAAATGCTCCAGAACATTGGGCAAGGGCATATTTTCCAGTTGGCTCTAATTGTGAGTCTGTTGTCAACAATTTGTGTGAATCCTTCAACCATGCTATAGTTGATGCTAGGTTCTACCCCATCATATCCATGCAAGAAAAAATCAGGTGAATCCTTCAACCATTCTTTGGTAGTTAACATTTTTAGTACTTAGCATTATCTCTACAATAATTATCAGTAGTTAACATTGTCTCTACATAACATTGTCTCTAGGAAGAAGATCTTCACTAGAATTCAGGAACAGAGAGAGAAAGGTGAGAAAATGCATGGTACAATATGCCCTAGCATTTTTAAGAAATTGCAGGCTGCAATTGCCAGAACACAGTTTATGGAAGTTTTATGGAATGGCAAAGATGGATTTGAGGTGAAACTACTGACTGGTAGAAGGAGGCAGTACACTGTTAGTCTTGATAATAGGACATGCTCATGTGGGTATTTTCAGCTAGCAGGTCTACCTTGTGCCCATGCCATAACTGCAATTTATAAATGTGGCAAACAAATTGAAGAGTTCATTGCTCCTTGTTACTCAATAGCTGTGTTCAAACAGATTTATGAGCATGTCCTCCTGCCTGTAGAAGGTGAGGAGATGTGGCCAATTTCTGACAACCCTAGGCCACAGTCACCTGGTTATGTAAGAATGCCAGGAAGGCCTAAGAAAAATGCTAGGAAGAGAGAAGAAACTGAGAAGCCAAGGGGCAAGAAAATGAGCAAGCATGGCACAATTATAGTTTGTTCACTATGTAAAGGCAGTGGACATAACAAGTCTGGCTGAAAATCTAATCCAGAGAGAGGCAAGAAGAAATTCCAACACCTTTCAAAGAATAGCAAGGTATCAAATTCCTTCAAATTTAATCTTTGTCTCACCTTTAGTTGCATGTTTGTTCACTTAGGAAATTATGCATGTTTGTCTCACCTTTAGTTGCATGCAAACAGGCTGCTCCATCAACAGCTCCAGCTGCTAGGGCACAGGCTGCTCCATCAACAGCTCCAGCTGCTAGGGCACAGGCTGCTCCATCAACAGCTCTAGCAAAAGCTCCAAGAGCAAGGCCAGGATCTGTTCCTGTGAAGAAGACTGCAAACCAATTCAAGCCACCAAGGCACAATACTCCTGCTGGAACTGCATCAACTCATCCTAGTTCATCTACAAGTGCTATTCCTGGGGCAAAGAAAGGGAAGAAAAGGGGCAAAGCAGCATCTTCAATTCCATCTTTCTCTTACTTTACTTGCAGTGGCAATTACTGAGTTGTAATAGCATATCTCTATGACAAACTGTGTGTCATATCAAGTTTGAGTAGTCTCTATGACAAACTATGTGTCATATCTTTTGCTCATGTTCTAAAGAAAGTTAGAGAGGGGATGAGTTTTTATCTAGTTTATGTACTGTGGCTCCAACTTATTTTGCTGATGATCAAGCTATGTACTGTGGCTCCAACTTATTTTGTTGATGATCAAGTTTATGTACTATGCAACTTAGTTCTATTGTTGTTGTTCATTTTGAATTGGGCTGAAAAAGTCACATAGTACATTGGATACAAATATTGATGATTGCATTGCACTGAAATATTGTTGTTGTTGTTCATTTTAAAAGATGATACAAATACTGATGATTGCATTGCACTGAAAAAGTCACATAGTACATTGGATACAAACTTCACCACAGTGGCTAAACTGACACTAATTTACTGACTAACAAACTTCCCAGCCACTACACCTAACACAAACACAACAAAAAGGTACATTGCACTCTCAAATTTTCCCTTCATTGCACCAATTTCTTCATTCTTCTGCTGCAGCTGATCTTGAAGAGCCTTCAAAGTTGATTCAGTTGCTGCTTGTTCATCAACTACATCAGTGTCATTGTCTGGCATTTGTTCATCCCCCCGTAGCCTCCAAATTTCATCACGCATATCTCCAATCAGGTCACTAAAAAACCGAGGCAATGGCCCATCCTCCCATTCCACATAACCACATCCCCGTCCGTTCTGTCAAAATGATGGAACAAATCGAATCAGAAAGGAGAGAGAGGAGGAGTACATCGAACAATCCTGAAAATGCAGAGCAACTTACCAGGGCGTCGACGCATGCGTAGTACCTCCTGCCTGGGTTCATGGAGCTCCACGAAATCCATCTCGGCGCTTTCCTTGGCGGATTGCAATTGCACATCTTCGCGGGCTCGTACGCCATCGGGTTCTCCCGATATACCACCGGCGACCTATTCTCAGCTCCCCTCCTTCTTCCAGCAGCTCGACGAAAGCCAGGAGCGGAAGAAGCACCACATGACCACGACATTCTCAGAGCGCCGCCTTCGCCCCTTCCTCGCGCCGCCGCCTTCGCCCCTTCCTCGCGCCGCCGTCGTCACCCAATAGCCAAGAACCCTAATTTCTTTCCCCAATTCAACCCACGACCCCGTTCACTTATCCTGAGCGCGATGGATGGCCCACCTCTGGCAAAAATCCCAGCGTTTTCTAGCCTAAAACGGTTTAAGGTTCTAATCGAACTGGGATTTGTAAGTTTGGTGTGCCGATTACGGGGATTGTGAGTTCAGGGTGTGATTTCGCTGAGATCTACGAGTTAAAGGTTCGTTTTGAACTTTTCTCTTTTGGTAAACTGCTTCAATTTTGTAGGAGTACTTCCTTCGTTCGTGTCTTAGATTTGTCAAAATTTGGGTAATCTATGTATTAAATAGTGTCTAGATTTATCTAAATTTTGACAAATCCGAGATCAATTTTAGAACGAAAGGAGTATGTATTATACTCCCCTCATTTTAAGATAGTATTTTCTTTATTTAGAAATATAATCAGTTTTAGCTTTGTGAAATGAATATATCTAAACGTCTTTTATTGTATTTTAGTATATAGATTTACTCTGAACCGCTATAAATCTATACACTAAAAGAGGTTTAGATACATTCATTTCACAACGTTAAAGTGTCTTATATTTCTGCATAGATGGAGAAATAAGATATTTTAGCTTTTATGAAATAAACGTAGTTTTAGGTCTAGATTCACTCCGAATCTACACACAAAATATGTCTACATATATTCCTTTTATGAAAGCTGAAACATCTTATATTTTAAAACGAAGAGAGTACATACTAATACACTTACTAAATATAGGCGCATATTGGACTAGTACAGAAAGGAAAAAATTAAGTCGCAAGAGGTAGTTGATTGTATGCGAAATGAAGTAAATGCTTATATGCGCGAAACTCCACCCCCCATCTAGTCGATATTTGACGATATTTCAAGACGTGATTCAAATTTTAAAGAAAAAGGACCCATCATATCTTATTTTGGTGGTTGGCAACGAATATGTAAATGCAAACATGTACAAGTATTGAACTAGGTTAAGCCCATGCCCAATTAATTGGTGAGGCTGTTTGGGATAATCTCTGCACCACATGGAGGCTTTGTTTACTTCTCTAGTATTCGCTAATGTATTCGGGAGGATCGAAGGGAATTATTCTAATTCTTGAAAAATCTTTATAGTTCATTTATCACGCCGGGTTTGGCTGAGATAATCCTGGATAACCCCACAAATTTTTCATATTCTTGTCTAGATTAAAAACTCTCCTTTAAGATAGAGTATTTTTGCAGAAAAGTATTTTAGGGGATTGAAGAGTATCGAGTGAACACCAAATTCTCGCATATTCCTAAAAATTTAGTGAATAAAAATATGGGAGAAGTAAACAAGGCCGGAGTGGGCTTGTAGTCCAACCGCAACCCAAAATAACAGCTCGTGCGAACTAATTTCTTTTTTGTCCATAACTACGGAGGCCAAAGCCAACCTGGACTTTATAAGTCAAAGAGACTGAAGTATAGAGTAGAATTACAAGTGAGAAAGAGAAGGAGAAAAGAACAATACAAGCTAAAACATAGCACACAATTAAAAGAGAAGACCGAGAAGAGCAGGAAAAGGGTGGATCGGTCGAGAGGATCCTGTAGTCGAAGTGACGAAGACAAATGGAACTCGCTTGCCGAGCGACCACTCAACACATTGCAGAACTAGTAGAGTCAATCCGCCATCGAAGGGCATCCCTCAGTCGATGTTGCATCGCGACTCCGAGAGCCGCCGACACCTCCGAAGGACAGAGTTCCACCGAGAAGACAGCGTGACTTGCAGCTGCCTTCGAAGGGCATCCCCCTTCCGGGGTCACGTCGCGACTCCAATAGCCGCCGACGCCACCGAAGGGCAAAGTTCCACCGAGAAGGAAAGCGTGACTTGCGGCCGCCATCGAAGGGCACCCCCCTACCAAGGCCGTGTCGCGACTCCGAAAGCCACTGACGCAACCGAAGGGCAGAGTTCCACCGAGAAGACTACCTCTCCTCCTCTTGACCTTGAACACGAAGCTAGGAGACACACAATCGCGTCAAAGGGCATCCCACTGCCGAGGTCACATCGCGACTCTGAAATCCACCGATGCCACCGAAGGGCATACTTCTGCCAAGAAGACCACCGCGCCTCCTCTTGGAATTGAGAAACATCACCAAATGAGCAATCCAAAGCACTGCACGATGCAACAAGAGCTTCAAACACCATCAAACAGCGCTCACCGAGACCTCACCGCTGGAAAAAACAACCCACTGAGCCATTTGGCCTAAGGCAATTACTAAAGACGAGGCCCTCAATAGGGAGCAGCGAATCGGTGCCACCATCGTCCGATCACCGAGGATCCGGGGTTCCCCCCTAGAGCTACCATGGACAGAAGAGGAAGAGCACCGCCCCGCTGCCGCCTTCAGGAAGGTAAACAACGCCCATGGGCGTTGCCAGCAGCAACTCCGGCCGTAGACCGAACGATATTTTAACCTAGCTTGCATCCCCTACCTCATGCCCAAAATGGCCAGAACATCACCATCCATCCCCGCCAACAGCCGGTCACCGCCGGGCCTCGGCACACTTGCCGCGGCACCAGCGCCGCCGCTGCTCACCCCACTGCCAGCTCCAACAACCCCCTCACGACAGGAACAAGGGCGAAGAGGCTATGGCCCTGGAGGCCCAGATCGGGCCCGCTTGACCGCTGTCGCCGCAGGCCACCACACGCCGGACCCACGCATCGCCACCCCAAGACCGTCGGACGAAGACAAGCCAACGACGCTCGTCGGCGCCGCACATGGATGCACCACCGCGCCGCGCAGACCCGCGCCCGAGGGGCGCCGCGTCCACCGCGAGAACTCCTGCGCCACCTTTGGAGGCGGGGGAGGGCGTCGCCACCGCGTTGAGGTCAGCGGCAGTAGCGGCAAGGGGGGAAGCTGGAGAGGGGGTGGCTGGCGACGAAGGCCTAGGGTTCCCCCGAGTCACCCGCGAGGGGCGACGCGAGGGATGGGAGACTACTCACCTCATCTGAACTGTTAATCTCAGCTCCATCCAATAGCTGAGATGCCTCCTTACGGAATGCGAGAGGAAGGCGAAAATCCTACTCCTTCCGGTTCATATTAGTGTTTTAAATTTTGTTTAGATATGAATGCATCTAGTCTAAATATTTAACTAGATACATACGAATTTAGATAAAGTTGAGAATATTAATATGAACCCAAAAATAGTAAAAAACCGTCATCCGAAAGTGTGTTTTCATTGGAAGAGGAAGAAAAACACAAAATGTACACAAAAGAACATCACAACCAAAGACAAGAGGTTCCCGTGGAGCTGGAAAAAAAACGGGCTCTCGCGACCGGCTTGCCTCCCGCGGGCGACCGGCCGCGCCACCATCGCTCCATCCCCGATCCCTCCCCTCCTTCCCTTACCGCCATCGTCGGCGTGCGACATCGGGCTTTCCCCTGGCGGCACCGGCGGCGGAATCCGGCTTCTCCCCTCTCTCTTTCGGGCCTGCGCGGGGTGGCATGGGATGGAGAGGTGCTCAGGCGGCAGTGTCCTGGCGCGGCGGTGGGGAAACCAAGTGGTGGCGCGGGTGGTGCTGCATCGCGGCGGAGCGGCCGTTTGGCGGTTGAGATCAGCAGCAACCCGACGGCACCCACCCTCCAGGCCTAGATCTGGGCCCACTAAGCCCATATGGGTCTAAGCGGGCTGCCTAAGGCATGGTGGCGGCTCTCCTAGTGGCTGGTGAGTGGGGACTCGAGCTCGGGATGGCGGTGACAGTGGCGCCCTTGCTGCAGTGCAACAACGAGGCTTTACGAGCACACTCGGGCTCGGCCGGGCCGGAGTGTAGGGTTCGCAGCATAGAAAACAAAAAAAATTCTTATGATGGGAACAACTATGTACCAAGATCTATCTACTAGATACAAACAATGGACGGATATATATCCGTGGAGAACATACCCTTGAAGACCGACAAAGCTTAACGAGTTAAACTCGTGGTTGATGTAGACGATCTCTTGCCGATCTCAAGATCGAGAGCAAGTCCTAGCGCCGCAAATCAGCAGCGCATCCGTGCTCGCACACACGTCCGAGGCACCGAGAAACCTCCGCCTCCTCGCTCCAGCGATGCAGCGGAAGCACAACTTTTTCTTGCCGAATAGCCACCGGGAACATGTATCTCGCTAGTCCGAGACCATGGGGAATAAATTCTAGAGGGGGAGAGAGATCCTTCATGAGGAGGTGTGAGTGAGAGAGAGGGAGAGGGGTGCCTTTTATAGGAGGAGGGGGCACCCAAGGGGGTGGCCGCCGGCCATGGGGGCTACCCACTCCCCTCCTTCATTCATGTGGGTGGACACTCCACTCACAAAAACCTCTTCATTCCCTCCACTCAAAATCCCACTCAAACTTGCAATTAAATTTCCACCAACTTTAATGCAAACTCTCATTAAATAAAACTCTTTTTATTTATTCAGAATTTTGTCAATTACTTTAATGACAAACATTCTCATATAACCCCTTGCTAGAAATCTATTTCACATGCAAAAATACTTTCTGCAATTTCACCCGAAAACCTATTACGGTATCTAGTGAAATAAATTCCCGTGCTTGTTATTCTTTTTGGCATGAAACTTTTGCTCCAATTGGATGTCGGTGTCTCTTAAGTGTGTCACCCTACGGTTCATGAATAATGCGGACATGATTGAGACCCCTCTCGGATCAATAATCGTAAGCGGGATCTGTAGACCCATACTGACTCCCATATATTCAACGATGACTTTCATGTGATCGTCGAAACCTTTTACGCTAGTATCTTAATCCCTTTGTTTCGCGATATATTACATGTCCGAGATTCGATCATCGGTATCTCCATACCTAGTTTGATCTCGTTACTGACATGCACTATTTTCCCGTTCCCGTGATATAACATTCTAGTGATCAAATCACTTGCTTGCAAGCTAATCAATGTGATATCACCGAGAGGGCCCAGAGTATATCTATCCGTCATCGGGATGAACAAATTCCACTCTCAATCCATGGGCCTCAACATAACACTTTATTAGTTCCGAACCCATTTTTATAATCACCCTGTTACGGTGTGATGTTTGATGTTATCAAGAAACTCTTCCGGTGTTAGTGATTGACATGATCTCATGGTCTAAGGATTAGGATCACTTTGTAAGTTGTTATAGCAATATAAACTCAATGACTATGATCGTAATGCTATACTTCGGATGAATGTTCATCACACCATTACACTAATGTTGTGATCCTGTTATTAACAACATCCAATGTCCATGATCAGGAAACCTTGATCATCTTGTTAATCAATGAGCTAGTTTATGAGAGAGGCATAACTAGGAACTTTCTGTTTGTTTATTAAACACACATGTATTAATGTTTCCGTATTAATACAATTATAGCATGCTAAATAAACATCTATCATATACTCGGAATACACATAATAAACACTTTATTATTGCCTCTCAGGACATATTCCCTTCAGTCTCCCACTTGCACTAGAGACAATAATCTAGTTACATAGTGATGAATCTAACACCCATGGAGTTTTGGTGTTGATCATGTTTTGCTATAGGGAGAGTTTTAGTCAACGGATCTGCTACATTGAGATCCGTGTGTAATTTACAAATCTTTATATCTCCATCCTTGACATGCTCGCGGATGGAGTGAAACTTGCGTTTAATATGCTTGGAATTCTTGTGAGACCTTGGTTCTTTGGCATTGGCAATGGAACCATTGTTGTCACAATAGATCACCATTGGGTCCAACGCGCTTACAACCATACCTAGTTTGGATATGAACTCCTTCATCCAAACCGCTTCCTGAGCCGCTTCCGAAGCAGCAACATATTCGGCCTTCGTTGTTGATCCCGCCACCACAGGTTGTTCGGAACTCCTCCAACTAACCGATCCGCCATTCATGAGAAATACGTATTCGGATTGAGACTTAGAGTCATCCGGGTCGGTGTCAAAGCTTGCATCAACATAACACTTAGCGACGAGCTCTTCTTCACCTCCGTATACAAGAAACATATCCTTAGTTCTTCGTAAGTACTTAAGGATATTCTTGACCGCTATCCTGTGTTCCGAACCTGGATCTGATTGGTACCTACTAGTCAAACTAATAGCATGTGCCACATCCGGTCTTGACATAGCATGGCGTACATTATAGAGCCTATGGCTGAAGCATGGGGGACTTTGTCCATTATCTCTCTTTATTCCGTCGTAGTCGGACTTTGAGTCTTACTCAATGTCTTGCCTTGCAACATAGGTAAGAACCCCTTCTTACTTCCGTCCATTTTAAACTTCTTTAAAATCTTATCAAGGTATGTACTTTGCAATAGCCCTATTAGGCGCCTAGATATATCTCTATAGATCTTTATACCTAATATGTATGACGCTTCACGTAGGTCCTTCATTGAAAATTTGCTGTTTAGATAACTTTTAACACTGTTTAAAAGATCTATATCATTTCCAATCAATAATATGTCATCCACATATAATATCAGAAATGTCACATTGCTCCCACTCACTTTCTTGTAAATACAAGCTTCTCCATAAGTTTGGAAAAATCCGAACTCTTTGATCACCTCATCAAAGCGGAGATTCCAACTTCGTGATGCTTGCTTCAATCCATATATGGATCGCTGAAGCTTGCACACCTTGTTAGCATCCTTAGGATTGACAAAACCCTTTGGTTGTATCATATACAACTCTTCTTCAATATTACCATTGAGAAACGCAGTTTTGACATCCATCTGCCATATCTCATAATCGAAATATGCAGCAATTACTAACATAATCCTAACCGACTTTAGCATCTCTACGGGAGAGAATGTCTCATCGTAGTCAACTCCTTGAATTTGTCGAAACCCCTTTGCGACAAGTCGAGCTTTATAGACGGTCACATTACCATCAGCATCAGGTTTCCTTTTGAAAATCCATTTGTTCTCCACGGCCTTTCGGTCGTGAGGTAATTCCACCAAATTCCAAACTTGATTTTCATACATGGATTCCATCTTGGATTTCATGGCTTATAACCATTTGTTGGAATCCGGTCTCATCATCGCTTCTTCATATGTCGCAGGGTCATCAATTTCATCAACCATGAAATTCATAACATGGTTTTCGTACAGCTCGGGAGCTGCACGCGCCCTGCTAGACCTGCGAGGTTCGGTAGTACTCTCTTTTGGAGTTTCATGATCATTATTATTAGTTCCCTCTTCAACAGGTGAAGCCAACTCCGGAACAACTTCTGGCGCTGCGCTACTCGCCATACTTTGAAGAGAAGGTTCAATAACCTCTTCGAGTTCTACCTTCCGACTACTCACACCTTTCGTGAGAAACTCTTTCTCTAGAAAGGATCCATTCTTGGCAACAAAAACCTTGCCCTCGGATCTGTGATAGAAGGAATACCCAATAGTTTCCTTAGGGTATCCTATGAAGACGCATTTTTCCACTTTGGGTTCGAGTTTATCCGATTGAAGTTTCTTCACATAAACATCGCATCCCCAAACTTTAATAAATGACATCTTAGGTTTGTTTCCAAACCAAAATTCATACGGTGTCTTTTCAACGGATTTAGATGGTGCCCGATTTAAAGTGAATGCAGCAGTTTATAGTGCATAACCCCAAAATTGTAGGGGTTCGTAGCATGGAAAACAAAAAATTTCTACCGCATACAAACAAACAAGCCAAGATCTATCTACTAGATTGTAGCAACGAGTCGATGGAATAACTCACCCTCGAAGATTCCAAAGTGTTTAACGAGAGCGGATTCTCGTGGGTGATGTAGTCGTACTCTTGCCGATCTCAAGATCGTGTAGACGATCCTTCCGGCGCTGTGTTCCGGCAGCGCTTCCGCAGTCGGTCACACGTTCGGTACTCGATGAAGACCTTCCTCTCCCTTGTTCTAGCAGACAGCGGAGGTTGTAGCACTCTCCTCACGATTCCGGCAGCACGACGGGGTGGTACCGGAAGTAGAGGGGAGATCTCACAGGGCTTCGCCTTAAGCCAGAGCGAGTATGGTGGACTATGAGAGAGGCCTCGATGATCTAGGGTTTAGACACACCAAGGAGAGAGGGATAGGCCGGCGGCTAGGGCTTGGGGAAGCCCAAGTCGGCGGCTAGGGTTTGCCCTAGGCGGCGGCAGCAGCAGGAGGTGGTAGCGCCGGCGGCTTGGGGCTAGGTTTTTGTGGAGGCAAGGTGTAGTCTTGGAGGGGCAGCCCTGCCCCTCCTTATATAGGTGGAGGGCGCCGGCCAAGGGGAGGGGAGTCCCTCCCCAACTCGGCCTCCAAGGCCAGCGGGTGGAGGGAGAGGAACTCCTCCCCAAGTAGGTTTCCTACTCTCCCTCCACCAAGCAAACTTGCCGTTTGACTTTTCAAATTGGCGTTTGACTTTTCAAACTAGGATTTGATTTATCCCTTTATTTTGCTCAGCGATGACACCTAGTACATGATGCAACCATTCCAACTTGTTATGACACATTCATGTACCCTTCCCCTCCGGAGTGTCGGACCTTCCGGAACCTTCTAGAACATTCCCGATGAAAACACCGGAACCATTCTCCAACCCCAAAACAGGACTTTACTTATATGAATCTTATTCTCCGGACCATTCCGGATCTCCTCGTGATATCCCGGATCCCATCCGAGACTTCGAACAACATTCGGTCTCTTACTCATCATTCCATAACTACTCAACAACATCGAATCCTTAAGTGTGTCTCCCTACGGTTCGTGAATTATGCGGACATGATCGAGACACTTCTCCGATCAATAACCAATAGAGGAATCTGGAAATTCATATGGCTCCCACATATTTCTATGATTACTTTGCGATCGAATGAACCACTTACATACGATACCAATTTCCCTTTGTCTCACGATAGTTTACTTATCCGAGGTTTTGATCGTCGGTATCTCTGCATACCTAGTTCAACCTCGTTACTGATAAGTACTCTTTTCTCGTTCCCGTGATATGTGATCCCTTGTGAGCCAGTCACATGCTTGCAAGCCATTCCACCGAGAGGGCCCAGAGTATATCTATCCCTCATATGGATGGACAAATCCCACTCTTGATCCATGTGTCTCAGCCAATACTTTCCGAACACTCAATGCCACGTTTATAACCACCCAGTTACGGTGTGGTGGTTGATGTCATCAAAGCATTCTTCCGGTGATGGTGATAAGCATGATCTCATGGTCGAAGGAATTAGGTTACTATGTATTAGAAAGCATATAGCAAAATAACTATTAAAATGACTTGATCTTTATGCTACGCTTATCTATAGGAGTATGTCCACCATACCATTATCCTAACGACATGATCTTGTTGTTAATAACATCTCAATGTTCATGATAGGGAAACCACAATCATTTATTAACCAACAAGCTAGTATTATAAAGAGTCTTTACCAGGGACTCTAATTTAGTTTACAAATCACACAAGTATTAATGTTTCCTTGTTAATACTGTTATAGCATGAATGTAAACATTTATCATAAACACAAAGATATAATAATAACTACATTTATTATTGCCTCTAGGGCATATCTCCAACAAAAATGACAATGGCAAGTCCGTCAGAGACATCATAGATCGAACCATATCCAATAAAGTACGATTACAACGTTCCGACACACCATTTCGCTGTGGTGTTCCGGCAGGTGTGAGTTGTGAAACAATTCCACACTCTTTCATGTGAGTGCTAAACTCGTAACTTAGATACTCACCTCCACGGTTGGACCGTAGAAATTTGATCTTTCTATTATGATGATTTTCCACTTCATTCTAAAATTCCTTAAACTTTTCAAAGGTTTCAGACTTGTGTTTCATCAAGTAGATATAACCGTATCTACTCATATCATCCATGAAAGTAATAAAATAACGATATCCACCTTGCGCCGACACACTCATTGGACCACATACATCAGAATGTATGATTTCCAATAAATCTGTCGCCCGTTCCATTAAACCGGAAAACGGCGTTCTAGTCATCTTGCCCATAAGGCATGGCTCACATGTATCAAATGATTCAAAATCAAGTGATTCCAAAAGTCCATCCGAATGGAGCTTCTTCATGCGTTTAACGCCAATATGACCTAGACGACAGTGCCACATATATGCGGATATATCATCATTAAGTTTAATCCTTTTAGCATCAACATTATGAATATGTGTAACATTATTATCGAGATCCAATAGAAATAAACCATTCATCATCGGTGCATGACCATAAAAGATTTCATTCATATAAATAGAACAACCATTGTTCTCGGATTTAAATGAATAACCACTTCGCAAACACGATCCAGATACAATGTTCATGCTTAGTGCTGGCACCAGATAACAATTATTCAAGTTTATTACTAATCCCGACGGCAAGTAGAGAGGTAGCGTTCTGACGGCGATCACATCAACGCTTGATCCATTGCCGACACGCATCTTGACCTCACCCCTTGCTAGCGGTCGCTTGTTCCGTAGCCCCTGATTCGAGTTACAAATATTAGCAACTGAACCGATATCAAATACCCAGATGCTACTGCGAGCACTAGTCAAGTACACATCAATAACATGTATATCATATATACCTTTGTTTGCCTTGCCGGCCTTCTTGTCTGCCAAATACTTGGGGCAGTTGCGCTTCTAGTGGCCAGTCCCCTTACAATAGTAGCACTCGGTATCAGACTTAGAGCCAACTCGGGGTTTCTTTTCAGGCACGGCAACCGGCTTGCCACCCTTACTTCCCTTCCGTTTTCCCTTCTTGTATTTCTTGAAACCAGTGTTCCTATTGATCATCAACACTTGATGTTCCTTTTTGATATCCACTTCTGCAGTTTTAAGCATTGACAGAAGCTTGGGGAGAGACTTCTTCATGCCTTGCATATTATAGTTCATCACAAAGCTCTTATAGCTAGGTGGCAGAGACTGCAGAACACGATGGATGCCTAAGTCAATGGGAATCGATATTCCTAAGGACACAAGCTTATCGGCGTAACCCGACATCTTGAGTACATGCTCACTTACGGAGCTGTGCTCTTCCATCATGCAGCTAAAGAACTTTTCTGAAGCATTGTAGCTCTCTACAACAGCATGTGTGTCGAAAATCATTTTCAACTCACCCATTGTATCAAATGCATTGCCGTTTTCGAAACGCTTTCGAAGTTCTGGCTCTAGCCCATACAATATGTCGCAATGAACTAAGTTGTGGTGCTCTTGACGAGTCTGATAGATATTCTTCTCCTCGTCAGGGGATCCTCAAAAGGTGGGGGGCCTAGCGGCGCTTATAGCACATATTTATTTTGTGCAGCAGAGAGGAGAATCCTCAAATTCATGGCCCATTCGGTAAAGTTGCTACCGTTTGTTGCAAGTTTCTCTTTCTCGATGAACACATTGAAATTAAAAGCAGGTGGTGCCATCTACAACAGAATTTTTAAAGTTTAGACTAAGTTTATGATAGATTGAGTTCAACTAATCCACATTACGAATGAACTCCCACTCAAAAACGACATCCCTCGTGTCTTTTTGGTGATTACATGAACCAAATCAACTACACCAAGTCCGATCATCACGTGAGTCGGTGTAGCTTCAAAGGCGAGCATCAAATGGGCATCAGATCTACTATATGACTCATGCTTAACCTTTCGGTCCGTGTTCCGAGGCCATGTCTGTACATGCTAGGCTCGCCAAGTAAGAACCTTAGTATTCGCGTGTGTAACTGTCTTACACCCGAAATATGGTCGTGGATCCAAGAACACCCGATCATCACGTGATGTCTTGGAGCGACGAAAACATAATCGGTGCATACTAAAGGAAGAACACATTCTTATCTTGATATTTAAATGAGGGATCATCTTATTATGCTAATAAAACGCCAAACAAGCAATATAAGATGCTATCAAACATCACATGTTTATTAGTGGAATGATATGGTTCCCGCATATGATCTCTATCATGTGCATCGTGGTATGATCACTATCATACCTTTATGTGTAAGGCCAAGGTCTATGGAAATTACACGTTATGTGTGTTGTAAGAGTATCATCTCATACTTCTACTTACAACATCACCATATCATAACACTAGCTCAGCAACAATCTAAACTAGACGCATCTAATTTATCCATTGCAAATTTTACGTGGCTTAGGGCTTTCGAAGATAGAACCGTTCATACCTACGAACATGAACCACAACGAGTATAACCAAATTATTGACAACTCGTTGCAAAATAGATATTGACTATAGTAGGAGAGACAGACACTAGCTAGTCACTTATGCAAACTAGTTGCATGTCAAGCGTGGAACAGGTCTCATGTGCGAGGACATATAAAGTTTGTCCGGGCCACTTCATCCCACTATGCCACCAATATCCAAAATTACAACTAAGGAGCAACAACATGATCATCATCGCTCACATACTCATATGTGTACTACCCGTGTAAAGCATCTACGCATAGATCCGGCTCTGATACCACTGTAGGGTTCGCAGCATAGAAAACAAAAAAATTCCTACGATGGGAACAACTATGTACCAAGATCTATCTACTAGATACAAACAATGGGCGGATATATATCCGTAGAGAACATACCCTTGAAGACCGACAAAGATTAACGAGTTAAACTCGTGGTTGGTGCAGACGATCTCTTGCCGATCTCAAGATCGAGAGGAAGTCCTAGCGTCGCAAATCAGCAGCGCATTCGTGCTCGCACACACGTCCGAGGCACCGAGCAACCTCCGCCTCCTCGCTCCAGCAATGCAGCGGAAGCACAACTCTTTCTTGCCGAATAGCCACCGGGAACATGTATCTCGCTAGTCCGAGACCATGGGGAATAAGTTCTAGAGGGGGAGAGAGATCCTTCACGAGGAGGTGTGAGTGAGAGAGAGGGAGAGGGGTGCCTTTTGTAGGAGGAGGGGGCACCCAAGGGGGTGGCCGCCGGCCATGGGGGCTGCCCCCTCCCCTCCTTCATTCATGTGGGTGGACACTCCACTCACAAAAACCTCTTCATTTCCCTCCACTCAAAATCCCACTCAAACTTGCAATTAAATTTCCAGCAAATTTAATGTAAACTCTCATTAAATAAAACTCTTTTTATTTATTCAGAATTTTGTCAATTACTTTAATGACAAACATTCTCATATAACCCCTTGCTAGAATTCTATTTCACATGCAAAAACACTTTCTGCAATTTCACCCGAAAACCTGTTTCGGTATCTAGTAAAATAAATTCCCGCGCTTGTTATTCTTTTCGGCATGAAACTTTTGCTCCAATTGGATGTCGGTGTCTCTTAAGTGCGTCACCCTACGGTTCACGAATAATGCGGACATGATCGAGACCCCTCTCGGATCAATAATCGTAAGCGGGATCTGGAGACCCATACTGACTCCCACATATTCAACGATGACTTGCTTGTGATCGTCGGAACCTTTTACGCTAGTATCTTAATCCCTTTGTTTTGCGGTATATTACATGTCCGAGATTCGATCATCGGTATCTCCATACCTAGTTTGATCTCGTTACTGACATGCACTCTTTTTTCGTTCCCGTGATATAACATTCTAGTGATCAAATCACTTGCTTGCAAGCTAATCAATGTGATATCACCGAGAGGGCCCAGAGTATATCTATACATCACCGGGATGAACAAATTCCACCTCAATCCATGGGCCTCAACATAACACTTTATTAGTTCTGAACCCATCTTTATAATCACCCTGTTACGGTGTGACGTTTGATGTTATCAAGAAACTCTTCCGGTGTTAGTGATTGACATGATCTCATGGTCTAAGGATTAGGATCACTTTGTAAGTTTTTATAGCAATATAAACTCAATGACTATGATCGTAATGCTATACTTCGGATGAATGTTCATCACACCATTACACTAATGTTGTGATCCCGTTATTAACAACATCCAATGTCCATGATCAGGAAACCTTGATCATCTTGTTAATCAACGAGCTAGTTGATGAGAGAGGCATAACTAGGAACTTTCTGTTTGTTTATTAAACACACATGTATTAATGTTTTCGTATTAATACAATTATAGCATACAAAATAAACAGCTATCATATACTTGGAATACACATAATAAACACTTTATTATTGCCTCTCAGGGCATATTCCCTTCACGGAGGGTGTGGTTTGTCCCTGCTGCCGCATCCGGTCGGCTACTGTCCTCCGACAGTGGAGGAAGTTATCTCCCGCGTGCTGCTGTACCGCTGAACCTCGTCGAAGTTCCTTCTTCTCGGTTCTACCGGCCTCACGACGTGGACCATAGCGACACGGTGGGGGTGATTGCAAGACCATAATAGCGTGTGTTGGTGGGTGGAAGGTTTGGTGGAGCGTGTCGGAGCATCCAAAGGGGTGGTTTTTTGGGGGTCGGGATAAATCTCTGTCTCCTTGACACCGATGCGGTGGCGCCTGTGGGTGTCGCCGTCCTTCCTGAAGGACGTCGGTACCTCTTTCCCACCCTCCGTAGCATACCGAGGGAAATCCTAGGACTCGTTCCGGGGAAACTCGTGGACCGGTCCGTACAGCAGTGTCGTCGTCACTCCCCTTCTTGGAAGTGCTTCTTGGTACGCGATGGTTGAGAGCGCTAGGAGGGTGGTGGTTCGAAGGGCGTAGCGGTTGCGAGTCATCTCCATTTCCGTCGAACTGCCAATGTCGGCATTGTTTTCTCTTTTTTTCTTGCTTCTTTTCGGTGTGCTTTGTGTTGTTTTCCTCAGCAGTGGTCTCAAAGTTGTATCGGTCAATTTCTATATTAATATAGTGGGGCGAAAGTCTATTTCAAGAGAGATCTAAGACAAGAGAGAGGGAAAGCAAAAGGTGATCCATTTTGTGCATATTTGATGGCTCTAGGCCGATTGACTTTGTGTCTTGGCGACTCAAATGTGGTCGGCTTGGATTCAAACTTGACTATTCCATTCTTCACTTGGAGTAATATGGCCCGATTGGGTGGTTTGGGTATTGGTCAAGTGGAGCATCCGATTTGAGAGGTAGTTTTTCAATTCGGGTCACTGCAATTTCAGCGTCGAGTAGTTTTGGTAGATGTTCAGCTTGTGCAATGAAAATAGTGCCCAATCGAGCTATATTTTGCATGGTTTGGCGAGAAATCGTGGATCTTGCCTACCAAATCTCATGCAGTTTTGATCTATGTTTATGAAATAACAAATGACTAGACCCAAGAAGCAAGAGCGCGGTAGGTACATAGAAATGCTCAGGTTGCAAGAGTACCACTGGTGTCCCGGCACGGATTGCGCCGACACAGAGTCCGTATCTTGTCTTCGATCTCTTCGATCGATCGCAAGCAAGAGGAAAAATTATTCTATAATTTAAGTATGGTCACATACAAGTATTTTAAGTCTATCTGCCATTACTGTGACTCTGTTAGGTGGGCCCACCTCCGTTGCATGTGGGCCCATTTTCAGTCACTGCCTTCAGACGAAGCCAAACTCTATATTTCCTTTGCTTTCCTCTTTCCGTGCCATCTCCTCCATCTGCAGCGGCACGCCGTTGCCGAGGGCACGTTGTCGCTGCCTCTCCCTCCTGTTGATCCTTCTCCACCCCGTCTTCCATGCCCCTTCTCTCTGCCAGATGACATATGTATGGTGGGAGAGGAGGTCGATGGACAAGGTGTCGACGTGGAACCGACTCGAACCAAACCCACGGCCACCTGACGGCGCTCCAACTTAGCTGGATCTGCCTCCTACGGTTTCCTACTAGCCTAGAGATTGATCTATTATAGCCTAAAGTGCACACACATACTTAAAAAAAATGTAACATGCAAATCCACCATACATATCACATTGTGTTAGAACAAAATGTAGGCGGCAAGGCGAAGCTCGCCTTTTCATCTCTCCTTCCTCGCCGGAATCGTGCACGAAGATCTACGCCTCTCCGCAACCGCAATTGCGCAAGAAACACCGGCACCGTGCAATTTCCCATGGGCTCCCTGGACCAGTTCCTCGTCGACCATGGGAAATAGAACGGCTTCACTAGTGGCATCCCACCAGAGCTCGGCGACCTAGGGAGTCTGCAGCTCCTGGACCTCTCCAACAACTCCCTCGGCGGTGGTATCCCCAGCCGCCTCTACAACTGCTCCGCGATGTGGGCTTTCGGCCTCGAGGCCAACAACCTCACCGGCGAAATCCCCTCCCGCATCGGCGACCTATTCAACCTCGAGCTGGGTCAACGCGTCCCAATTTCCTTTTTTTTATATTTTGACTATTTTTAATAGAGCTGACAGGTGGGGCCGGTCCACGTCAGTAAATTTTCTCCTTACATGGGTCCTGCTTGTAGAAATGGTGTCAATTCGCGATTGAACATGGATTGGTGCTTTTTGCGAAAACTTCGTTTCATCTGGTTTGTGATTAAAATATCACCTGGTATCATTTTGGAAAATTGACATATAAAACGGTAGTTTTATGCTATCACTCATGCCGTGGAGTACTATGTAGTTGTGTGTATCTTGATCCCTGCATACACATATTCCCTGTGTCTAAATCTGCAACGCAGATGAGCTGACCGACGCACGCCGTGGATCACCGTGCATTCACGTGTGGAGTCTGCAAACCGGCCGCGTGCAGTTCGCTGCAGGCAGGATACATAAAAGATAACCTGGACTCCTGGAGGATGTAGTGTGACATCTTTGTTTGATTGTTTACATTGCCCCTTGGCATGTTTGTTGTTGTCAAACTTGCAGGTTTATTGAAGTGGTGTCACTCCTATCTCTCTCTATATGTTCTAGAGAAGAAACTACTGTGCCTATTATTGATTATTACAGTGGAAGAATTGTACCGGTTGGTCTCATGATTTTTTTACTCTCACATTCAGAAGATTTTTCTACCTAAACCGCATGGTATTACGTTATTTCCGCTGCTTACTTATTCTTGAAACAATTGTCAAAGATCACTAAGATTTGAGGACTGTTGTTCTATCCGTATTTATCGTATTTCTCCTTCACTTCTTACTCATGCCCTGCTCCTATTCAAAAGTGGCACCTGTCTCCATTTAGCAAATTCCAGTTTTTACCCCTAGTTTTACTTTTTTTACACTAATTACTCTATTTAGCAATTTTTCATCCTAATTACCTATTTAACAAAACTTGTGTCAAATTTTACCCCTTCTAAAATTCTGTGAGCGTTTTGAAAGTTCAAGACGGAGCTCGGTAAGGTGAAAAGGAGAACAATACTCCCTGCTTTGGTACAGATTATCTTTGCAGCTGTTGTCTTTGTTGCTATGTGTTATGGCAACAATTGATCCACAGTAACATGTGGCGTATAGATGTTGGATGTTAGGTTCTTTTTATGGTCTTTTTGTTATAAAGATCCAGTGTTAGTTTAGCAAGGTTGACTGAATCGGGCTTAAGTCCACCGAGGTTGGACAACGCAAGTAAATCGTTGGGAGAAAACCACAAGAAAAAATTGCCACGAGAAAATTGCCTACATGGCACACCATCTGTACCTAGCGACAGGGAGTCACCATCAAAAGACTCAAAAAATCTTAGAGGAGGGTAAAAGTTGGCACAAGGTTTGCTAACTGGTGTAATTTAGATGAAAATTTTCTAAATGGGGTATAGTTATTGTTTAAAAAGACAAACTAGGGGATAAAAACTGGAATTTACTCTAACATGTAAGAAAGAGTGTACTCACATCGAGTCGAAAAACATAGACAATTGCAAACCAATATATGGTTGGATGGTTAGGAGGGTGGTTGTACCTCCAGCACACCAGAGTTTAAACCTCAGGTTTGACACCGTGTGTTGTATAAAAGGCGGAATATTTTTTCAGTAAAAGATGATTTTCCCGTCGACAGCGAGGCGTCCACGATAACTTTATCAATCTAAAGACCCGATCTGCCGGCTCAATTTCTCGGAGGTGTTCATAGGGTAGGGTGTGCGTGTATGCGTTTATATGGATATGTGCATGTACGTGTTGTGAACGTCTTCGGTTGTACAGTGTTTTAAAAAAAACATAAACAAATTTGGCACAATAAGTCCATAATAGAATTCCTAGTAATCGCAGCGGCGGGTTAAAGTTTTAGACCACATGTCCGGTCGCTTACAAAGGTTGACGAACCAAAGCCTGCGAAAGCATGGGGCTGAATCATGTCCCCGTACGAGGTTCGAATGTTATCGTTACATAAAATGGCAAGGCAGACGCCTGGCCCACATTCAGCGTGCCGCCATGCTGGTCCACCGCACTCCCCCCATTCACGCGCACACACACAAGAGCGGAAGCCGGAAGGAGTTGCCGCCGACACACGTCTCTGTGTCAAAAACGTCGCGTGTTCCCTTTGAGCTGCATGCTCGATTTGCACTAATTGTCCTCACTCCTCCTAGCTGTCCCAGCTCGCGGTCGTACGTAGGCGCGTGGGAAACCATCGCCCGTGCTCAGAAATAGTATGGTCCACCGACCGAGCCGTTGCGGAACGTACCGAACCAGCAGCGACACTGTCTGGCTATTTGAGCTTATCACTAACGAACTTCGGTTTCTCCAGTAACTGGAGCCTACATTTGGAAACCGCGTAGGTGCTGTGCGTTTGCCATGCCAATTTCGCTGTACGTTCTTTCATTTTGCGTGCTGTTTGTATCCTCTTCTGCCTAACTCTAAATTACCACGTCCGTCATTTTTTTAAACAAGGTAGTAAGAGTTGTGTCTTATACTATTAATTAGTAAAAAAGATCATCAATTAGTTAGCGGAAACCAATAAAAAGTTTATACAAATATGGGTCAAACCCACACAAACACCATATGATCACGCCCACTCTCGCCGGCGGCGCATCAACAGCCGAGAAGCCGATGACCAACAACTATGCTATGTCGAGGCCGTCGGCATAGTCCAAGTGTGCACGTGGCCAACAAATACCCATCAACACCACACGGCTGTCGGCTTAGGTGGCACTGTGTCGACGGCCACCCTAGGCGTATTATGTCCATCGGTTTACCTAATCGGCATGTGGCCTAGGCAAGCATCCAACAAGACGACTGCTGACTCGTCCGTCAACACATCTCTGCCATACCTATGCTCACGGCTTTGCAATCGGATTTGCTATTTTTTCTTTTTTTATTCCGTTTCATGCTTTTTCTATATAATTTATCTATGTCGACGGCAAAACCGACGGTTTTGCTATTTTTTTATATGATTTACTTCTTTTTAAAATGTTACTTTAACATTCTAGAAACATATCACATAAAATGAAATAATTTTAATGTTTATATTTTTAGAATTCTGTATTCTCATATATTTAACCTTTTTAGAGACCAGTCAAAGGGGTAGATCTACACGACCCCGGTTTCGCTGGAAAACAACCATCACAGCGCCGGAATCACTTAAAAACTTGCATGTCGTCCTACTATATGTTTACAAGTATGGCGAAAGTATTATATAGGCAATATGTAGATCCTGTTAGGAATAGAGACCCATCTCCTGAGACAGACCCCAGAAGACCACGATGAACTAATGACGATAGGCGAGAGTCACAAAGGTGACCAAGACGATGATGCCACTGCTGAAAGGAGCTGGTAGCAGAAGCGACGACCGGAGAAGAACTGGCAGCTGAAGTGACAGCGGAAGGAACACGAAGCCAGTCTAACTCCCAAAGACCTGAAGAGTCACGGCTGCGAGGGCCAGCTCCAACCAGAGCCTATGTGTGACGGTCCTGAACAACACAAGAATCAGCATCAAGAATGACGCGACAACCAGAGTCAGTAAGTTGGCTAGCAGAGAACAAATTCATCTTAAGAAGAGGGACATGAGAAATATCAGGAACAGAAAAAGAAGAAATAGAAAGGATGCCCCGACTAGAAACAGAAAGATAGGTACCGTCAGCCGTGAAAACACGGACAGGAGAAGGGAGAGAACGAAGAGCGGATAGAAAAGAAGACTCAGAGGTCATATGAAAGGAAGCTCCAGAATCCAGATACCATGGGACGTACCTGACTGTGTAGAAGGCGGTGGTTGCACAGTGCCTGAAGAATCAGTCACAGAACCGGCAGTACCTGTCGAAGAAGAGCCTGTAGCAGCAAGCACACCGCGAAGACTCCTGATAATGTCCTGATCGGAGAGAGCAACTGCTGAAGATCCGGAAGGGGCCGACTGCCTACGAGCCTGGTGCTACTGACGTAAGCTGGGATCCCGTGTATAACAGGTGGCCCAAGTGTGTCCATCCTTGTTATAGTAAGATCAATGACGAAGAGAACCACGACAATCTTGACCACGAGCCTGCTGATGCTGACCCTGACCCTGAGACTGCTGATGCTGACTCTGACCCTGACCTGGAGGAGTGGGTAGTATCGGCGGCGGCACCGAGGACCGCGGCTGAGTCGAAGGAGCAGACGACATAGGAGGACCACGAGTAGCAAGCACAGAGGGAACCGTAAGAAGACCAGCACCACGGAGACGGGTCTCCTCAGCCCGAAGCTCAAACAACACCTCAGAGAGCGGAACATGACCACGAGCATTCAGCTGAGCACGCCGGGGCTCAAACTCCTGGCGGAGCCGAGACAGAAACTCATAGATGCGGTGAAACTCCAAGTCCGAGCGCACAATCTGGCAGCACGAGCATGTGCCACAAACAGCAGTACAGAGAGAATCAAGCTGACGCCAGATAGCAGCACTCTGAGTATAGAACTCATCAATAGTGGAATCACCCTGCTGAAGAGCATGCTCCTGGCGAACCACAGACAGGTAAAGAGCATCCCCAGACGGCTGATAGCGCTGACGAAGGTGTGCCCACTGAGCGGCAACAGTAGGGAGACTCATGAACTTAGCAGCATACTGAGACAGAACACTGGAGGTGAGAACAGCAGCAGCACGAGCATCCTCATCGACCCACTGAGTGTAGGCAGTCAAAGCGTGGCGGTAGGCCTCGAGATCAACAGAGTACTGTTTGAACTTCAGGTCATAAGCAGCAACAACACTATCATCGGCACTCTGAGCAGCATCCTTGGCCTCCTGAGAAGCATCAGCGCTGAGAACTATTGGCGTCGGCGGAAGAGGAGCCACAGGAGCAGGGGCATGGTGGACAGGAGACCTCGCCGGAGAGCACACCCCAAAGACAGAGACCGCGCATGTGAACACGCATAAATGCGGCAAAATCAGGATAATTCGCGCCATCGAAGATCACCGGGCAGCGAGGAATCGCAACATAGCCCGATGCAGAAGACATCTCTCTCTTTCTTTTTTTTTGTTACTTTTTTTCAACACTCAAATTGATCTAGGAAGAGCAGTTGGCTAGGACGAAGCAGAACAAAGCAGGACCGGCGTCCAGCAACAGGGCCAGAGGGAGCGGACAGGAGCGGGCAGAGGCGAGCCAGACGGGAGCGGGCGGACGGAGGCCGGACTCGCCGGCGTCGGGCAGCAGGCTCGCCGGACGGGAGCAGGCAGACGGACGGCGGATCCCGCGTGGTGACGACGGGCGGCGGATCCCGCGTGGCGAGATGACGGGCGGCGGGGCTGGGGCTGGCGCGGGCTTGCAGGAGCCCGAGCAGGAGGTCCAGGCGGGGACGGAGCAGGAGGTCCAGGCGGAGGATGGGTGGGCACGGAGTTCCAGGCGGGGATCAGTGGGAACGGAGAAAACCAGTCTAGGCAGGGACGGGCGGGAGTTCCAGGCGGGGACGGGCGGGCGGCTGGCTTGTAGAAGCCCGTCGGGAATCAGCTCCGATCCGATTCGAAGCCCGTTGGAAATCAGCTCTGATCCGATCTGGAAGATGAAACGCCCAACAGATCCGATCCACACAAGTGGGACGCATTGACGAGTAGAACGGGACGACTCCACGCAAGCGGCCAGAACGGGAACCGGCGATGGCCGGGGCGAGCTGACGGTGGCGGTGGTCATAGGCAATCACTTCGGTGGGCACGGAAACCCTAAAACCGGCTCTGATACCATGTTAGGAATAGACAAAGTTATATTCCTCTGGGGGCCAAAGGCCACAATATATAGTACAGGTACAAGGCAAATATGCAGAAAGCCCCCCTAACATATGGGGAAACAATATACAGATATATACATCTAACAGATCCTAGGTGTGATTTGTTCAAGACAAAAAAAAGTTCTATCGTATAACCAAGATCCAGTGCGAGGAGAGAGGTAAGGAACATACCTCGAAGATCGAACTAGCGGAATTTTATCGATGACGAGATTGATGAAGACATGTGTCGATCCCCGCAAGAAGACTTATCAAGTGACAAGGAAATGTATTATCTCATGGATGCTCCAAAGATCAAGTGCCACACGCGTAACACCTCCACGGTATCCACACGTATGAAATCAACAACAACGCGTTGAAGTGCGATTAAGGCACATCGTTCAAAGCGGAAGTATGTCGATGAAGATCCGAAGCACTCTGCGATCACCAGCTAGGTTAGATCTAGATGGCGTGTAGAGATTTGAAGATGATGAAGAAGATATCCTCCACGTGATGATGACAAGCTCGGCAACACGAGGAAGAGAAGGAAGTAGACCCGTCGATGAGGCGGCATCGGCAGCTAACGACGGCGATCTAGGGGTTGGGAGGGGCTTGGTGTGTGTCTCCCGCTCCCTTGGCCCCTCCTTATATGGGCGGCTGGCCAGCCTCCTCCTCCAAACCAAGTAGGGGAGGGAGTCAGAGTCCCGGGTGGATTCCTCCCTTCCCAAACCTACCTAGGGGGGAGGTTTGAGTCCACCTAGGACTCCCTCCCAAACCACCTCCACCGCCGGCCAAGGGGGATCCCTGGCCGACTCGGCCAAGGACTCCTCCCCTCCTCCCGCACGTGTTCCCTAGTGGGCCCATGGGACCCACTAGGTAGTTAATTTTTTCCCCATGTTTCTGGGAAATCTGAACTCCGCCTAATTCTTCTAGAACCTTCCTAAATTATTCTGAGATTCTTTGAAACCATTCCGCAACAATGATCAACATAGGTATATCATATCATTCATATAATGACCGTAATCATTCCTATCACTCTCGGTGACACCTCCGGACACCTTCGAATTATTCTGAGATTCTTCGAAACCTTCTTCTAGTATTACTTCAATCATATCATTCATCACACTCACATTCTATATGTTGCTAAATCTTTAAGTGTGTGACTCTGTGGGTTCGGATATGAGTGGACATGTCCGAAACTCATTCCGCAACAATGATCAACATAGGTATATCAATATATACATATTGATCCCCACCTCATAATGTCGTGGGAATGGCCATGGCAATCTCTACCGGGGGTAGCGATTGAGATGAATGGGGAAAGGGAGAGTAGGACATCTATGGATCGAGATTGCAAGGACAGAAATTTTTACCCAGGTTCAGCCTCCCCCCTTTGGGTAAAGAGCCTACTTCATGCTTTTTGTATTATTTCGAGAGATTACAATGGTGGCGAGATCAATCGCTAGACGATGAGTCGCTTATAAGGGGTATATCAGAGTGTGTATGTGTTGATGTCGCCCTAGCAAGGCTTATAGACGCATAGCTAGGGTTTACAAGGATGATCACAGAATCACTTAGGGGTTCGTGAGTTTTGACCTAGTGGAATAGGCCTAGCTATGCTTCTGGGTCTTCTGGTTCCAGTCGTCGTGCTCCTTGAAATCCACTCGTCATGGGACATCCAGTCGCCGTGTCAGCGAGCTCACTCATCATGGGCCACTGTAGAGCCTCCCCAATTTGGTGAGGCAAATCCACCTCCTAGGCAATACCCCGATTGGCATATTCCCATTAGTAGTCCCATAGTGCGTCAGGGATTCAGCGGCGGCTTCAAGCTTGGCAGTCGGAGTAGGCGAGTCCAAGCAGAAGACTCTAGTGGAATCAGTGGTGAACTCCTGAAATAGGAAGGTATTATGCGAGGAATGCCGGAGTTGGTGAGTCGTAGTGGGCACGTCGACATCGCATACGAGCGAGCGCACTAGGTGACTTGATGTTATATCAAGTCACCGATATGGAGGAAGATTAACCGGCAGACGCTGTCAAACTAACTGTTAGGAAGATTCCAATGGTAATTGAGGGCGTGATGGAGGCGCCACTATTCAACGGAGTGAGGGCGTGATGCACGTATCCCATTCCACATTCACTCAATCATTCATCAATCTTGCACCGCTGACCACAACCTAGTCGGCCCCAATATTTGTGTCGTTCAAGCTCCACATCAAAATGGCCGCGAAAGACGTGTGGGTAAATCCTGATGCTCGGAGAAGACCGTGTTGCCGTTCGTGAGTGCGGGGATCCTCACAAAGGACAACTACTAGGTCCTGCCAGCAGGCGAGACCAAGCCGAAGCCAAGGGACGACAAGTTCATATCGTTCCCGAGCCACCTAGAGCGAGGGATAGGATTGAGTGACATCCTGCAATGGAGAGGAGGCGACGACCGTGATGGGGTACTCCTGGAAGTAGTGGGGGAGTCGCCGCTAGGCTCGGAATACAACGTACACCAGTTTCTAGTACTAGGGATAGCATTGCTTTGACTCGGTGAGTACCTCACTGAGGTAGTGCACGGGGCGCTCATTGCCCTCCTCCGGTCATTCGATGACCATGATGGTGCCCAAAACCCGATTTTTTGCGAAGATGTACATTAATTAGCATGGGCTCCTGATACATCGGAAACGTATCTATAATTTTTGATGCTCTATGCTTGTTTTGTATCTACTTTTCTTTGCTTTGCCTATACTTTGAGGTGTTTTTATATCTTTTTTGGAACTAACCTATTAACAAGTTGCCACAGTGTCAGTTGCATGTTTTCTTCTGTTTTTGGTTCCAGAAAGGCAGAAAATCAATATTCTTGGAATTGGTCGGGACAAAAGCCAAAGTTATTATTTTTCCAGGGGCAACACGGAACCACGAAGCAGAGCCGGAGGGGGGCCACAGGGTGGCCGCTCCCCCCCCCTAGGCGTGGGCAAGCCCTGGAGGCGCCCACAGGGGGTGTGGCCCCCATGGACCCCCCACCGACCTTGATTCCTGCGCCTGTAGGAAGCCTCTGACCCAAAAACCCTAGGGCATCCAGAAGAAATCCACGAAAACCTCTGTAGTGCCGCCACCACGGAATGGGAGATTTGGGGGACAGAAAGTCTCTGTTCTGGCACCCTGCCGGGATGGGGAAGTGCCCCCAGAGCCATCTCCGTCGATCTCCATCACCATCTTCATCACCATTGCTGATTCCCATGATGAGGAGGGAGTAGTTATTCCTCAGGGCTAAGGGCTCTACTGGTAGCTATGTGTTCATCTCTCTCTCTCTATGCATGGTCATATTGTGATCATAAGCTTTGCAATCAAGTAGATCTACCTTGCTACTCAAGTGCTTCATTAGATCTCTGCTCTCCCCATGTGTGTGAAAGTGACAGCATGCACGCCATGGTGACACTTAGATTTGAGTCTACATAAATACTCTTTGTGCTTTAATAGATCTATGCTTTTCCCCACATGTGTGAAAGTGATAGCGTGCATACCATGTGTGGTACTTTAGCTAGATTGAATATTTGTTATGAGTTATATTTGGGGTTGGATGTCTCTATGAAATTGTGGTGTTTGTTGGAACCATCTAGTTCTCAAGGTGATAGTGTGGGGTTATCTAGATTGGGGAAGGAGGACTTTGAGGAGTGCTGTTATAGCCCTACCATGGATTAGCGTGTTCAATCGGAGAGTAGTTAAGAGTAGTATCATGAAGAGAGGATATTTATATGAGAGAGTGTTCACTAGTGAAAGTATGATCCCTAGGCCTTGTTTCTAAGCATTGAAATACCGTTTGCTACTAGATCTGTTGCATGTTTGCTTACTTCCATCTTTGTTCCGTTTGCCGGGGATGTTTTGGGCTTTTACCTTTCCTCCACGACATCATATCTTTTCTGGCACCGTTAATCCACGTCAACAACAAGTCAGAAGCTATTTTCTAGCACCGTTACCACTTGTATTTCACTATCTCTTCGCCGAACTAGTGCACCTATACAACTAACAAGTGTATTAGGTGTGTTGGGACATAAGAGACTTCTTGTATCTTGATTGCAGGGTTTCTTGAGAGGGAATACCTTTGACCACTTCCTCCCTTAGTTCGATAAACCTTGGGTAATCCACTTAAGGGAAACTTGCTGCTGTTCTACAAACCTCTGCACTTGGAGGCCCAACAACTGTTTACAAGAATAGAAGTGTGTAGACATCAAGCTCTTTTCTGGCGTCGTTGCCGGGGAGGTAAGGTAAAAGGTACTCACATCATCCGGTGTGAGTGCTCGAAGTTATTTCCTTTAGATTCTGCAATTTTATCTTTTTGTTTCTTGTTTTCACTAGTTAGGCTTAATGGAAAACAACAACAAAATTAGAGAGCTTTATAGTGTTTATCTTGAGCTAGGACATGAAGTGTTTGAAGAGAAAATTAAAAAACCTATGGAGCTTTATTTGCATGCTAATAGCAATGTTATTAGTATGAATTCTTTGGACACCGTTATTGCTAATGCTATGTAAAAGTCTAAGCTTGGGGAAGCTGGTTTTGATGAGCATGATATTTTTAGTCCCCCAAGCATAGAGGAGAAATTTTCTTTGATGATAGTTTACCTCCAATATATGATGATTACAATTATGAGTATGATATTTTCAGTCCACCTACTATTGAGGAGAAAATTGATTGTGATTACAATCTGCCTCCTATATTTGATGATTATGGTGATGAGAAAAATAGTGATAGCTATGTTGTTGAATTTTCTCCCACTACAATTAATAAAAGTGACTATTCTTATGTGGAGAGTAATAATCATTTTATGCATGTGGCTCATGATAAGAATGTTTTATGTGATAGTTATATTGTTAATTTTTTTCATGTTGCTACTGAAAGTTATTATGAGAGAGGGAAACAAGGTTTTATGCATCTAAAAAATATTAAATTTCCCCTCTATGTGCTGAAAGTTTTGAAGTTGCACTTGTTTTGCTTTCCTATGCTTATTGCTTTGTGCTTTCATGACTTGTTTCTTTACAAGATTCCCATGCATAGGAAGTGGGTTAGACTTAAATGTGTTTTTAATTTGCTTCTTGATGCTATCTTTTACTTCAATTCATATTTCTTATGTGAGCATTTTCTCAAGCTATAAAGCCTAACTTAAAGGCATTAAAGAAAAGTACTTGTTGAGAGATAACCCAAGAGTTTTATTAAGTCTTAGAAGTTATTACTTCAGTAATGACCTCTCCTTATCCTTTTTTGTTTGCTTTTTGTGCCAATAATGTCCTCTAATGAGAGGGAAGTAAGATTTGGGGAGTTGTTGTCCCGAAACGAATTTCTGTCCTCCACCATAAATATTCGTGAGGAGACTCTGTAAGTCGGATTGAGCTCAAAATTTACGAATAAATCCTCCAGTATGTTAGATAACTTTCTTTAGTTCAACACTTTTTGATTTGAGCAATATAAGGTCTTCGAAAAATCGGTTTCTACCTGCTGGTCTGTTTTGATAGATTTCTGCCATTATTTGCATTTGCTTCTTATTGATTCCTTTTTGGGTTCTTTTTGGGAAATTGAGCTTTTTGAAGGACTTACTATAGTATCTTTTGTTTTTAGTGAAACGTTTTTCTGTTCCAAAGCTTTGCCAGAGGTCTAATATCTTTTGAATACACTAATGTTGCTAATGAAGATTGTGTGAAGTTTTGTATGAAGTAAAATTTGCAGGTGTAGAGAAAGAATGATGTAATGAGATGAAGAATGGAGAAAAGATCAATCTTGGGGATGTCACCCGTGTCACCCCAAGAAATATTCAAGAGGTACAAGCGTCAAAGTTTGGGGATGCCTTGGCGTCCCCTTCTTCATCAATAAAAATCTCAGGTCTTTCTAGACACTTCGTTTTTATTATTTCATGCATTGTTGTGTTGTTCTTAGAGCGTATTAGTTTTCTTTTTTGGTTTTCGTTTGCTTAGTTTGCTTGAGTAAGTTGGTTGGTTACACCAGACTTCTTTTGGAGAGAGACGCACTCTGTTTCCATTGCCTAGAACACTCTAGTTTTCACTCTTATTGTTTTTTGAGTGTTCACTTTTGCTAGCACTGCGTTCAACCTTAGTTTTCTTGGGATTTCAGCTTAGACTTTTTAGTTCTACTTTGTGAATTTGTGAGACAAGCTCACTGGTATTTATTGATTATTATCTTTGTAATTTGTTTCAAATAGGTTGATTGGTGTTGGAAAAGAGTAGTAAATTCTTACTTGTAAGTGCAAGAGGAGCTTGCATTGACTGTGACTTAGACTTTAGCATGACATGCTAGGTGTTGTTTTGACCTTATGCTTAGTGATTATTGTTGTAGCTTGTCTTGTTCCAAACAATTGGGATTGCTTAGTGTGCCTTGAAGAAATTATGCGTTGTTTAGCATGCAAAAGCATAATATTGTGGTATTCTCCTTTCATGCTTTGTTTGGGTTGACTTGGCACATGCTCACACCATTTTATGACTATGAAAAAGTCACCACTCTATGCTTTGATTAGTAATGTTTTGTTGCTCTGCATGATTATGGCCATTATTGCTCTCTTAGTTGGTTGCTCCCAGTCTTTTGCTAGCCTCCACTTGTATGAGTAAGCTCTACTCATGCTTCAAACTCCCAAGAAACCAAGTTATTCCAAAGTGTCCACTATAAATTCCTATGCATGGTGTGTTACACCATTCCAAGTATATTCTTGTTTTCAACTATCTTCCAATTAAAAAACTATTTTGTTATGTGAAAACTTAGTGATTAAAGCCCTCACAAACTTGATGGCACACTTTATATTCTTTGCCCCTAATAAACTTGAACCATTGTGTCTTCTATGTTGTATATGCTTGCACTTACATGTTGGAATTAGCAGAACCATGTTTTCATGGGGAACGTTTTCAACATTGCACTTGTACTTTGTACTCAGTTGATATCATGCTCTTTTTTCTATGGATATCACCGGTGTGAAATAAAGAGGAACTTGTAAGTCCATGGAGTTTGTATTTTGTATTAGAGAAACGCCTGGGCCGCTAGCCTAAGCCATGCCTAATCATGGTGGAAACTTGCAGCATCACCATAGTGACATCTATGAAGCATTCTTCTTATAAAAAAAAGAGACACATTGAGAAAAGAGGAAAGAGAGAAAAAAGAACCATATTCCCATGGTACATAAGAAGATTGCTGAGATGCTCATTATATGCTTGCCTTGTTATTTTGGTTATGGGAAAGCTCATGTACCATGTGCAAGGGGTACCCCGTTGGCGGTTCTCAATGATATGCAAATACTTATAATGACAAGAACTTACCTGGGCCCAAAGTTGAGTATGCATGAGGTGTGGCCCTCGTATTCAAGGGACTTGAGATTGTCAACTTATACTTCGTCAAGCATATACTCCATCTTTGCCACATTAACCTTAATCATCTCAAGATGCCTATGATAGGGGCAATGAGGGCTGAAAGCTAACAAGTACCATAATTTTTGGAAGTTCTTTTTTGAAACTTGAAATCCCTGCTTCCCTATGAAGGGCCTTTCTTCCACCATTATTTGAGTCTCCACCTTCTACCTTTTAGGCACCATTAAAGAGCATAGTTGTCATCCAGTGTGTAGTGTCCCAAAACTTATTGATTGATCCATATTGTGATATTACTTGTTCTTGTGCTACTTGTTTCTAGTCACCCTTGTGAATTTTGAAGGTGTCCTATGCATCTATTTTCTACTCTATGAGGGACAAGATGATTGCCACTATGCCATGTTTTATGTATGTGAAACAAACAAACGTTTGTCAATGCATGTTATTCATGATCTTTATTTGTAGCCTTTCATGTTGCATGCGTAGTTACTATGTCCTATTGTTAGAACTCCATCTTTCATGCACATGTTTAGAGTTCTTTGATCCCATCTTTCAATGCTTGCAAATGGTTTGATCTTTATTGTGAGGGTGCATGTCACCTCAAAAATTATTCTTTTTATCACTTACCTACTCGAGGATGAGCAGGAGTTAAGCTTGGGGATGCTTGATACGTCGGAAACGTATCTATATTTTTTGATGCTCGATGCTTGTTTTGTATCTACTTTGCTTTGCGTTGCCTATACTTTGAGGTGTTTTTATATCTTTTCTGGAACTAACCTATTAACAAGTTGCCATAGTGCCAGTTGTCCGTTTTCTTCTGTTTTTGATTCCAGAAAGGCAGAAAATCAATATTCTCGGAAATTGACGGGACAAAAGCCAAAGTTATTATTTTTTCCCGGAGCAACACGGAACCATGAAGCAGAGCCGGAGGGGGGCCACAGGGTGGCCGCACCCTCCTAGGCGTGGGCAAGCCCTGGAGGCGCCCACAGGGGGTGTGGCCCCCCTGGACCCCCACCAACCTTGATTCTTGCGCCTATAAGAAGCCTCTGACCCAAAAACCCTAGGGCATCAAGAAGAAATCCACGAAAACCTCTGTAGTGCCGCCTCCACCGAAGGGGAGATTGGGGGACAGAAAGTCTCTGTTCCGGTACCCTGCCGGGACAGGGAAGTGCCCCCAGAGCCATCTCCATCGATCTCCATCGCCATCTTCATCACCATTGTTGATTCCCATGATGATGAGGGAGTAGTTCTTCCTCAGGGCTAAGGGCTCTACTGGTAGCTATGTGTTCATCTCTCTCTCTATGCATGGTCATATTGTGATCATGAGCTTTGTAATCAAGTAGATCTACCTTGCTACTCAAGTGCTTCATTAGATCTCTATTCTCTCCATGTGTGTGAAAGTGACAGCGTGCACGCCATGGTGGCACTTAGGTTTGAGTCTACATAAATACTCTTTGTGATTTAATAGATCTATGCTCCTCCCCACGTGTGTGAAAGAGATAGCATGCATACCATGTGTGGCACTTTGGCTAGATTGAATATTTGTTATGAGTTATATTTGGAGTTGGATGTCTCTATGAAATTGTGGTGTTTGTTGGAACCATCTAGTGCTTAAGGTGACAGTGTGGGGTTATCTAGATTGAGGAAGACAGACTTTGAGGAGTGTTGTTATAGCCCTACCATGGATTAAAGTGTTCAACCGGAGAGTAGTTAAGAGTAATATCATGAAGAGAGGATATTTATATGAGAGAGTGTTCACTAGTGAAAGTATGATCCCCAGGTCTTTATTCTAAGCATTGAAACACCGTTTGCTACTAGATCTGTTGCATGTTTGCTTGCTTCCATCTTTGTTCCGTTTGCCGGGGAGGTTTTGGGCTTTTACCTTTCCTCCACGCCATCATCTCTTTTCTAGCACCGTTACTCCATGTCAACAACAAGTCAGAAGCTATTTTCTGGCACCGTTACCACTTGTATTTCACTATCTCTTCGCCGAACTAGTGCACCTATACACTTGACAAGTGTATTAGGTGTGTTGGGGACACAAGAGACTTATTGTATCTTGATTGCAGGGTTGCTTGAGAGGGAATACCTTTGACCACTTACTCCCTGAGTTCGATAAACCTTGGGTAATCCACTTAAGGGAAACTTGCTGCTGTTCTACAAACCTCTGCACTTGGAGGCCCAACAATTGTCTACAAGAATAGAAGTGCGTAGACATCAGATCCTTATTTTGGGAGCGGCTAGGAGCGGTTTTGCGAGTAGCACCTCCTTCAGGGTGGAGAGTGCGTCATCAGCCTCGCTAGTCCACTCGAACATCGGTGATTTGTGAAGGAGGCGGTAGAGAGGCATGGCCTTCTCACCGAGTCAAGGGATGAAGCGACTGAGAGACACCACTTGACCCGCCAGCTTTTGGATGTCGTGCAAGCATTCGGGTTTGCCGAGCCGCACGATGGTGTTGTTCTTCATCAGGTTTGCCTTGATTCCACGCTTGGAGATGACGAAGCCGAGTAGCTGCCCAGTGTGCACCCCAAACATGCACTTCTGTGGGTTGAGCTTGATCTGGTACTTGTGTAGATTTGCGAAAGTTTTAGCAAGATCGGCAAGTAGATCATCCTTGCGATTGGACTTCACCACCACATCATCGATGTAGACGTGGATGGTGTGGCCAATTTGGCTTTCTAGGCACTCCTTCATGCACTGCTGGTACATGGCTCTAGCGTTCTTAAGCCCGAAGGTCATGGCAGTGTAGCAGGAGGCTCCAAACGGTGTGATGAAGGCCATTTTTTCCTAGTCCTCGGCGGCCATCTTAATTTGATTGTAGTCAGAGTATGAGTTGAGGAAGTAGAGCAACTTGGACCCACAATCGAGTCGATGATCTGGTCGATTCGAGGGAGCACAAATTATTCCTCGTTACAAGCATTGTTGTGGTTGGTGTAGTCGATGCATAACCTCCAAGTGTTGTTCCTTTTCAACACCAGGGTTGGGTTTGCCAGCCACTTGGAGTACTTAATCTCCTTGATGAATTCGGCGGGGAGTATCCGATTCACCTCTTCGACGATTGAGCGGCAACACTCTTCATTTAAGGGTCGTGGTGGTTGTTTGATGGGTCGCGCCTTGGGGTTGATGTGAAGTTTGTGCTCACCAAGTTCTCTCGGTACACTAGGCATGTTAGATGAATTTCATGCAAAGATGTCGTGATTCTGACGGAGAAACTCGATGAGCGTGCCTTCCTATGCGGGAGTGATGTATGTTCCCACGATGACATGCTGGCTTGAGTATCTTGGAACGAGGTTGACGGTGCAAGTCTTCCTAGAGGCCTCGAAGGTTTTTGGTGCGGAGCTCAAGGTCATCGGCTTCTTCATAATCGAGGGGTAGTCCTTGTCGACTCCTTTGGCGTACTTGGTGAGCTCATCGGGTTGGTTCAATTCTTCGGTGAGTATAGCATCTGTAAGCTTGACTCGGTTGCCCTAGCACTCCAGGACCATATTGGAATCGCCGTGCACGTGATGATGTCATGTGGCCCTGTGAGCTTCAACCGTCTAGGGCAGCCATCGGCCACCCCAACATCCATGAGCCTAGACGCAACAGAAATGCTACGAAACACCCCACATCGAGTCTCCTAGATGACGCCCCGAGAGGGATGCCGTCATTCCCCACTCCGAATAACCAACATTTATCAACAAACCTTGGCATGAAGATGGTCTTCATCTAAGCATATTTTAGTATGGGCTTGGTCAATAACTCAGCATGCTTCGAAAAGGCTTGAGATTGAGATGACAATGGTGTAGGGATTCGTAGCATGGAAAACAAAAAATTTCTACCGCATACAAACAAACAAGCCAAGATCTATCTACTAGATTGTAGCAACGAGTCGATAGAATAACTCACCCTCGAAGATTCCAAAGTGTTTAACGAGAGCAGATTCTCGTGGGTGATGTAGTCGTACTCTTGCCGATCTCAAGGTCGTGTAGACGATCCTTCCGGCGCCGCGTTCCGGCAGCGCTCCCGCAGTCGATCACACGTTCGGTACTCGATTAAGACCTTCCTCTCCCTTGTTCCAGCAGTCAGCAGAGGTTGTAGCACTCTCCTCGCGATTCCGGCAGCACGACAGCGTGGTACCGGAAGTAGAGGGGAGATCTCGCAGGGCTTCGCCTTAAGCCGGAGCGAGTATGGTGGACTATGAGAGAGGCCTTGGCGATCTAGGGTTTAGAGGCACCAAGTAGAGAGGGCTAGGCCGGCTTATAGGGCAAGGGAAGGGCCCCAACTCGACGGCTAGGGCAAAACCCTAGGGCGGCGGCGACTTGGTGGCCGGCGGCTAGGGTTAGGGTTTGGTGGAGAGAGGTGTAGGTCTAGAGGGGCACCCTTGCCCCTCCTTTTATAGGTGGGAGGGCGCAGCCAAGGGGGAGGGAGTCCTCCCCCAACTCGTCCTCCTTGGCCGGCGGTGGAGGGAGGAGGACTTCCTCCCCAAGTAGGTTTCCTACTCTCCCTCCACCAAGCAAACTTGCCGTTTGACTTTTCAAATTGGCGTTTGACTTTTCAAACTAGGATTTGATTTATCCCTTTATTTTGCTCAGCGATGATACCTAGTACATGATGCAACCATTCCACATTGTTATGACACATTCATGTACCCTTCCCCTCTGGAGTGCCGGACCTTCCGAAACCTTCTAGAACATTCCCGATGAAAACACCGGAATCATTCCCCAACTCTGAAACAGGACTTTCCTTATATGAATCTTATTCTCCGGACCATTCCGGATCTCCTCGTGATATCCCGGATCCTATCCGAGACTCCTAACAACATTCGGTCTCTTACTCATCATTCCATAACTACTCAACAACATCGAATCCTTAAGTGTGTCTCCCTACGGTTCGTGAATTATGCGGACATGATCGAGACACTTCTCCGAACAATAACCAATAGAGGAATCTGGAAATTCATATGGCTCCCACATATTTCTAAGATTACTTTGCGATCGAATGAACCACTTACATATGATACCAATTTCCCTTTGTCTCACGATAGTTTACTTATCCGAGGTTTTGATCTTCGGTATCTTTGCATACCTAGTTCAGCCTCGTTACTGATAAGTACTCCTTTCTCGTTCCCGTGGTATGTGATCCCTTGTGAGCCAGTCACATGCTTGCAAGCTAATTGTATGACATTCCACCGAGAGGGCCCAGAGTATATCTATCTGTCATATGGATGGACAAATCCCACTCTTGATCCATGTGTCTCAACCCATACTTTCCGAACACTCGATGCCACCTTTATAGCCACCCAGTTACGGTGTGGTGTTTGATGTCATCAAAGCATCCTTCCGGTGATGGCGATAAGCATGATCTCTGGTCGAAGGAATTAGGTTACTATGTATCACAAAGCTTATAGCAACTGAACTATTAAAATGACTTGATCTTTATGCTACGCTTATCTATAGGAGTATGTCCATCATACCATTCTCCTAACGATATGATCTTGTTGTTAATAACATCTCAATGTTCATGATAGGGAAACCACAATCATTTATTAACCAACAAGCTAGTATTATGAAAAGGCTTTACCAGGGACTCTAATTTAGTTTACAAATCACACAAGTATTAATGTTTCCTGGTTAATACTATTATAGCATGAATGTAAACATTTATCATAAACACAAAGATATAATAATAACTATATTTATTATTGCCTCTAGGGCATATCTCCAACAGTCTCCCACTCGCACTAGACTCAACTAATCTAGATTACATGGTAATATACCGAACACCCATGGCAGTTTGGTGTTGGTCATGTTTTGCCCTCGGGAGAGGTTTAGTCAACGGATCCGCCACATTCAGATCTGTGTGTACTTTGCAAATCTTTATGTCACCATCTTGGACATGTTCTCGAATAGCGTGAAAACGTAGCTTGATGTGCTTCAGCTTATGTGTGACCTTGGTTCTTGCGCATTGGCTATGGAGCCCATGTTATCACAGTAGATAGACATTGGGTCCAGCGCACTTGGAACCACACCGAGCTCTGTAATGAACTCCTTCATCCATATCGCTTCTTGTGAAGCCTCCGAAGCAGCTATGTATTTCGATTCAGTTGAAGATCTCGCCACAACGCTTTGCTTTGCACTCCTCCAGCTAACTGTTGCACCATTCAAAATAAATACGTATCCAAATTGAGATTTAGAATCGTCTGGATCGGTGTTCCAACTAGCATCGGTGTAACCATTAACAACGAGTTGTTCATCACCTCCATAAGAAAGAACCATATCCTTAGTTCTTCTCAAGTACTTAAGGATGTTTTTGACCGCTGTCCAATGATCCACTCCTGGATCACTTTGATATCTGCTAGTTAAACTAACAGCATATGCATTGTTGGGTCTAGTACACAACATGGCATACATTAGAGATCCTATGGCTGAGGCATAGGGAGTCTTACTCATCCTTTCTCTATCTTCTGTCGTTGCTGGACTTTGAGTTTTACTCAAGGTCGTATTGGGCAACATGGGCAAGAACCCTTTCTTGCTATCTTCCATTCCAAATCTCTTTAGAACTTTGTCCAAATATGTACTTTGTGACAATGATATTAGGCGTCTCGATCTATCTCTATAAATATTTATGCCTAATATGTAAGCTGCTTCACCAAGATCTTTCATTGAAAAACTATTATTCAAATATTCTTTGACACTATTAAGAAGGTCTACATCATTACCAATCAACAATATGTCATCTACATATAGTATTAAGAATGCTACATAACTCCCACTCACTTTCTTGTAAATACAAGCTTCTCCATAAGTTTGTATAAAACCAAAAAATTTGATTACCTTATCAAAATGGTGATTCCAACTTCGGGATGCTTGCTTCAATCCATATATGGACCGTTGAAGTTTGCATACCTTGTTAGCATCTTTAGGATCGACAAAACCTTTGGGTTGCATCATATACAACTCTTCATCAATGTCTCCATTGAGGAACGCTGTTTTGACATCCATCTGCCATATCTCATAATCATAATATGCAGCGATTGCTAACAAAATCCTCACAGAATTTAGCTTCGATACTGGTGAGAAAGTCTCACCGTAGTCAACTCCTTGAATGTGTCGAAACCCTTTTGCGACAAGTCGAGCTTTATAGACAGTAACATTACCATCAGCATCTGTTTTATTCTTGAAAATCCATTTGTTCTCGACAGCCTTTCGGCCATCCGGTAAGTCCACCAAAGTCCATACTTGGTTTTCGTACATGGATCCAATCTCGGATTTCATGGCATCATGCCATTTATTGGAATCTGGGCTCATCATCGCTTCCTCATATGTCGCAGGGTCATCACTGTTGTCCACCAACATGACACTCATAACGGGATCATACCAATCAGGAGTGGTACGAGTTCTCGTTGACCTGCGAGGTTCTGTAGCAACTTCAACCGAAGTTTTATGATCATCATCATTAGCTTCCTCTCTTATTGGTGCAGGCACCACGGGAAATTCTTCCGGTGATGCACTACACACAAGTTCGAGAGAAGGTTCAACAACCTCGTCGAGTTCTACTTTCCTTCCAGTCACTTCTTTCGAGAGAAATTCCTTCTCTAGAAAGGATCCATTCTTGGCAACGAAGATTTTGCCTTCGGATCTATGATAGAAGGTATACCCAATAGTTTCCTTCGGGTATCCTATGAAGACGCATTTTTCCGCTTTAGGTTCAAGCTTGTCTGGCTGTAACTTCTTTACATAGGCTTCACAACCCCAAACTTTAAGGAACAACAATTTAGGTTTCTTCCCAAACCATAATTCATACGGTGTTGTTTCAACGGATTTAGATGGTGACTTATTTAAAGTGAATGCGGATGTTTATAATGCATAACCCCAAAATGATAGCGGTAAATCTGTAAGTGACATCATAGAACGAACCATATCTAAAAGAGTTCGATTACGACGTTCGGACACACCATTACGCCGTGGTGTTCCCGGCGATGTCAATTGTGAAAGTATTCCGCATTTCTTCAAATGCTCGCCAAACTCGTAACTTAGATATTCACCTCCACGATCAGAACGTAGAAATTTAATCTTCTTGTTACGTTGATTCTCTACCTCACTTTGAAACTCCTTAAACTTCTCGAAAGTTTTGGACTTATGTTTCATAAAATAGATATACCCATATCTACTCAAGTCATCCGTGAAGGTAAGAACATAACGATAACCACCGCGCGATGCTACACTCATTGGACCACACACATCAGTATGTATGATTTCCAATAAGTCCGTAGCTCGCTCCATCATACCAGAAAATGGAGTCTTAGTCATTTTTCCCATCAGACATGCTTTGCATCTTTCAAGTGATTCAAAATCAAGTGATTCAAGAAGTCCATCGGAATGGAGGTTCTTCATACGTTTCATTCCAATGTGACCAAGACGACAGTGCCACATATAGGTCGAATTATCGCTTGATTTCAAACGTTTAGCCTCAATGTTGTTGATATGTGTATTTCCACTATCGAGATTCAATAAGAATAGACCATCTATCAAAGGTGCATGTGCGTAAACCATATTACTCATATAAATCGAACAACCATTATTCTCGAACTTAAACAAGTAACCGTCTCGCAATAAACAAGATCCCGATATAATGTTCATGCTCAACGCAGGCACCAAATAACAATTATTTAAGTATAAAACTAATCCCGATGGTAGATGAAGGGGTAGCGTGCCGACCGCGATCACATCAACCTTTGATCCGTTTCCCACGCGCATCGTCACCTCATTCTTCGCTAGCTTCCGTTTATTCTGCAGCACCTGTTTCGAGTTACAAATATGAGCAACCGAACCAGTATCAAATACCCAGGCACTACTACGAGTATTAGTGAGATACACATCAATAACATGTATATCGGATATACCTTTCTTCTTGATGTTGCCGTTCTTCAAATCCGCCAAGTACTTTGGGCAATTCCGCTTCCAGTGACCCTCTCCCTTGCAGTAAAAACACTCAGTATCAGGCTTAGGTCCAGCCTTGGTCTTCTTCGTCGGTGCGGCAAATTTCTTACCACCCTTCTTGAAGTTTCCCTTTTGCTTAGACTTGCCTTTCTTGAATTTGG
This sequence comes from Avena atlantica, assembly GCA_910589765.1. Taxonomy (NCBI): domain Eukaryota; kingdom Viridiplantae; phylum Streptophyta; class Magnoliopsida; order Poales; family Poaceae; genus Avena; species Avena atlantica. Next base: position 419,250,069 of record OU342735.1, read on the forward strand.
TGGTCTTATTGACCATCAACACTTGGTGCTCTTTCTTTGAATACATCAAATATAATCACAATCATGGACATATCACATCACAGCACACCCCTGCAAAATAAAGTTAGACGCCTCTAATTTTCTTTGAATATTTTACGTGGTTTGGGGCTTTCAATAAGTGTCGCTCTAACTTACGAACAAGAACCACAACGTTGATGTTTGAACTATCAAGTGCCCGTTGTAAATTGGATCTATACTATAATGGGAGAGACAGACACCCGCAAAGCCACTTATGCAATACAAGTTGCATGTTGAGCGTGGAGCAAGTATCATGAACGATGTCATGTAAGGTTAGCCCGGGCCGCTTCATCCCATCATACCGCAAGATGCAAAGTACACAAGAAGCAATTGATAATAAAAGCACCACCGCCCATAATGACCATTGTGTTCTACTCGTGCAACTGATCTACATATAGACACGACTCTGATACCACTATAGGGGTTCGTAGCATGGAAAACAAAAAATTTCTACCGCATACAAACAAACAAGCCAAGATCTATCTAATAGATTGTAGCAACGAGTCGATAGAATAATTCAACCTCGAAGATTCCAAAGTGTTTAACGAGAGCAGATTCTCATGGGTGGTGTAGTCGTACTCTTGCCGATCTCAAGATCGTGTAGACGATCCTTCCGGAGCCGCGTTCCGGTAGCGCTCCCGCAGTCGGTCACACATTTGGTACTCGATGAAGACCTTCCTCTCCCTTGTTCCAGCAGGCAGCGGAGGTTGTAGCACTCTCCTCGCGATTCCGGCAGCACGACGGCGTGGTACCGGAAGTAGAGGGGAGATCTCGCAGGGCTTCGCCTTAAGCCAGAGCGAGTATGGTGGACTATGAGAGAGGCCTTGGCGATCTAGGGTTTAGAGGCACCAAGGAGAGAGGTCTAGGCTGGCGGCTAGGGCAAGTGGAGGGCCCCAACTCGGTGGCTAGGGCAAAACCCTAGGGCGGCGGTGACTTGGTGGCCGGCGGCTAGGGTTAGGGTTTGGTGGAGAGAGGTGTAGGTCTAGAGGGGCACCCTTGCCCCTCCTTTTATAGGTGGGAGGGCACGGCCAAGGGGGAGGTAGTCATCCCCCAAGTCGGCCTCCTTGGCCGGCGATGGAGGGAGGAGGACTTCCTCCCCAAGTAGGTTTCCTACTCTCCCTCCACCAAGCAAACTTGCCGTTTGACTTTTTAAATTGGCGTTTGACTTTTCAAACTAGGATTTGATTTATCCCTTTATTTTGCTCAGCGATGATACCTAGTACATGATGCAACCATTCCACATTGTTATGACACATTCATGTAACCTTCCCCTCCGGAGTGCCGAACCTTCCGAAACCTTCTAGAACATTCCCGATAAAAACACCGGAATCATTCTCCAACTCTGAAACAGGACTTTCCTTATATGAGTCTTATTCTCCGGACCATTCCGGATCTCCTCGTGATATCCCGGATCCTATCCGAGACTCCGAACAAGATTCGGTCTCTTACTCATCATTCTATAACTACCCAACAACATCGAATCCTTAAGTGTGTCTCCCTATGGTTCGTGAATTATGCGGACATGATCGAGACACTTCTCCGAACAATAACCAATAGAGGAATCTGTAAATTCATATGGCTCCCACATATTTCTACGATTACTTTGCGATCGAATGAACCACTTACATACGATACCAATTTCCCTTTGTCTCACGATAGTTTACTTATCCGAGGTTTTGATCTTCGGTATCTCTGCATACCTAGTTCAACCTCGCTACTGATAAGTACTCCTTTCTCGTTCCCGTGGTATGTGATCCCTTGTGAGCCAGTCACATGCTTGCAAGCTAATTGGATGACATTCCACCGAGAGGGACCAGAGTATATCTATCTGTCATATGGATGGACAAATCCCACTCTTGATCCATGTGTCTCAACCCATACTTTCCGAACACTCAATGCCACCTTTATAGCCACCCAGTTATGGTGTGGTGTTTGATGTCATCAAAGCATCCTTCCGGTGATGGCGATAAGCATGATCTCATGGTCGAAGGAATTAGGTTACTATGTATCAGAAAGCTTATAGCAATTGAACTATTAAAATGACTTGATCTTTATGCTACGCTTATCTATAGGAGTATGTCCATCATACCATTCTCCTAACGATATGATCTTGTTGTTAATAACATCTCAATGTTCATGATAGGGAAACCACAATCATTTATTAACCAACAAGCTAGTATTATGAAGAGGCTTTACCAGGGACTCTAATTTAATTTACAAATCACACAAGTATTAATGTTTCCTGGTTAATACTATTATAGCATGAATGTAAAAATTTATCATAAACACAAAGATATAATAATAACTATATTTATTATTGCCTCTAGGGCATATCTCCAACAAATGGGTTACTGCAATACTATGAATAAGTGAAAAGAATAACAGTGCCTTGCTAACTTACCGTGCATAAACTTGTCCACACCATCGAACATAAAGTACGTGTTCTCCGCGCACCATGTGATGATGCAAATCGTTCTAATTTGAAGTATAGGGTTCCACTTCCTGAGGTGGTTGTACAGCTAAAGAGTGGTCACTGTGATCTGAGTTAAGTCAAGAACATCATTGATAACTTTCTTTATGATGGCTTCTCTGAACCCATTGTTACTATCTTATCCCGTTTATCATAAGCTCAACAATCCTATTTAGAACGAAGTGTTATAGAGCATGTCCCCATACCCCTAAAGTCCGTGGGCATACATAGCTGAATCATTAACAATCTTGTTAGGATCCATCCAGCATAAGACCATAAGAATAAAACTATGACACACGTACAATAGAGCTAGCATCATACACATTGTACTCAAATCTTACATCACTGAGCATCAATCTGGATCTGAAATCCTACAACGCTAAGCATGAATTGGTTACACATGTCATACAAACGACCTACGACCAAGAAAACACGAACATGCTTACGGATCTAAGTTACTACATAAAGAGTTAGAGGTAGCTTATAACCTTAGGATTCAGCACAGAGGTTAGGGAAGGGGTGACGTTGGCAGAACATCGCCGACAACAGTCGCCGTGCTAGAGGGAGAACCACAAGCATCGTCGTGCTGGAGGGAGAACCCAATAAGACCACCGCCTTCGTGCTCGATGTAGAATGTGGTAGGACCACGAGCGGTACAACAGCCACCGCAGAGGTTGGTAAAGAGCATGACGCTGTCAGGTCGGTGCCAACCAACACACATGTGCATGTGGGTGCTACCTCAGATCCAAAAGCTCCCGCCATGGCTATTGATTTTGAATTGGGGATAGCTCGAAGAGGATAAAAATGGTGAATTTTGATTTGGCGGGGGTGTCTCTCACCCTGCGAGCTTGCGCCATCTTCCTTAACTTCATCTTTTGAAAAAACGGAGTTCTCAATATTGGCCATAACCCACGAGGCTGGCTCCCTGGAAATGACTGAATCCCAACATGCTTGACCTAGAAGTGCTACAAGGAGAGTGCTGAACACAAGGTAGATGTTGTTAGAAATAATGGGCTAATCCATTTAGGCCCATGTGTATTTCAGATTTTCCCTAAATCTCAAAGCCCAAATTTGTGGCAGCCCATATGTGTTTGGGCACATGTTTGTGGCAACTCACATGGGAGTGAAGTGGGAGCTAAAGTTTAGTCTCACATGGGAAGTTGGAGGAGAGTTACACCACCTTATAAGGTGGAGTGTTGCACCACTTTGTAAGTGAGTGACAATAGGAGAGATACACGCGCGCGCTCCTCCTTCGACGACGCCCGCCCGCCAGCTCGTCACGACGCGCGCGCGCCGCGGGTTGCGGGAATCTCGACAGACGTGTCAAACTGTTAGCTTACGTGGACTCGGCCCACGTTCGCCTCCGTTAGGGTTTCCTGAGCCGCTCTATATAAAGTCCTGCGCGGCTACCGCCACAACACCACCGAAAACCAATCTAGGGTTTTGCCATCCTCTCTACTTGCGCCGTCACCGTAGTCTACTCCATCCCATTTGCCGGCAGACGGGAGAGCAGGTCTCCGGAACCTCTCGCCCTTGTGATCCTGTATGGGAGAGGGCGAATAAGGTTTTTGGAAAGCGCTCCGCGCGACTGCTCGAGTTCTTCATCACGGGTCGTCTTCCATCCAAGTCGGACGGTGCTGCCTACCGCCGTCTGCTTCGATCAGTCTTCCCCAAAATTTTTATTACGACAACCGAACGGTACGTGCTACGTGATCCTGTTTGGTTATTCATCATGTTCTGCGAGTATATGTTTAGCTGCTGATTATTTTCGTTCATCCTATTGTTTAGTACATCTTGTATGTTTGAATTACATGAGCTAGTAGCTGATTTTAGCATGTTTAATATTCTGAAATTAAACATAAAAATTATGCCTAATATTCCAACAGACGTCTGCCGGAAATCCTTTCTTGGTTCCGGGGCAGGATGAACTCCATACGACCTACATTCGCGCCCTAAGTATCCAGACGGAACTTGTCAAAAATACCCATTTGAATGTAGTCGAAAAATGTACGGCATGAGATGGATGTGCAGCAGGTTCTCGGCATCTAGAGTACACTGACTGCTCACCAGCTTCACGAATTACTCGTCACTGCTTGCCATGCCAACATGATTCACGTGCCGCGAGCACGCCTTGCCACCTCGCCCCAAAGTAACGCGCAATAGGCAAACCGTCCGCTGTCCGGCTGTCCCGGTGCGCCGAACCCAACCTCACCTGGCCTTGCATGTCGTTCTCGCACGTACGGCCGCGCGCGCCCCCATTTCTGTAACCAGGTCTCCGGCCTCGCACCCACTCCAGTAACTCCGCACAACGTGTCAGTTCAGAGCACACTTCCAACTGTCCGGTGCGCACCACGGTCGCGACTCGCGAGTCCTTCCCTAGCTACCTCCCGTGATCTTCCTCCCGGTCTCGTATCCTATCCTCGGACGGCGGCCGGTTCCCTATATAAAACCGCAAGCTCTGGTGAAACCAACGTACCGATCGGGAGCATAGCTACCATTCTACCCAGACAAGATTTCTTTGACCAACAGCCAGCAGGGCAGAGCGACGCGTACAGCGGCGGCATGTCGTGGTCAGACACGGACGCGGCGCTGTTCGCGGCCGTGCTGGGGCAGGACTCCGCGTACCACCTCGCCACCACGCCGCCGCACCTCGACGGGCCCGCGGCGTCGTCGTCGTCGGCCGAGCTCCAGGCGCGCCTGCACGACCTCGTCGAGCGGGGAGGACCCTGGACGTACGGCATCTACTGGCAAGAGTCCCGCGCCGGCTCCGGCGGCCGCCCCGTGCTCGGCTGGGGCGACGGACACTGCCGCGACGTCACCGCACCGCACGACCACGACGACGGCGGCCATGCACGTGCAGGCGCGGGCGCGGGCGCGCCCGAGGAGGCCGGCGCGACGGACAGGAGCCTGGCGCGCAAGCGCGTCCTGCTGCGGCTGCACGCGCTGTACGGCGGCGGGGACGAGGACGGCGCGGACTACGCGCTCCGGCTGGACCGCGTCACCGGCGCCGAGATGTACTTCCTCGCGTCCATGTACTTCTCCTTCGCCGAGGGCGCCGGCGGGCCGGGCCGCGCGCTGGCCTCCGGACGGCACGCCTGGGCCGCCGTGGATCCCTCCGCGCCCGCGCCTGGCTGGTACGTCCGTGCTTCCCTGGCCCAGTCCGCCGGCCTGCGCACGGTCGTTTTCCTCCCGTGCAAGGGCGGCGTCCTTGAGCTCGGTTCCGTGGTGGCCATGCGCGAGAACCTGCAGGTCCTGGGCGCCATCCAGTCCGCCTTCCGCGTGGAGCCAGACTCGCCGGACGATTCCACGAGGATCTTCGGGAAGGACGTCTGTCGTGGAGCCCAAATGCCGCCAGTCCTAACCGCGGGAAGCGAGGCCGCCTGGGCGCTCCGGCTCGGCGGGCAAGGCACCGTGACGCAGCCGGCCAAGAAGGAGATGCCCGCGGTGCCACCCAAGGGCATAATAAGCTTCGCCAAGCCAAGCGGGGAGGAGCGGAGGCCGCGGAAGCGTGGGCGCAAGCCGGCCAACGGACGGGAGGAGCCGCTGAACCACGTGGAGGCGGAGCGGCAGCGGCGCGAGAAGCTGAACCAGCGGTTCTACGCGCTGCGCGCGGTGGTGCCCAAGATCACCAAGATGGACAAGGCGTCCCTGCTCAGCGACGCCATCACGTACATCCAGGAGCTGGAGGCCCGTCTCAGGGCGGCCGGGGGGCCGGCGGCGCGCCCGTCCGTGGAGGTGAAGGCAAAGGCAATGCAGGAGGACGAGGTGGTGCTGCGCGTGAGCACCCCTCTGGAGTCGCACCCCATCTCCGGGGCCTTCAACGCCATCAGCGACTCCCCGCAGCTCAGCGTGGTGGCGTCGGACATGGCGGTGGCGGACGACACCGTGACGCACACGCTGGTGGTGCGGTCGGCGGGTCCCGGTCCCGAGCGGCTCACTGCGGAGGCCGTGCTGGCGGCGATGTCGCGTGGGATGATGATGAGCACCACCCCGTCCCCGTGACTGTGCAGTGGTAACAGTACGTACAACTGTCATCCGTTAGTGTTTAGTAGTAGGCTAGACTGCTCTGCTCCTCGTGACCACATGCCGCGTGGTGGTACGCAGGACACAGGTGGTGAAATGGCCAATGGGAGGGCAAAGGCGAAACTCGTTCCCTCATTTGGTAGCATACCAGTGTTAGATTCAGCCCAAGAAGAAGAGTTGTCTGAAGTCTGTACGTAGTAGTCCTAGTCTGACGGTGGTGTTGTTGTTTTCAGACAGCGAGGTGTACGTTCCTGGCAACTCGGCACCGTAAATCAACTCTTTTACTCTTACACATTTTTAGTTCTCCGTAGCAATTTTCAGTGCTGTGGATTTTCTTGGAAGGAAGCAACCATGGAATTTCAGGTTCTGCATATTTCGTCGCGCGTGGGGTTTACTTTGACCGACTGCTTTACGCGCTCTCTCCGTTTCAGACCACTCTGGTCCGAGAAGTTTTCCTCGTCGGGTCGTCGTCGTCGTCGTCGTCGTCGACGTCTCTCTCCTGCGAGAACGGCCGTGCCGCGTCCGGCCGGACTTGAGAGCCGGCACGCACCGCGTCTTCACGTGATACCGCACGCACGCGGTCGCTTGTGAAAACTTTCTCTTGACCACGGGACTCTGATGCATCGTCGGCCCGAGACCCGGCAACCAGGTCACCGTGCGCAGGCGAATGGGCGCGTGACAGGCGCGGCGTCGCTCGCTCCCGGTCGGGATCGGGCCCGGCGGCGCACGGATGATGGAGATGGAACCGGTGGTCAGGCCTTGCTGGGCGTGGTCAGTGTGTTGTGTCAGCTGCAGGGCGCGCGCGCCCCCGCCAATGGGCCGACGTTACGCGCCAACAACCTTAAACAGCAACCCTTTCAGTTCAGGAACTGACGTGCTGTGGCACACCACGGCCGCGACCTCATCTCGCTTTCACCTTTCCGTGGGCTCGCCCGTGCTCCGACGCGCGTCACGCTTATAATCAACCTATTAATTGAAGTCGCCCAACCTGAATCAAAGATTCATTGTGAACTGACCACTGCCATTAAGAAAGTTAAGAAAAAGTGTATGATGGAGGCGTAGAGCGATACATCTCCAGCGCTGCGACCCATTTTGAACACCCTAATGATCTGTTTGGATCGGCGATGAAATTTGGCCGCGGTCCGGCCTGCCGCCCACTGCCATAGCGGTGCGACCTAGTCTGTCCGTGCACGTCAACTGGTTAGTTTGTCAATTCTTTTCAAATTTAATCATATTGACATACATAAATATGTAAATTTGCTACTAAATAAAGTGGCAGACGTGTTCCATTGCCTTTTAGACATAGCCAACAAGTGGCAAGTTCCTCCCAAATGTCCAAAATAAAACAAGCAAGTTTCTCTCAAATAGCAATCATCCATGCCATTATCCTTCAAACATCACGGGCCCAGATGATGTTTTGCTTCTCGATCCAAACCCTTTGTTCGGGGCCAGAGATGCTGTCAAAGTCAGTCAACATGATGCGGTTCTTCTTGGTCATGAACTTGGCTTCGGCCTCCAAGAGCCGGTCTAGACTTGGTGTCGGCCTCCACGATCCTAGCCTTGCCTTCGGCCTCGACGAGCCTAGACTTGACATTGGCTTCTTCCACCCCAAGAGACCTCATGTGGAGATCAACAAAGCGCTTGGCGGTGGCCTCTTTCTCTTTGCGCCATCTCTCCTCCCTCTCGGCATTGGCCTCTTCCTTTTTGACCATCAACTCCCTCAATTTGTCTTGGAACGCTAACAAGGAAGCTTGATGGTTGATGTTGGCCTTGGAGGCCTTGTGGCCTATATGCCAGCAGGCACGACCAACACTGCTTGCTGGACCATCGGTTGCAGGGTCGCCAAGGCATTGTGTCCATCGTCATCAAGGTCGATGGAACCATCTGTTGACTCTTTGCCATTGTCCTTCTTCACTCCCTCAATTTTTTTCTAAAGGGCATAGCTAGTTTTCCACTTCTTGATATCCTTGATCAACATCCAAATGTCTTGTTCTCATTGACCGTCTTGAAATGCTCCAAAGCTTGAACCACCTACACACAGGGCCGTCAATGAGCCTGAGCGAGGTGCACGGCCGCTCAGGGCCCCCATTTTCCTAAGGCCCCCGTATGTATTGGCCCAATACAAATAGCTCAGTCAATTTCCAGTATTTAGTCTAGCGGCCTACTCCTTGTGCCGCAGCTGCAGCCCAACTCCTGCCATTCACAGGCACCGGACGAGATTTTCCAATGGGCCACGAGGCTACCTCCCTTCTCCAATCACCTATGCGAAAAATCCTGATCGTGATCCTCCGAGAGTCTGCGTCGGCATTTGCGGAACAACGATAGGAAAACGAAAACCCCCCTCCGCCTGTGGTTTTCTACTTGCATGGCGCGTTGACGCGCGGCAGCGATTTGGGAATGCCAGCGATCTAGAGGAAAGCTAAATGTGAGCGATACAGAAGTGTCCTTGCGAGTCTTCGACACCCAGAGGCCAGATCGACAGGAAGTTTTGAGGTGCGTTTTCATCTGTTTCGCTTTTCTCTAGATCCCAGAGGCGTGTGCGCGGAATTATCGATCAAGGTAATATAATACTGACATACTGTTGGCCAGACAGCACTAGCAATTTTATGATTTACATGCAGTTGAATTATTTAGACTCAATTATCGTATCATCTTTGCTAATGAAACATGAAGAATCATGCATACTTGACATACTTCTGAACATTGTATGAAATATCACATTTAGTAGTTATATAATTAAATAAATAAATTATTTCGTTTTTCCAATTATTGAGTTTGAAAAAATAGGGACACAATTTAGGAAGTCGCATCGGGCCCCCCTTTCCTGGAGACGGCCATGCCTACACATATGGGCGACAATCCATGACACATGCCACATACATACAAGGTACATTGACAAGATGAAGAGGTTTTATCATATCAAGCATCATGAGCCCGTTGATTTGCCTTGTCACCGTCTCATACAAGCCTTCGAACTTTCTACACTCAACATGTATGAAGCCCAATCTCTTTGAGAGAGAGAGAGACCATTTCGATCACTATAGAAAGAGTTTGACACGAACTTCCTATGCTCATGGAAGTACTTGCCCGCACAACACCACTATGCATGTTCCTTTTGCTCAGCACCACATAGTAGATCTTGTGAAATCTCCATCCAAGATTTGCATTGCAACTTGTCCTCTTTGGTGGTGTACAGTGGCGGAGCTAGCCCCATCACTAAGCCTGGGCAAGGTTGAGGTGCGACCGTCTTTACCAGGATTTGCCCCCAAAAATCCGTATTTTAGCTAGCTCTTTCCTATAGATCTTAGAGGTGATTAGCAGACGAAGCCCGGGCAGCCGCCCGGGCAATGCCGGGCTGAAACTCCGCCACTGGTGGTGTATCTCGAGGTCCTTTGGCTCACCTTCTTTCCGTTGGCAAGTGTCGCCACAAGTTTCATGGCTAGTGTCGTGGTCATGGCTTGGGTGACGCCCTCGCCCACAAAGACACCATCGTTCTCAAACAATGGCTCATCGTTAATGGAGTAGGCATCTTCTTGAGTCTCAGCTTGCGTGTACAAGCCATTGTCCACATGCCCACAATTCGTTGATCATGTCAAACATGATGCCCTCGCCATTTTTCTCCATGAATTCCTACACACAAACTGACCATGACAAGCCATGGGGCACAAACAAATGGGCTAGTTGAATAAAGCCTCGCTAGGAACTTTGATTTGTTTATATACCACACGTGTATCAATATTTCCAATTAATAGGCTATAGCATGGCATAAAACTTATTATGAACTAACGAGAGATGATAATAAACACACTTTATTATTTGCTTGTAGGCATATCTCCAACGGAACGATGTCGGCAACGGTAGCCGCCGCTGCTGCTTGACGAGGGCGGAGGCACATAGTCGATGGTCGTGTGGAGCTCGGCGGAGATGCGGGTGGTGTGTGAGCAGAGACAAAGAGGTTGCGGCGGTAGACGGAAGCGGATGCGAGTGGGGCTAGGCGGCGTGCTAGAGCAGGAGGGCTAGGCCGCGTGCTCGCCAATGGAGAGGACTCCTACGGCGGTAGGCTGGTAGATCATGAGGAGAAGAGGCATCAGGGTGATTGCGGATAGGATATTGGGATATCAGAGTGTAGGTGATACCGAGCAAACCGGTCATTTGATTAGGCAGTAGCATAACCTCTAATTTTTCACTGCTCTGCGTTTGCCGATCCTAGAATTTGAAAAAGAGTTGCTCCGCGGTTTGTACATCAGTTTTATCTGGCTTCTCGAGTTTAGCTCCGTGGAGTTTGTGTGTTCGATGGTGCTCCGCTGCGGATTTCAGAGAAGCCAGAAGCTTGCCAAACACGTCCATAGAGTCTCCAATGCTTCCGCTCCTCCAGCGGACTGATGTTCTTACATCCCAACCTTCTCCACGACTGTTGTCATGGCAAGATCCAAGTGGTGCAACCCTATTATATCCAAGAATCTACATTAAATGAAATAAGATAAAACATTAATTTAGAGATGCTCTCCAACTATTCTTATTGTATCCAACTTGCCCGGGTTTCCTCATATAAACTGAGAAAAGTTTTTATACCCATCTTCTCTCTATTGAATGAGTATAACAATCTCCAGTTACCGTTCTTTTTTTTGTCAAAATATGCTTACTTTGCTCCGGTTGAAGCAGTCATGCACATATGGAAGTCCTCAAGAAGACCGACAACGCTTCTTAGTACTCTAACCGAGCACCGAAAAAATTCCAGATTCCAAAGGGGGCTTAATGAGAGTGCATGATTATCTTCTTTTTGCATTGACCATAAAAAAAGCAATCCAAAAACTGCTTGAACATTACTCTCTCGAACTAGGCTTTCGTCCGTTTTATAAATAAAGCCATATCGGCCAAACAGATACAAGGTGTAGGGGAGATACAAGGTGTAGGGGAGACCCCTTATACAAAGCAGATCAAAATAAACAAGAAAAACATGAAAAAACCTAAACTTGCCACCGAGGACAACGAGCCGATACCGGAGTGACCCGGGGCTCCACGACGACGCCCCCAAGAGGGTAACGACACACCGCGCCGCCGCCACCGCCGAGACCAAAGGTCAAGGGTTTTCACCCGGAGCCCTGTCGCGCGGAAGGTAGCCGCATCGGCGCCCCCAAGAAGGTAACGATACCCGTAGGCATCGCCGCCGATGGTGCCGAGGCACTGAGCTTTCGCCCGGAAAAACCTTCACCGCTCCCCGGCAACCGCCACGCCCATTGACCCCAAGATAGGTTGCTAACACACGATTTGGGAGTTGCCGAAGCAGAAGCGCCACCAACACCAAAGCCTCCCATCGCCCTCTCCTCGCCATCCACATGCCCGAGAGGAGGAACCACCACCAATGCCACAACGCTCGCCGTAGAGATGCCCGCGCAGTTCACCTTCCGAGGCCGCCGCCCCAGCATCCACGAGCTCTAGCCAAAGCTTCGACCACCGCCACATCGCGCCGCCAACGAGAAGGCCAGACAGGGCTCCTGGACTTGTAGGCACCGAGGCACCTGACGGCTTGGGGGAGGGGACCTTCCTTCCATCACCCGCGGTGAGAGCCGTTTGAACGCAGCAGCAGTGCAAAATAGGGCTAGAACAGGCCCAGATCAGGCCCGGCCCGCCAGCCAGGCCCAGATCAGGCCCCATCCGCTCCGCTGCTGCAACCATGCCGCCGCCGTCATCGGACACCTGCGCCCTGAGCAGCCCCGGACCCCGCCTCCACTATGCCAGCAAATCGCCATGGCTAGAGCTCGGGCCGAGATCGCCAGATCCCGCGCGCCTCCCCTACCACTAGGAGGGGAGGATGCGCCGCCTGAGGGGCTCCCTCAGGCGGCGCATCCTCCCCTCCAGCGCTGCCATGGTGCACCGCCGTCGGGCCGAGGGAGCCCTGATCTCCTCGCCTCGCGAGCGGGGAAGGGAAAGTCCGTCGGTGCCGGCCATAGATAGCAAAGCACTCCTTTGTTGAAGACAAAGTGAACAAAAAAAGAGTTAACAGACCAATTGTAAAGAATATATGTTCGTACGAAGCAACCTGGCCCAGTAAATCAGATCAATATAGTCCCATCTCGTAAACGCAAATGATCGTGTAGTGTTTTTCTAGCGGACCGTGTCTTCTTAATTGGAAGATTAATACTCTCCCGTCCCAAAATAAATAACCGACTTCACTTTATCTATATCTATACATTAAAATTTATCTAAATACATGTATATTTAGACAAATTAAAGTCATTTATTTTAGGACGGGAGTTAGTACTACTGATCCGTAAAAGGGTGGGTATTTGGACGATCTCTCGCCCAAATCGCTCTTATAATCCAAACTACCTATAGCTTAGGATAATCATGGTGCTACCAAAGGTACTCCTCCATCCCGACTAAGCTACACAGAGCAGTTTGACCAAATCGAGGTTATAAGATAAGCAATTATTTTCCTTTTTTTATGGTCACCGGGGAGGGAGAAAAACCCTCCACCAGAATTTTGATATATACGTAAGTGGGCCAAAAAGCCCGTGTGATTGTACAAGGTGGATAGTGGAGAGAAAACATAGAGAGAGAGGGGGGTACAGACTCTAGACTACTCCAAGACAGCGTAGCCAAGCGTCAGCGTCCTGTGCATTTTCAGGGGGCAGACGCACTCTCCAAAATCCAGCATCATCGCGACACATCCGAAGAAGAAGGGGGATGCTCGGGGCCTGATCTCTGAAGGCCACGGCGTTGCGGTGTTTCCACAGGTTCCAGCAGCATAGCAAGGTGAAGGTCGGGGCGGTAGCGGCAGGCACGGACGGGGGAGGGGCATAGGAGTAGAGCATCCGCAACTCAGCCTCAGGGGAAACCAAAACCAACAGACTCCCAGAAGCTCCGAGCGAGGCCGCAGCCAAACATAATGTGGTTGCCAGTCTCGAGGGAGGCATGGCAGATGGGGCAGTCAGCCTCTTCCGCCGAGAGGATTCCTTTCCGAAAAAGGGCAGCCCTAGATTGGATACGGCCTCGCGAGAGGAGCCACGCGAAGAACTGCACCTTGGACGGGGCGTGATTCAGCCAGACAAAGTCATGGAACAGCGCACCGACGCCACCCCAGTTTCGGAGCTTGAAGAACCCTGCAGCATTCAGGGCACCCGTCTTCTTACGACAGCGCGTCAACACTCGCACATCAGCCGCAGCGGTGAGGCAGATTGGAGAGAGCAAGCGCAGGAGGGACTGCAGCTGCCGCTCACCTGCGGAGTTCAGACGAGGGACCAGCGCACGGCGCACCCCCTAGTGACGACGGAGCGAACGTCGGCATTAGGGTCGAGCACATGGGAGAAGAGTGCAGGGAAGCGTTCACATAGCGGTTGTGTTCCAATCCAAGTATCTAGCCAGAAAGCCGTGCACAACCCGTCGCCCACCGCCGAGGAGGAGATGCTTCTGTACAGGGGCATCAGCTTTTTCAGGCAGCTCCAATGGTGACCAACGAGCCTTTTCCCTTCGGCCAGGCTCCAGGCCCAGCGAGGCCAGGGAGCATCACGGTCGGCATGCAGGCGGTGGAACATTTTCAGCTGCAGGCACTCATTTTTCTCGGCAAGATTCTTGATCCCCAGGCCACCTTTAGATTTTGGCCGACGGACCGCATCCCAGGCAACGAGACACTTGGCACCACTGACTTTCTCTTTCATATCCCACAGAAAAGCACGACGCAACCCTTCAATGGCCCGGAGCAGGGGGCAGGGAGATCGACAACGCCCATGGTGAAGGTGGGCAGGGCATCCAGCACAGCATTGAGGAGCACAATCCGACCGCCAGCAGAGAGGAGGATAGCGCTCCAGCCCGAGAGGTACTTGTCGACCTTCGCGATCAGGGGCGCGAAGTGGGCAAACCTGAGCTTCTGAGCAGTCAGTGGCAAGCCGAGATAGGTTTGCGGGAAGCCCTCCACTCGACAGCCAAGCGCAGCCTGGATATCCGCGAGCTCATCGACAGGGACATGCATAGGGACCATAGTGCTTTTGTGGAAATTGATTGTCAGCCCGGTAGCAGCAGCGAAATGGTCAAGTAGAGCCTTGAGGCGCCCAGCCGCACCTACATCAGCACGCATGAGGATCAGGGTGTCATCGGCATATTGGAGCACAGGGCAGGGCAAGGCGTCCTGCAGGGGGTGGCGCAGCAGCGGGTCCTGCTGAATCAATTGTTGCAGCACATCAGCAACCAACAGAAACAGGTAGGGGGAGCGGGTCGCCCTGCCGAAGCCCCCGTTTGCAGTCAATCCAGGCTCCCGAAATACCATTCAGCAAGACCGCAGACTTGGAAGAGGTGAGAATCATGTCCATCCAGTCGCACCACAGAGGGGGGAAACCACGAGCACCCAAGATAGCATGCAGGCTATCCCAATTGATTGAGTCAAAAGATTTTGAGAAATCTAGCTTCAGCACTAAGGTCGGTTTCTTTCGTTTGAAGCAGCACTGGACCAGCTCAGTCGCAAACACAAAATTTTCCGAGATGCTCCATCCAGAGAGAAAGCCCGACTGATTTTCATCGACCAGAGAGCCAATTTGCAGCTGTAGCCTCTGCAATGAGACGGGGCGAAACAGACTAGGCGAGAGCAGGCCATCAGTCTTGGGCAGCATCACAACGTGGGCCCTGTTGATCGCCCCAGCTAAGCATTCTTCTCGCCGATCGCAGAGAAGAGCCGCAACATAGCAGGCCGCACAGTGGTCCAAGCGGCCTGATAGAAAGATGGGCCCAAACCATCCGGCCCGAGGGCACTGATCTGGTCCATGCTGTCGATCGCAGCCTTGATCTCTTTCTCCCCGAACGGGGCCGTGAGGGCCGGGCCATCCACACGGGCGGCACCACGGTAGAGGCTGTCCAGGTCAAAGCCCCACTGAACAGGCCTTTCACGGCCCAGAAGGTCCGCGTAGAAGCGGTTCAGCGTCGCCGCCTTGGCGTCATGGGCGACGAAGATTGCACCGTCGACCTCCAGCTCGCGGACCATGTTGCGGTGGAGGCGCTGAGAGGCACGGGCATGGAAATACCATGTGTTCTCATCCCCCTCCCTGATGGCACGGAACTTGCCCCGTTGCTTCCAGCAAGCAGCAGAGCGGCACACCGACTTCTCCAGCTCCGCCCTCGCCTCAAGGCGTAAATCACGTTCAGGACCTGAAAGCACACGGGCCTCTTCGAGGGCGTCAAGGAGAGCAATAACAAAATGACAATTATTGTCGAAAAAGGGGATGAACCGATGACCTTTTTTCCAAACCTTGGCGACCGCTCGGAACCGCTTAATGCAGGCAGCTAGATCGAGAGCGGCGTCCCGGGCGGGCACGGGGGAGACCCAGCGGCATAGGGTGGAAGGGAGAAAGGTTGGGTCAAGGAGACAAGAATTTTTTAAGCGGAAGCGCGAGGAGCTGGGGATAGAGGTGGAGGCGGTGACGACAAGGGGTGGTGGTCGGAGGTGGGGCGAGGCAGCGAGCTGAGGGAAGAGTTGGGGAAAGCAGCGTTCCACGCAGGGTTAAAGAAGGCACGGTCCAAACGAGCCAGGACCGACGCAGCCTGGCCATTTGACCAGGTGAAGCGACAATCACACAGGTCCAGCTCGAACCAGCCAACCTCTCTAATCAGTGCGTTGAAAGCGGCTGCGAGCCCCTGGTTAAAGTTGCCATTGTTCTTCTCATTGGGGTATCGAATGAGGTTAAAATCTTCGACGACGAGCCAAGGGCCATTGATAGATGTGGAGAGCTCCGTCATCTCACCGACGAAATCAGCAGTGAGGTTGTGGTTAGAGGGGGCGTAGACGTTCGTGAGTGTGAAGGCAAGGTCGGAGGTAGTAGAGACGAGGAGGGTGGATAGGTGGAAAGCACCACGAGTGATCGTGGAGACTGAGAGGAGGCGGGCATCCTAGGCAGTGGCAATGCCTCCTCTAGTGCCCATGGTGCCTACAGTGACGAAATCAGAGAGGTGGTAAGGGAGGAAGGACTTTGCTTTGGCAGAGTCGAGAGACGAAATTTTTGTTTCATGTATACAGACAACTAACGGACATGCATGGGATAATGCATCGCGAGCCACATAACATTTGTCATCATCGCCCAGACCTCGCAGGTTCCAGGAGGCGATCGACAAGAGTTTTTGGGTTGTGCTATCCATCCCACCTAAAGACACCTAGGACACACAGATTACAGAAAGACAGCGAACAACACCGCTTAGCTTGAACAGAAGAGGGGAGACAGACATAATGGAGGAGCAGAAAACATCACTGCTCCTTTTGATTAACAGGGGGAAAGGAGGGGCAAGCCTATTGCATGCAGCGACGATCATGGGGGTCTTGGTCTTGCTAATCATCGGACCTCTAGGCACCGAGGAGACGCTGCCAAACACTGCTGCTTTAAGCGTGGACACAGAATTCTTACCCATTGGGGACAACTTGTTCAGCAGCTTGTTCTTAGCGACGTGCGCCTGCAGCCTGGCCGAGCAGCTCTTCAGGGTGTCCTTGAGCTCACAAAGCTTCACAGCTTTAGTCACCATGTCCATATACATCTTTGGTTCCTTCGTGGCCAGGCGGGAGCTTTTCCGAGCTGCAGGCGGCTCAGCAGTGGCGAGCTCCGTTAGCGGCGCAGCCTCGAGCCCAGCAGTGATGGTGCTAGTCGCCCTCTCCGCATCGCCATCAGCAAGCTCAGTGATGGTCGCCCTCCGCTTGAAGGGCTCTGGCGAGGAGGCATCCGATGTGATCACTGAGCATCCCGAGTCACTCCACGGTTCAGACCGGGCCTCCGATCCACACAGAGATGAGAGCGGTGAGGGAGGTGGAGCGGCGAAACCCATGGTTCTGCCAAGGTGAGGCGGGGAGCAAAAAGCATGGGTAGCCACCGTTAGAGGGGAGGCAGCTTCCAGGAGGATAGCAAGGGCACGCCGCCCCTTGGACAGGCGGGGCAACACCCCCATGGTCGGGCAGGGGGTCGGGGTCGGCGCCGGCGCGGGCAGAGGCCCTCCCGTAGAGAGGCAGCCTGTGGCTGTGGCAGAATGGCAGTGGCGGCGGGCCGAAGTAGCGGCGGTACTCGCCATCTGAAGTGTATCGCGGCATAGTAAATCAAAATTTTCTACGGATGCGAACAGAGGGAAGCCAAGATCTAATCTAGGAGATGCAAACAACGAGAGAGATTGGATTAGATCTTCATACCCTTGAAGATTCGCACAGCGGAACGTTCGTCGGAACGTGGGTGATGTGGTCGTACTCGCTTCTCCTCCTCGCGATCTGATCCGATCTAGCACCACAAGTGGCGGTGCCTCCGTGAGATGCACACATGCAACACCTCGACGTCTCCTCCTTCCTCGGTCCAGCAAGTATGGTGGAGAGACGGATTGGATCTACAACACGACGGCGTGGTGTATATGGTGGAGAGTTTCTGCAGCAGGGCTTCGCCTACACGTAGACGGGAGGGAGAGAGAGAAGGGCAGCAGGGCGACTGGCTTGAGGGGAAGGTGTGAGGGGTTGGTGCGCCCCCACCCCTCTTTATATAGAGGGGGGTGCAGCCCTAGCCCCTCCCCCAAGCCCAAACCGGTGGCCCCAAAGGATAAGGAGTGGGGGGCAAGGAAACCCCCCCTTCTAGAAGGTCTATCTCGAGTTTAAACCTCTCTTGGCCGGCTGGTCCCTATGGGGCCTTGTGCCCCTAGCCCAATGCATCCAGGACACTCCCTCATAGGCCCATGCCCCCTCCCGGAAGGTGGGGCCACGTTGGCCTCCTTCCGGAAGGTTTTAGAAGCTTCCGGTACAATACCGATTAACCCGGAACAATTCTGAACTCCAAAAACTGCACTGCCTTATATGAATCTTATTACGGACCACTCTGGAACCTCTCATGATGTACCGGATCCCATCCGAGTCTCCGAACAAAAACTCATAAACCAATTATCCAATCTATCCTAGCGTCGAGACACGTTAAGTGTGTGACCCTGCGGGTTCGAGAATATGCAGACATGATCTTCTATCAATAATCAACAGCGGGGTCTGGAAACCCATATTGACTCCCACACATTCATCGATGATCATATCGGATGAACCACGATGCCAGGATTCAATCAATCCCATATATATATTCCCTTCGTCTCGCGATATTTTACTTGCCCGAGATTTGATCGTCGGTACCGTCATACCTAGTTCAATCTCGTTCACAGCAAGTACTTTACTCGTTCCGTAATCCGATATCACTTTGTGATTAACTCCTTAACCACATGCTTGCAAGCGATGTTGATATCAATTACCGAGTGGGCCCGAAGTATATCTCTTCGACTTGGGAGGGACAAATCCCATCTCGATACATACAACCCAACAGATACTTTCCGATCACCTGAGAGACACCTTTATGATCACCCTCTCATAGGATGACGTTTGATGACCTCAAAGCTTTCTTCCGATACCAGGGAGTTGTATTATCTCATGGTCTAAGGAATACAATATTTGACATTAGAAAAGCTTCGCAAAGATGAACACGATGACACGATCTAATTGCTTCGCTTAGTTTGGGTCTGTCCATCATATCATTCTCCCAATGATATAATCTCATTATTAATCGACAACTCATGTCTATGGTTAGGAAACCTTAACCATCATTAATCAATGAGCTAGTCCATAGAGGCGTACTAGGGACACGGTGTTGTTCACAAACCACACAAGTATTAAAGTTTCCGCTTAATACAATTCTAGAATGGAATATAAACATTATCATGAACAAGAATTATAATAATAACATCTTTATTATTGCCTCTAGGGCATAATTCCAACAGTCTCCCACTTGCACTTGAGTCAATAATCTAGTTTACATTTGGCAACAATCTCACACCCATGGCACTGAGGTGCTGATCATGTTTTACACGTGGAAGAGGTTTAGTCAATGGATCTGCGACATTCAGATCCGTATGTACTTTACTAATCTTCAGATCTCCATCTGCTATATAATCTCGGATTATATGAAACTTGCGGTTGATATGCTTGGTCTTTGGATGATATCTTGGTTCCTTAGCGAGTGCTATGGCGCCAGTGTTGTCACACAATATCTCCAGTGGGTCCAATGCACTTGGAACCACGCCAAGCTCAGTGATGAAGTTCCTGATCCAAACTCCTTCACTTGACGCTTCTGCAGCAGCCATGTATTCCGCTTCTACTGTAGATCCCGCGATCACGCTTTGCTTGCAGCTTCTCCAGCTCACAGCTCCTCCATTCAAAATATACATGTATCCTGTCTGAGATTTAGAATCATCTTTGTCGGTGTCGAAACTAGCGTCGACGTAACCTTTTACGATGAGCTGTTCATCACCCCCATAGACTAAGAACATTTCTTTAGTCCTATTTATGTACTTTAGGATGTTCTTCACGGTTGTCCAGTGTTCCACTCCTGGATCACTTTGATACTTGCTCGTCAAACTAAGAGCATTGGACACATCCGGTCTAGTACACAGCATGGCATACATGATAGAACCTATGGCCGAGGCATAAGGCACTTTGCTCATAGCTTCCCTATCATTTACCGTAGCTGGACACTGATCCTTGCTCAATATCTTACCTGACAACATGGGCACTGAAACTTTCTTTGCCTTATCCATTCTGAACCTTTTCACAACTTTGTCTAGGTATGTACTCTGGCTTAAAGCTATCAGGCGTCTTTGTCTATCTCTATAGATCTTGATGCCCAATATATAAGCAGCTTCACCTAGGTCTTTCATTGAAAAACACTTGTTCAAATAACTCTTCACATCGTTAAGCATGTTGATGTCATTTCCAATAATCAATATGTCATCCACATATAGTACCAGAAACGTCACCGAGCTCCCACTCACTTTCTTGTAGATACAAGCTTCGTAGCAATTTGGAACAAATCCAAAGCTCTTAATCACTTGATCAAAACGAAGGTTCCAACTCCGAGATGCTTGCTTCAGTCCATAAATGGAACGCTGAAGTTTGCATACTTTATCAGCATCCTTAGGATCGACAAAACCTTCGGGTTGCATCATATACAACTCTTCATCAATGTTGCCATTGAGGAACGCAGTCTTGACATCCATCTGCCATATTTCATAATCATGAAACGCAGCAATTGCTAATAAAATCCGAATGGACTTAAACATCGCTACGGGAGAGAAAGTCTCATCGTAGTCAACACCTTGAACTTGTCAAAAACCTTTCGCGACAAGCCGTGCTTTATAGACGGTAACATTACCATTCGCGTCCGTTTTCTTCTTGAAGATCCATTTGCACTCAACGGCCTTTCGGTCGCTAGGAGGGTCCACCAAAGTCCATACTTGGTTTTCGCTCATGGATCCTAGTTCGGATTTCATGGCTTATAGCCATTTCTCAGAGTCTGGGCTCATCATCGCTTCCTCATAGTTCGTAGGTTCACTGTCTTCTACCAACAAGACAGTCAAGACAGGGTTGACGTACCACTCAGGAGGGGCACGCGACCTTGTCGACCTGCGACGTTCAGTAGCAGCATCGTCCGAAGCTTCATGATCCTTGTTATTAGCTTCCTCTATTGTTGGTGCAGGCGGCACTGAAACAATTTCAGGTGCTGCGCTACTCTCCAATTCAAGATAAGGTTCAATAACCTCGTCTAGCTCTACTTTCCTCCCACTCACTTCTTTCGAGAGAAACTCCTTCTCAAGAAAGGAACCGTTCTTTGCGACAAACACTTTGCCTTCGGTTCTGTGATAGAAGGTATACCCAATAGTTTCCTTAGGGTATCCTATGAAGACGCATTTCTCCGCTTTGGGTTCGAGCTTATCCGGCATCAATTTCTTGACGTAAGCTTCGCATCCCCAAACTTTAAGAAACGACAACTTAGGTTTAGCACCAAACCACAGTTCATACGGTGTCGTCTCAACGGATTTAGACGGTGCCCTATTTAAAGTGAATGCAGCGGTTTCTAATGCATAACCCCAAAATGATAACGGCAAATCAGTAAGAGACATCATTGATCGGACCATATCTAATAAGGTTCGATTCCGGCGTTCAGACACACCATTGCGCTGTGGTGTTCCGGGTGGCGTGAGTTGCGAAACGATTCCACTTGCTTTAAGATGCGTGAGAAAATCATAACTCAAATATTCACCTCCACGATCGGATCGTAGAAACTTAATCTTTCTGTTACGATGGTTCTCCACTTCATTCTGAAATTCTTTGAACTTTTCAAACTTTTCAGATTTATGTTTCATTAAATAGATATACCCATATCTACTTAAGTCATCGGTAAAAGTGAGAAAGTAGCGATATCCACCGCGCGTCGAAATGCTCATCGGTCCGCATACATCGGTATGTATGATTTCCAACAAGTCCGTTGCTCGCTCCATCATACCGAAGAACGAGGTTTTGATCATCTTGCCCATGAGGCACGGTTCGCATGTGTCAAATGATTCAAAATCAAGAGACTCCAAAAGTCCATCAGAATGGAGTTTCTTCATGCGCTTTACACCAATATGACCTAGACGACAGTGCCACAAATAAGTAGTATTATCACTATCTACTTTGCATCTCTTAGCCTCAATGTTATGGATGAGTGTTTCATCCCTTTCGATATTTAGAAGAAATAAACCATTCACAATAGGTGCATGACCATAAAAGATGTTACTCATATAAATAGAACAACCATTATTCTCCGATTTAAATGAATAACCGTCTTGCAATAAACAAGATCCAGAAATAATGTTCATGCTCAACGCAGGCACATAATAACACTTATTAAGGTTTAAAACTAATCCCGAAGGTAAAACTAAGGAGAGCGTGCCGACGGCCATCACATCAACTCTTGATCCGTTTCCAACGCGCATCGTCACCTCATCCCTCGCAAGCCGCCGTCTATTCCGTAGCTCCTGTTTCGAGTTACAAATATTAGCAACTGAACCGGTATCAAATACCCAGGCACTACAACGAGGGCTAGTAAGGAAAACATCAATAACATGTATATCAAATATACTTTTGATGGTGCCAGCCTTCTTGTCCGCTAAGTACTTCGGACAGTTGCGCTTCCAGTGACCCTTGTCCTTGCAATAGAAGCACTCAGTGTCCGGCTTAGGACCAGACCTGAGCTTCTTCTCAGCAGGGGCAACGCGCTTGCCGCCGCCTTTCTTGAAGGGCTTCTTTGCACCCTTACCTTTCTTAAAGGTGGGGGGCTTGTTGACCATCAACACATGATTATTCTTTTTGATGTCCACCTCCGCTACTTTCATCTTAGCGAAGAGCTCAGTGATCATATCAGTGGAACCAATCTGATTGTGAGAAACTACAAAACTTTTGTAGCTAGGAGGGAGTGACTGCAGAACTCTGTCAATCTTGAGCTCCTCTGGAATCTTGCAGTCCAGTTGCTCAAGGCGTTGAGTGTAGCCCGACATCTTAATGGCGTGCTCACTAATGGAACTCCCTTCCTCCATCTTGTAGTTAAAGAATTTTTTAGAGATCTCATATCTTTCAGAACGGGCCTGAGTCTGAAACATAGTTTTCAGCTCCTCAAGAATCTCAAAGGGCCCGACGAACTCCTCAAAACGATTTTGAAGATCCGATTCCATAGCATACAACATGGCGATCTTAATCAAATCATAATCATCCTTGCGCGACTGATAAACAACTTTCTCATCAACCGGCGCATCTATAGCAGGGGCGTCACCTAGCGCTTTCTCAAGGACATAGTCCTTTTGTCCGCCAGCGAGAATGATTCTTAGAATGCGGAACCAAATGGTGAAGTTAGACCCATTGTTTCTAAGCTTTTCTATCTCAGCAAAAACGTTGAAGTTGAAGTTGGACTTAGCCATGTGATCTACAGTATTTGCAAGTACAATTTAGACTATGTTCATGATAACTAGTTCAACTTAATCAAATTACTAGATGAACTCCCACTAAATTCAACATCCCTCAAGTTGTTTAGTGAACACGATCCAAATTCACCACACCTAATCCGATCATCACGAGAAGAGATGTGGTTTCAATGGTGGACAACGAAGTGTCGATCATATCATTCATATGACTCATGCTTAACCTTTCGGTTCATGTGTTCCGAGGCCATGTCTGTACATGCTAGGCTCGTCAAGTTAGACCCAAGTATTTCCGCGTGTGCAAAACTGGCTTGCACCCGTTGTATGTGAGCGTAGAGTCTATAGCACCCCATCATCACGTGATGCTTGGACACGACGAACTTTCGCAACGGTGCATACTCGGGGAGAACATAGTTTTATCTTGATCTTTAAGTGAGGAATCATCTTATAATGCTACCGTCGCGATCTAAGCATAATAAGATACATAAAAGGATAAACATCACATGCATATAACTTTATGTGACATGGTATAGCCAATCTTCGCGCAATGATCTCCATCTCGTGCGTTCCGGCATGATCTCCATCACTCCACCATGATTGCCTCCACCACGAATAGCAACTACAACTATTGCTAACTACTTAGCAATAAAGTGAAACTATTACATGGCGCATAAGAAGTTGACACACATGTCATACACAATTATAAAGACAACCATATGGCTCCTGCTAGTTGTTTACTCATCGACATGCAAGTCGTGAAACATTACAAAACATGATCATTGCATACCTTATACACATCACATCTTGGGCCATACCATATCACAGAAAACACTCCCTGCAAAAACAAGTTAGACGCCTCTACTTTGTTGTTGCATGTTTTACGTGGCTTATGGGAGTAGATGCTAAGAGCGATTCTTACCTACGGAAAGCCACAACGGTGATATTATGATTGCCAAACTCCGGTGTTAATCCCATGACAACTATAGTGAGAGAAACTGACATCCACCAGCCGCATGTGTGGAACAAGCCACACGTCAAGTGCGGAGCCGGTCTCGCGAACGACGTCGCGTAAGGTTGGCCTGAACCGCTTCAATCTCACTATCCCCCGTCATAAGAAGAACACAAACAAGAGGCTAGCAACAGAAAACATCAATGCCCGCAACAACCATGTTGCGTTCTACTCGTGAAACACATCTACGCATAGATCTAGCTCTGATACCACTGAAGTGTTTCGCGGCATAGTAAATCAAAATTTTCTACGAATGCGAACAGAGGGAAGCCAAGATATAATCTAGGAGATGCAAACAACGAGAGAGATTGGATTAGATCTTCATACCCTTGAAGATTCGCACAGCGGAACGTTCGTCGGAACGTGGGTGATGTAGTCGTACTCGCTTCTCCTCCTCGCGATCCGATCCGATCTAGCACCACAAGTGGCGGTGCCTCCGTGAGATGCACACGTGCAGCACCTCGACGTCTCCTCCTTCCTCGGTCCAGCAAGTATGGTGGAGAGACGGATTGGATCTACAACACGACGGCGTGGTGTATATGGTGGAGAGTTTCTGCAGCAGGGCTTCGCCTACACGTAGTCGGGAGGGAGAGAGAGAGAAGGGCAGCAGGGCGACTGGCTTGAGGGGAAGGTGTGATGGGTTGGTGCGCCCCACCCCTCTTTTTATAGAGGGGGGCGCAGCCCTAGCCCCTCACCCAAGCCCAAACCGGTGGCCCTAAAGGATAAGGAGTGGGGGGCAAGGAAACCCCCCCTTCTAGAAGGTCTATCTCGAGTTTAAACCTCTCTTGGCCGGCTGGGCCCTATGGGGCCTTGTGCCCCTGGCCCAATGCGGCCAGGACACTCCCTCATAGGCCCATGCCCCCTCCCGGAAGGTGGGGCCACGTTGGCCCCCTTCCGGAAGGTTCTAGAAGCTTTCGGTACAATACCGATTAACCCGGAACAATTCCGAACTCCAAAAACTGCACTGCCTTATATGAATCTTATTCTCCGGACCACTCCGGAACCTCTCGTGATGTCCCGGATCCCATCCGAGACTCCGAACAAAAACTCATAAACCAATTATCCAATCTATCCTAGCGTCGAGACACGTTAAGTGTGTGACCTTGCGGGTTCGAGAATATGCAGACATGATTTTCTATCAATAATCAACAGCAGGGTCTGGAAACCCATATTGACTCCCACACATTCATCGATGATCATATCGGATGAACCACGATGCCAGGATTCAATCAATCCCATATATATTCCCTTCGTCTCGCGATATTTTACTTGCCCGAGATTTGATCGTCGGTACCATCATACCTAGTTCAATCTCGTTCACAGCAAGTACTTTACTCGTTCCGTAATCCGATATCACTTTGTGATTAACTCCTTAACCACATGCTTGCAAGCGATGTTGATATCGATTACCGAGTGGGCCCGAAGTATATGGCGTTGACCTCTCACCCTCAACCAATCAAACATGAATATTCGCCGCATAGCAACATAGCCCTTCGGGGTCTCTCCGACTTGGGAGGGACAAATCCCATCTCGATACATACAACCCAACAGATACTTTCCGATCACCTGAGAGACACCTTTATGATCACCCTCTCATAGGATGACGTTTGATGACCTCAAAGTTTTCTTCCGATACCAGGGAGTTGTATTATCTCATGGTCTAAGGAATACAATATTTGACATTAGAAAAGCTACGCAAAGATGAACACGATGACACGATCTAATTGCTTCGCTTAGTTTGGGTCTGTCCATCATATCATTCTCCCAATGATATAATCTCATTATTAATCGACAACTCATGTCTATGGTTAGGAAACCTTAACCATCATTAATCAATGAGCTAGTCCATAGAGGCGTACTAGGGACACGGTGTTGTTCACAAACCACACAAGTATTAAAGTTTCCGCTTAATACAATTCTAGCATGGAATATAAACATTATCATGAACAAGAATTATAATAATAACATCTTTATTATTGCCTCTAGGGCATAATTCCAACACCATCCACAAAGGACCGTTCATACGGCCAGACCTTTACGACCTCCACTCGGACTACCCTGGTCCCCCATGGGCTGTGCACCAGCCACACATCATTCGGTACGCCATGGGCCGTTTCTAGCAGCACAATGGCCTTGACTACAGACATGTCTCTCCCCAACAAGCATATGGGGTCGATCTCCAACACCTCCCCGAAGCGGTGAAAGAAAGCAGTGACGCCGTCAGGGGTCACTTGCTTAGCAGCGAGGGGGGACGCCCACAACAGGGCGCATGTGTTGATGTGTAGTGGGACACGCTGGGCATCCTCCTCCCGCTACAGACGGATGTGCACGTCCTCATGCATGATGTCAGGGAGGGTCATGGCTATCTCACGTGTAGCATGCGAACGGAAGCGCACGTACGTGGCCCCAATGCCAGAGCGGACCAGCTCGAACTGCAGGTGCGGGATGCTGTGGAAGAGGGCCTCCGTGATGGATTGGATAGGGTTGAAGAAACCATTGGGGGGGTCCAGCCACACCACGTCCAGGCGGCGCGCGGCCTCCAGATCCCCTGTCGGCATGAAAACCTCCAAGGAGTCGGGGCGCTCCGACGAGGCAGGAACAGAGGGCTCCCCGCTGACTTCTTACTCTTCATAGAGCGAGCCGCCCAAGACGACCGAGGACAGGGTAGCAGGGGAGTTCGTAGGTGGGCCCGCAGAGCCGGTGGAGGCCGCGCGGGGAGCGCGCGACGGCGAAGGGTAAGTGCCAATATCGCGAACATGTGGGAAGGGTGGCAGGTCCTCATCTGCGGCACCGAGCAGTCCCGAGGCCGAGCCCGAGCCACGACGCAGGGACATCGGGGACAGAGGCATCATGGGGACCGGGGCAGTGGAAGGACGGAGGCGACGAGAGCCGAGAGCGGATGGGAAAGGAAAGGTGGGGCGAGGGGATGGAGGGGCGGAGGTAGGCGTACTAGGCGGCGAGGGGGGGCGAACGGTAGGCGAAGGGCGAGGCATGCCGCACTCCAGGAGACGGTGGCCGGACCGGCCGCACCCACGACAGACAACAGGGTCGCGGCACCCAGAGACAGATTGGTGTTTGAGGGAGGCAAGGCAGCAGAAACAGTTCCCTTCCAGGGAGCGGATCAGTGTGGATTTTGAAGGGAGGACGGAGCTGGTCTCCCGGGGGATAGCAGGGCGTTGAGGTACGAGAGTTGGGTGGTGGCAGACGGGGCAGTGAATGAGGATGGGGTGGGCGGTGCCTCGCGCCCCGCGCAGCCCGCGCCATTCTCGCACGCGTCGTTCGGTGCAGAGGGAGTTGAAGACGGCTCAGAGCTCTGCGCCATGCCCTGTCCAGGCGAGGGGACATTTGAGGGTGCCAGGGAAAGGGGCAGCAAGCATGGATAACTTTAGTGTTAGCTGGTGGATAACTTATACCCATATTCCTGGATAACTGCTATGTTAGCTGCTGGATAACTTATACTCATATGCCTAGATAACTGTTGTATAAACTGGTGGATAACTTGATGATTATACCTCCCATGTGTGATTTCCGATCTCTGATCGTGTAATATCTTCATTCATAACTTGCACAATAACATTTGTGTGCGAAACAACATCATGTTCCTCCTCATTTTCTGGGTCTGGTTCGGCATTAAGGTCGATATCCATGGTGTCTCCACTGTAAAATCGAAATATGCAACATGTCAAGAATTTTGGTAGCGATAATAGGATGTCAATTTAGTAATAATATGGCGACGCCAAGCGGGCTACTACTCCAAGGTCAGAGCTGACATACGAAGCAGCGGAGCGGCACGAGGCGATCATGGCAGTGGAGGCAGCATGCTAGCAAGAAGGAGCTTGCGACACGCTGTGTCAAGCATGGGATCGTCAACATCGTGTCCGATTCCGAGTGATCGCCGACCCTGTCACCGACGCAACTAGCGGGCTCCCGTGAGGATTCCCAGCGTTGCGTTTTGGTTAGGGTTAGGGTTGCAACTTCTTTTCGGATGATCTAATGTATATATGATCGACTGTACGTGACGATTCGAAGTTTGATCCGACCATGTTCATGTTTAATTTTACCGCGGAGTCAGCGTTGTCTAATTTTTTAAAAGTTCAGTTTCATAATTCAGCACCTGTTCGTACCGATGCATCTTCAAACTGAAAAGGTGTTTAGATTCACTCTTACATACTGCAACCCGGATAACTCATTGTGTTACGGGTGGATAACATTTGGATTAAAAAAAATTCGTCAAAACATATCAACATGTGATCTAGTTTCGAAGATCTTGTCACGGCTAGACTAACAGTGAAAACGGATTTTAAATCGGACTAATGATTTGACCTACAATACATTTTCAATTTTCGGATTTTAATGTAGCTAGCTAATATCGGTTTTGTCCTTTAGTGCCTATTTCACGTGTATATGAGGTGTCTCAAATCTCTGCTATTTTGGATCGCGAAGCCGGACACAGCAGAGCAACGGCTGTCCGATTCGCCAGGTTCTAATTTTTGTAGAACGATAGTTAGGTAGCAAAGTCTTTTTTTTTTCGGGTAAGAAAAAACTCGGTTCTTTAACATACTACGCGCTACTGGGTTTTTTAGCCATCGAACACAACCGATAAAGAAAGGAGGAGCTGGGGTGCGGGAGGGAGAACCGCTGGATGGACTCCACAGGTCAGGTCGCAGTCGCACCGAGCGTGCACAGGCAAGCCGCGTCCTAATTAACCGCCGCCTCCCCAGCGCCCCAAACAACACCCCGGCGCGCCTCCATCTCAAGGTCCCGACTCCCGAGGCGAGAACTCGTAGCCGCCGCCACCTCCGGCTTCTCCCACGGTAAGTCCCAGATCTGCTGCCGGAGGCAAGAACTCGCCGCCGGTGCTTCCTAAATGGTCTCTCGCTGTCCTAAACGCTGGCCCCAAAAACGAGCTTCAAGGGAGTCGCAGGCTCTGGATCGACGCATTGTCAGTTGTCACCAATCGGGGCAGAGTTTGTACTCGCGTGCGTCCGCGAGGACATCGCAAACTTCCTCCCTCCGTCCGCGCCTGGCCCACATGGCAGTGACCTCATACCGGCCTTCTGCGCTTCCCGTTAATGGCGGCCGGCCGCTGAAACGTGGCAACCCGTCTGCTTCCTCGCTGACCCTGCTGCGGCTGCTTCTCCTCGTCGACTGCGGACACGGGAAGGACACTGCGTCGCCGCCAATGCCATACCGGCCTCTTGCATAAGGGGGCTTGCATCTCTCCCCAACAATCCACCCCGTATCCCCCGTTCTGCGCCCACCCACCACACGCCCACTGTCATGTACACCGGTCGCTGTTGGCTTCACGTTTAGGAGGCACGCCGCCGCCGCCGCCGCCGCCATTCATCGACCTCACTGAGGACGATGACGAGTAAGGCGCCGACGGAGTTTCTTCGTAGTTTAAGTTTAAGCTAGTTTATTTTTATTGTATGACCTATGTAAATTAAATAATTTCAATACATTTTGGATAAAAAAAAGATTTGCTCTCATGTCAGACGCACTCCTGGACATGGGAGGACAATGCATCCCCATCATTGGTATCCAATTTGCTCCCCATCATTGGGATGCTCTTAGATCTATTATGTAGCCTTGATTTTGGCGCCTTCACTTTTCTTGAGTGATCCGATTCTAGTTGCCAGAGTGCTTGAGCTTTTCATGCGATGTCGTATCTTGGATTGTTGTCCCTCCTCTTTTTTTTTGTTCGTTGGGGGGATCTGTTATTCCTCCTTTTCTGTTCATTGGGGATATCATCCTTACGGTATTATAATTAAATCGGGTATTCGATCCCTAGCTGTGGTTTCAGGTTTAGTTTTATCCTTGTCGATTTTGGGTTAACACGGCTTTTCTGAGGTCGAGATGTTGGCCCTTTTGGAATTTGATTGTGTAACTGTTTAAAACAGTTAAGCTGTACGATAGCTGAAAGCTTGGATTTTTTTTTTCCTTTTCTCAAGGGTTCGAAATATGCGGAAAAGGAAGAGAAGGGATGTTCCCTCTAGAACAAAGAGCAGTAAGTCATTTTGTCTTATGCGCTTATTTGTATGTACAGTTTTTCCGAAGCGTTGACAACTACTCTCTATAATGCTTCTGTAGAGGCATTAGATAGATTTATTGATCGTGAAGGTGGTGTACTCAGTCAAGAACTTGCTGCAGAGTTGTCTCCAAGCATTGTCTCCATTGCCTCGTTTGATGGTGATATATTGTACTGTATGCGCATTACTTTTCTAGCTGTATCTAATCATCATGACTGAAGTTCTGTCCCTGTGTAGGCACAAAGCTCCATTCTCAATGCACAGGCATAGTTGTCGAAAATGATGAACTAGGTGCATCTTACGTGACATCTAGAGATCTGGTTACAACTAGAGGTTCAGGTTTAAACCGTATGCTAAAGGTTGGTCTATTGCCAATTTTTCTGCACTTCCTCACCGTTGCAGATTTTATTTTGCAAGAACATGCACATAATTACTCCATATCCTGTATCTTTTTATATCAATTAGATGAGGTAGCCAAGAAGGCTCAACTGTGCATTGTCCTCAATGTGACAAACAGAAAATGAAACAAAGAGGTCTATACACCAAAAGACAACTAGCAAAACACCTAGTAGACCTTATCTAATCATATTGTATCTTCGCTTGCTGATTTAAGATGTCTGTAATCATTTGATTAGATCTTATCTAATCATATTGTATCTTTGCTTGCTGATTTAAGATGTCTGTAATCCATTTGATCATTCGTACACCTGTTGTCTTGTTGTGCTATTGCAGATACAAGTACGTCTACCAAACGGGAATGTGGTGAATGCATCTATGCAATACTACAGTGTAGCTTACAACATGTTTTTTGTAACCACTGAGTTCTTCCCCCATCTCCGCGCAGCTCGTTTACCACAAATGCAAGTTGAGTCTTCCACCAAGTTATTAGCTGCAAGTCTATTCATGCCAGACAAACTTTGGGTCACCGCTGGGGAACTGACTAACAGTCCGACTGGAGAAAACAGCCATGAAATCATGTGGTCCACGTGCGATATCACTGAGGTGCGCGGTCAATTATATTGTCCTAATTTTTCTAGCTCTCTTTTGAGGCATCACATATTTTTACTGTGTGCTAGGCTGGAAGCGGTGGACCTCTTGTGGATTTTGACGGGAATATTGTTGGAATGAACCTCCGTATGACAGAGCGAAAAACCTCCTTCGTACCAGCAAAGCGAATTGTTGAATGTATGCACGAGCTTGGGTTATGGTATGCCATCTATACTTTAATTGTACTGATGAAAAATACAAACACAGAATGTGTTTTATGAAATCTATGAGTGTGTTTGCTTTCAACCAAAGCAGGCTAGATCAAAAAAGTTTGCTGGCCCATCTGAATTGGTTGATCTGTGGAATGGCGGTTTTTTTTACGAACGTTTTCTGTAGAAGTGTCCGTCTAATTAAACATGTCTAGCACAACCGAATAGCAGGCCAACACACCTCACTGATTTTTTCCTAAAAAAAGTTGCCGTGTGTTCAAAGGATGATGATTTGATGACTATTTGTTGCTGTTCCGGTTTGATTATAGTTGGATTAGTTAGTCATGTTGATTGAAGTTAGCGATGCCTAGTCTCACTTTGAATGCATGGTGAC
Source organism: Avena atlantica (assembly GCA_910589765.1). Classification (NCBI taxonomy): domain Eukaryota; kingdom Viridiplantae; phylum Streptophyta; class Magnoliopsida; order Poales; family Poaceae; genus Avena; species Avena atlantica. The sequence goes on from OU342735.1 coordinate 419,282,011, forward strand.
ATATGTGCTGGACTTATGTGTTCCTCCACATGCTCGCATCTTTGAAATTTTTATTGGCTCGTCATGAAAATTGATTGCAATCACTTTCAAGCTAAGTTGCCGATTGTTTGCCAAGCAAGTTGGCTGCAAACCAATCAGATACATAATTTGTTTGCCAAAAAGGTGGCAGGTACAATGGTTATAATCCAAACAACATCAACTTACCAAAATATTGGTCATGCCTTTGCTTTGGTTCATACCAAAATTTTGGTTGGGCTAGTTAACTGGGACTCGAAACAAATACATCCTCAAAGTGGTAAAAAAATACATCCTCAATTATTCAGAAGGTGAGCTTTGGTTGATAAATATACTATGCATTATGATAAGTTTACTACATTCTGCTGCAGGACCTATTTAGAGAATACTCCTGCACCATCTAACTTCAGTTCAGAAGGTGAGCTAAGCACAATCACTCCTTTGTAATTGTTATACCGTGCTGAAGTACACATATATGAAGTCAGTTTGTCTAAATTCAGTTTCGTGTCCATTATAGGTACTTCAAGTCTAGATACCATTGTAGGTAGCTCAAGTCAAAAGGGCTCAAGCGATGGTGTATGGTGTGACCTCAATGAAATACTTGCTTTGAAGTTGTCGCCGAGCATTATCTCTGTTGCTTCATTCAATGGTGATTATACTACTATGTGCACATTTACCATGTTTGCATTTAGCCATCAATAGTTAATGACTGAAATCATCCTATTCTGTAGGAGAGGCATTGCATTCTATATGCACAGGCATGGTTATTGACAGAGAACTGTCTTCAGCCTCTTTTCTGACGACAGGAAGTTTGTTTGGATCATTAGATCAAAATCTTTGGAGTAATTTGAGGGTTTGCGCTGCCAATTTTTCTGTGCTTTTCGCGCTTATTTATGATATAGGCAATGGTTACGCATAAAGTTTGTGTTGCTTTGCTGTATCATTACAGATCAAAGTGCGCCTTCCGAATGACGAAGTGGTCCATGGGTGGTTGCATCATTATTTGCCTCCTTACAGTCTTGCTGTCATCGCTACCCATTCCTTGCCGCCCTCTCTTGTTCTTCATGTACCGCCCTCTCTTGATCTTCATGTAGCATGTCTTGGCAACGACATGCACGTTGAGTCATCTGCTGAGTTATTAGCTGTAAGGCGTTGCTTTTACTCCGGAAAATTAGCGTCCACGAGAGGGTCACTGATAAATGGAACACGGACATGTGAAATTCACAAGGAAGAGCGTAAATTGTCTACATGCAAAATCATCGTGGTGAGCTGTTGATATCTCGTCTGATTTTTCTACATGGCCGAAGTCAACAATTGTACAGTGGTTTCATGATATTAGGGTCATATTCCTTACCATTTTTATGGTCACTGAACTTTTTGTTGCCCCATAATTTCATAAATTTCTGTATGTGTGGTAGGCTGAGCGTAAGTTAATTTTTCGTGCTAGGCTGCCAGTGGAGGACCACTTGTTGATTGTGATGGGAATATTGTTGGCATGAACTACTATGATGAGGGAATAAATTCATTCATACCAAGTAATCAAATAAGGGAATTCTTGGGGCCTGACTATGTATACCGGTAAGGTCGAATTCTAGCTTTTATGCTGAGCAGCTATTACAGTTGGCGTAATTCCTTTTCTATTTTGATTCTTCAACGCAGTATGACAGTGTGTAAATTGCTTGAGAAGGACATGTTTCTGCACTAGATCTCTTGACAGAAGTGCAGATGTATAGAATAAATCGAACTAATGAAATTATTGTGTCATTTTTTTCCATACGGAACAATACATGGTTAAAGCATCCATGTGCAATGAGAAAAAAAGCTAAGGTCCGAGGCATCAAAACGCTAACCAGCTAAAACCGAAAATTCCAGCGAGTTAGAAATATGGTTTGCATATGCTAGACTAATATTTACTTTCATTCAGAAGCTATATTGATGAAAATACCATATCCTGCGAGACCAGGAACTGTGAAAGCTTTAAATTTCTGTCTCCATTATTGAAAAGATATATTGAGTAAAGTGAGAACAACAAATGTCATGGTTATGAAGGTGGTGGTGCGTGGAAACTTGCAAGATGTCCTCCCCGTTCTTACTCCCTCTGTTTAGAAATATAACATGTTTTAGATTTATGAAGTAAATGTATCTAGACACCTTTTAGTGTGTAGGTTCAAATGAATCTAGACACTAAACACTAAAAGGTGTCTAGATACATTAGCTTCACTAACCTAAAACATCTTATATTTCCAAACGGAGGGAGTACCTTTGAAGCCCTTGGTGTGTTTTTGGTTTGAGGTCAAGCATGAATGTGTTTGGATATTGTCCATATGGATGGGTATATTCTTCTTTTTTGTTTGGTTGTATGAGAGGGAGGAGCCAGTTTTTTTCTTGGGTAGAAGGTTGTGAGGTGGATATGATGAATCCTTTTTTGTTTGCTTGAAAGGATGAGCTATATAGGTTTTTGTGGTGACCTTTTTTTCATGAGGTTATGAGATTACTCCTTTTGGCATTTGATTTCAGCGATAGAAGTTTCACAAGTTCACAATGCTTAGTTCAGCAATATATTAAACCACATAGCATTTTGTTAAATAGGAACTAAACATCAACATCTTAGTCATCATGAAGGCAAGCATATAATGAAGGCAAGCATATATGCCACAGCTACATAAATTAGCATGTTAGTCTTGTTGTCCATCGATAATGCAAAATTGAGTAAAAATATACCTTTAACATGACATGACATACAACACTACAACCATTATTTGTGTAGATAAGGGCATACGTAATTTAACGCTGTACCAGTTCAAAGAAGGGAAGGAGATGGTTGTACCTAATGTCTGAATCCCAAGTCTTCCTCTTTGATTCCTCACTTGTTCATGTCATGGTTAAATAATGCCCGCTTTCCCAGCAGAGGGCTTATCCTATCACTAATGATTGAGCCGCTGCCAATGTTGGGAATTGCTGTGGCTGTTTGAACGTGCAAGTTGCTATCCGAGCATTCAGTGGCAAGCAAAATGTGGCTTGAGCACCACTAAATAGTACATAAATGGCTACGTACACCACACTTATATGTAGGCAATCTTGCATCCATCCCTGTAAGCATGTGAAAACCACAATGTTGCTCATTTACAATGTTATTATTTGTTCTTGCATCCATTCTAGTACATCATACTGTCCTATTGTTCTTATTGCATAACTGTGCTGCTCGATTTCTATATTTCTATCTTCTTGTGAACTCTGCTTTTTTTTTAATCACGGCCTTTCAGTTGTTTTGGTTATTTGACATCCATGCCTGAAAATGACCCTTCATTTTTGCATCAATTACTACATTCAGGGCTGCAAGTCAAGACCCTTGCCGCAGAAATGCGATACAACAATCTTCTACACCTCATAGCGACAGTCCAAAAGGTAAGCTAAGCACAATCACGCTTAAGACAATATGCAATAGCAAGACGTTCTTCATCATTTTTTAACGTAACTTATCGGTAGTCATATGTTGGTTCCTCCCGCGCTGCTCAAGGCTAGTTTTAGTTAGTGGTTGTAGTTGTTCATGCTCTATCATGCAATTTATCAAATCTAATGTTATCAGTAATGACTACTACTACTCCCTCCGTCCCAAGGCGCTTATATATTTTTTTGAAAAGTCAAACTATATAAAGATTGACCAAGTCTGTAGAAAAATGTATTAATATTTATAATATGAAATACATACCGTTTGATACATCATGAAACATATATTCACATGGTATCTATATAATATCATAGTTCTTGATAGTTTTTTCTAGAAGTTTGGTCAAACTTTTCGTAGCTTGACTTTTCAAAAAAAATATAAGCCTTTAAGCCTTGGGACGGAGGGAGTACTAAGCTTTTTGATTATCACGGGATCACTAATTGTTTCACCTTGTAGGAGGACTCAGTGATGATGTACTTAGGCGTATGCTTCCTCCCTGGCGATGTGAGGGTGAGTGGGTGTTTTTTGATTTCCCAAATCATTATTACCATTGCATGGTGAATTACTTCACATTTGTGGCACCAGCATTCGTTTTGACTATGCTGATCATTACTAATACATTGTCATCAATCACTTCAACCTTTTGTACCAGGATTTAAAAATAAAGTAAATGCGATCTTACATGCTTCTGGTTATCCCCTGCCAAGTTTTTCTGATGGTGAGTAGTTGCTATCCATCGTGATGACCGTTCCCTGCTGTGTCAGTTTTTGACATCTTTGTTCTGACTTAGATTTTCCATGCTTACTTAACCAGATGGCATGTACTTGAAATGGGATTTTGAAGAGGAATTTGGGAGAGATATTTGGAGTGAACCCACTAGGAGAGTTGCTTCAAATATGTCTCGAAGTGTTGTGGCACTTGCCTCATTCTCTTTAGAAAATCCTGAGGGTTCCAGGGAACACAGAGGGGGTGATTTTACTGTTGTAAGCTTGTTATGTTTCATATTTGGTCACTTGTTAAAAGTTTGATATTACATTTGGTGCAGAGAAAAAAATGGCAAGACAATTTGCTTGCACAGGTGTATTTATAGAATGCAATGAAACCACTGCAAGAATTCTGACTTCAGCAAGTTTGCTTAGATCTCGTGATGGAAAGAACATTCATTCTGAATGGAAGGTTGGTGCTCCTAGTCATTATGAGCTTATTTTACCTGTTCAGTTAAGGTACTAGTAAGTCTCACTTCATTATTGTAGATTGAAGTGTGCCTTCCAAGTAAACGACGTGTGGATGGGACATTGGAACATTGTAATTTGAAGTATAATGTGGCTGTTATTAGCATCAAGGGTGTCCGAAGTTATCGTGCAGCAAAACTCGATGAAATATCTCAAACTGAGGTTGGAGCTCAGGTGGTAGCTCTAGGGCGTGGCTTTGAATCAGGCAAGTTAATGGCCACAGAGGGGGCTGTGGCTGGCAAACATCCTACATCTTATTGTAAAAAGCTTCAGGTATCCACTTGTAAAATCACCAAGGTACACTGTTGACTTTTCATCTTTTTCCACCTGTTGGAGATATATAGTCCATGAGAGTATGAACTACCAGTGACTACTTCCCCTTTTCATAATCCTTTGTTTGCCGCTTCGTTGCTATGCTATAGGCTGGGATTGGAGGGCCCCTTGTTGATTTTGGTGGAAACTTTGTTGGGATGAACTTCTACGACATGGATCAAACTCCTTACCTATCAAGGGATAGAATCCTGAAACTCGTGAGGCATTTTAGTGCAGAACGGTATGCCCCATATCTTCATGTAATTTACAGTTTTCTTTACTCTGGTGCAAGTGCTCGTAGTGCTTGTGAAGTACACGGTAGGTTATGCAGTGTAGAATTGACAATAACTGTGTGGATTAGGTTGTTAGTCATCTTTGATCTACTACTAGCAGTTTGAATTAAGTAACATTTCTTATTCTGCACTTTCTGAATTGATTTGATGTTTCGGAGGTTTTTGGAAATAATGGCAATATTGATGCACCTGCCATTGAGCTTGTCTGGTGTTTCCCAGCCTCAGATCATGTGGCTCGAGCTCTTTAGGGTTGGTAGAGTTGCTTAGGGGTGCCTTGCTTCCCTTCCTAGATGATTCGATAAGCCGCATTGAGCGATCATGCACTTCAACTGATTTGATATTATATAGGTCTATGTTGTTTGGAAATATATATGAGAATATTGATGCAGTGATATCAGTCGTTGCAATCTTTTTTCTCAATTGGCGTTTGGCCTTTTTTACTCTAGCTGCAACCCTATTAAAGCTAAAGCTTAGGCCAGACATGGAGCTTACGTAGTGGTTTGTAGTATCAGTTATTTTTGGACACTAGAAGTCTAAAATTACCATTTGGGTTTATCTGTAGGACTGTCGAGACTCTAGACGTTCCTGTTGCTGTCGAGGTCCCAGTCGCTCCTATTGCTGCCGAGGCTCAAGACGTTCCTGTTGCTGCTGAGACTCCAAAAAATTCTAAGTTTCCTAGGTAATCGTATCCTTGGACCATCTCAATACATTTTGTTCCATATAAATTATTCAGCTTCTGACCTTGGATCTTTTTTCCATCCACAGCTGGCCCGTGCCTGACCCAGAATGGTTTTATCCGAGTCGTTATCCCAAATCAAAACCTCGTTATGCTAAATTTGTATTAGATTAAATGTGTTGCGCCTGTATTTTATTTGAACTGAATTAGAGTAGTAGTGTTGTGTGATCACATGGTTACACACACTGTGGTGGCCTTGATGTTTGGCTTAGGTCCAGAGCCTAGCCGTCCCTCCCTGGCCCCTTTTCTTCACCAAGTCCGGCCAGAGGCTCTGTCGGGGCTGGTCGAATGGTGAGAAGATTTAAATTTTGCAGGATTGCTTTCTCTTCTTCTCGTTGGCTGTAGAATCCTTTTGTCTTCTGTAAGAAAACCGTGAGCATAAATTCATGGATTAGAATATGTTCTTTTTTGTACAGACAGAATCCTTGCACATATATTTACCCTCTCGTGAGGTTTGAAAATTGAAATGGCAATTTGGAGCAAAAATACCAAGTAGAACCTGCTACCAGGCGACATTGCTGCTGGACCTTTCGTTGATGTGTGATGTATTTTATGCTATGCCAGCATTTGGAAGAATCTCTAGGCATTAATAGTCCATTTATTTGAACAATTATTGTAATTTGGTCTGCTAGAGATGCTCTAAGTGCAAAGGAGCCTATCATGTGGCCGACGGCAATCCTTTATCTGTGGATATAGTACCTTATGGTGATAACTTTTTATAAATTTTTCCAAGGTAAAGGCCAACTAGTACCTTATGTATTGAAAACAACATCGTCCATCCTAGCGAATTGGCCAATTAGCGGTCGTAACATGACATCACAACTCCCATAGCTCGTACACAACCAATTGATGGTCTTTTTGTTTGTTGTGCTTGTTTCTTGGAGCATTGATCAAGCAACATAAGTCTATCTAATACACTGCATCCCTGGAATTAAGTTTTCTATCTGTCCTTTTGTCCTGGCTTCAGGACTGGGGAAGTCGTGAAACATGAGGGCTTTTCGTCAGCTTTGTTAAAGGAAAAGAAAAGGCTTTTGACCACCTGCTCTGCCCCCCTCTAGTGCTCAAATAAGTTGAGGAATGGAGATTCCTTCTCATCCGCATCAGATTTCAGATCCAAAGATTGCAACTTTTAATCAAGTACAGAACCAGGATACTAAAATCCAGCAGCTCGAGGCTGGTAACAGTATCAAAAGACCCTGCCAGCTTGTCCTCTCCCTTGCTGAGAAAAATAATTGGTTGATCGGGTAGTAGATCATACATCTATTTTATCCCGCTGATCCTGACTTCGAACAGAACGCCATGTGTTCGAGTTAAATAAACTTAGATGGAGATTGGAGACCTCAAGTAATGACAAGTAGATGACATACACTACAGATAAGGCGATCCACCGACTGATAATGTTGCTCACCCATAGACGATCCGGCCTCCGGTGGGAGGTCATTATCGTCTATGGCCCCGCGGATCATAGTCGGTGCCCACCCTTTCTCGAGGAATTGAAGGACAAGGTCGAGCGTTGCACTGTTCCGGTGGTGGTAGCGGGTGATTTCAACCTGATTCGGTCCGCGGAAGACAAGAGCTCCCATAATGTGGACATCCCGCGCATGCGGATGTTCAACGACTGCATCGCTGACCTCGCTCTTAGAGAGATCACGCGAGTGGGGGCCCACTTCACATGGTCGAATAACAGGGTTGATCGCGTCAGGAGTGTCCTGGACCGCGTGCTGGTCTCAGTGGATTGGGAAGTGGCCTTCCCTCTCTGCTCCCTTCGCGCCCTTACCAGGGTCGGCTCGGACCATACTCCGCTGCTTCTATCGACAGGGGGGAGCTCGCCACCACGGCTTAACCGCTTCCACTTCGAGAACTTCTGGCTTCACCAGCCAGGCTTTGTGGAAGCAGTACATGCCAAGTGGCTTGCGGTTGCGGCTACTCCCCCTAGACGATTTAATGCTGTGGATGTCTGGCACCACTGTGCCAAAATGGCCCGCCAATTCATGAGGGGCTGGGGGGCCAATTTGGGTGCAGCGACGAGACTCCAGAAGGGTGCGTTGCTGGAGGAGATCCGTACACTAGACCGGACGGCAGACTCGGTGGGACTCTCCGCTGACGAGTGGTCCCACCGTTATGCCCTAGAGACGTCTTTAGTCGAGATCTACAAGGGCGAGGAGCTGTTTTGGCGGCGGCGCAGCCGCCAAAACTGGCTTCTCCAGGGAGATGCGAACACCGCTTACTTCCATGCGGTGGCCAATGGACGCCGCAGGAAATGTTCGATTCCTTGCCTCTGGGACGGTGAACTCCTCATCGAGGAGGCAGAGGCGCTCTCCGCCCATATCTACTCCACCCCATATGGGGGTCGCGTTGGCCATGGACTTCTGGCCGTTCAGGGCCAGGGTCACAGCTGACGAGAATGCGGAGCTCACCCTCCCGTTCCTGCCTGCGGAGGTTGAGCGGGCGGTGAAGGCCATGAAGGCCAACTCCGCCCCGGGTCCCGATGGCCTCCCGGTAGCTTTCTTCCAGACCTTCTGGAAAGAACTCCAACCAGTCATCATGCCTATGTTCCAGGAATTCTACACGGGAACTCTTGTGATGGGACGGCTGAACCTGGGCGTCATTACTTTGATCCCTAAGGTGATAGGGGCCTCAGACATTTGCCAATTCCGTCCCATCACGGTCCTCAATGTCATTCAGAGGATCTTCGCAAAGGTCTGCGCCTCTCGGCTTGCACCGGTCATGGAGCGCCTCACTCATCGGTATCAATTTGCCTTTCTCAAAGGCAGATTTATACATGATGGGATTTTGACCCTCCATGAGATTATCCACGAGATCAAGTCCAGACGAATGAAGGGAATCTTCTTGAAGCTAGACTTCCAGAAGGCCTACGATCATCTGGACTGGCGGTTCCTCCGGCAGGTCCTCATTAGACGAGGATTTGACGACCGCCTGATCACCTGGGTGATGCAATTCATCATGACCGGGAGCAATGCGATTAACATCAACGGCGAGATTGGGCCTTACTTTCTCCCATCCTGTGGGGTTCGTCAGGGAGACCCCCTTTCCCCACTCCTCTTCAACGCGGCGGTGGACGCCCTCGCGGAGATGCTGGAGAAGGCCAAGGTGGCCGGCCATATCTCCGGTGTGGTAGGCCACCTTATTCCAGGAGGGGGGATCACCCAACTCCAGTACGCTGACGACACAATGATCATGATTGAAGGCTCAACTCTTGATATTGCAAACCTCAAGTTCCTCCTCCTGTGCTTCCAGGAAATGTCTGGCCTCCGCATCAACTTCGACAAAAGTGAGATTATCGCACTTGGGTTCTCCCAGGACGAGCAGCAGAGGATAGCGGACAATTTCAATTGTCGGCTCGCCTCCTTCCCCATAACTTACCTGGGGATGCCAGTCCGCGACACCAGGATCCTTATCAGGGACCTGGATCCGCTCGTAGACAGGGTGCGCTCAAGGTCTGAACCCTGGTGTGGGAGATTCACGTCGAAAGGCAGCAAGACCGTCCTGATTGACTCCTGCCTGTCCAGTTTGCCCATGTATATGATGGGCATGTACCTCCTCCCCGAGGGGGTGCATGGGGCATTTGACAAGGAGTTGTCGAGGTTCTTCTGGCAAGACCCTTTAGGGTGCCAGAAGTACCACATGGTCAAGTGGGCCGACATTTGCGCCCCCAAGGATTTTGGGGGCATAGGTATCCTCGCATCCCGGCAGTTCAATAAGGCTCTTATGCTTAGATGGGTTTGGCGCATTATGCGCGACGATGGAGGACTCTGGCTCAAGCTCATTAAGGCCAAGTACCTGCGGGGTCGGCCCCTCCTGGGCTGCGACCGGCGAGACGGATCACAGTTCTGGCACTCCATCCAGGAGATCAAGAATGAAATCCGGCTTGGGGCTGCCGTTTCCATCGGGAATGGGGAGGGGACCATGTTTTGGCTAGACTCCTGGCTCCGGGAACGTCCACTGCGCGTGGTGTACCCGAGCCTCTTCGCCATCTGTTCGGATCCAGCGCTCCGAGTATCCACCGCAACACTTGAAGGTACATGGAAGATCTCGTTCCGTCGCACCTTTGGTCCGGAGGAAACTGAAGCCTAGAGGGAACTTAGGGCGGAGCTCCCGACCTCCCTGATGGACGAACCCGATAGGGTATCTTGGACCCTCACTCCGTCACGGTCCTTCTCGGTTGGCTCGGCCTATCGGACCCTCTTCGGCCGAGTGGCTCTCCCATGGACCAAGCCCCTTTGGAAGGCCCCCCTCCCACTGAAGATAAATTTTTTTGTTTGGCAACTTCTCCGCGATAGGCTCCCGTCGGGGGTGGAGGTGGCCAAGAGACATGGGCCGGGGGATGGGTTATGTCCATTATGTGGGATCCCCGAAACGGGCACCCACATAATGTTCACCTGTCCCGCGGCCCGGTTTCTATGGAATTTCACCAGAGAGGCGTTGGGCCCGACCTGGCTGGCCCATGATCTCGGTGAATTTCTAAAAACCCAAGCACACCAGCCCGGAAAGGGCTGCCGCCTTTTCTGGCTAGTGTTTGCGGCGATGTCATGGTCCTCTGGAACATTCGGAACAAGATGTTTATTGAGAAGATTCTTCCTAGACGTGCTTCTGACTCGATTTTTCGCTTTCTAGCCTGTCTACAGCTTTGGTACCCGTTGTGTAGGCAGCGGGACAAGACGAGGCTGGACGCGACTCTTCGCCAGCTCTTGGAGGCGGCCCGGCGGATCCCCCCCCCCCCCCCCTAGTCCGGCGCGCCCCCTCTTTTTTGTGTGCTTTCTGTCATTTTTGGTCGTTATGTGCTGTGGCCCCAGCATTTGATGAGTATTTGACTTCGAACTTTCAATGCTTGTGGTGGATGTTTGCTTTATTTATAAAGCGGGACGAAAGCCTATTTCGAGGATAAATGAATGACGATGTGGCTGCCGTGCATCAATGTGATGGAGATCTGCAGCACAGGAAAGTGCTGTGCGACATCAGAAAGCTAGTTGAGGTTTTTCCTTAGGTGTCTATTTTAGCATTATGCTGGCTTTTCAGTACTAGTAATTATTTTCAGTTTAATTTGTAGATAGTAATTATTTTCAGTTTAATTTGTAGATGTAACAATTTATTTATGGTATGCTAACAGCAACTCTTACTAGAATTAGTAAGGATTTCCTGATGAACTAGATCTACAGCCAGAGTACAGAAAACCAAAGAGCCTAATCCTATAGAGCAGAAGGTTCAATGGCTTACTGTCTTGTAGGATAGATACTTCGGGTCCTGGTTACTATGAATTTTGCCAGGCTCAGGCCAGTACACGCTCACAAGTCCTTCCTATAGGTGCTCCTTTATACTTTCCTGGCGGCGGCGGCAGCAGCAGCACGACGGACAATAATGTTTCTGTTCTGAGGCAAGCCTTCAGAAATTCGGCTGTCGAAGATTTAGATGCTTGAACATGAAGATCCCTATTTTTACTTCAGCCCAAAACGACAGCGTTCAGCAGTTGTCCTACTCTCTCCATATAAGATCAACAACACGGGTCACATGGTAGCTTAATGAAACTTAGGTCCACCATACCGGCGGATAACTAGTTAGCAAACACACCCAAACCGTCTACCCAGCACACACATCAGTAGGCACCTTGACTACACGGGAGAGAGGCTTTGCAGAAACCCACAGGAACTCTAGTGGCTCCATACATCACTAGCACACAACACCCATGGACATCTTGGCTATGGGAGAAGCTTCGAGGTTCGACGCTCTCAGTCTGATTCTCCAAGGTTTTTAAGGGCATCCACTATTGCAGGTACAGAATTACGAAATGCTTCCCACTGCTCAACCGTCATGCTTATCCCTGCATTTAAGCAGATAGCCCATGTCAGCATAAGAAGTGAGGTATGCAATCGAACACAAAATAACACCACATAAAGCAGCAGCTACAGTATTCAAAATATTCTGCAACTACGCACAAATGCCAATGAAGATGATGTAATAAAGATATTGGAAATAGCAAACTCAAATGTGGATAGTATATAAGTACAATGAAAAACATAAAATTAAGAACTGAAAGCAACAACCTATTTTGACCTTAAATAAATAAAAAGGTATTAGCATCAACGTGTTAGGGAACAGGAGGATGTCCCATGATAACCATTCACCAGAATCTGACCCCTTCAGTAACCATAAACTAATGGATTGTCATGGACTGGTAGTGGCTTATTCTTGAGTAGCACACGAATAAGGCTGAAATGCTAAATAACATATACTAAATGATTCAGACTATGGACAATATAGGACGGGATGCAAGGAGTCAGTAGACAGGAGTAACATGACAAAGGAAACCATTCTCCATCAAACATAATTTTGCTAAACATTTTTTATTATGTTGATCCTGCACAGATAAATGAACCTACTATGTTATTGATACCTTCTGAATACCAGTTAGTCTGCTCTGCAGAATTTAAGGGCTCAATTCCACCAAACTTAATTTGGCTAACCATTTTAATAAGTTGAATCAGCACAGATAAATGAGCCTTCTATTGCATAATATCTATTCACTACATCTACTCAAATATTTGACAAGCAAGTTATTCTCTATGAGAGCATCATTTATTGCTAAACAATTATTTTCAGAAAAAACAACGACTGCAACAGATTCAAACTAGACTACAGACTTCGACAATGCTCGAAGCTGAACCAACCAGGGGCAAAGGCTGATGCCTGGTGGGCACCACATATCACAATATCAGTAGCAATGCAGCAGCCATAGAAGAAGAAAAGGCAGCAGTGAGCATTAGATAATTGCACAGCGGTACATAGTATCATCAAGACAAGATCAAAGTTTATGGCGAAGTAATAACCACAGGTAAAATGATAACAAGGAACTTGGTTTCAATCAAGAGCGGTATTCACAAGTTCCACAGAATTTACATGGGGACTTTGCACAAAGCTAATGGTCGCATAAAGTAGAAGACCCGATGTACACCCCCAATCCACACTACTGATTATCATCCATTTAACAGTCCCTACATCCTATTAGAATACGGATCATATGCAAGTATTTTTTTATCGGAACTATACAATAGCTTATAGATGTGCAAAACTCAATATTGGCATTACTGTCCACCATTTGCAAGTGAAATGTAACAGCTTAAATGACATCAGGCTGTTTCATTTCTGACATAATTCAGCGGGGTGGATTTCAGGGAACGGATACACTCTTTCCTGCAATGGCTGAACCGAATTGACAATGAATTGATGACTGTGCATATACTAAGACCAAAGCCCATTCTTACTGAACAAATAAACTAATCAAATCTAGCATTCGAGCAGAAATCCAGTGCTTGAGCCCAAGAAAGACTGTAAGATATGCAGTACCTTTGGAGGAGGGCATCTCCTTGCCATCCTTCAAGTAGTACTCGCGGATCGACACCAGCGTCATGCCCTTGAACTCTGACAGCGTCACCCTCCTGTTGGCCGACAGCTGCAAACGCAAACACATCGCACCGTAAAACCTAGCAGAACCCTACCCTTCTTTAGGCAAGAAAAGTTGGACTCACGCGGCAGAGGATGAGGTCTCCATTGTCGTCCAACTCCTTCCCTACACCTCCCTTCTTGTCCTCCTCCTCCTCCTCTTCCTCTTCCTCTTTATCTTCCTCTTTCTTCTTCTCTTCCTGCTCTTCCTCCTCCCCCTTCTGACAGTGCTCTTTCTTTTCCCCCTCCTCGCCTGAGCCGCCCTGTCCCTTTTTCTCGTCCTCATCGGCCAGGGACTCGAGGTAGTCCTGCACCATGCGTCGGACGAAGAGCTTCCGGTCGGGGAGGGAGAGGTCGATGCCGAGGCGGTCGGCGGCGGTGCTCCGGACCTTGTACTCCGTGAGGGATTCCAAGTCGGAGCCCCGGAGGATCTCCAGCACCGCCGCCTCCACTTCCTTCTGCATCTTCTCGTCCATGTCGATGCCCGGCCGCCGCCGCCGACTGACGCCGGTTACCTCCGCTGTGCAGTTTTTATTTTATTTTGAGAGAGAAACCTCCGCTGTGCAAATGTGCAGTTTACCCTCTGTGCGCTTTGGTCGATGGGGGAAGAGGAGGAGACTCCTCGTCGACTGGGCCGATGTTGTTGGGCCGTGAATATTAGATTGGCCTTAAAAATGCTCCTAGCCCTACGGAATACGGCAAAGGAGGTCAGACGAAGGAGGTCAGACGGACCCTAAAAAAAACAAAAACAAAAAGGAGGTCGGACGAAGGAGGTCAGACGGACCCTTAAAAAAAAAAAAAAAAAAGTACTGCTGAGCGTCCCCCGGGGGATCGGAACCTTGCTCTGTCCTCTATCCTCGCTCGTTAGTTCCTGGCGGCCGTGCAAGGCGCTAGCACCAGCGCGCGCGCTCTCTCTCTCTCCCCGAACCCGTATACGCCGGAGTCGCTGCTCCGTCGGCCAAAAAAACCCGTCGCGGCATCGTTGGAGAACCCTCGTCATGGCATCCCCGGTGCAGTAGCTAGAGAACCCTCGTCATGGCATCACCCGGTGCAGTAGTCGTCCTCGCGTTGCGCATCCCTCCTCGCCGCTCTGCCCCTCCCATCGATGCAGCCGGGCGTTGCTCCTCCGCAGGCCACGGGCGTCGCCGGAGAACCCGATGATGCAGAGCAGCATGGTAGGCGCTTGCAGCAACGCCAATGGTCCATGGTACGTAGCAGTAACACCGTGCCATTTGTAGCAGTGCCGGCAAGCTTTGGTAGCAGCGCCTCCATGCTCGGGTAGCAGAGCCTCCGTGTTGTTGTAGCAAGGTCGCTCGGCTCTGGTAGCAGCGCCGCCCTGCCCCACTGTAGCAGCACCGCCGTGCTCGGGTAGCAGAGCCGTCGTGCGTTGTAGCAAAGCCGCTCGGCTCTGGTAGCAGCACAGCAGCCCCATTGTAGCATCGCCGCCGTGCCGTTGTAGCAAAGCCGCTCGGCTCCGCCGTGCTCGGGTAGCAGAGCCATCATGCACGGGCAGCAGAGTGTCGTTGTAGCAAAGCCGCTCGGCTCTAGTAGCAGCGCCGCCCTGCCCCATTGTAGCATATCCTCCATGGCGTGGTAGCAACGCCACGATACCCGTGTAGCAGCGCCGCACGGCTCTGGTAGCAGAGCCTCCATGGCGTCGTAGTAGTAGCAGCGCCGCTCTGCCTGCCGTCGTAGTGGAGCCTCCATGTTATGGTAGCACTAGGCCTCACCGCGGGTACCAACTACATCCTCTGCCACAGCCGCCTCACGGCTCGCAGCCGAACCGACTGACCACTGTAGCGCTGCCGTTGCTATCGTCAGGCTCCGCATAAGAGATTTGTTTATGGAGAAGTGGGATAGGGGGTAGTGAGAAGGCGGCATGGCAGAAGGCGTCGGGGGAGAGAGGAGCAGCCACGACGGTCGGTCATAGCCATGGCGGCGGAGGTGAGCGTGGTCAGAAATTTCATGCCGCTCGCTCTCTCTATGAAAGAAGAAAAAAGGGAGAAGAAACTGCCGGATGAGAGAGGTCGAGAGACATACAAAAAAAGCTAAGAAGATAATGCACGGTACCTTTTGAGTGAGCCACGTAGGGACACGCATCACACATTAGAGCCGGGGGGACGCGAGCGTGCGATCCCCGGGGGTTTTGTATCCTTTTCCAAACAAAAAGGAGGTCAGACGGTACCCCTCGAAAAAAAGGAGGTCTTTGCACCCGACTACAGAGAGATCAGGGAGCAGAGATTTGGTGCACATGAGTATTAGTGAGTATCAGTGATCCTATTTTAAAATAAAAATAAAAATTATATTATTGAGTTTCAAAAAATTCTAAAAATAATTTAGAATGTAGATCATGATTCATACCACAAACGTGCAAAATTTAATTCAAAATAATATGTATTTTAAGCTACACAAAAATGACAAAATTGTAGATCCATAATATAGTGATTTCGAATCGCAAAAAAGTGATACTTTGTCATTTTTGTGTAGCTCGAAATACAAAACGCTTCGAATCAAGATTTTGCATGTTCGTGGGATGTACCATTATCAATTTTTAGGATTTTGTTTCGGGGTTTTTGAAACTTATAAATATAGTTTTAAATTTTTTTAATAAACAAAGGTGAAATGGATCGTATGGGCACCTAGAGGGGGGGGTGAATAGGTGCTAACCAATTTTTAATACTTTTTCCAATTTTAGGCTTTACACAAAGTAAATTCTCTAGATATGCAACTACGAGAATTTCCCTATATGAAACCCTAACTACTAAGCACGTAAAAGAGGAGCGAGGAAACCGTAGTGGAGCACGCGGAGACACAGGGATTTGTTTTACCGCAGTTCCTTCCTTGTTAAGGGAAGTACATCTGCGTTGGAGGGGTGGGCGGTTCTAAGACCACCACGCCACAATAGGCCTCACCCTATTCTCCGATGGATCTCGCCACGAGAGGCCTGATCCACCTTCTCCACTATTGGATCCCTTCGAGGCGGGAACCGGTGCCTTTTACAATACTATCGGGGCACACACCCACAACCGAATTGGGGGCTCCCGGGATGACAACAAGCTGTCACAAAAACAAGGTTTATCAATATAAACGAAAACAAGGATCTAGATCTTTGCAAGAAATACTAGATCGAAGGTTCTCCAAATGAATGGAGAGGAGATGAAGCACTTGATTGCTGATGATGAAGATCGAGTTCTCCTCCTTCGATTCCCAAAGGGATGGGGCCTTTGGGTGGATCTTGGTGGAGCACTCTTGTATGAAGTTTTTAGATCTGATCTGTTCTTTTTCGAGTTGAATCAAGCGATCTGGCAGGAGGGGGAAGGCTGGCTTAAATACCCCCTCCCCAGATCTGGCCGTTGCTCAATTTTGGGGGCGGATTATCCGCCCCCCACTTGGGGCGGATTATCCGCCCCCTAGGAAAATTCCGCCCCAACGGCGGACTCTCCGGGGGAAACTCCGCCCCCCTCTCTGGGGCTTGCGCCTTGGTGAAGCTTGGAGAAAAACTTGGGGGGCGGATTATCCGGCCCCCTCCTGGGGCGGATTATCCGGCGTAGCCGAAAAGTCCGGCCAAAACTCCGCCCCCTCTCTGGGGCTTGCGCCTTGGCGAAGAGTAGGAGGGGCGGATTATCCGGCCTGGCCGGAAAGTCCGGCCAATGTTCCGCCCCCCCTTCTGGGGCTTGCGCAGGCTTGAGCAGAGGGAGGGACGGATTATCCGCCCCTGGTGGGGCCGGATTATCCGCCCCCAAAGGTAGATTTCTGAGCTGCAACACTTCAACACACATTAAATGATCCTTGGTATTGTTATCTAACACACAAAACACTAGGGATTAAGAAATGTTCTTTCAATCTCCCCCTTTTTGGTGTTAGATGACAATACTAGGATTTGCAGTGAAAACGGCAAGTGCCACCTTAGATAATGAAAGACGCTCCCCCTAGATGTGTGCATATTTAAGATTTGCATTTGAATACAAATACACACACTAGGTAGAGCACTACTTTAAGGTTTGGTGAAAGAAAGTCATACCACCGGAATATATAGCCATGACATACATAGATGAACCCCTGAATCCAAATGTCATCAAATAAGCTCCATAATTCCAGACTTCAATGGGACTTCAATGGGGTCCATGATAGATAAATCCAGAAATCCATGAATACCAAACATAGTACCAAACTGTGGAGTACGACATAGTCTTACACAATCAACCACAAATAGCAACACAAATAGCAAACAAGTTCACGCTAGAAAAGGCACAAGCAAGCAAATAAAAACGACTAAAAACGAAGAGCCCGACCCTTGCAAATCCACGTGACCTACTAGAACTACTTCTCCCCCTTTGGCATCGAAACGCCAAAAAGGAAGAAGAGATGGTTCAAGGAAATTTGCAAGAATCAAATCAACCAAAAGTCAAATTTGAGTGTGTTTTCCATAAGAACAAAAGGTATGCAAGAAAATCCAACGAGACCCATGAAAAACCAACTCTTCTTGAGGAAGAGGGCGGTGGCCGAAGCCACCATGTTGGAGCGCATGGCATGACACCGCGAAGATGTATCTTGAGTTCAAAACCAATGCTCATCGATGACCCACATATCACAAAATGATATTAAGGGAAATGATTTTACTTGCTTTCGGCATGATGGGGGGAGGGTTGGCCCAATCAATTAGGACCACACTCCCCCTATGTCGATGCCCACATCTAAACCAAATACATGAATAAGAGCAAGTGAGTGTGCAAGAATAGTCAAGCCAAGCTCCTTGAATCTACGATATTTAGCTCATTCCGCAAATAACAAAATCTTGCTTCATCGAGGGGCTTCGTGAAAATATCAGCAAGTTGGTTCTTCGTGCTTACAAATGACAGAGCAATATCTCCACGAGCAACATGATCCCGAATAAAGTGGTTGCGAATCTCTATATGTTTTGTTCTTGTATGCTGCACAGGATTGTAAGCACTTTTGATAGCACTTTCATTGTCGCATAAAAGAGGCACTTTGTCACAATTGACACCATATTCCTTTAAAGTTTGCCTCATCCATAACAATTGAGTACAAGCACTTGCAGCAGCAACATATTCAGCTTCGGCGGTTGAGAGTGAAATACAATTCTGTTTCTTTGATGACCAACACACTAGAGACCTGCCCAAGAATTGGCATGCACCAGAGGTTGATTTCCTATCATCTTTGTCACCAGCCCAATCTGAATCGGTGTAACCACATAGAGAGAAACTTGAACCCTTGGGATACCATAACCCAAAATTTGGGGAATGAACCAAATATCGGAAGATTCGCTTGACCGCCACTAAGTGGCTGTCTTTAGGAGCGGCTTGGTACCTTGCACACACTCCTACACTTAACACGATATCGGGCCTAGATGCGCAGAGGTAAAGGAGAGAGCCGATCATGGATCGGTATACCTTTTGATCCACATCTTTACCCTTGGGATCGAGCTCAAGATGACACTTTGTTTGCATTGGGGTAGCAACGCCATTGAGATCCGTCATCTTGAACCTTTTGAGCATGTCTTGGATGTATTTAGCTTGATTAATAAAGGTTCCCTCTCTAAGTTGTTTGATTTCAAAGCCAAGAAAGAACCTGAGCTCACCCATCATGGACATCTCAAACCTGTCAGTCATAAGCTTTGAAAATTCATCGTTAAAAGCTTGGTTAGTAGAGCCAAAAATAATGTCATCTACATAGAGTTGGCATACAAAAAGCTCCCCATTGACCTTCTTAGTAAAAAGAGTGGGATCGATTTGCCCAACTTCGAATCCACGGTCTATCAAAAGCTCTTTAAGGTGCTCATACCACGCACGTGGGGCTTGTTTAAGGCCATAGAGCGCCTTATCGAGTTTGTAGACATGGTTCGGAAATTTGGGGTCCTCAAACCCCGGGGGCTGCTTGACGTATACTAACTCATGTAGAGGACCATTAAGGAAAGCGCTCTTAACATCCATTTGTTATAACTTAAAATTATGATGAGCTGCATATGCAAGAAGGATACAGATGGACTCAAGGCGAGCCACTGGAGCATATGTCTCGCCAAAATCAATTCCTTCTACTTGAGAGAATCCTTGAGCCACGAGTCGTGCTTTATTCCTCACAACAATGCCATTTTCATCCTGTTTGTTCTTGAAGATCCACTTGGTGCCGATAACATTGCGGCAATCCTTTGGCTTTTCTACGAGCTTCCACACTTTGTTGCGTTCGAAGTTGTTTAATTCTTCATGCATTGCAACAACCCAATCGGGGTCTTCAAGAGCATCAAAAACCTTCTTTGGTTCAACCATGGAAATGTGAGCTTGATGATCACAGAAGCTAGCAAGCTCTCTTCGAGTGGATACCCTTCGTCGTAGATCACCAACGACCTTGTCAAGGGTGTGACCTCTTAGTTCAAGGTTGC
Source organism: Avena atlantica (assembly GCA_910589765.1). Taxonomy (NCBI): domain Eukaryota; kingdom Viridiplantae; phylum Streptophyta; class Magnoliopsida; order Poales; family Poaceae; genus Avena; species Avena atlantica. The sequence continues at coordinate 419,301,899 of OU342735.1, forward strand.
GATCAGCACGAGCCTTGCGACGAGCCTCAATATCCTTATTGTTTCTTGAAGGAGTGGATTCAATGGTTGTATCTTTGTCTTGATTCCTGCCTTGACCTTGATCTTGGTCACTGGTACTGTCAGACGATTGGTGCTGAAAATTTTCTTCAGGCCCGGATAATCCGCCCCTTGGAGGGGCCGGACTATCCGGCCTGGGAGGTGAAGTACCAGAACCATCTTCCTGAGAAAGCCTGACTGGAGTTGGAGAGCCATGGCCGGATAATCCGCCCCTGGGGCCGGAGAATCCGGCCTGGGAGCTTCAGAGGTGTTGATTTCTCCTTCGGATCCCCTGGTGCAAGTTGGAGTGCCAGGGGCGGATTGTCCGCCCCTTGGAGGGGGCGGATAATCCGGCCTGGGACTACCATCTTGTCCAGGAGACTGATGATCTTCAGCAGGTTGCGGTGTTGGTGCAGAGTTTTCTCCAACAGTAGGAGCTTGTTGATCTTGTGAAGATGAGGGCTCCACTTGAGTGGAGCATTGTCCTTCCCGATCCGCCACACGGGGTTCCTCAATGGGGCGGAAAAATCCCACGCCCATTCTTCTTATGGCATCTTGGGGTATTTCAACATCTGCATCACAAACATCAACTTGCCCTACAAAGGAGCCGTTATTTTCATCGAACTCCACACTACAAGATTCTACAACAATCCCAGTGAGCTTGTTGTAGACTCTATAAGTGTGGGATTCGGCACCGTAACCAACAAAAATGCCTTCTAAAGCCTTGGATTCAAACTTTGACAAACGGACACCTTTAATAAGAAAGAAACACTTACACCCGAATACCCTGAAGTATGAGATGTTGGGTTTGTTGCCGGTAAGTATTTCATATGGGGTCTTGTCCAAGATCTTCCGAAGGTAAAGCCGGTTTGATGAGTGACAAGCAGTGGATATGGCTTCAGCCCAAAAGTTATAAGGAGACTTAAATTCAGCTAGCATAGATCTTGCCATATCCATCAAAGTCCGGTTCTTCCTCTCGTCTACACCATTTTGTTGAGGGGTGTACGCAGCGGAATATTGGTGTCTAATCCCCTCTTCGCTAAGAAACTCGTTTAAAGTGTAGTTCTTGAATTCTGTGCCATTGTCACTTCTAATTGCCAATATGGGAACATTGTGTTGTCGTTGAACTTCATTGGCAAAGTCGATGACAGTTTGTTGAGTCTCACTTTTCAGCTTGAAGAAATATACCCATGTATATCTTGAGTAATCATCGACGATGACCAAGCAATATTTCTTCCCACCAAGACTTGCATGAGAAGGAGGTCCAAATAAATCCACATGGAGTAATTCCAAGATCCTCTTCGATGACACAATAGTCTTCCTCTTGTGGGGAGAATCATGCATTTTTCCTTCAACACAGGCCCTGCAAACACGATCTTTGGCAAAAGAGACATTGTCTTTTAGTCCAAGAATGTGGCCACCCTTTTGGAGACTTTGCAAAGTTCTCATGTTGACATGGGCTAAACGGCGATGCCATAGCCAGCCCACGTCGGCCTTTCCGAATAGACACATCGGACCCAAAGTGGTTTTCCCCGAGAAGTCCACCACATACAGGTCATTTTCGACGTATCCAACGAAAGCGACCTTTAGAGACTTGCTCCATAAGAGTACCACCAGATCATCATCGATAAAAACAGCAAAACCCATCTTGCCAAGGGCACGAACAGAAAGAAGATTATAGCCAAGGGTCTCAACAAGCATGACGTCCACGAGAGAAATATCGTAGGCAACCACAACCTTGCCAAGACCCAATACCTGAGATTTAGACTTATCACCATAGGAGACTGTGATATTATCAAGATTTGGACGCATCTCCGTGATGATCTCCTTGCTTCTGGTCATATGACTAGTGCAGCCACTATCCAGCACCCATTTCGACCCACCGGAAGCATAGCCCTGCAAGAAAATTACTTCTTGGTTTTAGGTACCCATTTTTCAATGGGTCCTTTCATGTTAGTAACAAGGGTCTTTGGGACCCAAATAGACCAAGCAATAAATTCATCAAAAGGACCAACATAATAAGCATAAACATCGCCATAATCATCACAAAAGAGTTCATAATTCGGATTGTGAGACCCTGCAAAACCAATATCATTAGTCTTGTCTTTTGTGACAACCTTCTCAGCCGTGCTTGTCTTTAATTGCACATTCTTGGTCTTGTTCTTCTTGGTTTTCTTCTTCTTGGACTTGGTGACATACCCAAGTCCCTCTCTACCATGATTTGACCTTTGCTTGCCAAGGACTTCATCAAGCACACCTTTGTCCTTTGTAGTGGTGTCCTTGATCACTCCTTTCTCCACATTAGCATTGTTCTTGTTACTATATGTTGAGTTGGACGAGCTAGGAGTATCATATATGGCCAATCGACTTTGAAGCTGATCATGTGACTCATTGAGGATAGAGAACTCGTTTTTCAACGCCTTGTGAGCATTGTCAAGTTTCTCCAATTCCTCGGAGAGTCTATCATGAGCAGCCCCAAAGTCAATCCTTTCCTTCTTTAACTTCTTTGCCTTGGTGACCGCATTGTCACGTTCCTTAACGAGTTTAGTCACAATTTCTTCATGTGACTCTTCCAGAGACTCAAGCCTCTCTTCAAGAGAGACCCGAGCTTCTTCTTCTTCTTCAAGAGCATTTTTTAGGGATGCAATTTCCATTGCATCCTCCCTTTCAATTCTGCCCTTTTCTTCGAGGAGTGCTTCGTTTTGGGCCAACTGATCCATAAGAGCCTCAAAACGAACTTTGTGCTCACCTTGCAAGTTAGTATAGAAATAATCCAAGGCAATAATCTCTTCTTTAACCTTAAGACTAGCAGGATCATCCATGTCTATCATAGCCTTGGGAAAAGAAGAGTTAGAAGAAGTTACCTCGGAGCTTCTTGCCATGAGACAAGTAGGATTCTTGTTGATGATGTTTTCGTTTGGAGAGTCGAAGAGTGATGTTGATGTAGATGTGGTGGCTATAGCAGCCACCTCTTGAGAGCTATCGTCCTCGTCCTCATCTTCACTCCCCGATGAATATTCTTCTTGAGCTACTAGAACAATCTTTGGTTGCTTCTTGAAAGGAGCATTTTTCTTTACAAACTGTTTCTTACGTGGAGCTTTTGATTTGTCCTTGAAAATGAGTCTTCCTCCATTATCCTCTCTACTTTGATATGGACACTCAGCTACGAAGTGCAACCGGTCACCACAATTAAAGCAAGTTCTCAGCTTGGGACCATTTTCTTTTCTTCCATAGGCTCCACTTTTGCGATCTAGTTCAGCTTTAGCCTTGGCTGGATCTTTCCAAAAGTTTCTTGCATAAAGAGCCAAGTATTGTCCGTGAATCCTTTTTATATCTTCGGGACAGTCCAGGCCTTCTACCGCATATTCATCATGATCAACCACACTAGTCTTCAAAGCCATGTTTACCCCCTTTTGCATCCCCATAGCTCGAGCACGAGCATCTTCGGCATTCTTGGCAGCCACTTTGAATGCGGCCATTTCTTGCATTACCTCGTTGGATGACATGAGGTGATAATTATGCCTACCTTGGAGACTTTTCAAATCTGTGGGCTCAAATGGCATAAGAGCACTGACATACTTGCGCTTGATCCAAGCATCATCAACATAAGCCGCGCCGTGGTTTCTGAAGGTAGTAGCTATTGCCTTTAGCCTCCTATACATATCCTCGTGGTCTTCTCCATCCAGCATATAAAATCCTTCAGCTTCATTGCTCAAGGCATCATATCTATTCCTTCTCATACTTTCATTTCCGATGAAGAGCTCGGTGAGAGCATCCCACGCTTCTTTAGCTGTGCTAAGATGCTGAATGTGTGGCATGTCTTTATCTCCCACACCAAGCTGTATCATGTGTAGGGCCGTAGCATTGAGTTGGCTATCGACCACTTCTCTCCTTGTGAGATTGTTAGGATTTCCAACGTGAAGACCATTTTCGATGATCTTCCACAACTCTATGGAGGAACTGCACACATGAGATTTCATCAAAAATTGCCATTGAGAGAAAGTAGAAGCTGACAATTTGGGTGGATCACCCCTATTATGTATATGAGGGTGAGGAATAGGCGGATCAGGGGAATACACATGAGAAACCTCATTGTATCCATCCTTACCGCTATCCTTTTTCGAGGAGGAGCTCTTACTTGTATCATCACCTACCACTTCGTTCTCTTTGGAAACAGTTTTACCCGTTTCCTTGGATTGCGGAGTGGTATCCTCAGAGTTAGATGGAGGTGATGCTGCGGATGTGGAGAGACGCATTATCAATTGACGCATCTCTTCCATCTTAGCCTCCATAGAACTCACCAAGGTTGTTTCCAACGTCTTGAGATCGTTCATGGTGACTACCTCCGGAGCATCACTCCCATCTCCCTTGGAACCCATACTTCTCTTAGGCTGTTAAGCCCGAAATAAGAGCCGAGGCTCTGATACCAATTGAAATGGATCGTATGGGCACCTAGAGGGGGGGGGGGTGAATAGGTGCTAACCAATTTTTAATACTTTTTCCAATTTTAGGCTTTACACAAAGTAAATTCTCTAGATATGCAACTACGAGAATTTCCCTATATGAAACCCTAACTACTAAGCACGTAAAAGAGGAGCGAGGAAACCGTAGTGGAGCACGCGGAGACACAGGGATTTGTTTTACCGCAGTTCCTTCCTTGTTAAGGGAAGTACATCTGCGTTGGAGGGGTGGGCGGTTCTAAGACCACCACGCCACAATAGGCCTCACCCTATTCTCCGATGGATCTCGCCACGAGAGGCCTGATCCACCTTCTCCACTATTGGATCCCTTCGAGGCGGGAACCGGTGCCTTTTACAATACTATCGGGGCACACACCCACAACCGAATTGGGGGCTCCCGGGATGACAACAAGCTGTCACAAAAAAAAGGTTTATCAATATAAACGAGAACAAGGATCTAGATCTTTGCAAGAAATACTAGATCGAAGGTTCTCCAAATGAATGGAGAGGAGATGAAGCGCTTGATTGCTGATGATGAAGATCGAGTTCTCCTCCTTCGATTCCCAAAGGGATGGGGCCTTTGGGTGGATCTTGGTGGAGCACTCTTGTATGAAGTTTTTAGATCTGATCTGTTCTTTTTCGAGTTGAATCAAGCGATCTGGCAGGAGGGGGAAGGCTGGCTTAAATACCCCCTCCCCAGATCTGGCCGTTGCTCAATTTTGGGGGCGGATTATCCGCCCCCCACTTGGGGCGGATTATCCGCCCCCTGGGAAAATTCCGCCCCAAGGGCGGACTCTCCGGGGGAAACTCCGCCCCCCTCTCTGGGGCTTGCGCCTTGGTGAAGCTTGGAGAAAAACTTAGGGGGCGGATTATCCGGCCCCCTCCTGGGGCGGATTATCCGGCGTAGCCGGAAAGTCCGGCCAAAACTCCGCCCCCTCTCTGGGGCTTGCGCCTTGGCGAAGAGCAGGAGGGGCGGATTATCCGGCCTGGCCGGAAAGTCCGACCAATGTTCCGCCCCCCCCCCTTCTGGGGCTTGCGCAGGCTTGAGCAGAGGGAGGGGCGGATTATCCGCCCCTGGTGGGGCCGGATTATCCGCCCCCAAAGGTAGATTTTTGAGCTGCAACACTTCAACACACATTAAATGATCCTTGGTATTGTTATCTAACACACAAAACACTAGGGATTAAGAAATGTTCTTTCAAAAGGGCACTGGAGCTCAAGAGCCAAAAGACTTTTCGGATTGTAGGAGTACAATAAATATCATATTGTATCACATGATTCAAAGATTAACCGGGATAATATCTATGCTAAAAGAACCGTGATTTTAAGTCTCTGTTTATTTCTTTGTCTTGTAACCTGACGTTGATGATTGGATACATTAGGACGTCCGACGAAGATACCTTCTCACAAAACCTACTCTGCTCTAGAGTCTAGACTAGACGAGGACCAAAGAAGCCCGCCTAGTAATTTCTCCATAGACAAGTATAGGAACCACTGCTTTTATACACCAATCTTACTCTCGTGCTTCTTCTCACGAGATTTGCTACCCATGTGCAACGTAGTTGCAAATAAACTCCAGATCGATGTAGTGCCTATTGTGATGTTTTAGTCGACTTCTCTTTCCCAATACTAATCTTCCATGATGGATGTGTTACTTCTCTAGAAGGGCTTACGGATTTTCTAAGTGATTGTGTATTTGTTTGTTGTATGAGATTACAACGGCTGGCTTTGGGTGTATGTTTGTTGTTATGAACTTGGTGTGGTTTGTTGTTTTATCTATAAAGCTCTACTATGGAGTTTTGTTGAAGAATTATAACGACTAATATGAATTTTAAATTTTTTTTGTTCCGTGGGTAGAATACTGGAAGACATGGAAAGCATTGAGATCAATATACATGGAATGTGTGTCTGTGTATTGTCTACTAAAGGATAAGTGCTATGACACAAGCCGACTCGAATGCATGATTGATTGTCCAGAGGTTTCTGCCCTAGATCTAGTTGTGACAATGCTACCGTCATCTCCTATCTAATACGATCATATAGATTTCCATGGATTGTGCTTCCATGAATAATTTAAATAATAATAAGTGTCATAATGTGAGATAAAGAACTCTGTCACTGACCACTCTTATATTTTTTCATGAAGACCACTAATCAACATATTTTCTCATTAGAATGTGAAGATACATGGTTCGTTCTAATATCCATACACTTGATCTTGTTTGATTTGTATGAATGAATATGCAAAATTCATCATGCAATTTTTTTTAAAAGTTTGAAGAGAGACATATGACACATGGACCGGCGGTTGAGTATTTGAATACTCGAAAAGCATGTCCTTGTCTTCATAAATCCCATGTTCCACCGTTCTTGCTGTTGACGATGGAAAAGCATGTTAGAAGAAGCGTTAATTTTTTAATGAAGTTATGTTGATGTCGTAGTTTACAACAATAGTTGAGAGTGTATAGTTGTTTTGTCAACTGTACAATAATCTGGACGGACACCGTGTAGTTCAACATGTAGGTCATTGTTGTCATGTTTTTGTGAGTGGAGACCCCATATTCGGTTCCATTCTTACTAATCTTATTCCATATTTTTTGCGCAAATTTTGCCTAACACGAGTATGCAACTAATTGATTTCCATTTTGGGTCTCCTCTCTCTCTCGAAACCTCTCTTGAGAGCCAGCCTCGATAGGCTGGGCCAATCCGATGTCCTCCTCATTGGAATAGCTGGCTAGAAATGGACTAGGAGAGGCGCGGGGGGGGGGGGGGGGGGTCTAGGGCTGCAAATAGTAGGTTCAATAAAAGTAGTAGCTTCTTCCTCTTTCTTTCTCTTTCTCTTCTTGATCTTCCTCCTCCCCTCCCGACAGTGCTCCTTATTCCCCCCTCCTCGTCTGAGCCGCCATGTTCCTTTTTTCGTCTTCATTGGCGAGGGACTCGAGGTAGTCCTACACCATGCTTCGCATGAAGAGCTTCCGGTCGGGGAGGGAGAGGTAGATGTTGAGGCGATCGGGGAGGGAGAGGTAGATGTTGAGGCGGTTGTGGAGGCGCTCCGAACCTTGTACTCCGTGAGGTATTTCTAGTCGGAGCCCTGGAGGATCTCTAGCACTGTCGCCTCCACTTCCTTATGCATCTTATTTTCCATGTCGATGCCTGACAGCCACCACCGACTGATGTTCGTTAACTCTGCTGCACAACTTTTTTAGAGAGAGAAACCTCCAATGTGCAAATGTGCAGTTTACCCAATGTGCAGATCCTGGTCCTTTCTTCCTTCTCCTCTTTCAAGCCTCCTTATTGTCGGGCTTGAGTACTCGTTCTTCCTCCCTTGTATTCATACATCTCGATGTGAACCTAACATGGTCATAGGATGGAGTATAAAGTAGTATACCATTTGATAGAGTAGGAATTGGACTCGCATAGAGGAAGGAATTCACCTTTGATGTCCAAGTTTACTTGGCATGTTGGAGAACTTGATAAGGTACTCGAATTGGTGATGACGGTAGGCAACCTCGTATCACCCCCCCCCCCCCCCACACACACACACCACCACCACCACCACACACACACACACACACACCCTTGAAAAAGAGGCTTCCTTGACTCTATACGATCATCACTATGTAGAGGACCTAGAGAGGCAACTTTGAACTTGGGGTTCACCATGTAGCCATTCTTCTTCATTTCTTCATATTTCAACCTTGAAGACAACACATGGTTAAGCGATGCCAATGGACAATTCCTACAAGTGTAACTTAATGTAGACATTAGTCCATATAGATTGTCATTAATTACCAAAACCACGCATATGGGGGAACACATGCACTTTCAACCACGATGATCGCAAAGCAAAAAACAAGTCGAACTCACAAGATAATTATGTTCAAGGAAACACAGAGGCGGGGATAAATGAGATTTTTGCAACTATATGAGTGAGATAAAGAACCAAATGAGGACCTAACGAAGACTATAAGATCGGGTTGCACAAGTACGAGGAGATGCTCTAGTTTGATTGCATATAACGGTGGGATACAATATTTGCACAATAAATACCACACCTACATGTTGTTCATTAAGCATGCGCTTCCTATGCTATAGGGCACTTGTTTTCTATGTACTCTTTTTCTTTCTTTTTATTTTTCCTTGTGCCGACAAACAACTACACAACATCACTATATCAACTTGCACATACAACATTTGCTTGGAATACTACACGGTACAAATGTGCAAAGCCCAAGCAAGCATGGATGAACTAATCTCAATAGGTGCTTGATATACCATCACCGCAACCCCTAGATCTCAACATGACGCATGGTAGGCATATGCATGTCTGGAGGGACGACCCATAAGCGTTGCCAAGCTTCAAATTTACCCAATACATATAAGCGTTGACATTAACTCTTGTGGCGCTTGATATGTGGCCTTTAGGTTGTCGTGGTTAAAGACCGAAGCATCATGATTTTGACTTATTACACCTTGACCTACAAGGTACTAGACTCATTGCAGGAATCCATAGGCTTATCCTCCTTGGAATTATCCCCTAACTACTTCCATGGAGCCATATTCAAGGTGGTTGACCTACTTCCTCGGGTTCAAGTCTCGAATAAACTCAAGGATATATTCAAAGAAATTTTGACCGTTGGTCGGGGTGCTTTGTTTGGGCTTCCCTATGAAATGAGTCATGGAACGGAGGCACTACGAATAAATTATGGGAGTTACGAAAGAAGCTTTGATACCTTTTTTTAGAACAAGTATTCGTGATACCCCCAAGTCTATAGTAAACTACTGGGCTACAGATTTAGAGACAAGCAAACTAAAGTAGAAAGAAATCCTACGAGTCATTGAATCTAGACGAAATCGGAATCCAATTACTGTGAGAGCCTAAATGATGCTATACTCAAATCTGATTATGCTGCAACTTGCCATTTACTATTGAAAAATGCTGATAAGCATGAAAAAAGGGTCGAATTGTATGATCCCTTTGTCACCCCAAAATGAAAGGAGTGATCTTGTAGTTCTTGGTCTGTGAAGATTTGTTGTTAGATAATCCATTTTCCTAATGAGGACGAATATCTTTTTTAAGTTAACCATCATATGTTAAGCATGCAAGCCGCCTTATTAAAACCTTTCAGTCCCCTTAGGTATCCTTGTAATGAAAAAGAGTGTGTCTAGAACTTACGGCTCTTCAAACCACTATTACATCGTTTATGATGGTGTTTAGCAAGAAGCTAGATGGAACATTGTCCCAATTACAAGAGATTTGATCTAAAGAACACACTCCAGCTAACTCATGGGCGGATTTGTTTGCTTCCCTCGGACAATGACTAAATGTGACACTACTAATAGAAGTTGTTGCATCAACACAATCTGCATAGATAGTAGCCGCCTCCATCCACCAAGTGTCTTCACATGTGCCGTTGTGCAAACTTGGACAGTTTCCAAAGAATTAGATTCGACAATTACAAAGTTGCATCCTATTTTAACCTCCAGAAGTAATCCTTCCTTCATAGATAATGCCTCTGCCATGGATACTAAGCCAACATATGGAATATATTTGCCAACATCTGACACAAAATTGCCTTAATAATCTATGATGATAGCTCCAATCGCTCTAGATAATACATCTTCATGGAAAGTTGCATCCACATTAATTTTAACTTGTCTAGGTTTCGACATCTTCCAATTTTTGTCCAAGGATAGTGGCTTAGCTATTTTTCCGAATTTGCAGCCATAGCTAGAATGGATGATTTACACTTAAATATTAGGGGAACATCCTCGCCGTGCGTGCGTTGTCTTCTAATCCACCATAAGTACCAACTGGATATCATTATCACCTCCTTAACACCCACATCATCAAGGCCTTAAAACGGGATGTCCTAGCCTCGGAGCAAAAACTCCAAAACATCAGAGCCCTCGCGGTCAATAGCCAGGGCATCTTCTATGATCGCATGCAGTCCAAGGGCAACTCAGAGGCCCTTCATTGTTTGACACTAAAAAAGCAGGTGCTTTACATCTTCTGGTCCATGCATGCATATGGGGCATTGGGGGCAACGTTCCCACATGACAGTTAGTCAAAATACATTTTAAAGGCATTATACCATGTAGTACCCACCAATAAAAATCATCACTTTGCTCGGTATCTTGAGTTTCCACAGAATCTTACAGACCGGATTAACTCCTGATGAGCCAGGAAGGACAAGCTGACCTGCAGATGCTCCAAATTGATTACGCAACTGTAAGCGATATCCAGACCTTACCGTGTAGCGCCTATGCTTAGTAACCCCCAAGCAATGAAGTCGTCAAAACCCTGGGAGTGCAGCGCAATTTACATGATCTGATTCACATCAACCCGGCCAAAAAGTTCAGTTAGAAGCAGCTCATCATCCCAATGGCTAGTTAAAGGCTTTATCAGCTTGCTGAACTTCGTATATATTGTGATCTCTCATTCCGATAGTACCTTCCTGTTCAGACTGTTTGGAATCCATGGATCTTGCCAAATATTAATATTCTCACCTGTGCCCACCCTCCAAATGTAACCCCGTTTGAAGGTTGCAAGGCCGACTACTATACTATGGCATGTAAAAGAAGATCCAACCTTAGGCCCCGCCTTCAAAATATTGCCATGTGAGTAATATTTTTCACTTAAAACTTGTGCACATGGGGATTTGGGATCTTTGATCAATCTTCAGACTTGTTTAGCCAACATAGCAGGATTGAAAAAATTAAAGTCCCTAAAGCCCATACCTCCTTATTTCTTGGGGTAGCATAATTTCCACCATGCATATAAATGCATTTTATTGCTATTCTCATCAACTCCCCACCAGAATTTTGAGATGTGATGGCGCCCAGCACTGTCGTGGGACGCTTCGTTGGAAACCCCAAGAGGAAGGTATGATAAGCACAGTAGCAAGTTTTCCCTCAGTAAGAAACCGAGGTTATCGAACCAGTAGGAGGAAGGAAACGTCTCAAAGGTGTTGCAAGCAACGTGGAAACATGCACAACACAAACTCAATACTTTGCCCCAACGAATCAGTGAGGTTTTCAAGCTCACCGGTTTGCTGTAACAAAGAATTAATTGTATGGTGTGGAAGGTGATGAATGGTTTGCAGCAAGTAAACAATGGAATATGTATCAATGGTAAAGATTGGACCGGGGTCCATAGTTCACTAGAGGTGCTCTCCTTAGATAAACAACACGGCATGAAGGGTAAACAAATTACAGCAGGGCAATTGACAGGAACTGAGCAAGGCATAACAATGCAATACTAGACAAAAAGATCCTATGAGATTCGATTAGGCAATAGAACAATATACATAGACCGCCATCCAACTGCATTTATGACTAGAAGTCCACCTTCAGGTTATCATTCGAACCCCCTCCAGTATTAAGTTGCAAGCAACAGACAACTGCTTTAAGCAAAGTGTGTAAGGTAAACAATCCACTTGTTCCATGAACAAAATACCGTTGTTTTCTCCCTAGTGGCAACAGCACATCTACAGCCGAAGAGATTTCTGTCACTTCCTTGGAAACTAGAGGCATGAACCCACTATCGAGCATAAATACCCCCTCTTGGAGTCACTAGCAACTACTTGGCCAAGATAGCTACTAACAATAGAGAGCATGCAAGATCACAAACAACATAGACATGATAGTATCAAATAGACAAAACCAATAATCAATTTGATATAGTAATCTTAATATTCGTCGGATCCCCGCAAACACAACATGCATGATTACAAATAGATTAGATCTTGATCATGAACGGAGCTCACAAGATCTATACATGAAAGCACAAGGAGGATATACACCTACTACATGGACCCGTAGTCCAAGGTGGAACTACTCACGCTCCATACCGGAGAAGAAGTCCTCTGGGATGATCTCCCCTCTGGCAGGGTGCCAGGAAGAACTTTAGATCCCCCTGGTCTAGGGACGATGGTGGCGGCGGCTATAGAAGGTTTCATGGAGTTTTGATCGGGTGCCTAGGGTTTCTGTATCGGGGGCTTCTTATAGGCGAAGAGGCGAGGTAGGGGGCTGCCAGGGGGCCACAACCTGCCCAGGCGCGGGCCAGCCCTAGCTGCGCCTAGGGCGGTCTGGCCGCCCTATGGCGCCCCTCCGTCTTGTCTTCTAGCTTCATGTCGCCCACGGCAAAATATTGACTTTGGCTTTTGTCCCGTCCAATTCCGAGAATATTGATTTTCTGCCTTTCTGGAACCAAAACCAGAAGAAAATAGGCAACTAACACTGTGGCAACTTGTTAATAGGTTAGCTCCAGAAAATATATAAAAACACCTCAAAGTGTAGAGAAAGCAAAGCAAAGTAATACTAAACAAGCATGGAGCATCAAAAATTATAGATACGTTTCCGACGTATCAAGCATCCCCAAGCTTAACTCATGCTCATCCTCGAGTAGGTAAGTGATAAAAATAATAATTTTTGAGGTTACATGCACCATCAAAACCAAGATCAAACCATTTGCAAGCATTGAAAGCTGGGATCAAAGAACTCTAAACATGTGCATGAAACATGGAGTTCTGACAATAAGACAAAGTAACTATGCATGCAACATGAAAGGATACAAACAAAGATCATGAATAACATGCATTGAAAAACGTTTGTTTGTTTCACATACAGAAAACATGGCATAGTGGCAATCAGCTTGTCCCTCGTAGAGTAGCAAATAGATGCATAGGACATCTTCAAAGTTCATAAGAGTGACTAGATACAAGTAGCACAAGAACAAGTAATATCACAATATGCATCAATCAATAAGTCTTGGGACATAGAACTAAGAATGGCAATTATGCTCTCTTAATAGTACCTAAAGGTAGAAGGTGGAGACTAAATATAATAGTGGAAGAAAGGCCCTTCATAAAGGGAAGCAGGGATTTCAAGTTTCAAAAAGAGCTTCCAAAAATTATGGTACTTGTTAGCTTTCAGCCCTCATTGCCCCTATCATAATCATCTTCAAGTGATTAAGGTTAAAGTGAACAAACTATGGAGTATATGCTTGATAAAGTATAAGTTGGCGATCTCAAGTCCCTTGAATACGAGGGCCACACCTCATGCTACTCAACTTCAGTCACATGTAAGTTCTTGTCATAGTAAGTACATGTGTATCATAGAGAACCGCCAACGGGGTACCCCTTGCACATGGTACAGGAGCTATCCCATAACCAAAATGACAAGGCAAGCAGACAATGAGCATCTCAACGATCTTTTTATTTACTATGTGCATAGCTTTTTATTGAGGATGCTTCATAGATAGCTCATTATGGTGATGCTGCAAGTTTCCACCATGATTAGGCATGGATTAGGCTAGCGGCCCAGGCGTTTCTCTAACACAAAATACATAACTCCATGGAATTACAAGCTCCCTCTTCATTTCACACCGGTGACATCCATAGACAAAAGAGCATGATATGAACTATGTACAAAGTACAAGTGCAATGTTGAAAACGTTCCCCATGACAACATGGTTCTGCTAATTCCAGCGTATAAGTGCAAGCATATACAACATAGACGACACAATGGTTCAAGTTTATTAGGGGGAAATAATATAAAGTGTGCCATCAAGTTTGTGAGGGCTTTAATCACTAAGTTTTCACATAACAAAATACTTTTTAATTGGAAGATAGCTAAAAACAAGAATATACTTGGAATGATGTAACACACCATGCATAGGAGTTTATAGTGGACCTTTGGAATAACTTGGTTTCTTGGGAGTTGGAAGCATGAGTAGAACTTACTCATACAAGTGGAGGCTAGCAAAAGACTGAGAGCAACCAACTAAAAGAGAAATAATGGCCATAATCATGTAGAGCGATAAAACATTACTAATTAAAGCATAGAGTGGTACTACAAGTCAAGGACTAAATTATCATAGAGGCTGTGGTGACTTGTTCATAGTCATAACATGGTGTGAACATGTGCCAAGTCAACCCAAACAAAGCATCAAAGGAGAATACCACAATACCATGCTTTTGTATGCTAAAACAATGCATGATTCTTTCAAGGCACACTAAGCAATCCCAATTGTTTGGAACAAGATATGCTATAGCAATAATAACTAAGCATAAGGTCAAAAAAACACCTAGCATGTCATGCTAAAGTCTAAGTCACGGTCAATGCAAGCTCCTCTTGCACTTCCAAGCAAGAACTTTCCACTCATTTCCAATACCAATTGACTTATTTGCAACAACACATCGAGAACGGGGGTCCAAACTAATTTATTCAAGAAAATTAAAACAAATTAAGAAAATCAAACAAAAAATAAGACGCTCCAAGAACAACACAACAGTGCATGAAACAATAAAAACAAAGTGTCTAGACAGACCTGGGCTTTTTATTGATGAAGAAGGGGATGCCTTGGGCATCCCCAAGCTTTGACGCTTGTACCTCTTGAATATTTCTTGGGGTGACACCAGGGTTCATACCCAAGATTGAGCGTTTGTCCATTCTTCATCTCATTACATCATTCTCTCTCTACACCTGAAATTTTTCCTTCACACAATCTTTATTAGCAACATTAGTGTATTCAAAAGATAATAGACCTTTGGGTTTAGCTTTGGAACAACAAAACTTTTCACTAAAAACACAATCTACTGTAGCAACTCCTTCAAAAATCTTAATTCCCCAAAAGAGAACTCAAAAAGGAATCAATAAGAAGCAAATGCAATAATGGCAGAAATCTGTCAAAACAGACCAGCATGTAGAAACCAATTTTTTCGAAAATCTTATGTTGCTCAAATCAAAAGGTGTTGAACTATCGAAAGTTATCTAACATACTGTGGGATTTATTCGTAAATTTTCAGCTCAATCCTACTTACAGAGACTCCTCGCGATTTTTTATGGTGGAGGCAGAAATCTGTTTTGGGCCAGCAACTCCCCAAATCTTACTTCCCTCCCATTAGAGGTCATTATTGGCACAAAAAGCAAACAAAAATAATAAGTAGAGGTCATTACTGAAGTAATAACTTCCAAGACTTAAGGAAACTCTTGGTTTATCTCCCAACAAGTACTTTTATTTAACGCCTTTAAGTTAGGCACAAGAAGCAAGAAATCAAGTATTTTCAAATGAGGAAGCATTAACATCAAACCTTGCTTTCAAAGGAGGATCAAAAATCAACTTCTCTCTCCTCATAGGGAAGTGTTCAATACCTTTCTTGAATGGAAATTGATATTTAATGGTGCCTTCTTTCATATCAATGATGGCACCAACAATTCTAAGAAAAGGTCTTCCCAGAGTAATAGGACAAGAAGCATTGTATTCAACATCCAAAACATACAAATCAACAGGGACATAAGCATTGTTAATCATAATGAGAACATCAGTAATACTCCCCATGAGTTTCTTCTTAGCATTATCATTAAGTGGGATATCCAAATAACAATCTTCCAAAGGTGGCAAATCAAGCATTTCATAAATCTTCCTAGGCATAATAGAGACACTAGAACCAAGATCACATGAAGCTTTGAGATCAAAGTCATTCACTTGCATATTAATAATGGGTTCCCAACTATCTTGTACTTTCCTAGGAATAGAAGCTTTGTGTTTTAACTTCTCTTCCTTAATCTTAACAAGAGCATATGTAATGTGTTTGGTGAAAGCAACATGCATATCACTAGCATCGGGACTTCTAGCAAGCTTTTTTAGGAACAGAATCACTTCAGAAATATTGCAACCATCTATATCAAAATCAAACTTAGCATCACTAGTAGTAGACTCATTAGGCTTAGGCATTGTAGGAAGAGGAATATGGACTTCTTGTGGTTTAGTGGTATCCATTCTATTGATGGTGCACACACTATTGTTTCTATCAATTTCAGCTTCCCTTTCCCACTTAGCATGAAGTTGAGCTAACAGTCTAACATTTTCATCAATAGTAACTTATATGGCATGAGTAGCAGCAAAGGTACTTTCCATGGTTTCAGGTTTAGCAGCCATTTTATTAATCAAGGAGGACTAAGCTTCAGACAAAGAGGAAATATTCTTCTCAATAGTTAAAAGTTTTTCCTACACAGTCTTGTTCAAAGCAGTTTGTTTACTAATAAAGTCTTTGAGCATGACTTCAAGTTCAGAGGGGGCACTTCTAGCATTGTTGTAGGAGTTTCCATAGGAATTGCCATTATTAGGAGGAAAAGGACTATAATTGTTGTTGCCACCAAAATTATTCCTATAGGTGTTGTTGAAATTGTTGTTTCTAATGAAGTTCACATCAACTTGATCTTCTTGAGCAACCAAAGAGGCTAAGGAAACATTGTTTGGATCTAAAGGAGCTTTCCCATTAACAAGCATAACCATAATAACATCAATCTTATCACTCAAAGAGGAGGCTTCTTCAACAGAATTTACCTTCTTACCATGTGGAGCTCTCTCAGTGTGCCATTCAGAGTAATTAACCATCATATTATCAAGGAGTTTTGTTGAAGCACCCAAAGTGATGCCCATAAAGGTACCTCCAGCAACTGAATCCAACATGTTTCTTGAAGAAAAGTTCAAACCTGCATAAAAAGTCTGGATAATCATCCAAGCAGTGAGTTCATGAGTGGGACAATTCTTAACCAAAGATTTCATTCTTTCCCAAGATTGAGCAACATGTTCATTATCAAGTTGTTTAAATTTCATAATGTCACTTCTCATAGATATAATATTAGCAGGAGGGTAGTACTTTCCAATAAAAGCATCTTTGCACTTAGTCTAAGAATCAATACTATTTTTAGACAAGGATAGCAACCATTCTTTAGCTTTTACTCTCAAGGAGAAAGGAAACATCTTAAGTTTAACAATATCTCCATCTATATCCTTATACTTTTGCATCTCACAAAGTTCAACAAAGTTATTGAGATGGGAAACAACATCATCAGAACTAGCACCAGAAAATTGCTCTCTCATCACAAGATTTAACAAAGCAGGCTTAATTTCATAAAAGGTAGCATCATGAGCAGGTGGAGCAATAGAAGTGCTAAGGAAATCATTATTGTTTGTGCTAGTGAAGTCACACAACTTGGTGTTCTCAGCAGAGTTCATTTTGTCAAAGGCGGAGCAAGCCAAAAACAGCAGCAGCAGCAGCTAGAGCAGGAACTAATTTTTTTGTGTTTTTGATAAGAGAAAGCAAACCAAACTAGACTATTTTTTTTGGAGTTTTTGATAAAAAGAGGCAAACAAAACCAAGCAAAAGAAACTAAGCAAACTAAAAACAAAGTAAAGAGAAAGGTTGAGGAGGACTCCCCTTGTGAAGACGTCCTTAGCCTCCCCAGCAATGGCGCCAAAAAGAGCTTGATGGCGCCCATCACTGTCGTGGGACGCTTCATTGGAAACTCCAAGAGGAAGGTGTGATGAGCACATCAGCAACTTTTACCTTAATAAGAAACCGAGGTTATCGAACCAGTAGGAGGAAGGAAACAAGGTGTTGCAAGCAACATGGAAACCTGCACAACACAAATTCCAGACTTTGCCCCAACAAATCAGTGAGGTTGTCAAGCTCACCAGTTTGCTGTAACAAAGGATTAACTGTATGGTGTGGAAGGTGATGAATGGTTTGCAGCAAGTAAACGGTGGAAGATGTATCAATGGTAAAGATTGGACCAGGGTCCCTGGTTCACTAGAGGTGCTCTTCTTAGATAAACAACATGGCATGAAGGGTAAACAAATTACAGTAGGGAAATTGACAGGAACTGAGCAAGGCATAACAATGCAATACTAGACAAAAAGATCCTATGAGATTCTATTGGGCAATACAACAATATACATAGACCGCCATCCAACTCCATCTATGACTAGAAGTCCACATTCAGGTTATCATCCGAACCCCCTCCAGTATTAAGTTGCAAGTAATAGACAACTGCTTTAAGCAAAGTGTATAAGGTAAACAATCCACTTGTTCCATGAACAAGAGACCATTGTTTTCTCCCTAGTGGCAATAACACATCTACAACTGAAGAGATTTCTATCACTTCCCTTGGAAACTAGAGCCATGAACCCACTATCGAGCATAAATATCCCCTCTTGGAGTCACTAGCAACTACTTGGCCAAGATAGCTACTAACAACTGAGAGCATGCAAGATCACTGATACGTCGGAAACGTATCTATAATTTTTTATGTTCCATGCTTGTTTAGTATCTACTTTGCTTTGCTTTGTCTATACTTTGAGGTGCTTTTTACATGTTTTCTGGTACTAACCTATTAACAAGTTGCCAAAGTGCCAGTTGCCTGTTTTCTGCTGTTTTTGGTTCCAGAAAAGTTAGTAAGGAAGTATTCTCGGAATTGGACAGGACAAAAGCCAAAGTCAATAACTTTCCGTGGGGAACAAGCTCCTAGAGGGGAGACGGAGAAACGGGCCAGGGCACCCAGACCCCCCCTAGGCGCGGGTAGGCCCTAAACCCTAAACCCTAAACCCTAGGCCCTGCCCCACGCCTAGGCAGGGTGTGGGTCCCCTAGACGCCTCCTCGGCCTCCCCCTTCGCCTATAAGAAGCCCCTAATGCAGAAACCCTAAGCACCTGATCAATATTCCACAAAACCTTCTATAGCCGCCGCCACCGTCGTCCCTAGATCGGGGGGATCTGAAGTTCTTCCCGGCACCCTACCGGAGGGGAGATCATCCCGGAGGCCTTCTCTCTGGTATGATGTGTGAGTAGTTCCACCTTGGACTATGGGTCCATGTAGTAGATATATGGTTGTATCTCCTCCTTTGTGCTTTCATGTATAGATCTTGTGAGCTCCGTTCATGATCAAGATCTAATCTATTTGTAATCATGCATGTTTGTTTGTGGGGATCCGATGGATATTGAGATTATTATGTTGGTTTGATTAATGATTTTGACTTTATGATTCTATCATGTCTGTTTTGTTTGTGATCTTGCATGCTCTCCATTGTTAGTAGCTATCTTGGCCGAGTAGTTGCTAGTGACTCCAAGAGGGGGTATTTATGCTCGATAGTGGATTCGTGCCTCTAGTTTCCAAGGGAAGTGACAGAAATCTCTTTGGTTGTAGATGTGTTGTTGCTACTAGGGAGAAAACAACGGTCTCTTGTTCATGGAACATGTGGACTGTTTACCTTACACACTTTTCTTAAAGTAGTTGTCTGTTGCTTGCAACTTAATACTGGAGGGGGTTCGGATGATAACCTGAAGGTGGACTTCTAGTCATAGATGCAGTTGGATGGCGGTCTATGTATCTTGTTGTATTGCCCAATAGAATCTCATAGTATCTTTCTAACTAGTAATTGCATTGTTATGCCTTGCTCAGTTCCTGTCAATTGCCCTGCTGTAATTTGTTTACCCTTCATGCCATGTTGTTTATCTAAGGAGAGCACCTCTATTGAACTATGGACCCCGGTCCAATCTTTACCATTGATACATCTTCCACTATTACTTGTTTACTTGCTGCAAACCACCATTACCTTCCACACCATACGTTTAATCCTTTGTTACATCAACCGGTGAGATTGACAACTTCACTATTAGTTGGGGCAAAGTCTTAAGTTTGTGTTGTGCAGGTCTCCGCATTGCTTTCAACACCTGTGTGACGTTTCCTTCCTCCTACTGGTTCGATAACCTCGGTTTCTTACCGAGGAAACACTTTCTGCTGTGCTGCTTCACACCTTGCTCTTGGGGTTCCCAACAGGCTCCTCATCAACTAAGCCATCAACAAGTTTTCTGGTGCCGTTGCCGGGGAGGCTAAGGACGTCTTCACTAGGGGAGTCCTTCACTTACTTTCTCTTTAGTTTGTTTTTAGTTTGCTTTGTTTATTTTGCTTGGTTTTGTTTGCCTCTTTTCAAAAACCCAAAAAAACCAGTCTAGTTTGGTTTGCTTGCTTTATTCAAAAACACAAAAAAAATTAGTTCCCACTCTGGTTGCTGGTCCGTTATTGCCTTGCTTGGTCATGCTTTCTATCAATGGATGGTTTCTTTGAAAATAGTTCTTATTGGCAAGGTGGGTTCACAGAAGAACAAAAGTATTATTATAAGGAACACCGTTTGTCACAAAAGGGAAACACCTATGGGAACAAATTGATAAGTTGAATACTATTGCTAGAGAGGTGTGCTCCACTTATAATGTTACTTATTGCTTTGATAAAGCTTGTTGCTGCAGGAGGTATAAACACCTACCTTTTCAATGTGAGTATAATGATAATGTTACCATATCTTTTTATGTTAAAGGAAATTATGACTTCTATGACGTGGAACAAATTGAAGAATTCATTGCCTTAAAAGGTGCATTTGAACTTGCTAGTTTGTTTGAAAATACCGATGATGCACCTTATGAAAATGAGGTTTATGAGATACTTAAATTTTGCTTTGACAATTACAAGGAAGAAAATGGCTATATTCTTGAATATTTTAATAGATGCTTTCCACAAATGGAAGAGACTAATGCCTTGCAGGAGCCTATGGAAGAAGAAATTGTTGAAACTGGAAGCTCATTAGATGAAAAAGAGGAGGAGAGTGATGAACAAAAGGAGGAATAATGTATCTATCCATGCCTACCTTCTAATGAGAGTAACTCTTTATCCCTTACATTATTTGATTGTCCCCCATGTTTACCAAAGGAGGATGAATGTTATGTTCCTGTGAATCCTTTTAAAATATCTACTTTGGGTAAAACATGTGAAGGTTTTAATGAGCAACAAGGACATTATCAATGATGAATCGTCCCGGTACAAAAGCACTTTGCATCAGTGAAATAACTTTTGGGAGGATTTCCTTTAGCCTAAGAGCCAAAATCTTGGAGATTATTTTGTAAGTAACATTGCAGAGACTAATAGGTCAAAATTGTGTTACCAATTCTGGGACATAAAATTTCGGAATAAGAACTACCGTAGTACCATTCCACCACTCTGGAATAATTCCTAGTCTCCATTGCTTGCAGGATTTCTTTGGTTATTTCCTCGCCACAAATATTCCAAAATCTTTTATAAAACGCCGCTTGAAGTCCATCCGGGCCAGGAGCCTTGAAATATTCTATATTGAACGCAGCTTTTTAACATCATCCGCAGAAAAAGTAGCAAGCAGTTTATCATTCATACTTTGCGTCACTCTTAGAAAAATCTTGTCCATCATCGCCGGATCCTGACTCACTTCAGAAGTGAAGATTTTAGTGAAATAATCATGAATAAGGGGTTTTAATGGATCGTTACTTTCCACCCAATTGTTGTCCTAGTCCTTGAGTTTTGTGATGAAGTTCTTTTTGCGTCTCACAGAAGCAAAATTATGGAAAAAAGACGTATTCCTATCGCCAAACTTGAGCCAATTCACACGTGACCGCTGCATCCAATGGACTTCTTCTTGTTCGAGTAATATGTCAATCAGCGCTGCCATCTCTTTAGCTATAGTCTAATTTTCCTCATTTAGCGGCTAGACATAGCAGCCTCTAGCTTTGTCTAGGCATCCTCCATCCTTTTCTTTGGTTTTTTAAGAACCCATTTATTCCATTCATGTAACGTTGAGGGAAGATAATTTAATTTGGTCAGAACTCCTCCTGTTGGAAAATATGAGCCTGCCTTATCCCATGCTTAGTGGACTTGTTCATGTAATTCTTTTTCTTGGAGCCATCTAGCCTCAAAGTGAACGTTGCTTTCGATTTGGTCTCATTATTTCCTGCTGATAGTTAGTGTCCAACAACAGCAGTCAATGATCAGAGCGTTTGTAGTCTAGGTGTTGTACCGTAGCCCCGGAGTGCATAGCGGACCAGCTCTCATTTGAAACGGCTCTGTCCAATCTTTCTCTAATCCCTTCCCTCTTCCAAGTGAATATATTACCCGTGTATCGAAGATCTTCCAGGTTGCAGTCAGAGAGCGCATCCCTAAAAGCTTGCATGTAAATTTGAAGGTGCTGGTTGCCCCCTTCCTTCTAGTGAGAGTATAGAATTTCCTTAAAATCACCAATTATAACTCATGGCATATCATAATTAATTTTTGTGAAACTTTTCCCATGTCTTGTACTTATCTTCCCAGCGTGGCTCACCATATATTCCCGTCATTCTCCACACTTTGTCCACACTCTCCACAATACAAACATCGATATATTTTGGAGCCGAGAAAATTTGTTGAACCACAATCTCTTTCTTCCAAAGTAAAATCACTCCTCCACTTCTCCCATCACTCGGATTTACAATTTTTTAGTCCATATTTAGCCTCCTCCTAAGACACTCAGCTGGGTAATCATCAAGTTGTGTTTCAGAGAGAAACATCACGTCTGGGTCATGGTGTCGTTGAAGATTCTAGAGTGCTCAAACTATCGGGGTATTACCTAGACCCTGGTAGTTCAAATACGGTATTTTCATTGCGAGTGGACGGACTCCTCATGGGAGCCCCGCGATCCTAGTGAAGGGGAGACATCTCCATCCTTCTTTGTTCTCTTCTTCCGGTCCTTCTCATCATCGCCCTCCAGTTCCTCATTGGTTTTGATGCCATCCGTGGCCATTACTATATCATGACCATCTTTGTTACCAAGATTATCTAGATCAATCTCATCAGCTCCTTTACAGTTCATATCTAACGATCTTTTCGCCACCGTAGTCACTATCTCATGATTATCTAGGTCCATGTAGCTTGATTTCCACGGGCTTATAGCCATATTATCAAGATCGTCATCATTTACGTTAGTGCTAGGGTTGTCAAGGGTGTTATGTCTCCAAGGCGTCGACATAGTTCTGCATTTGCCATTGGGGTCTCTCCCTCTACCAAGACCTGGAAAATCACCAAAACGACCTCCACCCCATCCACCACCACCACAACCAGCGCCAAGCCCACGCCCATGCCATGTGTTCCAGTCCGCTTTCAGAAAATCTCCCCGCTTCAGACTAGCTTCCACATGCTCGCACGTACCACACTTGAGGCGAGTATGGCCAAAGATACCACATGCACCACAAAACCTTGGAATTTTCTCGTATTTGATATGGTAGAATTCACGATGGCCAGCCCATGATATTGTTACCACTCGAGCCAAAGCTTTCCTTACATCTAATTTGGCTCTGACACGAACAAAATTCCCTGCACCATTAACATCCATATCTACCTTGATTACCTTCCCAACCTTCTTCTCCGTCAAATTTTTGATGAGAGTCTCATTATGGTAGCCAGTAGGCAGCTTATGGATTTGAACTCATGCCGCAAAAAAGTTCAGATCAAATGCATCAGTTGGGGACAAATCATCATGGTCTTCAATGCAAATAGCATTCTGTCGAAACAACCACGCCCCCTTCCACAACTTTTAACCAATTACCAAGACAAAAGCATTGGATTGTGAACATATTACCTTCCAGATGCTGGAATACTGGAATACGATCTGTTTCGCTGGGCTCCACGTGTTTTTCATGTGTTGTTCAAATCGTTAGTGGACTAAAATAATTTTCTGTGTGCGCTTTGACCAACGCCATCCACTTAATGGCCTCTTTGGGATCCGCCTCATCATCCTTAAAAACCAGATCGTCTATCTCATCCTCCTCGATTCCCAGACGCGGAAGCAGCTCATATATGGCCTCCGCTTTCTTCCCAGAGCCACCAACCTGATTCGAAGAACTATCCGAACTCGCCATAAGATCTCGACCGGAAAACCCTAGCCGAAAACTAGGGCACTCACTTCCGCAGCTTCTAAGGAGAACAGGGAGGCCCGACTCTAATCCGAGGATAGAGAGGGATGGCAGTGATACATCCAAAACGTATCTACTTTCTTGAACACTTTGCTACTGTTTCTTCTCTAAACTTGTGTGATTTGGATACAACTAACACGGTCTGACGCTATTTTCAGCAGAATTACCTTGGTGTCTTGTTTTTGTGCAGAAAATGAACTATCAGGAAAAATCCCGGAAAATATGCCAAAAATTATATTTCACCAGAAGATCCATGGAGCCAGAAGAAGAGACAGAGGGGAGGCCTGGGGGGGCCAGACCCACCCTAGGCGCGGGTCAGTGGGCCCGCGCCTGGAGGGGGTTTGGCCACCCCAGGTAGCTCCTCGGCCTCCCTCTGCGCCTATAAGTTGCCTTTCGACCTAAAAACCGAGTGAGGTTCGATAGTTTTCCAGAGAGAGTTACGCTCCGCCGCCGCCACGAGAAACCAAGATTCGGATCCAGAAACTCCGTTCTGGCACCCTGCCGGGACGGGGAATTTGGAGAGGATCATCGCCATCGTCATCACCAACGCATCTCCATCAACCACCGATGTTTCCCTCATCTATGAGTGAGTAATCCCCCGCTGTAGGCTTGGGGATGGTAGGGATTGGATGAGTGTCGTGGTTTTGTCGACACGTACGCCATAGGGGTATCCCAACAACAAGTTTAGAGATGTGGGGGGGAAGACGGAGAGCGGCTGGGTCGGCGTGACACAGTTTACCCAGGTTCAGATCTCACGACGGTGGCGAGATCCTACTCCTGCTATAAATCACTATAATGGCAATACGTCGAGTTACAACATTGGGGGTTTGATGTGTGCGGGTAGTGCTATGCACTAGTTGTTCTCTCTAGGTTATGCCCTAAAGGCTCCCGTAGGACGGCTTATAAGGACGCCAGGACCTAGGGTTACAAGGAGAGTCCCAGCCAAATACGGTTATAGAGTCCTAGACTAATACTAACTAGTCTTCGTGTCTTCCAAGGCTCCGGATTCCATCATAAACGGTGGCACGCCGCCTTCCTTCATCCCTGCTGGACCTCCGGCTTCCTATCAGCAACTAGGCGCCCGGTTATGCCATAGGCCTAACCACCAACTGTGGGCCACCCGGGCTTCCCGGTATGAGACTATGCCGTAGGTATACCCATTTGGTATATCCACAACAGTAGCCCCCGGAGTTCTTCAAGATCCTCGCGTTCCTCCGTCTAGCTTTGGGCGTAAGTATCACGTCGTCTTCAATTTCTAGGCGTGCTTCGCGAAGAATCTTGGAGAGCTCCCCGATCATATTCTCATCCGACTAAGCCTAGCCAAAGAGTTGCTTGTATGCTTCTGCGAACGAGTCCAAGGCGGAGAAATCTCTAATGAATCATTAGTGAATCTTCCAAGATCTAGGAAAGTCTTTAATATCATCATCCATGCAGGACGATAGGTAAGCCGGAAAAAATCACGGCTACTGGGCCACGGTCGTAAAGGCTGCCAAACTACCGACTTAGAGCCAGCAAAGTCACAGACATAAGAGCTTGCCGAATTAAGGGCTTAGAGCCTCTCAAGTCATGGATGTTCAGGCCATCGAGCCGTGTAACCCATGAAACTTCCGTGAAGGCAAAGTTAATCTCAAGCCCCCAAGTTTCGCTAGCTGGATTCTTCACCGTCTTGAAAGTTGTGTTGACATAACCATATGTAGCCCCCGAGCATTGAGTCGGCTTGGTCGAAGGCAGCTTGATGCTCAAAAGAACATGCATAATTGTACATCAAACTATTGTAGCCCCCGAGCGCCAAGTCGGAGTTTCAAAAGAAATTCGTCTTGGTGCTCTCAGAGTAGCTTTATAGAAAATGTGAATAGTGTAGCCCCCGAGCGCCAAGTCGGAAATAATTTCGGCTTGGTGCTCCAGAGAAAACTTCACAAAAAATCAGCATCGGTGTAGCCCCTGAGCGTCAAGGTGGAATTCACTTGAATTTTCCGGCTTGACGCTCAAAGAGAACTTTCACCATATCTTGGAGATCAACGTATTGTAGCCCCTGAGAATTGTTCCGGCTTGATGCTCAAAGAGGGACAAATCTCCTAAGTTAGAGATGTCAAGCCCCCAAGCGTCGATCCGACTTCCTCAAAGGCGGCTCAAGTCTTGGTTAACAATTGCAATTGCAGCCCTCCAGGTGTCAAGCCTAGTGAAAATCCGTCTTAAAACACCTTAATCCAAGGAACGCGGCAATGTCCAAGCGTTACGTACCTGAAACATAAACATAAAAATACAAATATATTAAATTGTTCATTTAATCGTGTCCAACAAACAAATATAA
Organism: Avena atlantica; assembly: GCA_910589765.1. Classification (NCBI taxonomy): domain Eukaryota; kingdom Viridiplantae; phylum Streptophyta; class Magnoliopsida; order Poales; family Poaceae; genus Avena; species Avena atlantica. The sequence goes on from OU342735.1 coordinate 419,328,296, forward strand.
GACGGAACAAACATGGCCTTTAAACAAATGCTTTAAAGCTGAAACAATGCAGTAGATGGACACATAAAACTGTTTAGGAGGAAAAAACTCAACTAATTTGAACAGTTTATGTAAATTTTTGTTTAAGCAAATGCTGACTTATCCATTATTCCGATTTTTATGCTTGACCTTTGGTGAGACGGAAGACTCGCAGCACAGAACTATGTCCTCGGGTGATGATGCCTAATGGCACCGTCCACAACCCAAGGCCAAAACGCCGGCTTTAAGTGCCGAAAAGTCACTACTCCGGAATCCACATAAAAACAACAGAAAACGTGTATCCAGAAAACTTAAGCTAACGCCCGAAGACGGGTTTTTTGCATGGTACTAGGGCCTTAAACGGTCAAAACTAGTGAAAAATTTATACTCACGAGCGCAAGGCAAATCGTGGAAAAAGTATGACCAAAAACGAAAGCGATAAAAGACTCATAATATGAGTGAACCAATCTTAATCTAATAATCATAAATAATTAAATAATAAATAAATAAATAGGGACTTAGCTGTTTGAGCGGAGTCAGTGTTGTTTGCGATGTACACGGATCTGTCTAGGATGAAGCCGAGATAATAAAACAGTCCACGATAGAGGAAACCGTCCGTACTGGAGTTGTCCATCACAGCTGCGAAGCCGGCCATAACAGTATTGGAGACAAATCCGATCAGATCGATGCTGTCTGCGGCGTCGGCAAGTAAACATGCCAAAACGCACGCACACAACAGAAGATGAATTGCCGATCGATTTTGTCTACAAGTGCATGCACGTACGAGAGTCCTTGCCTGATTAATTCTTTCGCTGCTTTAATTCTTGTCTCTTGGAACTTGAACTGTCGGCAGTGTTTCAAATAAATCATGCAAGTTTTGATTAAATCGGCCTAAGCCAGAAGCTGCATCGAGATAGCTGCCACGGAAGCAAAAACGATTGATAGAAGTTGTATTCTGCCTGGCACCGTCTTTGATCACGATACGCAGTATGCTGCACGTGTGGGTGACTGATGTCAATCCCGTGGGTGGTTGAAGTAGATGTAGAAGTGTAGAGGTCCCAATCTTTAATAAGATAGAGCCCCCTGTGTTTACAATGCTAGTCCCTGGAAATAGCTAGCATCCACAGTTAAGATGTAATATCAAGAAACAAAGGTCATAATATAACTTTATAACCAGGAATAACATAATTTTATTACATCTTTCATAGCTCATATGGCTATTACATTACATTGCAGCGGAATAACTATAAGCATGGGGTCCTTCATCTTCAAAGTGCCACAGGCAGATGTTGGTTGTAGACTTTGTAATCCTAATCAATCAATCTTCACTAAAAACAATCAAACCTGCAACATTACAAGTTACAGCCACAAGGGTCAATACATTTGAATTGTATTGGCAAGTTTCACTACTATGTGGAATATAAGTGGATTCTATCAATACATGCATATTTGGCTAAGTAGAGTTTAAGGCTCATTTGCATAAAGCAAAATTTTATCCTATCTTTTCAAAATGGTTTTGGTCCTTTGTCAAATCTCTTTTTCCAAGTTCCTTGAACTTCTTGGTAGAAACACAAGTGTTCAAGTCCTTGTAAAAATCTCTTGAGCTACTTGGTAAATCCAAGTGCATCAAGTTTTATTAAAATCTCTTGAGCTCCTTGGTAACTCCAAGTGCATCAAGTTTTATTAGTTTTCTTTTAGAAATTAGAATGTCGAGATCTCCCATAGCTTCAGGCCTTAGTTGCTCAGTATTGTCCATAACCGGGGACACGGCTAAGTACTTAGAATTTTTGATCTTCTGCAGAAGTTGTACACTTTACCCACATGACACAATCTCGTCTTGACGCCACCAGTGGCCGCTGGATAAGTACTCACCAAAATGGAGTACCGGCAGATCGAGAATGTGACAAAGTCTTTCCATAGGAGTCCTCCCAATACAAAATGCTAGCTTGTCTACCAGGCACAAATGTAGGGTTACTCCCTTACACAAATCTAGTTAACCTGAAGATGCCATTGCATGGGACTTCCACTATGTAGTTGACTAAGCCAGAGCCCATTTAGCATGTGGCTGTACACGGAAGCCACTGTACGAGAAACATGTTCAACCTCTAAGTTTCCTGGGTGGTTTTCCTTTGGAGCACAACACAAAGAGATTGCCATAGCCATGGTTCCTTTTGTTGCCACCTTCTCCAATACTCAAAGTATCCTTGGCCACCCAGGTGGTTCATTGAGTCCTTGTTTTATTATATAAAAACACAAGTCCTTTTCTCAACTTCATAAAATCTCAACATGTATCTCTTTTCAAAATATAGCATGGCTAAGCTTATATCAACTACATTGTTTTCACTAAGGAATGTATAGGTAATCCTATTAGGATTTAGCATAGCATAAATATAAAATTATTTTCATGCATGTTTCAAAATCCACTAAATATAATGAAAGTAGTAGGACTTTTATATGATAGTGTAACTTGCCTTTTTGGAAGGGAATGATGGATCACTCCTTGATCTTGCTAGTCTCACACTTTGCTAATTTCACTACAATAAATCAAGCAAACACCAAATCAACTAGCATTCCAAATAATCAATCAAACAACATTTCACACACACATAAAACTATGGAATTTAATCATGCATGCAAGCATGCAAAAGATGGTCCTATTTGTAAAGATGATCTCCACTAGGCTTCTAAACTTTGTAAGTTCCAAATTGGTCATTTTCCAAAGTGGCAAAGTCATTTGTAAAAGGGTTTTAGTCCATAAACCATTTTAAAATTCCATTCATCATTTTATGTGGTGAAAAATGTTTTTATCAAAGCAAAACTTTATGTTTTTCACCAAATGAGTTGCTATTGCAAAACTTGGTGTTTTGGGTTAGTAGGTTTGGTCCAAAACATTTTCCCAAAGTTTTCTTTACAAAAACATTTTCATAATAAAAATCAATAATTTTATTTGGCTAGAAAATGGCTAAGTCAACTGATCCAACCTAAACTTTACCAAAATCATTTTCAACACCAAGGGTTGGTTCCTAGGGTCAGTATGGTCACAACAAACCATTTTGCAAAAGTTTTAATCCAAAAATCATTTTTAAACAATTTTTCTAGTCTAAACAAGCACACAAAAGAATCTGCAAAAACAAGTAAATTAACAGATACTATTTACTAAACCAAGGGCATGGTTGGCTAGGTCTTGCTCTTCTGAATCCATTGATATAAAATTTATAATTTTTGGACGTGTGGATCCAAAGATACAAGAGTTTGAAGTTTGCAAATAATTCTGTTTTCAATTTTTGTTTTTAAACAGAATAGGCGACACGCGTCGCGTTTTAACTGGAAGGTACCGGTTCGGGTGGAACGCGGCTGTGGTGCGTTGGATTAAGTCAGATCATGCATTCCAGAGTGCGTAACTCTTCGCGGCTAAGTGAACTAATCGTGAACGTTGGATCTGAATCCTACGGCTGCTAGCACGCTTGCCAAGGATCGGCGGCGCTGGCGGTGGCTTGCGGCGGCGCACGGCCAGATGGCGGCGGCGCTGGTGAAGCAGGAAGCAAGGAAGTGTAAGGAGATGCTCACCAGGCTCAGGAGAACACGGCGAAGCTCAAGGTACTCGCGGTTGGTCAAGGGGCGCACTAGGGTTGCAGGAATTCCTCGCCGGAGTTGTTCCTGGCGTCAGGCGGCTCTGGTTGTGCTCGGGGACGGTGCTGTGGTTCACCCCAAGACAAGACAAATACGTGGTTAGACACGCATGGTCGATACAAGTGAGGGAGCGTGAACGAGGAGGCGCGGGGCGGTCAGAAACTACCTGTGAGGCTCGTCGGAGAAGAACCAGACACGGCGGCGCTCGAAGCTTGACGAAGGCGACGTTCTGGGACGCCTGCAGTCGAATGAAAGGCACAGGCAGGTGCGTCAGGAGGTGGGGAAGGTGTGAGCTAGGTCGAGGAGGCACGGGGCGTTGCGGTGCTGCCGGAATTGGCAAGGGAAGTCGTCGGAGACAGAAGGGCTCGGGAAGGAATTGGGGCGGCCTGGGGGCGTGCTTGGGGAAGGAGACAGAGGGGAAAGGAGGAGGGAGCGTGGGCGATTAAATGTGTGAGGTTACTGGGAGAATTCATTCAGCCATTTACTCGAATTGATGCGGTTAATTAGAGGCAGCAACGGCGACGAGGGGGAGGAAGAACAGGTCGTGCGGGTGTGGACGATGAACAGGGGGAGTGGGGTCTACCTGGCAGCGAGAAAAGAAACGAGGGGGAGGTCCACCAGTCATTGGTTCTGCGGGTCAGTTATCAGGTGCAAAAACGATTCGCTGAGGGGGTTAAAAGTGGGCTGGTATTGGGCCTTGCTGGGCTGGGTCCTTTGCACTATTTTTTTCCTGTTTCTGAATCTTTTTCCTTTTTCTAATTTTATTTCCTGTTTTGAATTTCCAAACAATCAAACAAGGTTCAAATCAATTCAAACAACACCCAAACTTTGTAATATTGAAATTAGTTCTGTTCAGTAACATGAACCAAAATCCAAATTCAAATTAATAATTTTAATAATAGGGTCCATTATTAATTAACTAAATAGATGTATCAATTAAACAATCCATAGGTTTAGATTTAATTCAAAGCTCCACTTGAGAAATAAATAATTTTAAACCATTCAGTAGGTTGTATTTAAAATTAAGGAATATTTGGAAAGCTTGTTTTAAAATAAATAACATTTTGTTATTTTAGGGTCCATTAATAATTAAATTCAATAGACCTTCATTATTTAATCAATTAGGATTTATTTATTTAAATTATTTATTTTGAAATCTAAAATAAAGCCAAAACACTTCAGTAGGTTTTATTTGAGAAAATAAAACACTTAGAAAACTTATTTAAAATAATTTAATAAGTTTTGATGTTTTAATTAAAAGGGTAAAACTTTTTATTTGAATAAAATTTGGATGTTAATTCCTTATTATTTTATTTAATCAATCCTTTATTATTTTTATCAAAACAAAACATTTTATTTCCAAAAGCTTGGCCAAGGTTTAATTTGGCTTTACAAAATAATCTTTATTTATAAATCCACCTTTTCTTTTGAAAACCAAATCTTTTATTAAAGGATCCAAAATAGTAATTCCAAAACATTTTAATTTCCTTTATTAAATGTTTATCTTTATGAATCCCTTTAGGATTTTATTTAATTCGAATGGGTTTGAAGTTCCAATTGAATTCAAAAAGTTTCTTCTGGCTCTTAAAATCAAACAAATTTTTATTTTATTAATTTATTTTCACATTACAAGATTTGGAAAATCTTGGGATGTGACAAGAAGATTGCCGGATCCATCAGCCTGTCAGTGAGGAAAAGCCAAACAGTGTCGTCGGAGATTCTGACACCTCTAAAGATGATGTAGATGTAGATCTTCAGGATGCCGCCGACTTGACCACACGCTAGAAAGAGCGATGACGAAGCCGGCGCGTGACTGGAGATGCGATTTGTCCGCCATCAAAGGCGGCGAGGGATCCCGCCCGGATCCATGCTGTAAGCGTCTCTTGCCCCACAGTGGGCGCCAACTGTCGTGGTTTTGTCGACACGTATGCCATAGGGGTATCCCAACGGCGAGTTTAGAGACGTGGGGGGAAGACGGAGAGCGTCCGGGTCGGCGTGACACAGTTTACCTAGGTTCAGATCTCACGACGGTGGCGAGATCCTACTCCTGCTATAAATCACTATAATGGCAATACACCGAGTTACAGCATTGGGGGTTTGATGTGTGCGGGTAGTGCTATGCACTAATTGTTCTCTCTAGGTTATGCCCTAAAGGCTCCCGTAGGCCGGCTTATAAGGACGCCAGGACCTAGGGTTACAAGGAGAGTCCCAGCCAGATACGGTTACAGAGTCCTAGACTAACACTAACTAGTCTTCGTGTCCTCCAAGGCTCCGGCTTCCATCATAGACGATGGCACGTCGCCTTCCTTCATCCCTGCTGGACCTCCGGCTTCCTATCAGCAACTGGGCCGCCCGGTTATGCCATAAGCCTAACCACCAACTATGGGCCACTCGGGCTTGCCGGTATGAGACTATGCCGTAGGTATACCCATTTGGTATATCCACAATAATGAGTTCTATCATGTAACCGAATAAGATTTGTTAGGGCATAGTGCCTAGTATCTCTATTAGTGCTATTTTACTTTGTTGCAACTTGTTGTGCTTAATGCTTGTCACTAGAGCCCGAGTGCCATGATCTCAGATCTGAACTTATTATTAAATCATTATGATAGTATTGTTTGTGATCTTACCTGCAAGTTGTGTACACATATCATTGTCCGGATCCAAAGGCCCCAAAGTGACAATAATTGGGACAACCGGAGGGGATGACTGTGGTGTGAGGATCACATGTGTTCATGGAGTGTTAATGATTTGCTCCGGTGCTTTACTAAAAGGAGCACCTTATTTGCCGGTAGTTCCCTAGAGGCCCCGCTGCCATGGGCTGACTGGACAGAAGATGTTGTGCAAGTTCTCATTGCGAGCACGTATGGCTATATTTGGAGCACATGCCTAGGATTGTTTAGTACTTGGATGCTTGTTATTATTTATCTGCAATGCCCTAGATCTTGAAGTTACATGTTTAGACTCATCCATGCAACGCCTGTCCATCCATCCCTATGTCAACCGCACTCGAATCCTACTGTTACCGTTACTGTTACTATTGCACCTGTTTCACTGTTGCTACTACAAACTGTTGCTACTGATAAACTTCTGTGAGCAAGAACTATTTTCAGGTGTAGCTAAACTGGCAAATCAGTTGTTAAGGCTTGCAAGTATTCTTTGGCTCCCCTTGTGTCGAATCAATAAATTGGGTAATACTACCCGCGAAGACTGATTTGAAACAAGAGCAATAGTAACAGTAACGGTAACAGTAGGATTCGAGTGCGGTAGGCATAGGTATGGATGGACGGGCATTTCATGGATGAGTCTAAACATGTAAATTCATGATCTAGGGCATTGCAGATAAATAATAACAAGCATCCAAGTACTAAACAATCCTAGGCATGTGCTCCAAGTATAGTCATACGTGCTCGCAATGAGAACTTGCACAACATCTTCTGTCCAGCCAGCCCGTGGCAGCGGGGCCTCTAGGGAACTACTGGCAATTAAGGTGCTCCTTTTAATAGAGCACCGGAGCAAAGCATTAACACTCCGTGAACACATGTGATCCTCACACCACAGCCATCCCCTCCGGTTGTCCCAATTATTGTCACTTTGGGGCCTTTGGATCCGGACAATGATATGTGTACACAACTTGCAGGTAAGATCACAAACAATACTATCATAATGATTCAATAATAAGTTCAGATATGAGATCATGGCACTTGGGCCCTAGTGACAAGAATTAAGCACAACAAGTTGCAACAAAGTCAAATATCACTAATAGAGATACTAGGCACTATGCCCTAACAAATCGTATTCGATTACATGATAGAACTCATCCAATCCCTACCATCCCCAAGCCTACAGTGGGGGATTACTCACTCATGGATGAGGAAAACATCGGTAGTTGATGGAGATGCGTTGGTGATGACGATGGCGATGATCCTCTCCAAATTCCCCGTCCCGGCAGGGTGCCAATTTCTGGATCCGAATCTTGGTTTCTCGTGGCGGCGGAGCGTAACTCTTTCTGTAAAACTATCGAACCCCACTCGGTTTTTAGGTCGAAAGGCAACTTATAGGCGCAGAGGGAGGCCGAGGAGCTGCCTGGGGTGGCCAAACCCCCTCTAGGCACGGGGTCAGGTGGGACCGCGCCTGGGGTGGGTCGCCCCCCACGCCTCCCCTTTGTCTCTTCTTCTGGCTCCGTGGATCTTCTGGTGAAATATAATTTTTGGCATATTTTCCGGTATTTTTCCTGATAGTTCATTTTCTGCACAAAAACAAGACACCAAGGTAATTCTGCTGAAAACGGCGTCAGTCCGTGTTAGTTGTATCCAAATTACACAAGTTTAGAGAAGAAACAGTAGCAAAGTGTTCGAGAAAGTAGATACGTTTTGGACGTATCAACTCCCCCAAGCTTAGCTTATTGCTTGTCCTCAAGCAATTCAGTTGAAAACTACGTGCGATAAAAGAACTTTCACAAACACTTTGTGTAACACCACAGTATTAGCTAATTACTATTTACGGTTTGTTTGTGCACTCATGAGCATCATCCATTAATTTGTGCAGTGAAGAAACAAAGCAAAAAACCTAAACCCTATTTCCTTCCTCTATTTGAAAACAATTCAAATGGTTTTGAATTTGCACTCACAAAAATAAGGATCCCAAATGGACTAAAAGGGGTCCCTGCAGTATTTTATATGTTTTATAAAAGTCCTGGTATTTTTGAAATATTCAAAACTGAAAAGGATTTGTAAATGCAAAACAGGAAATCAAAACAGAATTAGAAAAAGTTTCTGATATAAAAAATAGAGCAGCCAGGCCTCAGCCCAACCGGCCCACTTCTCTCTTTCCCTCCCTGTCGCCCACGTGCATCACCCCGCGACCCACCTGGCCTGTTCGCGGCCCACTCCGGCCCGTACCTCTTCACGGCTTTCTCCTTCTTCCTCCCGTCGACGCAAGCTGCTGCATGGCTTGCCGCCGACCGTCGATCCTCGCCGGCGCTGCGATCCGCGCCGCCGCCCCCGGAGGTGATGATAAGAACGGTCGTCTCTTCCTCTACTCCCCCATACGAACTTTGCTTCCTCTCGTTCTATCTCTTGTGTTTCCCCTTCGGCCCGAACCCTAGCTCGTCGTTCGCCGTTGTCCTCGTCGACTCCGGCCATCCCATGTCGCGCTGAGGGCACCGTCGGAAGCGCCTCGCCGCCCTCGTCCTCCTCCGTGAAACGTGCAAGAAGGAAAGCCCTCCTCCGGCCAAAATCGAGCTCGTTCCGTTGTCGGCCGTCACCTCTGCCGCCGTCGATTCACCGTCGTTCGGCCACCTCTTGCCTCACCGACACCGGCATCGCGGTCACGGTGAGCCTCCGTACCTCCCAGTACCTCCCAATCTCTCCCTCTCGCTCTGAATCGTCACCCCACCATGCACCGCCGCTTGCCGCCGTCGGCCGTCGTCGCACCGCATGCTCCGGTGACCTTCTTTGAGCGGCACCGCCTCCTTTGCGCGTGCCTTGCAGCGCTGATTTGAGTAGGATAGCTACTGCATCCCCGTGCGCCCTCCTCCGCCGTGGACGTGGTCGTCTGAGCGCTATCGCTGTCGAGCCTCCGTGGCATCTCTGTGGCGTGATGATTTGGCCCCGGCCCCACCCGTCAGTGGCAGTGGGTAGCCCCTGCCTCGGTGAGAAACGCACCACCCCCTGTCTCACTTTGCTTGTGTGGCTGCTGAGGTGGCTCAGGGCCCATCAGTCAGTCACTGTGGGTAAACTATGTCTGGGTGTAAAAAGTTTGATAAACTTTTAGTAATTGTTTGAATAATTTCAGAATTTGAATAAAACTTTAAATTGCACAACTTATTATTTATAAGTCAGAAAAATACAAATAATATATCAAAAAATTTATAAAAATGAAACCTATCTATCTAACCTATAATCATGCATTGTTCAACAACTTAAATGACAAGTTTAATTAGAAGAACATAGTAACCCCTCAAAGGTGATACCGGAGTTTCCCCGAGTTAGGGTTTTCACCCCTCGGAACCCCGATTAATTTGTCGAGCATGCTTTAGGGTTTCAATTCAATGAAAATTAACTTGTCATATCATAATTCTTGCTTGAGAATTGCATCGATGCCATGTGTTGATTGTTTCCCCTTTATTTCCGGTGTTTGGTTCTTCCCGGTAGAATACGAGATCGAGATTGAGATCAAAGACTAAGGACAACACCATCGAAGATCGAAGATTGACGAACAATACTTGACCAACTCTAACCAAGTCAAGTGCCAGATGTCCGAAGATCTGTTTATCCGTTATCAACAGGCCATCTGGCTTTAATTAGGTTTGGCTTGTGTGCACTGCTAGAGCTTATATATGTGTCTGTTTGGCCATGCATAGCTATTGAGTCTGGTCCATCCAGATGATGTATCAGATGTAGAGAATCTAGTATGACAAGAGAACATGATGATATGAGGTCGGTGATATAAGTTAAACATGCTAAGGCTTGTATGGGAGGCCACGGTGGGATGTGGTTTTTCTAGTCCCATGCTCACCGCCACTAGGACCCGATGTTCTTGTCTCTTAAACCAAGACAAGCGTACAACCACACGGGGCCTGGAAAACCCCATGATTGACTAACTTGCCTAGTAGATTCCATGAGTCACATAGTTCGGGCGTTCCATTCGACATATGCATAGAAAATCTTTTGAAAGATTTGCCGGGTGAAGCTGGTGCATTCATAACAGGTAGGTAAGCGTGGCCGGGGTTGCTTGGGGTTGATGGGGCCCTTGTTAACCAACCTCGCCTAACATCTTTAAGTACCGGCTTTGGGATTTGACCCGTTACGGCTGAACCATACTTATTGCGTGACTCATGGTCTTGACGAAAGCAAGGTAAAGGTCGTGTATAACCACCCTCTGTCGGCCTTCCAAGGAAGAGGGCTAATCATAGAGAACTTGAACCTAATCATAAAACTTGGCAGATCAACGTGTGCTTAAGGATGCTTCCTCATGGGTATGAGGGGGTGATCCTAGTTCAGGAGATGATGATGATTTGGTGGATATCAAAAGATGATGATCAATACTTTGGAGATGTCTCTCTCTTATCCCCTTTTAAAATACTCTGAATAGACGAGCTTCTTCTCCCTCTTGTTTTATAAACCAAAGATGGCTTTATGCAAATCAATCCACCAGCCATAAGTCTTGCGGAGTACACCCTGTACTCACCCTTGCTTTGTTGATACTTTTGGCAGAGTAAGTGTTCCCCTGAAGATCAGTTTGGTACTACATCAACATCGACGAGTAGCTTGGGGTTCCCGGCCGGCAGCCTGCAATCTATGGGCTGGGACGTCATCGTTATGCTTCAGGCCTTTTAGGCCATTTATTAAGTTTGCTATACTTAATACCATAATTTGCCTTCCGTTGTTTGATGTTTGTGGTTAGTGACCTCTGCTTGTAATAATTTGGTTCTTCGCTCAGTTATGAGCTTCCTGTAATGAATTTTGTGTCGTAGGGTCACTTCCGTGTTACCGATTCTTCACTGGATATTCTCGAGCTCAGGGTTAAGCTTATGTCAGACGGAGGTCTGGGATTTGTTTAGCCCTGATCCCAGGGGTGTCACACTTTGCTTCATATGATGTAAATAATCTCAGCATGGGAGTAGTTTCTTAGACAATTCATAATAAAGAGTATGCAACTAAGTCTACTCAATAGTCATTGCAAGCTATGAAGAGAAACCAACTCAATAATAATAAGTAGCATGAAACATAAACATAAGCAACATTGCAATGCTCATAATAAGGTATGATATTGTGGTATCTCGCTTGCCTTTGTTTGAAGAGCACAATATAAATGCCAAGACACCTCTGAAGTTCACATGAATACTAGAGATAAATATATCAGAGATACAAGCATCAAAGTCTTGACATAATTAACCAAGTTTTGGAACAAACACAAAAATGACAACTATGCTCTCATGAAGGTGCTCATAGAATAAGTGGTGACTCAACAAGGTTGTGAAAAAGGTTTTGTGAAGGTTTGAAAGGCTTCCCATTGCTGAAAGAAAGGTACTCATTAGCTTTGAGCTCTCATTGCCCCTATCATAGGCATCTTCATGTGGTTAAGGTGAAAGTGAGGTCCACTCTAAATCATATGATTGACAGACCATAGACTGGAAATCCCAAGTCCCTTGAGTACGAGGGTCGCTCCGCATGCTACTCAACTTTGGTCACCTGAAAGTTCTTGTCATTGTAAATACATTCATATCATCAAGAACCGCCAACGGGGTACCCCTTGCACATGGTACAGGAGCTTTCCCATAACCAAAATGATAAGGCAAGCAGGCAATGAGCATCTCAGTAATCTTTTTATTTACCATATGCATAGCTTTTTATTGAGGATGCTTCATAGATGCTCATTATAACTTTCAAGGACTAGTCAACTCGATGAGATATCCAAAAAGTGTTGAAAGCGTTCCCCGTGACAGCACGGTTCTGCTGACTCCCAGTATATAATTAGCAAGCATATAACTTTCAAGGACTAGTCACAATGGTTCAGGATTATTAAGCGCAAGGAATAAAGTGTGCCATCAAGTTCGTGAGAGCTTTACTAACTAACTTTCTCAAAACAGACAAACATTTTATTTTGGAAGAAAACACGACATATGGAATATGCACTCGAATAACAAATGATGCTAATAGGTAGGTATGGTGGACACATCTGGAAATATTGGTTTTGGGGAGTTGGAAGCACAGGTAGAGCACGCACTCAGTGCAAGTGAAGGCTAGCAATAGAGAGGGAGCGACAAACGAGAGAGCAATAGCTGTCATAATCATGCTTGCAACAAAACAAGACTAACTATGGCATGAAAGTGATGCAAGAACTCTGAGGCAAAATAAATCATCGAGGTTTACTGACTATTGATTAGTCATATGCATGCATGATCATGTGCCAAGTCGATTCACATGAACAGTCAGAGGAGGATACCACAATATCATACCAAAGTATGAATAAAACAATGCAAGCAAACATTCATATGATATGCTACAAACTATTAGCAAGATGGAGCTAATCATAGACAAGCAAGAACTACTAAGCATCCATAATGACATACACCTTACACAAACAGGCTAAGCATGCTCACAATGATGAGTATAAGTACAAAAATGAAACAAATAGAGTTCGTTACCAGCCTCTTACCACACCTCGAGTTGTCTTAATCTTCATTATTGCCCTTCACTTGTGTGACTTGAATAATTAACATGAAAACCAAAATCCACTGAGGACGACTGAACGCTGCAAAGAACTCACAAAACCAAAGAAGAACAACAAATATTTTTGGTGTTTTCGATTTTTTAGAAACAAGCAAACAAAGAAAAAACCAACAAAAACAAAGCAAACCAAACAAAGCAAAATCTTTTTGAATTTTTATTTTAAGGCAAACCAAAGCAAAGAAACAAACCAAGAGAAACAACGAAAATATTTTTGGTATTTTTGGGTTTTTGAGAAAGAAGCAACGAGAACCAAAAAGAAAGCGAAACAATGGATATACAAAGAATCGACCGAACATGATATATATGAGTGTGTGATGTCGGTATACTTCCCCCCAAGCTTAGGCTTTTGGCCTAAGTGGGGCTCAATCCCATGGTGCCCAAGTAGATGCACCTCCGTAGTATGTCGAGGAAGCTCCCTCGTCCTGGTATGAGCTTGAGGCCTCCTCTGTGTAATACGTAGGGGGGTCATATGATGGTGGTTCCTCCTGATAGTGCCCATGGAAGTTGAGAGAACTTAATAGCATCAGTCAAAGGAATTTGCAAGAATAAAGGTTTCATCCACTCACAAAACTTGTTGTACTGCTCCTCCTCCTTTGACTTGTGTTTCTTACCTGGAAAAGGCATATGTTTCTGCACTGTAGCACCCCGATAAAACCGCTACTAGAAAATCGCCGTTGTTTTTATTATGTGTATCATCATGACGTCATCATGCATCTATTTGTTAAAAACTATTTTACAAAGGTCTATTTTTTTCCCAATTACCCCTTCGTAATTCAAATCAAAACCCCAGACTTGTCTGGAGTATTTTGTTTGTCTAAAAATAACCGCAAAATGTTTTGTCTAAAAAAAATAGTAATAATAATAAACGAGTTTATAAAAGTTTCCGGGAGAGGCAGCCGCAGCCACCTTCTACCCCGATAAAACCCTAGCCCTAGATCTAGACCCAAACCCTAGACAACCGGAACCCTAACCCTAATTCCCACCCAGATCTAACCCTAACCTACCCAACTCCCCACCCGTCGTTGCAGCCACACCCGATGCAGCACCCCCACACACACAACACACCGGACGCACGTGCGCAGCACGCCCCGCTCGCCCGGCCGTGTAGCACGCTAGCGTCGCGCCCGGTGCCTCACGCAAAACCCGCTCCTGCCGCTAGACGCCACCCATCTCGCACTCTCCGCGTCAAACAACTGCCACCAACCGTGCCTGGACCACCTGCCAGCGTTCCCGACGCGCCTTTCTCCCGAATCTTCCGTTCGCCTCCATCGCTCCTCTCCCGAGCCCGCAACAGCCGCCGCCAGGAACTTCCTCCGCCCGCTCGAGCCGCATAGCTCCCCGCCGCTGGCCTCTCTTTCTCCCTGCTCCGGCCGCATTCTCCCGGGCCACGGCGCTGCCGCTTCCCCGTCAACGAGCGGCTCCACCCTGTCAACCGCGCGGGCCAGCCCCTCCTCAACGTGCGGCCAAGCTCACAGGACCCCGCTGCCGACCTCTTCCTCCGCTCTCCCAGTGCGCCAGCGGTCGTCCCCGCCTCCAGTGCGGGGCTCCGCCGCACCTTCTCCCAGTTCCTCCCGCAGGCCGCCTCCACTCTGCCCCTCTGCGGACGGCGTGTCGTCATATTGTTCACCGCCATCTCGGCACCTGCTGGCCGCCTCGAGCTCTCCCGGTTCATGGCCATCCCGAGCGCCACAGAAGCCGTGTCGGCCCTATGCATAGGCCCTTCAACGTGCATGTCCTCGAGCTCCCGAGCCTCCTCCACATCGTTGTGTATCTGCCGTCCGTGCCCGCACGTCATCGGCCTCCTTACTTTGCTGAGTTTGCAAGCGCCTCCCCTCTGCAAGTTATGTCTGCTTTGGGCTATCCACATGAGGGCCTGTATCTTCAAATTGTTTTGGTCGTCGGTGGTTCTACTCGCCTCCGCCAGGGACCTCCCCAACCACGCCTTCAAGGTGTTTGAGTTAACGTTCGGGTGAAACAGGGCCTCCTCGCTATGTTCCTGTGATCCCTGTTCTGTTCTATGACCGATGTCGTGTGCTTGTGCTATGCCTCCAGCAGAAGGATTTTGCAAGCCTCTCGAAGTCGACATAATCGTCACCAAGGCCTACCGATGTCAAGACCCGAGACCGACACCGACAATCAAGCTCCCAAGCCCAAGCCCTCCATCGGCAAACCAAGTCGGAACCTCTGAATCGTCGATAGGGAGCCGAAGATTCTCGTACACGAAGCACCAAGATCGCCTCCCGGATTCCGAAGCCCGTTCCCGGCGTCCGAACCCGAACCACATCGAACCAAGATCGCCGACCCCATGTGTGATCCCCTTCTCGAACCCTATTTTATAAAATGTAATATAAATTTGTGCATTTTAAATTATTTCATGTCACATAAATATTGGTTTGGGGGCATTATGCAGATTCACATCATAATTAAATATGAAGACCATATGCGGGCGAATCTAGTCTAATAATGGTCCCATTTAAAATTGTGTAGTGAACCGGTGATATAATTTTTCCTTGTTAAGACAACATTTAAATTGCGGGGTATCTAAACAACATGAATCATATAATTAATTGCCGGAACCCCGGTTCCGCTTAATGTGGACAAATTGCATAGCATCTTTGCCATGTCCTACATCATACATGCATCATGCCCGATATTTTGCCGTAGTATTAAAAAGTGCATCCGGTGTTTCTTTTAGTGCATTGCTTCTTCATGGATTAGGCCGATGAGTTGATACGAGTGACGTCCATTCTTTGGATGAACCTTCGACAATGTTTTCAGGCGAGCATTCTCCCCCTTTCTACCTATTTTACCTTTCTAGTCTTTATTTCCTCATGTTGATCTATTGCTATCTGTGTTGCGATGTTGTAGTTTTCGTACCCGTGATATCCCTTGCAGCCTTATATTGCCTTGGACACATCCTATTACCTGTTGTTTGGTAGATAGTTGGACTTGCGTGTCGCAGTCGCTTGCTTAAGTGCTGTTGCGTGTTGTCAAGTACCACAATTGTTGGAGAAATGCCTTATGCTTTTATGTTGGAGATGATCATGGCTTTAATTATCGTTTAATAATTAAAATTGAAGTAGGTAAATAATGCAGAGGCACAGGTGGGCAATAGATGTTATTTGGTTTTTAACCGTCCACTTGTGTCCCGTAGGACCTCGAGTACTTGATACTTGTTCTTTGACTATTCGCACTATCCGCATGTGGGACCATGAATCCCCCTAGCCAGAGCTTGAGTCATATTTATTTCTTGGGGCCACAAATTAGTTTGGGGCTTTATTACTATCCTATACTTATGCCATGCTTTACTACTTTATTTACGATTGCGCGTGGAGCGCCTGTACTGTTTAGATAAGTGGAATGTTTCCGCAGTATTGAAAAGCCCAGTCACACTTTCGGGTTCCCAGTCATTTACAGCCATTGACACAAACCTCTGGGTCCGTCTCGGAGCCGGCCAACTTCGTCGCGGGTTGCTTAGTGGGGTGGCCCCCTGAAATTTATATGAATCTTGCAATTGCTCTGTCGTGATGCCTCGTTGGGTTTTATTTGGTTTTCCCGAGGTTGATCATGCATGTGTTGCTATTTGTGCCCCCCTGCAGGGTAAAACTTTCTGAAAGCCGTGTCCGCGGTTATGGACGACTTGGAGCACATTATCTCGATCATAGACAACTATAACTAAAGTAGTGCTATAAATTTGACTTTATAATGACTAGTAATTAGCTTCACTGTAATGGAATGGCTAAATAAAAGTGCCAACAATTGCTGGTTTGGATTGTCACCTGTTACCTTTGTATCTGACTAGTAAGTATTGCAACTACAACGGAATGACTAAATAAAAGTACCAACAACTGCTGGGTTTTGGGATGCCTCATGCTATAAGTATCTGACTAGTAAGTACTACAACTACAACGGAATGGTTAACTAAAAGTGCCCACTGCTTATTATACCAGGATGACTCTTGCTATCTATACCTGACTAGTAATTGCTGCAACGATAACTGAATAAATAAAACTGCCAACTGTGTGAGTTCCTTAGTTTGACTTCCTCGTTTGGTCTCGAGGGGGGAATACCAGGATGGGTATGCTTGGTGATAGTTTCAGGTTGGTACCGAATAGGTCTTTCTTATCCCTATATGATAGCCGCCAGTTGTATTGAGTCTCTATAGGTTGTTTAGTGCATGCTGCGCTGCCGCTTTAGTCCACCATACCTATGTAGGCGAGGACCACCGAATTCTAGTCTCGCCGTGTACTGGCCTCAGTACTGACCGCTCTCTTTTTCGTTTGCCCTTTGTCGGCACCCCTTTTGTTTAAGCAGGTTTTGAGATCGACGTCGTTAGCAGGGTTACCCTTCCGGCTTGGCCTGGGCAGGGTTATGGACGTCGTTGGTTATTCTCTAGGGCTCTTAGCCCAATTTGCATCTTGTCTGTACTCGGATGCTGTATCATTTTAAAGGTGATTTGGATCTTTGTATTGTATATCTGTATTCTTGACTCATTGAGTCGCTGTAGTATATACATATGTTCTGTGGGTTCCATCGTGGACTATTGTGTAATGATATTACTTCATTTTCCACCCGCACGCAAGTGCCTGGTGGGCACCTTTGAACCGTTTCTATGCGGGTTTGGCGGAAGTCGCTAAAACTTGCATAGGGTAGATTCTGAGGGTGTTATAGAGTGGTATCAGAGCCCAGCAGTTACGATACCCCACTGGTCCAGCCTGTAGGATAACCTAGCTAACGGACGTTGTAGAGTGTCAAAAATATTTTATAAAATCGCTTGTATAGATCTGATTATGTCTGCTTTTACTTATTACCCCTCTGCTATTCACCTCTTATCTCTTCGTGTTTTGAATCTGCCATCTTATCTTTTCTCCGAGTCTAGGAAATTCTCGTGGTTGGGTTTCCGTCGTACCTTCAGGGTTTCACTTCCATCCTTTGTTAATGGTGCTTCGACAAATGGTCTTCATGCTATCTGATGGATCTTTCATCTGTTGTACCTTTTCAATGGACCAAAGATTTACTAAATTTTTTCTTTCTATCCTCCGGTGTTCTCCGATACGACGAAGTCATCTACATCAGATCTGATGAGAATATCCATTGCTCATTTGTTTCCAAGCCTCGCTTGTCGAGATCTTCAGTCTGAATTCCGAGAGTTGGTTGCATAATTTTACCATTCATGTGCAGAGTAATGCTTTGGGTGCGCGATGGACTGAGCACCATTCGACTACTCTTATCATTCGCTCTTGTGCATTGAATTGGTGGATCAAGCAATTATATTCATTCCATGGAAGTTAGAGGTGGCCTTATCTTTTGAGACCTCGACCTTCATATTTGTTTCTCTGGAGTGCTCTCTCGACGAACGTCAGCAACGACCCTTGTTGGCGGTGTCGCTGATTTCACATGGAGTAAGAATCCGTGTTAGTGGTGTCGCGAAGATCTACACGAAGCAAGAAGATCTAGACCGTCGGCCTTCTTCCTCGTACCATGAGGCGGATCTCGAGGGAGAGATCCATTGTTAGTGGTGTCGAATTGTAGCACCCCGATAAAACCGCTACTCGAAAATCACCGTTGTTTTTATTATGTGCATCAGCATGACGTCATCATGCATCTATTTGTGAAAAACTATTTTACAAAGGTCTATTTTGTTTTCCCAATTACCCCTTCGTCATTCAAATCAAAACCCCGGACTTGTCCGGAGTATTTTATTTGTCTAAAACTAACCGCAAAATGTTTTGTCTAAAAAAATAGTAATAATAATAAACGAGTTTATAAAAGTTTCCGGGGGAGGCAGCCGCAGGCTAGGCCTAAAAGCCCAGCCCGCAGCCACCTACTACCCCAATAAAACCCTAGCCCTAGATCTAGACCCAAACCCTAGACAACCGGAACCCTAACCCTAATTCCCACCCAGATCTAACCCTAACCTACCCAACTCCCCACCCGTCGTTGCAGCCACACCCGATGCAGCACCCCCCACACACAGCACACCGGACGCACGTGCGCAGCACGCCCCGCTCGCCCGGCCGCGTAGCACGCTAGCGTCGCTCCCGGCACCTCACGCAAAACCCGCTCCTGCCGCTAGACGCCACCCATCCCGCACTCTCCGCGTCAAACCAACGCCACCAACCGCGCCTGGCCCACCTGCCAGCGTTCCCGACGCGCCTTTCTCCTGAATCTTCCGTCCGCCTCCATCGCTCCTCTCCCGAGCCCGCAACAGCCGCCGCCAGGCACTTCCTCCGCCCGCTCGAGCCGCAGAGCTCCCTGCCGCCGGCCTCTCTTTCTCCCTGCTCCGGCCCCATTCTCCCGGGCCACGGCGCTTCCGCTTCCCCGTCAACGAGCGGCTCCGCCCTGTCAACCGCGTGGGCCAGCCCCTCCTCGACGCGCGGCCAAGCTCACAAGACCCCGCTGCCGACCTCTTCCTCTGCTCTCCCAGCGCGCCAGCGGTCACCCCCGCCTCTAGTGAGGGGCTCCGCGGCACCTTCTCCCAGTTCCTCCCGCAGGCCGCCTCCACTCTGCCCCTCTGTGGACCGCGTGCCATCGTATTGTCCACCGCCCCGCGCATCACCAGCGTCGCCGCCACCTTCTCGGCACCTGCTGGCCGCCTCGAGCTCTTCCAGTTCATGGCCATCCCGAGCGCCGCAGAATCCGTGTCGGCCCTATGCGTCAGCCCTTCAACATGCATGTCCTCGAGCTCCCAAGCCTCCTCCACATCGTTGTGTATCTGCCGTCCGCGCCCGCACGTCGTCGGCCTCCTAACTTTGCTGAGTTTGCAAGCGCCTCCCCTCTGCAAGTTATGTCTGCTTTGGGCTGTCCACATGAGGGCCTGTATCTTCAAATTGTTTTGGTCGTCGGTGGTTCTACTCGCCTCCGCCAGGGACCTCCCCAACCACGCCTTCAAGGTGTTTGAGTTAACGTTCGGGTGAAACAGGGCCTCCTCGCTATGTTCCTGTGATCCCCGTTCTGTTTATGACCGATATCGTGTGCTTGTGCTATGCCTCCAGCAGAAGGCTTCTGCAAGCCTCTCGAAGTCGACATAATCGTCACCAAGGCCTACCGATGTCAAGACCCGAGACCGACACCGACAATCAAGCTCCCAAGCCCAAGCCCTCCATCGGCAAACCAAGTCGGAACCTCTGAATCGTCGATAGGGAGCCGAAGATTCTCGTACACGAAGCACCAAGATCGCCTCCCGGATTCCGAAGCCCGTTCTCGACGTCCGAACCCAAACCACATCGAACCAAGATCGCCTACCCCATGTGTGATCCCCTTCTCGAACCCTATTTTATAAAATGTAATATAAATTTGTGCATTTTAAATTATTTCATGTCGCATACATATTGGTTTGGGGGCATTATACAGATTCACATCATAATTAAATATGAAGACCATATGCGGGCGAATCTAGTCTAATAATGGTCCCATTTAAAATTGTGTAGTGAACCGGTGATATAATTTTTCCTTGTTAAGACAACATTTAAATTGCGGGGTATCTAAACAACATGAATCATCTAATTAATTGCCGGAACCCCGGTTCCGCTTAATGTGGCCAAATTGCATCGCATCTTTGCCATGTCCTACATCATACATGCATCATGTCCGATCTTTTGTCGTAGTATTAAATAGTGCATCCGGTGTTTCTTTTAGTGCATTGCTTCTTCACGGATTAGGCCGATGAGTTGATGCGAGTGACGTCCGTTCTTTGGATGAACCTTCGGCAATGTTTTTAGGCGATCAGTCTCCACCTTTCTACCTATTTTACCTTTCTAGTCTTTATTTCCTCCTGTTGATCTATTGCTATCTGTGTTGCGATGCTCTAGTTTTCGTACCCGTGATATCCCTTGCAGCCTTATATCGCCTTGGACACATCCTATTACCTGTTGTTTGGTAGATAGTTGGAATTGCGTGTCGCAGTCGCTTGCTCAAGTGTTGTTGCGTGTTGTCAAGTACCACAATTGTTGGAGAAATGCCTTATGCTTTTATGTTGGAGATGATCATGGCTTTAATTATCATTTAATAACTAAAATTGAAGTAGGTAAATAATGCAGAGGCACAGGTGGGCAATATATGTTATTTGGTTTTTAACCGTCCACTTGTGTCCCGTAGGACCCCGAGTACTTGATACCTGTTCTTTGACTATTCGCACTATCTGCATGTGGGACCATGAATCCCCCTAGCCAGAGCTTGAGTCATATTTATTTCTTGGGGCCACAAAGTAGTTTGGGGCTTTATTACTATCCTATACTTATGCCATGCTTTACTGCTTTATTTACGATTGCGCGTGGAGCGCCTATACTATTTAGGTAAGTGGAATGTTTCCGCGGTATCAACAAGCCTAGTCACACTTTCAGGTTCCCAGTCGTTTACAGCCATTGACACAAACCTCTGGGTCCGTCTCGGAGCCGGCCAACTTCGTCGCGGGTTGCTTAGTGGGGTGCCCCCCTGAAATTTATATGAATCTTGCAATTTCTCTGTCGTGATGCCTCGTTGGGTTTTATTTGGTTTTTCCCGAGGTTGATCGTGCGTGTGTTGCTATTTGTGCCCCCTGCAGGGTAAAACTTTCAGAAAGCCGTGTCCGCGGTTATGGACGACTTGGAGCACAGTATCTCGATCATAGACAACTATAACTAAAGTAGTGCTATAAATTTGACTTTATAATGACTAGTAATTAGCTTCACTGTAATGGAATGGCTAAATAAAAGTGTCAACAATTGCTGGTTTGGGTTATCACCTGTTACCATTGTATCTGACTAGTAAGTATTGCAACTACAACGAAATGGCTAAATAAAAGTACCAACAACTACTGGGTTTTGGGATGCCTCATGCTATATGTATCTGACTAGTAAGTACTACAACTACAACAGAATGGTTAACTAAAAGTGTCCACTGCTTATTATACCAGGATGACTCTTGTTATCTATACCTGACTAGTAATTGCTGCAACGATAACTGAATAAATAAAACTGCCAAATGTGTGAGTTCCTCGGTTTGACTTCCTCGTTTGGTCTCGAGGGGGGAATACCAGGATGGGTATGCTTGGTGATAGTTTCAGGTTGGTACCGAATAGGTCTTTCTTATCCCTATATGATAGCCGCCAGTTGTATTGAGTCTCTATAGGTTGTTTAGTGCATGCTGCGCTGCCGCTTTAGTCCACCATACCTATGTAGGCGAGGACCACCGAATTCTAGTCTCGCCGTGTACTGGCCTCAGTACTGACCGCTCTCTTTTTTCCTTTGCCCTTTGTCGGCACCCCTTTTGTTTAAGCAGGCTTTGAGATCGACGTCGTTAGCAGGGTTACCCTTCCGGCTTGGCCTGGGCAGGGTTATGGATGCCGTTGGTTATTCTCTAGGGCTCTTAGCCCAATTTGCATCTTGTCCGTACTCGGATGCTGTATCATTTTAAAGGTGATTTGGATCTTTGTATTGTATATCTGTATTCTTGACTCATTGAGTCGCTGTTGTATATACATATGTTCTGTGGGTTCCATCATGGACTATTGTGTAATGATATTACTTCGTTTTCCACCCGCACGCAAGTGCCTGGTGGGCACCTTTGAATCGTTTCTATGCAGGTTTGGCGGAAGTCGCTAAAACTTGCATAGAGTCGATTCTGAGGGTGTTACATGCACCCAAGGTTCTCTCTCTCTTTACCATGTTTATTCGCAACTTCCTTTGTGTACCTAGTGTTCTTAGTGTGCTTCTCAGGTTCTTCCTCACCTTCCGCCTTATCAGGAGACTCATTTTTATCATTACCACTCTCAGTTTCAGCATCAGAGACAGATATACTATTAGGATCTACAGCAGATTCAAGTGATTCCTCAACTATCTTATGTTTCTTTTTCTTTCTCTTACGAGGACTACCACTATCTTCACCTTGTTGGAAATCCTGCTCTATTCTTTTAGGGTGTCCTTTAGGATATAAAGGATCTTGAGTAGCTATACCACTCCTAGTTCTAATTCCATAAGCATGTTTATCTCCTGAAGCATTAACTAGCATATCCTTTTGCACCTTAGCAAGTTGATCAAGTTGGGTTTGAACCATTTGAAAGTGTTTACAAAGCATTTTAATATCATTAGAAGTTCTTTCCACAATATATTTTAACTCATGGATAGCCCTAGAGTTTTCCAATAAATGATTCTGAACTTGTTTATTAAAATGACCTTGTTTAACAATAAAAATGTCAAGTTCCGCTAAACATTGATCAGGAGGCTTACCATAAGGAATATCACCTTCATCAAAGTGTTAGAGAAGAGTGTACCTAAATAGTAGATGAGTGGGGAATTGGCTTACATAATTCTTCTATAGGAGGTAGATTATTCACATCTTCAGCTCTAATATCTTTCTCCTTTAGATACTTCTTAGCTTCCTTCATCACTTCATCATTTAATGCAATAACTCCCCTCTTCTTTATTGTTGGTGTTGGAACTGGTTCAGGAATAACTGGTTCAGGAGTAATAGGCTCAGGTGCATTCAGCTCAGTTGAAGTCCAATCATCATAATTCTTGCTTATCTTAGTCATTAATTCTTTAGCATCTGTAGGAGTCTTTTTCCTGAAAACACAATCAGCAAAGCTATCTAGGTAGGTCCTAGAATCATCAGTTAGTCCATTATAATAAATATCAAGAAGCTCATTCTTAGGTAATGGACATCTAGGATGTGCATGAATCAAGGCACAGAACCTTGTCCATGACTCAGGCAATTTCTCTTCTTCTCCCTGTTTAAAATCAAAAAGTATTTGCAAAGCAACATGTCTAGCACTGGGAGGAAAATATTTCTGAAAAAATAAGCAATCAAGCAATCAGGGCTATCAATGGAACCAGGAGGTAATCTATTAAACCAAGCCCTAGCTTCTCTTTTTAGTGAAAAGGGGAAGATCTTAGCAACAAAGTACTTGCGCATCTTAAAATCATCAGAGAATAAAGCACTCATAGTAGAAAGCTCATTCATATGAGCCACAGCACTCTCATTTTCAGTACCACAAAAAGGTTCTTTCTCAACAATATCTAAATAAGATAAATCAAGAGAGAAATCATAATCTTCATCTTTAATATCTATGGGAGAAGTGGCAAACTTAGGATCAGAGGACATCTTAGGCATAATAGTACGTCTAGCAAGGAGACTCTTCATAGCACTAGTACCATGTGTGTTTTGGCACTCTTCAACAAATTCATCAGTGAAATCAATGTAACCATCATTAATATCATAACTCTCACTAGCCTCAGGTGAGCTAACAGGTGTAACAGTGTATTCACTAGGAGTTTTGGTATTTCCTAGACTAGCCATAGTAGCATCTAGAAAAGGACCTAATGAACCACTCCAGTAGAAGTAACATCATGAGTATCAAAAGCAGTTTCAGACTCAGCAGTAGTAGGAGTGTGTGTAGCATGTGTATGTGATGGTGGTGTAACAAGCTTACTTATAACAGACGGTGAATCAAGAGCAGCAGAGGTGGTTAGGACTGTACCTCTTGTAGTGGATGGTAAAAAGGGAACTTTCCATCACGAGACTTCCCCATGATGAAAGGAGTAGCAATGAACAATAATAGATCCAAGTGAACTTACAAATAGAGCTATGCTCCCTAGCAATGGCGCCAAAAAATAGCTTGATGGCGCCCAGTACTTGTCGTGGGACGCTTCGTTGGAAACCCCAAGAGCAAGGTATGAAGCAGCACAACAACAAGTTTCCCACAGTAAGAAACCGAGGTTATCGAACCAGTAGGAGGAAGGAAACGTCACACAGGTGTTTCTAGCAACGTGGAGACCTGCACAACACAAACTCAAGACTTTGCCCCAACGAATCAGTGAGGTTGTCAAGCTAATCGGTTTGCTGTAACAAAGGATTAAACGTATGGTGTGGAAGGTAATGGTTTGCGGCAAGTAAACAAGTAACAATGGAAGATGTATCAATGGTAAAGATTGGACCGGAGTCCATAGTTCACTAGAGGTTTTCTCCTTAGATAAACAACATGGCACGAAGGGTAAACAAATTACAACAGAGCAATTGACAGGAACTGAGCAAGGCATAACAGTGCAATTACTAGTCAGAAAGATCCTATGAGGTTGATTGGGCAATACAACAAGATACATAGACCGCCATCCAAATGCATCTATGACTAGAAGTCCACCTTCAGGTTATCATCCGAACCCCCTCCAGTATTAAATTGCAAGCAACAGACAACTACTTTAAGCAAAGTGTGTAAGGTAAACAGTCCACATGTTCCATGAACAAGAGACCGTTGTTTTCTCCCTAGTAGCAACAGCACGTCTAGAACCGAAGAGATTTCTGTCACTTCTCTTGGAAACTAGAGGCATGAACCCACTATCGAGCATAAATACCCTCTCTTGGAGTCACTAGAAACTACTTGGCCTAGATAGCTACTAACAACGGAGAGCATGCAAGATCACAAATAGCATAGACATGATAGAATCATAAAGACAAAACCATTAATCAAACCAACATAAAAATCTCAATATACATCGGATCCCCGCAAACACAACATGCATGATTACAAATAGATTATATCTTGATCATGAACAGAGCTCACAAGATCTACACATGAAAGCACAAAGGAGGAGATACAACCATCTAGCTACTACATGGACCCATAGTCCAAGGTGGAACTACTCACGCATCATACCGGAGAGAAGGCCTCCGGGATGATCTCCCCTCCGACAGGGTGCCGGGAAGAACTTCAGATCCCCCCTGATCTAGGGACGATGGTGGTGGTGGCTACAGACGGTTTCGTGGATTTCTGATGGGGTGCTCAGGGTTTCTGCATCGGGGGATTCTTATAGGCGAAGGGGAAGACCGAGGAGGCGGTCAGGGCCACCAAACCCTAGCCAGGCGCGGGCCCACCTATGGCCGCGTCTGGGGGAGGGGGGTTGGCCCCTCTGGCCGGCCTCTCCGGCTCTCCTCTGGACTTCTTCTTCCCCACGGAAAGTAATTGACTTTGTCCTTTTTCCCGTCCAATTTCGAGAATATTTTTTTTACTAACTTTCTAAAACCAAAAACAGCAGAAAACAGGCATCTGACACTGTTGCAACTTGTTAGTAGGTTAGTACCAGAAAACATGTAAAAAGCACCTCAAAGTGTGGACAAGTAAAACAAAGTAGATACTAAACAAGCATGGAACATCAAAAATTATAGATACGTTTCAAACATATCAGGCAGCCGTGGATGGAAGGAACTCCGTACCGGAGAGGATCCGGCGGCGGAGTCGAAAAAACCCTAGTCGCTCTCCGAGTGCTAGGTCCGTTCAAAAGTCAAACGTGTTCAATGAGGACGAATCTCAACCTGTGCTAAACTTGAATATAGGACATAGACCGAGAAATGGTAAGCACCTCTGAAAGGGGTGCCCTGCTGTAGGGATCATTTTGCTTGGAGTTGACTCTTATTGCGGGCCTTAATTTTGGGTAGTCCTCGAGAGCTTCCAGCCCAAAAGACCTGACTTAAGTTATGACCACCTTTTTGGCAATTGGTGGTGCAACAAGCAAGGCAATTTTATCAAAGCAAGTGTCTTCATCTTGAACCTTTTCTCTACTTTCTTTGGCCTATCACTTCTTACCACCTTGAGAAAGGTGTTTTCATGTACTTCATTTTAACATGGATGTTAAAAATACTTGAGAAACCATTAATGGGATTGACAATATTCCTCACAATCTCAACCCGTGCTAAAATTGAAAAACATGCATGGACTGATAAATCTCCCCTTTTGTGATTAAGCCTTATCTAACCATTAAGAGCTTCATGAAGAGAGAATTGATCCATGCCCATTCCTTCCAGCTTACCAAACTTTGGCGCGGTCACCACGGCCAACCATGCACTGCGCCGCCACCGAGAAGAGCTCCTTTTCCTCGTTTGACAAGCTGAACCACAAGTCCACAACCCACAATATCAGACTTAACCTACGGAATATTTCGGATTTGCTACCATTCAATCTGTTATTTCTCAGTCAGCCAAGCTATACACTATAGTAAAAGCTAAAGCACCGCTGCAACTAATTTTGATGTATTCAGTCTACTGTCCACGAATCTTAACAGCAGTTAAATCGCCTGCAGTAAGTGGTAGCATTTCTATCTGGCATCAAGCAGACAAGCATCTGAAGTAACCTAGCAGTACTATCTCCTGGGACATTATATAAACCGAATGTATATCTGCATAACACGGATAGGCAAAGGTGTTTAAATACTAGTAGTAGGAGAACCCAAACAACAGAATTAGATAAGGTAAATAAACAAGCTACATAAAGGTAGACAAGAATGAAAGATATAACATGGCTTACCTACTGTTTAATGTTTATGTCTAACACAAGAATGGAAGATATAATAAACAGTCGAACTTCAATAAGTTATGTGCAAGTAGTGCACAGCATTGAGGCCCTGCAGCATGAACTGGAGGAATTTCAGAGTACCCAGCTCGGACCTATGCATGGTAAACAAATCATGCTAACATCAATAACTGCACATTTTTTTAATCGGGAAAATCCTAGGTAGTCCAGCTGTCATTTGACTTGCAAGGAACAGTCGACAAAGGTAAAACGTAAAATAAAGTAAGATAGAACAGGCTTTGCAAGAAAATGCATGGTACGAATGATGTGAAACATGGTAGCTCTTATAGCTAAAATTTCATCTAATTATTTTACTTCCACCAGAATAGATCTACATACTACTTAATTAGCAAATAGAATGTGACGTAATATCGATCCTGAAAGCATGCCACAGCGTGCTAGAAAAATCTCATGCAATGCATGTATTTAGCTGCTTCCGTGCAAGTCTGATAACAGAAAGTCTAGGTACCAGCAGTAGTCCTCTCCTACTCACGGTGCTGCTAGTTTAACTCCAACAATTACAGAGATTCTTGATAGTATATTATCAGGTCAAAATGGTCAGCAAGAAAGTCAGATGCTAGTCGGTCGCAGATAAGTGGAGATGCCACTTCGGTGCGTGGGCTTTTGAAGAGCTCAAGTTTGCAAGCTTTATTGTTCCATTTTGCACTGGTCAGAGGCTTCAGTTTGGCATTCACATTATCCCCTGAAGAGAAACATTCACTGGCCACCACAACCACCATCTTCTCCAGCACCGGAGCTCGCTCAGCGATGAACTTGAGAAAAGCAACCTCACTTCTCGACCCGCGGAACTCATAGAAAAGCACCTTCTTCATCTTCTGGACGACACATTTAATTGGAGCGCCCTCCTGCCAGAACTTGAGATTGACTTTGCCAGTGGGATCTTCAGCTATCTGAGACTGCAAATGAAATCGGAGCATAGATATATAATTGAGGATATATCATACATCAGTAACTATTACAATCTTATCCTGAATTTTTCTCCATGTTAGATATACAAGTCCTGCTGATGCAAAATACCCAATGCAGCAAGTCTACAAGTGGAGTTAAGTTAAACAAAATATACCTTTTATCCAAGAGAAAACCAATTTTACCTGGACATGGAGCATCTCGAGATTTGGAAAACTTCTGAGGTAGCCAGACACTTTTTTCAGAGCACTGCGCACCCCAAATTGCACCTCTATGGCTAAGATCTTGATGCTGGGGACAGTGTTCTCATTGGTCCCAGCCTGCAATGCACCCAAATAGAAACTAATTCAGGTCATAAGTTTATGATATATATAGATACAAATATAGATAAGAATATACTAGCTAGAACTGCATATGTACGTACCTCGATGACAGTTTTGCTGATCTCAATCTCATGGTCTGCTGGCTGAAGGTATCCCAGTAGGCGCAGGTTGGGTGCATGGCCAATCTTGATCATACCCTTGCTACTGTGCTTGCCGCCAGAAGTTGTCCACTGAAAGAGCCTCTCCAGGCGAGGGGCATCCACCACATAGATGTCCTCCAAGAAGGTAAAGACCAGTTGGATGCACCGCAGGCTGTGACTGACGAGGCGGAGGCGCACTCCGGTCTGGCTTCCCGTTGTTAGCTTAATCTTGGTAAGAGAGTCAAGTTAGTTTTCTATGTCCGAGTGGTACTAGTCTATGTACCTGCCGTCCTACTTCAAATAGTACTAGGTTTCTCGTGTCTGTGTGAGGGTTTGGAGTAGTCCGTACTGGATTCTAGGTTGTGTTCTAGTCTGGATATGATTAGAATTAGCTAGCTTAGTTTGAGTACTACCTCATATGAGGTATACGTTTCAGAGTAGGTTTCTCTCTGTCCGTCCGTGTATATATACATGGGCATGTAACCAGATTTGTAGAACGGAAAAAGAAGAGAAAATAAAGAAAAGAACAGGTATGACATGTGCCCTTGGCTATAATATTTTTTGAGCGTGTTTGTTTGTCTAGTTTGATGTAGTCGATCTTTGGGCAAATTCCAACAATTGGTATCAGAGCGAGGTAGAAGATTTGAAGGTTGCCCCGGGGAGGCGACCTGACTAGCACCTCGGGGCGGGCTATATTGTCGCTCGGCGGAGCGGCGAGCAGGAAGATGGCGGGCGGTTGAGGTCCGGCGGAGCGACATGAGGGAGGCGGCAGGGCGCTGTCGTCGGAAAAGCGATGGAGGTGGATGATCCTTGATGGGAGAGGAGGTGCCGAGGTGCGGTGCCGGGAGTCTCGTCAAGATCGTCAACCGGGGAGTTAGAAGAGTCAAGGAGTCATGCGCGTGTGGGTTGGCACGTTGAGTCAGCGTCGTGTCCGTTAGTCATTGTTGTGTCCAAGTGCTCGTCTCTGTGAGGATCCGTTGCAGCTGAAGCGAATGAAGGTTGAGGGACTGTCCATTGTATGGACGAAGACGCAATTTGCGTGCCTCGATCAGGTCGTCTATGTGTCTCGACAAGAGGATCAAATTCAAGTGTGAAGGGGACGGTAAACCAGTGAAGGTGAGTCTCTTCAATGAGGCCATGTCTCTACATGAGGCCGAAGTGGATGGTCTAGTCCACGCCAGGAGGTCGGCATGTATTGCGCTAGGATGGACGGTGTGTTCCACGGGTGGTACGATTCCACAAAGTTGCTAGCGTGGCTGGGTAGTCCGGATCATACTTGAGTTGTTCCGTAAATTCGCCAAGTCGAAATTGGGGAGAGCCAATTAGACTTGTCGTGGTGCGAGACCTAGACAAGACGCAGATCTACAAGGATTCAAGATCAGAGGAGCATAAAAAACAAAGAGAAGTCAATCAAGATTAGGAAAAGATTGTTAGCTTAATCTTGGTAAAAGAGTCAAGTTAGTTTTCTATGTCCGAGTGGTACTAGTCTATGTACCTGCCGTCCTACTTCAAATAGTACGAGGTTTCTCGTGTCTGTGTAAGGGTTTGGAGTAGTCTGTACTAGATTCTAGGTTGTGTTCTAGTCTGGATATGATTAGAATTAGCTAGCTTAGTTTGAGTACTATCCGCCTCATATGAGGTATACGTTTCAGAGTAGGTTTCTCGTATAAGGTCTCCGTCCGTCCGTGTATATATACATGGGCGTGTAACCAGATTTGTAGAACGGAAAAAGAAGAGAAAATAAAGAAAAGAACGGGTACGACACGTGCCCTTGGCTATAATATTTTTTGAGCGTGTTTGTTTGTCTAGTTTGATGTAGTCGATCTTTGGTCAAATTCCAACACCCGTGATGACGAGGATCTCCAGAACGGGGCTTCTTTCGAGCATGAAGGTGAGGTCCCGGTCCTCCATGACACTGAAGCAGAGACCAAGTTCCAGGAGGTTGGGGAAGGTGGCGCGGCGGGGTACGGCGGCGGTGTCTGGGAGCCTCCAGACTCCGAGGTAGAGGCGGGTGAGAGAGGTGCAGCTGAAAAGCGTGGTGGGGAGGCGCAGGTCGATCGGCCACGGGCGGTTGACAAAGATTAGTTCTTTGACGCCCTTGGCAGCGAGGACGTCGTGCCAGCGCGCCATCTCTCCCCGGTGATCGTTCATGGTGATGCAGGTTAGGTGGACGCAGCGGAAGGGCCCCGAGTGGGCCGCGAGGACCCGGGACACTGCGGCAGTGACGGACCGAGGAGAGGGGGCGCCAAGAGCAAGCGGCCCGCGCGCGCCGCAGTCCGGAAGCAAGTGGCTGTCGACGAGGGTGAGGGGCGCCGTCAGCCAGACGGGGCGCCAGCGCGAGGAGAGGGCAGCGGTGCGCGCGGCGTCCTTGGCGGGGAGGCGCTAGACGATGTTGCGGAGTACATTGTAGGGCAGTCGGCTGATGCAGTCGACGCGCTGGTGGATCCACAACGCGCCGGAGGGCGCGAGAGGGGCGGAGGGGCAGGCAGGTTAGGCAGGTTGCGGTACACGAAGTCGAGCATCAGGTTGGTGCCCATGTCCAGCATCCAGGGATCCAAGCCGTCGTGCTCTATGCTGGCCAGCATATCGCTCAGGTTGTGGCCGATGATCGGTTGCGGTTCCATGGCCGCCGGTGGAGAGGAGTACAAGACGGGGGGCGAAGGCGAGGAATTTGGATTGGCGAGTGGGGAATGAGAAGGGAAGTGAGTGAGCAGTGGCGTAGGGTTCCGCACGTTTGTTGCAAGAGAGTAGTTGTTGGGCCAAATGACAATACCGGCTGCCTACGGGTCCACGAAAAAGTTTGTCGACGTGCTATTTATAAGCTTCGGTTCATTCTAAAAAACTTCGGTTAAACTTAAACCGCTTTCGCTGATCATGTGTCTCTTCAAATTTTCTAGAGTGTTTTTTTTTTTTAAATTCACCTATCTACTCCCTTGGTCCTAAAAAATATCATAGATTTGTTTAAATTCAAATATATCTAGACATTATTTAGTATATCGATTTATCCAAATTAGATAAATTTACGATATCCCTTTTAGAATGAAGGGACTATTAAAAATCATTAACATCACTACAAAGATTTTTTTGATAAAGAAAATATATTAATATCAAGTTGATATTAATTACATCTAGCCTCTTCAGCAACATAATGTCGAGACATAGTCTAAAGATCAGTACAACGGTATCCAAAAGTAATACAAATTACAAATGGATCATTAGACCACCTAGTAACGACTACAATCACTAGCATGAGTTGAAGGCGTGCCACTGTCTTTGCCTCTTCATCACCGGACCGGCAAATCTTGTCACAGTAGAGCTTGTTGTAACAGACAGACGGAAAATCGTCGAACTAAGGACACAAAGGATCAACGCATCCGGGTAGAAACCATCGCCAATAATGACATTTATAGATTGCAAGAGGCTGGCCTAAAGTCACACCGACGAACGCGGAAAACTACCAGGTCACGAGAGACACATGACTCCACACACCCTCTGCTGACACTAGATGCACCACCAGAGCAGGAATAGAGCGGGAAGGAACTTATTCTGACTTTAGGACATAATCGTCGCCTCAATATACCGAAGAAGACACTAAAAACAGGCTAAAGAAAAGAACATAAAACCTCCCATCGACAAGAGGTTGTGGTCCGTCACACCCCCAAGACCCCAAAGTCACCAGAAGCGGAGCGGGCCGATAGCATCGCCACGAGAGGGACGAAACCCTATGGAATCTCAAAGTACACGTTTCATGGCTGATCAAGAACGGTTTAGCGGTAGACAAAGATCACATCTAAGGAAAATAAAAGACGACGTAGCGACAAAGATGAAAGTTGTATCCACGTTTTGGAACTATCCTCACTCTACCATTATATGGAAGATATTGTTGGAGAGTAATCATGTGATTTTGGGGGTGCCCCGAAGAAGCTGAGATGCCATGTTGAACTCAAGGGTTGGCTTTTGGATTGGATAAGGAAGAACAATGAGGACAAGGTTGTCTGGATGATTTACATGGTATATAACTTGTGGCAAGCCATAAATTATGCTCGGGAGACCAAGATCTTCGTCAATACAAAGTCGGTAGCTCTAAAAAAATTGCTAGGGTGGAGAAGTGGCAAAACCTAAACAAACTGGCGGCTGCTAAGGCTACTAGACCGCAAGAGCATTTGCTTTCTCGAGAACAATTGTGGTGCAAGGAAAATGCGGATGGACCCTATCATGGACCATCGAACCTAAGTGGTGGTGGTGTGGTTACACAACAATGGAATCTTTGTTGTAGGAGCATTCCATCCCCACGTCTCAGATGCGAAGGGGCAGAGCTGCTTGCCTACTGACAAGCATTGTTTCTTGCGTAAAAGATTGTGGTTGAGAAGGTTATGTTGAAAACAGACAACGTTGAGATATTGGTGAAGCTGACAAGGAGAGTCATGATCAGCCTTTCTATGGTCCTCTGATTGATGAAATAAATTTCCTGCTTGAAGGGTTTTTGGCGCGTTTGGTTAGCTGCACCTATTTTTTTGTCTCCCTATGGTAGTCCCTTGAGGGCATGTCCACAACGAGATGAGCCAAAAACCATATTCTTCTCATGGTTTGGTTGCCCACAAAATATTTGGCTTTCTGGGATGGACATCAATCTCATTTTGTTTGGTAGGTTGCACAAAACTCTCATCGGATCGTCGCTGCAAATCAGAGTTGTTTGGCTGTGCACTTGCCTTTGCGTATGATTACCACACAAACTGAAGGAAATATGCCCTAAAGACAAATAATAAATGGTTATTATTGTCATATTCCAATAAGTTCGTAATAGTTTCATATTATGCTATAACTGTATCAAGAGTAAACATTGATACATGTGTGATATAAAAAATAAGTCTCTAGTAGCCTCTATTCATACTAGTTCGTTGGAAAATCGATGATCAAGGTTTCCTGATCATGGGTGATAGTGTCAGTTGACAACAAGGTCATATCATTGGTGAATAATATTATGGACATTTTCCGAAGATTGTGACACGATCAAGTCAGAAGGTTCATTGTTGCAATAGTTAGAAACATAGTCTCCTTCTCCTTAGACCGTGAGATCATATTAATCACTATTTCCCGGGGCTGCTTAGACTGCATTAAACGTCACTCCATAAAACGGTGATTATAAAGGTGTATGTTGGGTATCCGGAGGAACAGGTTGAGGCCTATGAATCAAGACCGAGATTTGTTCACCCACTGACGGGTAAGATACATTAGGCCAACTTGGTGAGATTACATCTATAATGTTGCAACATGTGACTAGGTCACAGGGATGTAATTTCGTGGTAACAAGTGAAACAGTACTTGTCGGTAACAAGATTGAACAAGGTATATGATACCAAAAGATTGTATCTCGGACAAGTCGTATCTAAGAAACAAAGGGAATTAGACTCAACGTTTACGGTTCAAACGACATTGTCATCGTGGAATGTACATGGATCATTATGGGCATCCCGGTCCCTCTATTGATCTTTGATAGAGATCATGTTTGTGCCATTTCTGAGCCGTGAGGGGATCAACTTAAGGGTACGATGAGCTAGAGATCATATGTAAGTTGGAATCATAGTAGAGAAAGAGAAAGTCAGAATTGTTCCGTGGAGTGAGATCCGAAGTTGTTCGGAGAAAGAAAGGAAACTAGAAAATTTTTGTGAGGGGACTAGAATTGTTTCGGGAAGTTCTGAAGTTGTTCGGAGGATATCGAAGTGGAACCGAAAGGTGTTTCGGGTCAAATTGGATTTTGTAATATGTATTTACATATTAAATAATGTAATTAATATTAAATATATTATTAAAATTTAATTTGAAAGGGTATTCCACTAATGAGCCAAATTTTCTAGGGAAAAAGGGCCCATGAGGGAAGCCACAAGAGGGAAGGGCCTTGGCGCCTAGGGTTTGGGTGCCTAGGGCTGCTCCCCTGGCCGACGACTAGGGTTAGGGTTTAGGGGAGCCCTAGGGCTGCCTCCCTCCCTTGGTTGCCGCCTGGAAAGCTTGGGGGGAGGGGCAAGCCTACCCCCTCCACCCCTATATAAAGGCCCCCCTTGGAGGAGGAGGGACACACAACAGAAAACAACAAACCCATGAGTTGGGAACTCTCCTCCTCTATGTTCCTCAAATCTCTCTCTCTAGTTGTCTCCACGCGTTGGCACGGTCCAGGACTGTTCGCGCAAGAGACGAGGCACCTGCAGCATGCCATTGCGCTGCGAGGATTCCAAGCCAGAGATCTACTTCCTCACTCCCGGCGGGATCGAGGAGACGGAGGTATCATATCATACACCATATGTGTAAGAAGTCACGAGGGGCCACACTTGGGGCACCTTGGATGTCGTGAGCTAGAATGTTGCACGGTGAT
The DNA here is from genome assembly GCA_910589765.1 of Avena atlantica. Lineage (NCBI taxonomy): Eukaryota > Viridiplantae > Streptophyta > Magnoliopsida > Poales > Poaceae > Avena > Avena atlantica. The sequence continues at coordinate 419,363,254 of OU342735.1, forward strand.
GGAGCAAGGGGTGACCTGCGAGGAGCTTCGCAACCTTGAGGTCGGCTACAAGAACGACTACTTCAACCATGTTCCCCTTAGAATATTAACCGTTTTTGGACTACAAGGGTATGTATCTGAAACCTTCAGTCGTTACTGCATTACTAATATATAGATCTTAGGTATTAGGGCGATCCGACGTAGGATTTTTTGTTTTGTGCACCGGAACCCCAAATCAAACATGTGGTAGGCTTACCACACGCCATTAACAACATAACAATGATGGCTGCAAGTGCATAGATTGTTTATAGCTAGTTTCGAAGTTAAGATGTCGATCCCACAGGAAGCCCAAAGGTAAGTGTTTATTGGTGAAGTCTCTGTCACACCCGAAGTTGTCACAGGTCTTCGAGTGAGTTAACTTCAAGTGTTAAAATAAGAATAGATTTTGGATTAAAGTATTGTATTTAAATAAAACTAAAATATAAAACTTTAGAAAGAAGAAGCATAAAAGTAAAGAACAATTTGTTTGTTGTTTTCTGCAGATGACCAAGTAGGCGCGTGGAGTTTCAGTTCATGGTGATAGTGAATGTGCCGGGTGTATGAGTGATAAGTGTAACAATTATAATATTATAAGTATGTGTGTAGGAGAGCAACCCATAATTAGCCAGAACTCTCTTGGTAGATTTCATCCCAACTTCAATAATTCTACTAGCCTGTTTACCATAACCATGGTCAGTCACTAGAAGATTAAAATCCTTTAGGTTGCTTAGAAACTAAGCTCCTTGGATCAGACTAATGCAATAAGCTCAGTAGCTCCCCGTTATCCTCCAGTTAAACTAGTTTCCCATTGATATGCCTGTGTCACTCGAGGGTCGTCGGTCTGCTATAAAACAAGATTCTATCTATGTAGAACAAAGCATCATATTTTCTGGGACCTTAATTGGACAAAAGGCATTAAGCATCCCACAGATAGTCAAGCACACATAATATAGTAATTAAATCAACCACAAACGTAATGGAAATTATATAGGCACATCACATCTCACCAATCCCCTACATCTCCCACGCCTAAGGGAATTTACTCACACATGAGAGAAGAAAGCATCATCGATATAATTAAATAAAGGGAGTTCTTCTTGATATTATCGTGGAGATCCGCAATAAGAAATAGAAATAAATCCAACACAATTCAAGATGGGAAGAACAATCTCAAACCCTAGTCTTGCAAGGTGGAGATCTCTCTCTCTCTCTCTCTCTCTCTCTCTCTCTCTCTCTCTCTCTCTCTCTCTCTCTCTCTCTTAGGTACAAGTAATGGCTATGTAGGTGTGGTGGCTAGGAGATCAAAGATCGTGGAGCGAGATGAAGAACGTCTTCCCCTTCTTCTACGGATCCCTTCTTTCTCCCTTCTGGATGGGATGGCGGCTCGTGTGTTCTGTTTTCTTCCTCGACCTCTTCACGAAAGTTTGTCACTTTTAATAAGACGAAGGACATGGCAGCTATACGGCGGGAACTATATGGCCGGAGAAATATTCCCGCCGCATAGTTGCTCGTTAAAGCTTCAGTAAACTCCCCTTGATTGCTTCCAAAAGGAGGCTTGCTTGTTTTCGTCTGAATATTGTGTTTTTGCTGTTAAATCCCTCTGTTGATGTTCAGAACCTGAAATACACATTAAAAACCAAGTTTTATTTGCTACCAAAGTATTAGCGTTAGGTAAAGCTAGAAAACCATCAAATCCAAACGAAATCCATCGATAGAGACCATAAAAAATGTGTCGAATCTCATAGCTATCAAACAACAGGAACACCACTAGCACAACATCAAAAAGATCATCGGAAGCAAAACATCAGGAACATCAAAAGCACAACATCAGGATCATCAAGAACATTGGAAGCACAACATTAAGATAATCATTAGGAACACCAGAAGCACATCATCAGAAAGTTCACAAGCACATCAGCAACAACGTCACAAGCACATCATTAGGAACATCAACAGAAACTTTACAAGCACATTAGCAGCAACATCACAAGCACATCATCAGGAACTTGATTAGGAACTTCATAGGCAAAACATCAGCAACATCACAAGCATATCATCAGGAACATCATCAGAAACTTCACAAGAACAACATCAGCAACATCACAAGCACATTTCCAGGAACATCACAAGCAGAACATCAAAATCATAATATCAGGAGAATAATAAAAGAATAAAACCAGTAATAACATGAATAAGTGGTGAGCTAGACCGTTGGCAAAGGGGAATACAGTTCATCATATCACCATGGTGTTAACCTACCATAACATCAAAAGTGGGTGTTGTCCTAGCACCTTCAGTAGTTCACCATCACATGAGGGGTTATGTACCACCTCGTGACAAGATTCGTTCATCAGATTTTTTAGGACATAGTGACAATGTCAATACAAATAGAAGTCAACCATCATAGATTTCCTTTATCTGTTTTAGTTTACCCTTGTTAGCCTCGCTAGCATTGAGCATTTCATAGATGAAACACTTAAGCTTCTTCTTTTTCTTCTTCAAACTCTGCATTTCTCCTCACATTTACTTTGCTTCACTTTCATAATCTTTGATTGGGTTTTATGCACCTGCTTCAACATATCCACTTCATTCTTTAGCACTTCTATATGATTGACGCACTTCTCCTTATTCTTTTCAACTAATTCCCCCAGCCCTAATCCTTGTCAAGTTATTCCTCATCACCTTTTTCTCAGTTTCTTCCATGAACTTCCTCACGTCAACTAACAGACTCGAGTGCTTCTTCTCATCATCCAGATCCTTCACAAACTTTGCATTCGAAATCCTCTCATCGATTCTTGCATTGTTGTCATCTTCGTACACGATCCATAGTCGCCCGGATGCATTTTTCACTGGTTATGACCATTCCTTATCCAACCATGCTACAAACCCACAGTTTGCGACTTCTTACAAACGAAAATTGCATGTTATTACCTAGGGGATGAGCAAGTAACGACCATATCACAAGTCAAGAACCTACGTTGGCAAAGTTAGAATCCGTGGTTAGTGTAGCTCCCTTCAAATGCAACACATTTGCCAGGTTCTAGCTTGTGGACGCGACAAACATGAGAACAATCCATTGTCATGACGCGGAATGTGGGTTATTCAATACAGTCTAGAGCATAGTCCATGTCCGTGAGGTCCTAACCAACATGAGATTGCAACGAAATCGAGTTTAATCGATGGCACACCAGAATTTCCCAAATCGGCAGCAAAACCTATGACTTTGAAGGAAATGGGGCAAATTGAACTTACCACTAGAGGCGACTCAGGTCGGTATCTCACCGTCATTCCAACAAGGTTCAAGAACGCGTAAAGCATAAGAGAAGTGTTGAGCTCTCGCTTACAGCTTTGAGCGCTTAAGAGTTTCTGAAATCCACTGGTTTAGTAGTAGGTTTGCATCCAGGAGCAAAGGAGAAGTAGAGGAGTGATACGTTGAAAATGTATCTATAATTTTTTATGTTCCATGCTTGTTTAGTATCTACTTTGATTTGCTTTGTCTACACTTTGAGGTATTTTTATATTTTTTATGGACTAACCTATTAACAAGATGCCACAGTGCCAGTTGCATGTTTTCTTCTGTTTTTGGTTCCAGAAAAGGCAGAAAATCAATATTCTCGAAATTGGACGGGACAAAAGCCAAATTCAATATTTTATCGTGGGGAACACATAGCCAAAATACGAGACAGAGGGGAGCCACCAGGGGGCCACACCCCCTAGCCGCGCGGGCTGGGCCCAGCTGCGCCTGGGGGGTGCGGTCGCCCTGGCTGCCCCCCTGCCTCGCCTCTTCGCCTATAAAGACCCCCATACCAAAAACCTAAGTAACCGATCAATATTCCATGAAACATTCTGTAGCTGCCGCCACTATCATCCCGGAGGCCTTCTTCATCATCATGCCAGCCTCCGATATGAAGCGTGAGTAGTTCCACCTTGGACTACGGGTCCATGTAGTAGCTAGATGGTTGTATCTCCTTCTTTGTGCTACCATGTTTAGATCTTGTAAGCTCTGTTCATGATCAAGATCATCTATTTGTATTCATGCATGTTGTTTTTGCAGGGATCCGATGGATATTGATATTACTATGTCATATTGATTAATGGTTTTGTCTTATTGATTCTATCATGTATGTGTTGTTTGTGATCTTGCATGCTTTCTGTTTCTAGTAGCTATCTTGGTCAAGTAGATGCTAGTGACTCCACGGGGGTGTATTTATGCTCGATAGTGGGTTCATGCCTCTATTTAATCTAAGGAAAGTGACAGAAATCTCTTGTTCAACGGTCACTTAGAGATTTCTCGGAATTGGACGGAACAAATGTCAAAGTCAATAACTTTCCGTGGTAAACAAGAAGTCCATAGGGAAGACGGAGAGGCGTGCCAGGGCAGCCAGATCCCCCTAGGCGCGGGTGGGCCCTGCCCCGCGCCTAGGCAGGGCGTGGGGTGTAGGGTTCGTAGCATAGAAAACAAAATATTTCCTACGATGGGAACAACTATGTACCAAGATCTATCTACTAGATACAAGCAACGGGCGGATATACATCCGTAGAGAACATACCCTTGAAGACCGACAAAGCTTAACGAGTCCAAACTCGTGGTTGATGTAGACGATATCTTGCCTATCTCAAGATCGAGAGTAATTCCTAGCGCCGCAAAACAGCAGCGCATCCATGCTCGCACACACATACAAGACACCGAGCAACCTCCGCCTCCTCGCTCCAGCGATGCAGTGGAAGCACAACTCCTTCTTGCCGAAAAGCCACCGGGAACATGTATCTCGCTAGTCTGAGACCATGGGGAATAAATACTAGAGGGGGAGAGAGATCCTTCACGAGGAGGTGTGAGTGAGAGAGAGGAGAGGGGTGCCTTTTATAAGAGAGAGGGGGCACCCAAGGGGCATGGCGCCCAGCCATGGGGCTTCCCCCACCTCTTCCTCATTCATGTGGGTGTACACTCCACTCACTCAAATGGCTTTCAGTTTCCTCCACTCAAAAACCCACTCAAATTCCCATCAAATTTCCACCAAATTTAATGCAAACTCTCATTAAATAAAAACTCCTTTTATTTATTCAGAATTTTGTCAATTACTTGAATAACAAACATTCACATATAACCCCTTGCTAGTATTTCATTTCACATGCAAAAACATTTTCTGCAATTTCACCCAAAAACCTATTTCGTTATCTAGTGAAATAAATTCCTGCGCTTGTTATTCTTTCCGTCATGAAACTTTTGATCCAATTGGATGTCAGTGTCCCTTAAGTTTGCCACCCTACTATTTGCGAATAATGCGGACATGATCGAGACCCTTCTCCGATCAATAATCAGAAGCGGGACCTGGAGATCCATACTGACTCCCACACATTCAACGATGACTTTCCTGTGATCGTCGGAACCTTTTACGCAAGTATCTTAATGCCTTTGTTTCACGATATATTACATGTCCTATATTCGATCATCGGTATATCCTATATTCGATCATCGGTATATCCATACCTAGTTTGATCTCGTTACCGACATGCACTCTTTTCTCGTTCCCGTGATATAACATTCTAGTGATCAAATCACTTGCTTGCAAGCTAACCAATGTGATATCACCGAGAGGGCCCAGAGTATATATATCCTTAATCGGGATGAACAAATTCCACTCTTGATCCATGAGCCTCAACATAACACTTTAGTAGTTCTGAAGTCATCTTTATAATCACCCAGTTACGGTGTGACGTTTGATGTCATCAAGAAACTCTTCCGGTGTTAGTGATTGACATGATCTCATGGTCTAAGGATTAGGATCACTTCGTAAGTTGTTATAGCAATATAAACTCAATGACTTTGATCGTAATGCTATACTTCGGATGAATTTTCATCACATCATTACACTAATGTTGTGACCTTGTTATTAACAACATCCAATGTCCATGATCAGGAAATCTTGATCATCTTGTTAATCAACGAGCTAGTTTTATGGGAGAGGCATAACTAGTAACTTTCTGTTTGTTTATTAAACACACATGTATTAACGTTTCCGTATTAATACAATTATAGCATGCAAAATAAACATTTATCATAAACAAGGAATACGATAATAACCACTTTATTATTGTCTCTCGGGCATATTCCCTTCATGGGGCCCCTGGCCACCTCCTCGGCCTCCCCCTTCGCCTATAAGAATCCCCCGATGCAGAAACCCTAAGTACCCGATCAAATCTCCACGAAACCGTCTGTAACCGCCGCCACCATCATCCCTAGATTGGGGGGATCTGAAGTTCTTCCCGGCACCCTACCGGAGGGGAGATCATCCCGGTGGCCTTCTCTCCGGTATGATGCGTGAGTAGTTCCACCTTGGACTATGGGTCCATGTAGTAGCTAGATGGTTGTATCTCCCCCTTTGTGCTTTCATGTATAGATCTTGTGAGCTCTGTTCATGATCAAGATCTAATCTATTTGTAATCATGCATGTTGTGTTTGCGGGGATCCGATGGATATTGAGATTATTATGTTGGTTTGATTAATGGTTTTATCTTTATGATTATATCATGTCTGTGTTGTTTGTGATCTTGCATGCTCCCCGTTGTTAGTAGCTATCTTGGCCAAGTAGTTGCTAGTGACACCATGTAGAGTCCCCAATCTTAGATAAGATAGGGCCTCCTGTGTTTACAATGCTAGTCCCTGGATCAATAGCTAGCATCCACAGTTAAGATGTAATATCAAGAAACAAAGGTCATAATATAACTTTATAACCAGGAAGTACATAAGTTTATTACATCAAACATAGCTCATATGGCTATTACTTTACATTGCAGCGGAATAACTATAAGCATGGGGTCCTTCATCTTCAAAGTGCCACAGGCAGATGTTGGTTGTAGACTTTGTAATCCTAAACAATCATTCTTCACTAAATCAATCAAACCTGCAACATACAAGTTACAGCCACAAGGGTCAATACATTTGAATTGTATTGGCGAGTGATACTATGGTAGTATAGTGGAGTCTATCATCTATATGCATTTGGCTAAGTGGAGTTGAGGCTTGCATTGCTCAAAATAGATTTTTCCTTAACATTTGAAAATACTAAGTTTTGCTTGGCAAAAACATTTTCTCAATCAAAGATTTGAAGATCCTTTACAAGGCATCTCTCCATCAAAGATTGAAGATTGCAAACAACCCTTGTTCAAACCACAAGATTTTAACTTAGAAATTTGAATGATGAGATTCTTGATTGCTTCCATGTCTTGATGCTCAAATTGTCCTTTACCAGGGACATGGCTAAGTACTTAGATTTTACACTCTGCAGAGGTGGTGCACTTTCCCCACAAGACTTGGTTTCCCAAGACAAGATCTTTCAGAAGCTTTCCCTTAGACCAAAATGGACGCGTTCCAACCTATCAAACACTACCACCCATTGTCCATATGGCTAAGTTCTTGCAACCTATATGATCATGGCAGAGCCCATATTGCCAAGTGGTTGCACTTGAAGCTTCTCAACATTTGACATCTCAAATCTCTTTGTTTCCTGGGTGGCCATCCACAAGTGAGATACACAAGGTCAACCATAAACATGGGCCTTGTGAACCACTCAACATAACCCAATCCTTCCATTCCACCCAGGTGATTCATTAACTTAGTTGTTTTATTAAACAAAACATAAGTTCTCAGACTTATAGATTTTTCCATAGTGTGAATATATTTTCCACCCATGTTTTCTATTAGCTAGGCTAAGCTTGGTAGTAATAGGAAACTTTAACTTAGGAAATCCTACTAAGGATTCATCTACTAGGTTTTACTATAGCAAGGTCTATACTTAGCAAAATCCATGCAAGTTTACTTAGCAAAATCACTAATGCATAGTGAAAGTAATGGGACAAAAAGTATGAAGCATCACTTGCCTTTTTGGTAGAGTTTGGGTTCACTCCTTGTCCTTGCAACAAACACACTCTTCAAGTCACTACAAATCAATCAAGCAAGGCACAAACTCAATCTACCAATCAAGCAAAACAACACACATAAAATGACAAAGTCAAAGTAATGCATGCAAGCATGCAAAAGATGGTTCTAATTGCAAAGGTGGTCTCCACTAGGCTTCTAAACTTTGTAAGATCCAATTTGGCCATTTACCAAAGTGGCAAAGTCATTAGCAAATGAGTTTTATCCATAAACCATTTTCAAATCCATTCATCATTTTATGTGGTGAAAAATGTTTTTATCAAAACAAAACTTTTGAGTTTTTCACCAAATGAGTTGCTATTGCAAAACTTGGTGTTTTTGGGTCAGTAGGTTTGGTCCAACAATTTTTGTCAAAGTTTTCTTTCCATAAACATTTTCATAATAAAATCAATAATTTTTATTTGGCTAGAAATTGGCTAAGTCAAATAATCCAACCTAATTCTTTCCAAAACCATTTTTAACACCAAGGGTTGGTTCCTAGGGTCAGTATGGTCACAACAAACCATTTTGCAAAAGTTTTAATCCAAAAATCATTTTTAAACAATTTTTCTAATCTAAACAAGCACACAAAAGAATCTGCAAAAACAAGCAAACAAACAGATACTATTTGCTAAACCAATGGCATGGTTGGCTAGGGCTTGTTCTCCTGATTTCAACGATATAAAGTTTGCAAAATTTGGACATGTGGTTTGAAAGTTATAAGGGTTTGAAAATCACTTCCAAATCTGTTTCAAATTTCTGTTTTTAAACAAAACTGGCCACGCGACGCGTTCTGGTTGGACGGTACCGGTTCGGGTGGATCACGCGCTGTAGCCATTGGATCTAATTAGATCGTGCGGTTCTGAGAGCGTACCCCTTCACGGTTTAAGTGACTCTATCGTGCCCGCCCGATCTAGATCAAACGGTTCTCAGTGCCCCGACCATAAGCTGGCGGCGCAATGTCAACGGCGAGCGGCGGAGCGGCCAGATGGCGGCGGCGCTAGCGAAGCAGGAAGCAAGGAAGTGTAAGGGGATGCTCACCAGGCTCAGGAGAACACGGCGAAGCTCAAGGTACTCGCGGTTGTTCAAGGGGCGCACGGGTGTCGTCGGAATTCCTCGCCGGAGATGCTCTGGTTCTCGGTTGCGGTCAGACGCTGTCAGGGGCGAGGCTACAGGGTTCGCCGAAGCAAGGCAGAGGGTGTGTTAGACGCAGACGGAGCTGGAGATGATGTGAGCATCCATGGAAAAGCTAGGGGCAGTCGAGGCTTACCGGGGAAGTTTGACGGAGACGAGACAGACGGCGGCGCTGCAGGTCGTCGTCGAAGTCGAGGTTACAGGGCACCCGCGGTTGAACGGAAGGCACGGGCAGAAGCTCCAGGGGCTGGGGAGTGTGTGTGCTTGGTCAATGAGGCAAGGGGAGGTCTGGTTTCGCCGGAATTGTCACCGGAACATCATCGGACAGTGGGCGGTGTGCGGCGCAATTCGTCCAGCCTGGGGGCTGAGAGAGGGAGTGGTTTGGGGGGAATGGAGGAGAAGGCGCTGGCGCTTAAAACAGCGTGGTTGCAGGAGGGATTAACTGCGACGTTAACTCGAATTGATCCTCGCGAATTCATCGCAGAAACGGAAGAGAGGAACTGGTCTGCGAGGGAGGGTGAAGGAGACGATGAACAGGGAAAATGGGCCTACCAGTCAGTGGGAAAAGGAGAGAGGGGGAGGTCCACCGGTCAGTTGCTTAACGGGTTCTTTCTGCGGTGAAGAAAAATGTTTCGGGGGCGTGGGTGAAAACGACGAATAAGCGAGTGGGTCCGCTTGGCAGTGAAAGAAAGGGAGTGGGGGTGGGGTCCAGTTGTCATTCTCTGTGCGGGTAAGTTTCTGAGTGAGAAAAGAATGCTTCGGGGAGGAGAGCAGGTGGGCTAGGTGGGCTGGCTGTTGGGCTAGTTGGGCCAGATGGTGGGCTGTTCTATTTTTTTCTGTCTAAATTTTTTTTTCTATTTCTAAATCTATTTTTCTGATTTGAATTTCATCCAACTATTCAAGCATTCAAATAATTCAAACAATTCAAACAATTGTAATGAGTTTTTTGGTTCTGTTTATCAACATAAACCAAATCTCAAAATAAAAATTATATTTTTATTCATTTTTAAGATCTATTTAATAATTAAATAAAATAGCCCTTTAGTTTTTTTAAAATAGGGTTTGATTTATTTAATAAAATCTTCATTTGAAATCCAAACACTTTCAAAACCAATTCAGTAGGTTTTATTTGGGAAATATAGAATACTTGGAAACTTGTTTTAAAACAAAATAACATTTTATTTTAGAGTCCATTATTAATTAAATATAACAGACTTTCATTATTAAATCAAATAGGATTTGTTTTATTGAGATATTCATTTTGAAATCTAAAATAAAACCAAAACACTTCAGTAGGTTTTAATTAAGAAAGTAAAATACTTAGAACACTTATTTAAAATAATTTAATAAGTTTTGATATTTTAATTAAAATGATAAAACCTTTTATTTAAATAAAGTTGGATATTAAATCCTTATTATTTTATTTAAATAAACCTTTGCTAATTTTATTTAAAATAAAATGTTTTAATTCCAAAGCTTGGCCAAGGTTTAATTTGGCTTTATAAAATATTCTTTATTTATAAACTTGTATTTCATTTGAAAACAATTCTTTTCATTTAATTGTTTCAAAATAGTATTTCCAAATGTTTTTATTTTTTTTTCCTTTTATTACATGTTTATCTTTTTAATTCCCTTTAGTTTTTATTTAAATCAAATGGGTTTGAAGTTCCAATTGCATTCAAAAGTTTCTTCTGGCTCTCAAAATCAAACAAAGTTTTATTTTATTAATTTATTTTCACATTACAAGATTTGGAAAATCTTGGGATGTGACACACCAAGAGGGGGTATTTATGCTCGATAGTGGGTTCATGCCTATAGTTTCCAAGGGAAGTGACAGGAATCTCTTCGGTTGTAGATGTGTTGTTGCTACTAGGGAGAAAACAATGGTCTCTTATTCATGGAACATGTGGACTGTTTACCTTACACACTTTGCTTAAAGCAGTTGTCTGTTGCTTGCAACTTAATAATGGAGGGGGTTCGAATGATAACCTGAAGGTGGAATTCTAGTCATAGATGCAGTTGGATGGCAGTCTGTGTATCTTGTTGTATTGCCCAATCGAATCTCATAGGATCTTTCTGAATAGTAATTGCATTGTTATGCCTTGCTCAGTTCCTGTCAATTGCCCTGCTGTAATTTGTTTACCCTTCATGCCATGTTGTTTATGAAGGGTTTTGCAGCATAGTAAATCAAAAAAAATCTACGGATGCGAACGGGGAATACAAGATCTAATCTAGGAGATGCAAACAACAAGGGGGAATAAATGATATCTTAATACACTTGAAGATTCGCACAGCGGAACGTTCGATGAAACGTGGTTGATGTAGTCGTACTCGCTTCTCCTCCTCGCGATCCGATCTGATCCAACACCGCAAGTGGCGATGCCTCCGAGAGATGCACACGTACGGCACCTCGACGTCTCCTCCTTCCTCGGTCCAGCAAGTGGGGTGGAGAGATAGGTTGGATCTACAACACGACGGCGTGGTGCAAACGGTGGAGAGTTTCTGCGGCACGGCTTCGCCTATGCGCAGTCGGGAGGGAGAGAGAGAGGAGGGCAGCAGGGCGGTTAGGGCTTGAGGAGGTGTGGGGGGAGGGTGCGCCCCCAGACCTCTTTATATAGAGGGGTGGGCGGCAGCCCCTTGACCCCTCCTCCAAGCCTAGGGCCGGCGGCCAAGAGGGAGGAGTGGGGGGAAAGTTTCCCCCTCCTTCTAGAAGCTCTCCCTAGGGTTTCCCCTAGGGCTTGGCCGGCTGGGCCTATGGGGCCTTGTGCCCCTGGACCAATGCGGCCAGGGCACTCCCTCGTAGGCCCACGCCCCCTCCCGACAAGTAGGGCCACGTCGGTCCCACTCCGGAAGGTTCTAGAAGCTTTCGGTATAATACCGAACAATCTGAAACAATTCCGAACTCCAAAAACTGCTTTGCCTTATATGAATCTTATTCTCCGGACCATTCCGGAACCTCTCGTGATGTCCTAGATCCCATCCGAGACTCCGAACAAAAACTCATAAACCAATTATCCATTCTATCCTAGCGTCGAGACACGTTAAGTGTGTGACCCTACGGGTTCGAGAATATGCAGACATGATCTTCTATCAATAATCAACAGCGGGGTCTGGAAACCCATATTGACTCCCACATACTCATCGATGATCATATCGGATGAACCACGATGCCCGGATTCAATCAATCCCATATACATATTCCCTTCGTCACGCGATATTTTACTTGCCCGAGATTCGATCGTCGGCATCGGCATACCTAGTTCAATCTCGTTCACAGCAAGTACTTTACTCGTTCCATAATCTGATATCACTTTGTGATTAACTCCTTAACCACGTTCTTGCAAGCGGTGTTGATATCGATTACCGAGTGGGCCCGAAGTATATCTCTCCGACTTGGGAGGGACAAATCCCATCTCGATACATACAACCCAACAAGTACTTTCCGATCACCTGAGAGACACCTTTATGATCACCCTCTCATAGGATGACGTTTGATGACCTCAAAGCTTTCTTCCGATACCAGGGAGTTGCATTATCTCATGGTCTAAGGAATACAATATTTGACATAAGAAAAAGCTTCGCAAAGATGAACACGATGAAACGATCTAATTGCTCTGCTTGATTTGGGTCAGTCCATCATACCATTATCCCAATGATATGATCTCATTATTAATCGACAACTCATGTCTATGGTTAGTAAACCTTAACCATCATTAATCAATAAGCTAGTCCATAGAGGCGTACTAGGGACACGGTGTTGTTCATAAACCACACAAGTATTAAAGTTTCAGCTTAATACAATTCTAGCATGGAATATAAACTTTATCATGAACAAGAATTATAATAATATCTTTATTATTGCCTCTAGGGCATAATTCCAACAGTCTCCCACTTGCACTAGAGTCAATAATCTAGTTTACATCTGGCAACAATCTAACACCCATGGCACTAAGGTGCTGATCATGTTTTGCTCGTGGAAGAGGTTTAGTCAACGGGTCTGCGACATTCAGATCCGTATGTACTTTGTTAATCTTCAGATCTCCATCTGTTATATAATCTTGAATTATATGAAACTTGCGGTTGATATGCTTAGTCTTTGGATGATATCTTGGTTCCTTAGCCAGTGCTATGGCGCCAGTGTTGTCACACAATATCTCAAGTGGGTCCAAGGCACTTGGAACCACACCAAGCTCAGTGATGAAGTTCCTGATCCAAACTCCTTCACTTGACGCTTCTGCAGCAGCCATGTATTCCGCTTCTGCTGTAGATCCCGCGATCACGCTTTGCTTGCAGCTTCTCCAGCTCACAGCTCCTCCATTCAAAATATAAACGTATCATGTCTGAGATTTAGAATCATCCTTGTCGTTGTCGAAACTAGCATCGATGTAACCTTTTACGACGAGCTGTTCATCACCTCCATAGACTAAGAACATTTCTTTAGTCCTATTTAAGTACTTTAGGATGTTCTTCACGGCTGTCCAGTGTTCCACTCCTGGATCACTTTGGTATCTGCTCGTCAAACTATGAGCATTGGACACATCCGGTCTAGTACACAGCATGGCATACATGATAGAACCTATGGCCAAGGCATAAGGCACTTTGCTCATAGATTATCTATCGCTTACCATAGCTGGACACTGATCCTTGCTCAATATCTTACCTGACAACAGAGGCACTGAACCTTTCTTTGCCTTATCCATTCTAAACCTTTTCAGAACTTTGTCTAGGTATGTACTTTGGCTTAAATCTATCAGGCGTCTTTGTCTATCTCTATAGATTTTGATGCCCAATATATAAGCAGCTTCCCCTAGGTCTTTCATTGAAAAACATTTATTCGAATAACTCTTCACATCGTTAAGCATGTCAATGTCATTTCCAATAATCAATATGTCATCCACATATAGTACTAGGAATGTCACTGAGCTCCCACTCACTTTCTTGTAGATACAAGCTTCGTAGCAATTTGGAACAAATCCAAAGCTCTTGATCACTTGATCAAAATGAAGGTTCCAACTCCGAGATGCTTGCTTCAGTCCATAAATGGAACGCTGAAGTTTGCACACCTTATCAGCATCCTTAGGATCGACAAAACCTTCGGGTTGCATCATATACAACTCTTCATCAATGTTGCCATTGAGGAACGCAATCTTGACATCCATCTGCCATATTTCATAATCATGAAACGCAGCAATTGCTAATAAAATCCGAATGGACTTAAACATCGCTACGGGAGAGAAAGTCTCATCGTAGTCAACACCTTGAACTTGTCGAAAACCTTTTGCGACAAGCCGTGCTTTACAGATAGTATCATTACCGTCCGCGTCCGTTTTCTTCTTGAATATCCATTTTCACTCAACGGCCTTTCGGTCGCTAGGAGGGTCCACCAAAGTCCATACTTGGTTTTCGATCATGGATCCCAATTCGGATTTCATGGCCTCTAGCCATTTCTCAGAGTCTGGGCTCATCATCGCTTCCTCATAGTTCGCAGGTTCACTGTCATCTACTAACAAGACAGTTAAGACAGGGTTGACGTACCACTCAGGAGGGGCACGCGACCTTGTCGACCTGCGACATTCAGTAGTAGCATCGTCCGAAGCTTCATGATCCTTGTCATTAGCTTCCTCTATTGTGCAGACGGCACTGGAACAATTTCAGGTGCTGCACTACTCTCCAACTCAAGAGAAGGTTCAACAACCTCGTCTAGCTCTACTTTCCTCCCACTCACTTCTTTCGAGAGAAACTCCTTCTCACGAAAGGATCCGTTCTTTGCGACAAACGCTTTGCCTTCGGATCTGTGATAGAATATATACCCAATCGTTTCCTTAGGGTATCCTATGAAGATGCATTTCTCTGCTTTTGGTTCGAGCTTGTCCGGCATCAACTTCTTGACGTAAGCTTCGCATCCCCAAACTTTAAAAAACGACAACTTAGGTTTAGCACCAAACCACAGTTCATACGGTGTCGTCTCAACGGATTTAGATGGTTCCCTATTTAAAGTGAATGTAGCGGTTTCTAATGCATAACCCCAAAATGATAACGGCAAATCTGTAAGAGACAGCATTGATCGCACCATATCTAATAGATTTCGATTCCGACGTTCAGACACACCATTGCGCTGTGGTGTTCCGAGTGGCGTGAGTTGCGAAACTATTCCGCTTGCTTTAAGATGCGTGAGAAAATCATAACTCAAATATTCACCTCCACGATCGGATCGTAGAAATTTAATTTTTCGGTTACGATGGTTTTCCACTTCATTCTGAAATTCCTTGAACTTTTCAAACGTTTCAGATTTATGTTTCATTAGATATACCATATCTACTTAAGTCATCAGTAAAAGTGAGAAAATAGCGGTATCCACCGCGCTTCGAAACACTCATTGGTCCGCATACATCGGTATGTATGATTTCCAACAAGTCCATTGCTCGCTCCATTATTCCGGAGAACGGGTTTTGATCATCTTGCCCATGAGGCACGGCTCGCACGTGTCAAATGATTTAAAATCAAGAGACTCCAAAAGTCCATCAAAATGGAGTTTCTTCATGCGGTTTACACCAATATGACCTAGACGGCAGTGCCACAAATAAGTAGTATTATCACTATCTACCTTGCATCTCTTAGCCTCAATGTTATGGATGTGTGTTTCATCGCTTTCGAGATTCAGAAGAAATAAACCATTCATAGCAGGTGCATGACCATAAAAGATGTTACTCATATAAATAGAACAACCATTATTCTCTGATTTAAATGAATAACCGTCTTGCAATAAACACGATACAGATATGATGTTCATGCTCAACGCAGGCACATAATAACATTTATTGAGGTTTAAAACTAATCCCGAAGGTAAAACTAAGGAGAGCGTGCCGACGGCCATCACATCAACTCTTGATCCGTTGCCAACGCGCATCGTCACCTCATCCCTTGCTAGCCTCCATATATTCTGTAGCTCCTGTTTCGAGTTACAAATATTAGCAACTGAACCAGTATCAAATACCCAGGCACTACAACGAGGGCTAGTAAGGAAAACATCAATAACATGTATATCAAATATACCTTTGATGGTGCCAGCCTTCTTGTCCGCTAAGTACTTCGGACAGTTGTGCTTCCAGTGACCCTTGTCCTTGCAATAGAAGCACTCAGTGTCCGGCTTAGGTCCAGACTTGAGCTTCTTCTCTGCAGGGGCAATGCGCTTGCCGCTACCCTTCTTGAAGGGCTTCTTTGCACCCTTACCTTTCTTAAAGCTGGGGGGCTTGTTGACCATCAACACATGATTATCTTTCTTGATGTCCACCTCCGCAGCTTTCAGCTTAGCGAAGATCTCGGTCATCGTATCAGTGGAACCAATCTGATTATGATTAACTACAAAACCTTTGTAGCTAGGAGGGAGTGATTGCAGAACTCTGTCAATCTTGAGCTCCTCTGGAATCTTGCAGTCCAGTTGCTCAAGGCGTTGAGTGTAGCCCGACATCTTAATGGCGTGCTCACTAACGGAACTCTCCTCCTCCATCTTGCAGTTAAAGAATTTCTCAGAGATCTCATATCTCTCGGAACGGGCCTGAGTCTGAAACATAGTTTTGTAGGGTTCGCAGCATAGAAAACAAATATTTTCCTACGATGTGAACTATATACCAAGATCTATCTACTAGATACAAACAACGGGCGGATTTATATCCGTAGAGAACATACCCTTGAAGACCGACAAAGCTTAACGAGTTCAACTCGTGGTTGATGTACACGATCTCTTGCCGATCTCAAGATCGAGAGGAAGTCCTAGCGCCGCAAATCAGCAGCCCATCCGTGCTCGCACACACGTTCGAGGCACCGAGCAACCTCCGCCTCCTCGCTCCAGCGATACAGCGGAAGCACAACTCTTTCTTGCCGAATAGCCACCGGGAACATGTATCTCGCTAGTCCGAGACCATGGGGGATAAATTCTAGAGGGGGAGAGAGATCCTTCACGAGGAGGTGTGAGAGACAAGTGAGGAGGGGGGCTCCTTTTATAGGAGGAGGGGGGGAACCCCAAGGGGGTGGCCGGCGCATGGGGGCTGCCCCTTGCCCTCCCCTCTTCATGTGGGTGGACACTCCACTCACAAATCTCCTTTAAATTCCCTCCACTCAAAAGTCCACTCAAATTCCCATTAAATTTCCACCAAATTTAATGCAAACTCTCATTAAATAAAACTCTTTTATTATATTCAGAATTTTGTCAATTACTTTAATGACAAACATTCACAAATAACCCCTTGCTAGAATTCTATTTCACATGCATAACCACTTTATGCAATTTCACCCGAAAACCTGTTTCGGTATCTAGTGAAATAAATTCCTGCGCTTGTTCATTCTTTCGGCATGAAACATTTGCTCCAATTGGATGTCGGTGTCTCTTAAGTGTGTCACCCTATGGTTCGTGAATAATGCGGACATGATCGAGACCCCTCTCGGATCAATAATCAGAAGCGGGATCTGGAGACCGATACTGACTCCCACGCATTCAACGATGACTTTCTTGTGATCGTCGGAACCTTTTACGCTAGTATCTTAATCCCTTTGTTTCACGATATATTACATGTCCGAGATTCGATCATCGGTATCTCCATACCTAGTTTGATCTCGTTACCGACATGCACTCTTTTCTCGTTCCTGTGATATAACATTCTAGTGATCAAATCACTTGCTTGCAAGCTAATCAATGTGATATCACCGAGAGGGCCCAGAGTATATCTATCCATCATCGGGATGAACAAATTCCACTCTCGATCCATGAGCCTCAACATAACACTTTATTAGTTCTAAATCCATCTTTATAATCACCCTGTTACGGTGTGACGTTTGATGTTATCAAGAAACTCTTCCGGTGTTAGTGATTGACATGATCTCATGGTCTAAGGATTAGGATCACTTCGTAAGTTGTTATAGCAATATAAACTCAATGACTTTGATCGTAATGCTATACTTCAGATGAATGTTCATCACACCATTACACTAATGTTGTGATCCCGTTATTAACAACATCCAATGTCCATGATCAGGAAACCTTGATCATCTTGTTAATCAACGAGCTAGTTTATGAGAGAGGCATAACTAGGAACTTTCTGTTTGTTTATTAAACACACATGTATTAACGTTTCCGTATTAATACAATTATAGCATGCAAAATAAACATCTATCATATACTTGGAATACACATAATAAACACTTTATTATTGCCTCTCAGGGCATATTCCCTTTAGTATCCCACTTGCACTAGAGACAATAATCTAGTTACATAGTGATAAATCTAACACCCATTGAGTTCTGGTGTTGATCATGTTTTGATCTAGGTAGAGTTTTAGTCAATGGATCTGCTACATTGAGATCCGTATGTACTTTACAAATCTTTATATCTCCATCCTTGACATGCTCGCAGATGGAGTGAAACCGGCGCTTAATATGCTTGGAATGCTTGTGAGACCTTGGCTCTTTGGCATTGGCAATGGCACCATTGTTGTCACAATAGATCACCATTGGGTCCAACGCGTTTGCCACCACTCCTAGTTCGGATATGAACTCCTTCATCCAAACTGCTTCCTGAGCCGCTTCTGAAGCAGCAACATATTCGACCTCCGTTGTTGATCCCGCTACCACAGGTTGTTTGGAGCTCCTCCAACTAACCGTTCCGCCATTCATGATAAATACGTATTCGTATTGAGACTTAGAGTCATTCGGATCGGTGTCAAAGCTAGCGTTGACATAACACTTAGCGACGAGCTCTTCTTCACCTCCGTATACAAGAAACATATCCTTAGTTCTTCGTAAGTACTTAAGGATATTCTTGACCGCTATCCAGTGTTCCGAACCTGGATCCGATTGGTACCTACTAGTCAAACTAATAGCATGTGCCACATCTGGTCTTGTACATAGCATGGAGTACATTATAGAGCCTATGGCTGAAGCATAGGGGACTTTGTCCATTATCTCTCTTTCTTCCGCCGAAGCCGGACTTTGAGTCTTACTCAATGTCTTGCCTTGCAACATAGGTAAGAACCCCTTCTTACTTCCGTCCATTTTAAACTTCTTTAAAATCTTATCAAGGTATGTACTTTGCGATAGCCCTATTAGGCGCCTAGATCTATCTCTATAGATCTTTATGCCTAATATGTATGATGCTTCACCTAGGTCCTTCATTGAAAATTTGCTGTTTAGATAACTTTTAACACTGTTTAAAAGATCTATATCATTTCTGATCAATAATATGTCATCCACATATAATATCAGAAATGCCACATTGCTCCCACTCACTTTCTTGTAAATACAAGCTTCTCCATAAGTTTGGACAAATCCAAACTCTTTGATCACCTCATCGAAGCGGAGATTCCAACTTCGTGATGCTTGCTTCAATCCATAGATGGATCGCTGAGGCTTGAACACCTTGTTAGTATCCTTAGGATCGACAAAACCCTTTGGTTGTATCATATACAACTCTTCTTCAATATTACCATTGAGAAACACGGTTTTGACATCCATCTACCATATATCATAATCGAAATATGCAGCAATTGCTAACATAATCCTAACTGACTTTAGCATCGCTACGGGAGAGAAAGTCTCATCGTAGTCAACTCCTTGAATTTGTCGAAACCCCTTTGCGACAAGTCGAGCTTTATAGACGGTCACATTACCATCAGCATCAGTTTTCCTTTTGAAAATCCATTTGTTCTCCACGGCCTTTCGGTCGTGAGGTAATTCCACCAAGTTCCAAACTTGATTTTCATACATGGATTCCATCTTGGATTTCATGGCTTCTAACCATTTGTTGGAATCCGGGCTCATCATCGCTTCTTCATACGTCGCAGGGTCATCATTTTCATCAACCATGAAATTCATGACAGGATTTCCGTACAGCTCGGGAGCTGCACGCGTCATGTTTGACCTAAGAGGTTCGGTAGTACTCTCTTTCGGAGTTTCATGATCATTATCATTAGTTCCCTCTTCAACAGGTGGAGCCAACTCCGGAACAACTTCCGGCGCTGCGCTACTCGCCATACTTTGAAGAGAAGGTTCCACAACCTCTTCGAGTTCTACCTTCCGACTACTCACACCTTTCGCGAGAAACTCTTTCTCTAGAAAGGATCCATTCTTGGCAACAAAAACCTTGCCCTCGGATCTGTGATAGAAGGAATACCCAATAGTTTCTTTAGGGTATCCTATGAAGACGCATTTTTCCGCTTTGGGTTCGAGTTTATCCGGTTGAAGTTTCTTCACATAAACATCGCATCCCCAAACTTTAAGAAATGACAACTTAGGTTTGTTTCCAAACCACAATTCATACGGTGTCTTTTCAACGTATTTAGATGGTGCCCGATTTAAAGTGAATGCAGCAGTTTCTAGTGCATAACCCCAAAATGACAACGGCAAGTCCGTCAGAGACATCATAGATCGAACCATATCTAATAAAGTATGATTACGACATTCTGACAAACCATTTCGCTGTGGTGTTCCGGTAGGTGTGAGTTGTGAAACAATTCCACACTCTTTCATGTGAGTGCTAAACTCGTAACTTAGATACTCACCTCCACGGTCGGACCGTAGAAATTTGATCTTTCTATTACGATGATTTTCCACTTCATTCTGAAATTCCTTGAACTTTTCAAAGGTTTCAGACTTGTGTTTCATCAAGTAGATATAACCGTATCTACTCAAATCATTCGTGAAAGTAACAAAATAACGATATCCACCTCGCGTCGACACACTCATTGGACCACATACATAAGAATGTATGATTTCCAATAAATCTGTCGCCCATTCCATTGAACCGGAAAACGGCGTTCTAGTCATCTTGCCCATAAGGCATGGCTCACATGTATCAAATGATTCATAATCAAGTGATTCCAAAAGTCCATCCGAATGGAGCTTCTTCATGCGTTTAACGCCAATATGACCTAGACGGCAGTGCCACATATATGCAGATATATCATCATTAAGTTTAATCCTTTTAGCATCAACATTATGAATATGTGTAACATTATCATCGAGATCTAATAGAAATAAACCATTCATCATCGGTGCATGACCATAAAAGATTTCATTCATATAAATGGAACAACCATTGTTCTTGGATTTAAATGAATAACCACTTCGCATCAAACACGATCCAGATACAATGTTCATGCTCAGTGCAGGCACCAGATAACATTTATTCAAGTTTATAACTAATCCCGACGGCAAGTGGAGAGGCAGCGTTCCGACGGCGATCACATCAACGCTTGATCCATTGCCGACACGCATCTTGACCTCACCCCTTGCTAGCGGTCGCTTGTTCCGCAGCCCCTGATTCGAGTTACAAATATTAGCAACTGAACCGGTATCAAATACCCAGGTGCTACTGCGAGCACTAGTCAAGTACACATCAATAACATGTATATCATATATACCTTTGTTTTCCTTGTCGGCCTTCTTGTCTGCCAGATACTTGGGGCAGTTGCGCTTCCAGTGGCCAGTCCCCTTACAATAGTAGCACTCGGAATCAGACTTAGGTCCAACTCGGGGTTTCTTTTCAGGCGCGGCAACAGGCTTGCCGCCCTTACTTCCCTTCCGTTTTCCCTTCTTGTCTTTCTTGAAACCAGTGTTCCTATTGATTATCAACACTTGATGTTCCTTTTTGATCTCCACTTCTGCAGTTTTAAGCATTGACAGAAGCTCGGGGAGAGACTTCTTCATGCCTTGCATATTATAGTTCATCACGAAGCTCTTATAGCTAGGTGGCAGAGACTGCAGAACACGATGGATGCCTAAGTCAATGGGAATCGACATTCCCAAGGACGCAAGCTTATCGGCATAACCCGACATCTTGAGTACATGCTCACTAAGGAGTTGTGCTCTTCCATCATGCAACTAAAGAACTTTTCTGAAGCGTTGTAGCTCTCTACAGCAGCATGTGTGTCGAAAATAATTTTCAACTCACCCATTGTATCAAATGCATTGCCGTTTTCGAAACGCTTTCGAAGTTCCGGCTCTAGCCCATACAGTATGCCGCAATGAACTAAGTTGTGGTCCTCCTGACGAGTCTGATAGACATTCTTATCCTCGTCAGGGGCATCATCAAAAGGTGGGGGGCCTAACGGCGCTTCTAGCACATATTGCTTTTGTGCAGCATAGAGGAGAATCCTCAAATTCATGGCCCATTCGGTAAAGTTGCTACCGTTCGTTGCTAGTTTCTCTTTCTCCATGAACACATTGAAATTAAAAGCAGGTGGTGCCATCTACAATAGAATTTGTAAAGTTTAGACTAAGTGTATGATAGATTGAATTCAACTAATCGAATGAACTCCCACTCAAAAACGACATCCCTCGTGCCTTTTTGGTGATTACATGAAACAAATCCACTACACCAAGTCCGATCATCACGTGAGTCGGTATAGCTTCAAAGGCGAGCATCAAATGGGCATCATATCAACTATATGACTCATGCTTAACCTTTCGGTCCGTGTTCCGAGGCCATGTCTATACATGCTAGGCTCGCCAAGTTAGAACCTTAGTATTCCCATGTGTAACTGTTTTACACCCGAAATATGGTCGTGGATCCAAGAACACCCGATCATCACGTGATGTCTTGGAGCGACGAAAACACAATCGGTGCATACTAAAGGAAGAACACATTCTTATCTTGATATTTAAATGAGGGATCATCTTATTATGCTAACAAAGCGCTAAACAAGCAATATAAGATGCTATCAAACATCATATGTTTATTAGTGAAATTATATGGTTCCCGCAGATGATCTCTATCATGTGCATCGTGGTATGATCACTATCATACCTATATGTGTAAATCCAAGGTCTATGGATTTTACACGCTATGTGTGTTGTAAGAGTATCATCTCATACTTCTACTTACAACACTACCATATCATAACACTAGCCCAGCAACAATCTAAACTAGACGCCTCTAATTTATCCATTGCAAGTTTTACGTGGCTTAGGGCTTTCGAGATAGAACCGTTCTTACCTACGAACATGAAGCACAACGAGGATAATCAAATTGTTGACAACTCGCTTGCAAAATAGATATTGACTATAGTAGGAGAGACAGACACCCGCTAGCCACTTATGCAAACTAGTTGCATGTCAAGCGTGGAACAGGTCTCATGTGCGAGGACATGTAAAGTTTGTCCGGGCCGCTTCATCCCACTATGCCACCAATATCCAAAATTACAAAAAAGGAGCAACAACATGATCATCATCGCCCACATACTCATATGTGTACTACCCGTGTAAAGTATCTACGCATAGATCCGGCTCTGATACCACTGTAGGGTTCGCAGCATAGAAAACAAGAATTTTCCTACGATGTGAACTATATACCAAGATCTATCTACTAGATACAAACAACGGGCGGATGTATATCCGTAGAAAACATACCCTTGAAGACCGACAAAGCTTAACGAGTTCAACTCGTGGTTGATGTACACGATCTCTTGCCGATCTCAAGATCGAGAGGAAGTCCTAGCGCCGCAAATCAGCAGCGCATCCGTACTCGCACAAACGTTCGAGGCACCGAGCAACCTCCGCCTCCTCGCTTCAGCGATGCAGCGGAAGCACAACTCTTTCTTGCCGAATAGCCACCGGGAACATGTATCTCGCTAGTCCGAGACCATGGGGGATAAATTCTAGAGGGGGAGAGAGATCCTTCACGAGGAGGTGTGAGAGACAAGTGAGGAGGGGGCTCCTTTTATAGGAGGAGGGGGGAACCCCAAGGGGGTGGCCGGCGCATGGGGGCTGCCCCCTTGCCCTCCCCTCTTCATGTGGGTGGACACTCCACTCACAAATCTCCTTTAAATTCCCTCCACTCAAAAGTCCACTCAAATTCCCATTAAATTTCCACCAAATTTAATGCAAACTCTCATTAAATAAAACTCTTTTATTTTATTCAGAATTTTGTCAATTACTTTAATGACAAACATTCACAAATAACCCCTTGCTAGAATTCTATTTCACATGCATAACCACTTTATGCAATTTCACCCGAAAACCTGTTTCGGTATCTAGTGAAATAAATTCCTGCGCTTGTTCATTCTTTCGGCATGAAACATTTGCTCCAATTGTATGTCGGTGTCTCTTAAGTGTGTCACCCTACGGTTCGTGAATAATGCGGACATGATCGAGACCCCTCTCGGATCAATAATCAGAAGCGGGATCTGGAGACCCATACTGACTCCCACACATTCAAAGATAACTTTCTTGTGATCGTCAGAACCTTTTACGCTAGTATCTTAATCCCTTTGTTTCACGGTATATTACATGTCTGAGATTCGATCATCGGTATCTCCATACCTAGTTTGATCTCGTTACCGACATGCACTCTTTTCTCGTTCCTGTGATATAACATTCTAGTGATCAAATCACTTGCTTGCAAGCTAATCAATGTGATATCACCGAGAGGGCCCAGAGTATATCTATCCGTCATCGGGATGAACAAATTCCACTCTCGATCCATGAGCCTCAACATAACACTTTATTAGTTCTGAATCCATCTTTATAATCACCCTGTTACGGTGTGACGTTTGATGTTATCAAGAAACTCTTCCGGTGTTAGTGATTGACATGATCTCATGGTCTAAGGATTAGGATCACTTTGTAAGTTGTTATAGCAATATAAACTCAATGACTTTGATCGTAATGCTATACTTCGGATGAATGTTCATCACACCATTACACTAATGTTGTGATCTCGTTATTAACAACATCCAATGTCCATGATTAGGAAACCTTGATCATCTTGTTAATCGACGAGCTAGTTTATGAGAGAGGCATAACTAGGAACTTTCTGTTTGTTTATTAAACACACATGTATTAACGTTTCCGTATTAATACAATTATAGCATGCAAAATAAACATCTATCATATACTTGGAATACACATAATAAACACTTTATTATTGCCTCTCAGGGCA
The DNA here is from genome assembly GCA_910589765.1 of Avena atlantica. NCBI lineage: Eukaryota > Viridiplantae > Streptophyta > Magnoliopsida > Poales > Poaceae > Avena > Avena atlantica. The sequence continues at coordinate 419,388,249 of OU342735.1, forward strand.
TATTCCCTTCAGTCTCCCACTTGCACTAGAGACAATAATCTAGTTACATAGTGATAAATCTAACACCCATTGAGTTCTGGTGTTGATCATGTTTTGCTCTAGGGAGAGTTTTAGTCAACGGATCTGCTACATTGAGATCCGTATGTACTTTACAAATCTTTATATCTCCATCCTTGACATGCTCGTGGATGGAGTGAAACCGGCGCTTAATATGCTTGGAATGCTTGTGAGACCTTGGCTCTTTGTCATTGGCAATGGCACCATTGTTGTCACAGTAGATCACCATTGGGTCCAACGCGTTTGCTACCACTCCTAGTTCGGATATGAACTCCTTCATCCAAACTGCTTCCTGAGCCGCTTCTAAAGCAGCAACATATTCGGCCTCCGTTGTTGATCCCGCTACCACAGGTTGTTTGGAGCTCCTCCAACTAACCGCTCCGCCATTCATGAGAAATACGTATCCGGATTGAGACTTAGAGTCATTCGGATCGGTGTCAAAGCTAGCGTCGACATAACACTTAGCGACGAGCTCTTCTTCAGCTCCGTATACAAGAAACATATCCTTAGTTCTTCGTAAGTACTTAAGGATATTCTTGACCGCTATCCAGTGTTCCGAACCTGGATCCGATTGGTACCTACTAGTCAAACTAATAGCATGTGCCACATCCGGTCTTGTACATAGCATGGCGTACATTATAGAGCCTATGGCTGAAGCATAGGGGACTTTGTCCATTATCTCTCTTTCTTCCGCTGAAGCCGGACTTTGAGTCTTACTAAATGTCTTGCCTTGCAACATAGGTAAGAACCCCTTCTTACTTCCGTCCATTTTAAACTTCTTTAAAATCTTATCAAGGTATGTACTTTGCGATATCCCTATTAGGCGCCTAGATCTATCTCTATAGATCTTTATGCCTAATATGTATGACGCTTCACCTAGGTCCTTCATTGAAAATTTGCTGTTTAGATAAATTTTAACACTGTTTAAAAGATCTATATCATTTCTGATCAATAATATGTCATCCACATATAATATCAGAAATGCCACATTGCTCCCACTCACTTTCTTGTAAATACAAGCTTCTCCATAAGTTTGGACAAATCCAAACTCTTTGATCACCTCATCAAAGCGGAGATTCCAACTTCGTGATGCTTGCTTCAATCCATAGATGGATCGCTGAAGCTTGCACACCTTGTTAGCATCCTTAGGATCGACAAAAACCTTTGGTTGTATCATATACAACTCTTCTTCAATATTACCATTGAGAAACGCGGTTTTGACATCCATCTGCCATATCTCATAATCGAAATATGTAGCAATTGCTAACATAATCCTAACTGACTTTAGCATCGCTACGGGAGAGAAAGTCTCATCGTAGTCAACTCCTTGAATTTGTCGAAACCCCTTTGCGATAAGTCGAGCTTTATAGACGGTCACATTACCATCAGCATCAGTTTTCCTTTTGAAAATCCATTTGTTCTCCACGGCCTTTCGGTCGTCAGGTAATTCCACCAAGTTCCAAACTTGATTTTCATACATGGATTCCATCTCGGATTTCATGGCTTCTAACCATTTGTTGGAATCCGGGCTCATCATCGCTTCTTCATACGTCGCAGGGTCATCATTTTCATCAACCATGAAATTCATGACAGGATTTCCGTACAGCTCGGGAGCTGCACGCGTCCTGTTTGACCTGCGAGGTTCGGTAGTACTCTCTTTCGGAGTTTCATGATCATTATCATTAGTTCCCTCTTCAACAGGTGGAGCCAACTCCGGAACAACTTCCGGCGCTGCGCTACTCGCCATACTTTGAAGAGAAGGTTCCACAACCTCTTCGAGTTCTACCTTCCGACTACTCACACCTTTCGCGAGAAACTCTTTCTCTAGAAAGGATCCATTCTTGGCAACAAAAACCTTGCCCTCGGATCTGTGATAGAAGGAATACCCAATAGTTTCTTTAGGGTATCCTATGAAGACGCATTTTTCCGCTTTGGGTTCGAGTTTATCCGGTTGAAGTTTCTTCACATAAACATCGCATCCCCAAACTTTAAGAAATGACAGCTTAGGTTTGTTTCCAAACCACAATTCATACGGTGTCTTTTCAACGGATTTAGATGGTGCCCGATTTAAAGTGAATGCAGCAGTTTCTAGTGCATAACCCCAAAATGACAACGACAATTCCGTCAGAGACATCATAGATCGAACCATATCTAATAAAGTACGATTACGACTTCCGACACACCATTTCGCTGTGGTGTTCCGGCAGGTGTGAGTTGTGAAACAATTCCACACTCTTTCATGTGAGTGCTAAACTCGTAACTTAGATACTCACCTCCACGGTCTGACCGTAGAAATTTGATCTTTCTATTACGATGATTTTCCACTTCATTCTGAAATTCCTTGAACTTTTCAAAGGTTTCAGACTTGTGTTTCATCAAGTAGATATAACCGTATCTACTCAAATCATCCGTGAAAGTAACAAAATAACGATATCCACCTCGCGCCGACACACTCATTGGACCACATACATCAGAATGTATGATTTCCAATAAATCTGTCGCCCGTTCCATTGAACCGGAAAACGGCGTTCTAGTGAGAGAAACTGACATCCACCAGCCGCATGTGTGGAACAAGCCACACGTCAAGTGCGGAGCCGGTCTCGCGAACGAGGTCGCGTGCGTCATAAGAAGTACACAAACAAGAGGCTTGCAAAAGAAAACATCAACGCCCGCAACAAGCATGTTGCGTTCTACTCGTGAAACACATCTACGCATAGATCTAGCTCTAATACCAGTTAAGGGTTTCGCAGCATAGTAAATCAAAAAAATTCTATGGATGCGAACGGGGAAGCCAAGATCTAATCTAGGAGATGCAAACAACGAGGGGGAATAAATGAGATCTTCATACCCTTGAAGATTCGCATAGCGGAACGTTCGACGGAACGTGGTTGATGTAGTCGTACTCGCTTCTCCTCCTCGCGATCCGATCCGATCCAACACCGCAAGTGGCGATAACTCCGAGAGATGCACACATACGGAACCTCGACGTCTCCTCCTTCCTCGGTCCAGCAAGTGGGGTGGAGAGATAGGTTGGATCTACAACACGACAGCGTGGTGCAAACGGTGAAGAGTTTCTGCGGCAGGGCTTCGCCTACGCGCAGTCGGGAGGGAGAGAGAGAGAGGAGGGTAGCAGGGCGGTTAGGGCTTGAGGATGTGTGGGGGGAGGGTGCCCCCAGCCCTCTTTATATAGAGGGGTGGGCGGCTGCTCCTTGCCCCCTCCTCGAAGCCTAGGGCCGGCAGCCAAGAGGGAGGAGTGGGGGGCAAGTTTCCCCCCTCCTTCTAGAAGCTCTCCCTAGGGTTTCCCCTAGGGCTTGGCCGGCTGGGCCTATGAGGCCTTGTGCCCCTGGCCCAATGCGGCCAGGGCACTCCCTCTTAGTCCCACGCCCCCTCCCGACAAGTGGGGCCACGTTGGTCCCACTCCGGAAGGTTCTAGAAGCTTCTGGTACAATACCGAACAATCCGAAACAATTCCGAACTCCAAAAACTGCTTTGCCTTATATGAATCTTATTCTCTGGACCATTCCGGAACCTCTCGTGGTTTCCTGGATCCCATTGAGACTCCGAACAAAAACTCATAAACCAATTATCCATTCTATCCTAGCGTCGAGACACGTTAAGTGTGTGACCCTGCGGGTTCGAGAATATGCAGACATGATCTTCTATCAATAATCAATAGCGGGGTCTGGAAACCCATATTGACTCCCACATACTCATCGATGATCATATCGGATGAACCACGATGCCAGGATTCAATCAATCCCATATACATATTCCCTTCGTCACGCGATATTTTACTTGCCCGAGATTCGATCGTCGGCATCGGCATACCTAGTTCAATCTCGTTCACAACAAGTACTTTACTCGTTCCATAATCCGATATCACTTTGTGATTAACTCCTTAACCACGTGCTTGCAAGCAGTGTTGATATCGATTACCGAGTGGGCCCGAAGTATATCTCTTCGACTTGGGAGGGACAAATCCCATCTCGATTCATATAACCCAACAAGTACTTTCCGATCACCTGAGAGACACCTTTATGATCACCCTCTCATAGGATGACGTTTGATGACCTCAAAGTTTTCTTCCGATACCAGGGAGTTGCATTATCTCATGGTCTAAGGAATACAATATTTGACATAAGAAAAAGCTTCGCAAAGATGAACACGATGACACGATCTAATTGCTCTGCTTGATTTGGGTCTGTCCATCATACCATTCTCCCAATGATGTGATCTCATTATTAATCGACAACTCATGTCTATGGTTAGGAAACCTTAACCATCATTAATCAATGAGCTAGTACATAGAGGCGTACTAGAGACACGGTGTTGTTCATAAACCACACAAGTATTAAAGTTTCCGCTTAATACAATTCTAGCATGGAATATAAACTTTATCATGAACAAGAATTATAATAATAACATCTTTATTATTGCCTCTAGGGCATAATTCCAATAGTTTATCTAAGGAGAGCACATCTAGTGAACTATGGACCCCGGTCCAATCTTTATCATTGATACATATTCCACCCTAAACCATTACCTTTATTACTTGTTTACTTGTTTACCTGCTGCAAACCATTACCTTCCACACCATACATTTAATCCTTTGTTATAGCAAACCGTGAGCTTGACAACCTCACTGATTTATTGGGGCAAAGTATTGAGTTTGTGTTGTGAAGGTCTCCGCGTTGCTTGCAACACCTGTGTGACGTTTACTTCCTCCTTCGGGTTCGATAACCTCGGTCTCTACTGAGGAAAGACTTGCTGATGTGCTCATCACACCTTGCTCTTGGGGTTTCCAACGAAGTGCTCCACGTCAAGCACCATCAGCCGCACGTGCTGGGCCCAGCCGCGCCTAGGGGGTGCGGCCGCCCTGGCTGCCCCTGCGTCGCCTCTTCGCCTATAAAGACCCCCTGATACTGTAACACCCCAAGCCAAAAGGCACTTGAGATGTTACCACATACATTACACATACAAAAAATAACACATACCTTTTAGGAAAAATTTGACAGAGTCTCCTCTAACTATAAGGACATCCACGACACACATATTATAGGAATACTAGTATGCATGAATATATCACCATATAAAACCGATTCATAACCCAAATAATAAACCAAAACTCTGTAAACTACTAGGAAATAAGAATTTAATGACCATTCACAAGAAGATAACAATACTGTTTTAAGATACTACTCAACAGACTCCAAAGTCCAACTAGACTAGGTAATCTTATAATTTAGAAAGGTATAATTCCAAAATTAGTGTGAGGTCGTGACGTGGAGTAGGTAGTGGCTCTACTCCCATATTCCCCATGCATGACATCCTCAAGGTTTACCTAAAACATGCAAGCAACAAGGATGAGTACAAAGACTCAACAAGTTCACACACAAATAGTAACTTCACATAAATCAAAACACAAGACATCATTAAACATCATTCATCCATTAGAACATAAAATATTATGTCCTACATGCCTATATGCTCATCTCATCTCATCTCATCTCATCGCGAATACCGGTATTGCTCGAGTGAACACCCATCGGCATCCACTCGCTCCAACTCGTGGAGGGTGCCTCCAAAATGGGTCACAACCCATCAATGAAGGTCGCATTGTGCCCACCGAAGTAGGTCACACTATCATCATTGTCATCATGAGTATGTAAAAATGCATAATATGCGCATGTCATTGTCATTATCATTATCCTTGTCACCATGGACATATCATAGACATAAAAACATGCACTTTAAGTAAAATCAAGTGAAGAGGTATATGCAGAATTACTATCCGTCATGAACTTGCCTCAATCGCAGGGCACAACTGTGATTTGTATTCTTTCCGAATCGAAAATACCGATACCGTGATCCAATCATATATATCTCACTCAATATACATCATCACTTTATACAAAGAAAAATAATATCACATTGCTCCTACGCACAACAACCTGAACCAAAACCATTAATTTCTTTCTTTATTCTTTTCTAGAAAAGATCCAAAGGTTGTGTTCTTAGCTGGTATCTTAAACAGAAGTAAAAGTCGCAATATTGTCCAGCGTAGAGTTGATGGATTTAATTAACTACGATTCACTAGTACTAGCGTAGAGCTGATGGATTTGATTAGCAGCCACTACACTTAATCAAAATTGTTACGTTTCAGGCTTCCACATAGCAATAATAATACAATAATTTTCCTCTAGGACGTGCACATGACTCACAGTCTGTCATAGAAAATAAACAAGAAAGTGCTACCTATTTCCAAATAACATGTAGCTTTCATTCGCTTGACCTCAAAAGCTAGAGAACTAGCAAAATCAATAGGTACAGTGTACCAACCGATTGATCCATCAAGCCCAAGTATAGAAAAGCAGCTAATCGATTTCTTGTACTAGTTGTAGCCTATCCGATCCGTGCAAGTACAGATGCCTAGTGCATAATGTGTGCCTAACAATTTTCTAAAATAGAAAGAATTCTGCTCCTCAATCCTCGCACACATGGACGTGATGCAAATATTAAAATCCAAAGTGCAGATTGATAAAGGTTGGGGAAAAATGGTTTCATGTCCAGCCACGGACACTTGCCAGAAATTTGCTATGAAGGAAGACATTGAAAAACAATCAGAAACTAACCAAAAGGGAGTTGGGTATCTTGCTAGAGCCAGCCGTGACGGAACTTGACAACGGAGATGTTCGTGGAGAACAACGTTGCAGCCTTGCAATCTCACGGCCCTGCTACGACAGATGCGGCGACGATCCAGCAGCAGTGGTGGTGGCGATCAGCAGCATCAGCGGCGACAAAATCTAGCGGCGGCGTCGCAGAACAGGGGTGACGAAGAGGCGCTGACCTCGAGGGCTCTAGGGATGGGAAATCTTAGGCGGATCCTTGGATCCTCTAACCGGACTCTTGGTACAAGGAAGAAAACAGCATGGTAAGGGCCCAACTCGAATACAAGAAGTCCAGCCCAGACCGTCTCTTTCTCAATGTTGCTAGGTTAAATAAAGTGGGACTAAGATTGTACACCAATTCTCCAAAGAGCAACCGGTTACTACTACAAAAATATCTTGAGTTCAAGAATAAGACACGCTATTCTCCTTTCTTTAGTTCTTCCTTTTCTTTTTCCTAACTCTCTATTTCCGAAACAAATTTAAATACTCTCAAGGTCCCAATTACTTCATATAAGATAAGTAGGCACATATAGCTACCATCAAATTTGGGGTATTACAGATACCAAAACCCTAAGTACCTAATCAATCTTCTACGAAACAGTCTCTAGCCGTCGCCACCATCGTCCCTAGATCAGGGGGGATCTAAATCTCTTCCCGACAGCCTGCTGGAGGGGAGATCATCCCGGAGACCTTTGATACGTCCAATTTGCATCACCATTCTATATCATAATTTGCCTCTAGATTTGTGTCTTATTATGAGGTGTTACTTATGTCTTTTCCTCTGTTTTTGCATGTTGGATGATTCTTGGAGGATGAACTAGCGGAGTCAGGATTCTGATGGAAAAAGAGGTGTTTTGATGCAATTTCACGAAGATCAGAAAAGTACCAGAAAAATATTGGGAAATTATATTTTCCTAGAAGACGAAGGAAGCCAGAAGGGGAGGCGTAGCTGGGCCACAGGGGGGCCACACACACCCAGACGTGGGTCCCCCCTGGGTCGCGCCTAGCATGGGTGTTGCCCACCTGGCTGGCCTCCGACTCCGCCCTCTCGCCTATATCTTCCTCTCGAAATCCTAATACCAGGGGAGGGAACACAGAAAGATTTTTCCGCCTCTGCGGGGCAGAAAACACACGAGAGAGAAAGAGCTCTCCGGCAGACAGATTTCTGCCGAGGAAATTCCTTCCCGGAGAGGAGAGATCATCGCCATCAACACCATCATCAAGCTAGGCTTCATTGGGATCATCATCATCCACACCATCATCTCCACCAGCACCATCATCACCACTCTGTCCCGCTGTAACAATCGTGTTGAATACTTGCATAGTTCTTAGGGGAGACTTTCCCGGTGTTGATTAATATTGTAGTTGATGCTTGTGAGTGGAACCATTGGATTATTGTTTATGTTCAGATTGTTATTCATCACCATATCATATTTGATCTTGATCCATATGATGTCTTGTGAGTAGTTCGTTTAGTTCTTGAGGACATGGGAGAAGTCATGTTGTTAGTAGTGGATTTGTGTTGATATATTATTCAATGGTTTAGTATTTAAGTTGTGGTTTTATTCTTCTAGTGGTGTCATGTGAACGTCGACTACGTGATACTTCACCATTTATGGGCCTAGGGGAATGCATTGTGTATTTGGCTACTAATCGCGGGGTTGCCGGAGTGACAGAAACCTGAACCCCCGTTAGGACACCATTGCATAAGGGAGTGTAGGATCTCAGAGTTTAAGGTTGTGGTTAGGTTTATATCTTAATTGCTTTCCTATAGTTGCGGATGCTTGCAGGGGATTTAATCACAAGTATGTATTAGTCCAAGTAAGGTCTGTACATTAGCACAGGTTCACCCACACAACACTTACAACACCAAAGAAGAGTAATCAGCTATTTGAAGCGAAAGCACTTGACAAAATTCAGATGTGTCCTCGAGAACGTTTGGTCCTTATAAGTATTTCCACCGGCTTGTCCTTTGCTAAGAAAGGATTGGGCCACTTGTTGCAGTTGTTCATTGTCTTTATTATTTGCACTTTGTTTTGTTGATTTATGTGAAAACCCCTAAAATCTGTTTGCTAAGTATTTACAGAGATTTCCTGCTCCATACCACTAGTCAACACCTTCTGCTCCTTGTTGGGATCCACACTCCTATTTATCGAAAGTACTACGATACACCCCCTATACTTGTGGGTCATCAAGACTATTTATGACGGCTTCACAAGGGGAGTCCTTCACAACCTTTCTCTTTACTTTGTTTTTGTTTTGCTTAGTTTATTTTTCCTTGTTTTGTTTGCCTATTTTTATCAAAAACATAAAAAAATTAGAGAGCTCTATAGTATTTATCTTGAGTTAGGACATGAAGTGTTTGAAGAGAAAATTAAAAAACCTTTGGAGCTTTATTTGCATGCTAATAGCAATTTTATTAGTATGAATTCTTTGAACACCATTATTGCTAATGCTATGGAAACATCTAAGCTTGGGGAAGTTAGTTTTTATGAAAATGATCTTTTTAGTTCCCGAGCTTTGAAAGATAGCTATTCTATTGCTTATGATGATACTATACCTCCAATGTATGATGATTACAATGATGAATATGATATTTTCAGTCCACCTACTATGGAGGAGAAAATTTATTTTGATTACAATATTACTCCTATATTTGATGATTATGGTGACGAGAATAATAATGATAGCTACTTTGTTGAATTTGCTCCCACTACAATTAATAAGAATGACTATTCTTATGTGGAGAGTAATAATAATTATATGCATGTGGCTCATGATAAGAATGTTTTATGTGATAGTTATATTGTTAATTGTATTCATGATGCTACTGAAAGTTATTATGAGAGAGGTAAACATGGTTTTATGCATCTCAATAATATTAAGTTCCCTCTCTTTATGTTGAAAATTTTGATGTTGCACTTGTTTTGCTTTCCTATGCTTGTTGCTTTGTGCTTTCACGACTTGTTTCTTTAAAAGATTCTTATGCATAGGAAGTGGGTTAGACTTAAATGTGTTTTGAATTTGCTTCTTCATGCTCTCTTTCACTTCAATTCATATTTCTTATGTGAGCATCTTCTCAAACTATCAAGCCTAACTTAAAGGCGTTAAAGAAAAGTACTTCCTGTGAGATAACACAATAGTTTTCTTGAGTCTTGGAAGTTATTACTTTTGTAATAACCACTCCTTATAATTTTTATTTGCTTTTTGTGCCAAGAATAACCTCTAATGAGAGGAAAGTAAGATTTGGGGAGTTGTTGTCCTGAAACAGATTTTTGTGCTCCACTGTAAAAATTCGTGTAACATCTCTGTAAGTCGGATTGAGATGTAATTTTCTGAATAAATCCCCCAGTATGTTAGCTAAATTTGTTAGTTCAACACTTTTTGATTTGAGCAACAGAAGGTCTTCGAAAAAATTGGTTTCTACCTGCTGGTCTGTTTTGACATATTTCTGCCATTATTTGCATTTGCTTCTTATTGATTCCTTTTTGGGTTATTTTTGCGAAATTGAGATTTTTATTGTATTTTTAGTGAATGTTTTGCTGTTTTAAAACTAAACCTCAAAGGTCTATTATCTTTTGAATACACCAATGTTGCTAATGAAGATTGTGTGAAGGAAAAAATTTAGGTGTAGAGAAAGAATGATGTAATGAGATGAAGAATGGACAAAAGCTCAAGCTTGGGGATGCCACCCCGTGTCACCCCAAGAAATATTCAAGGGGTACAAGCGTCAAAGCTTGGGGATTCCCAAGGCATCCCCTTCTTCATCAATAGAAATCCCAGGTCTTTCTAAACACTTCGTTTTTATTGTTTCATGCACTGTTGTGTTGTTCTTAGAGCATCTTAGTTTTCGTTTTTGGTTTTTGTTTGCTTCAATAAAGTAGTTTGGACCCTCGTTTTCCTAGTGTTGTTTCAAATAAGTTGATTGGTGTTGGAGAGGAGTAGAAATTTCTTGCTTGAAAAGTACAAGAGGAGCTTGCTTTGACTGTGACTTAGACTTTATCATGCCATGATAGATGTTGTTTTGACCTTATCCTTAGTGATTATTGTTGTAGCATGACTTGTTCCAAAAAAATAGGAATGCTTAATGTGCCTTGAAGGAATCATGTGTTGTTTTAGCATACAAAGGCATAGTATTGTGGTATTCTCCTTTGATGCATTGTTTGGGTTGACTTGGCACATGCTCATACCATGTTATGGCTATGAACAAGTCACCATAGACTCTATGATCATTTAGTCCTTGACTTGTAGTACCACTTTATGCTTTAATTAGTAATGTTTTGTCGCTCTGCATGATTATGGCCATTATTGCTCTCTTAGTTGGTCGCTCCCAGTCTTTTGCTAGCCTCCACTTGTATGAGTAAGCTCTACTCATGCATCCAACTTCCAAGAAACCAAGTTATTCGAAAGTGTCCACTATAAATTCCTATGCATGGTTTGTTACACCATTCCAAGTATATTCTTGTTTTCAACTATCTTCTAATTAAAAAATATTTTGTTATGTGAAAACTTAGTGATTAAAGCTCTCACGAACTTGATGGCATACTTTATTTTTCTTGACCATAATAAACTTGAACAATTGTGTCATCTATGTTGTATATGCTTGCACTTATACGTTGGAATTAGCAGAACCATGTTTTCATGGGGAACGTTTTCAACATTGCACTTGTACTTTGTACACAGTTGATATCATGCTCTTTTGGCTATGGATGTCGTCGATGCGAAATAAAAAGGGAGCTTGTAAATCCATGGAGTTATGTATTTTGTGTTAGATAAACGCCTGTGCCGCTAGCCTAAGCCATGCCTAGTCATGGTGGAAACTTGCAGCATCACCATAATGAGCAATCTGTGAAGCATCCTCAATAAAAACCTATGCAAATAGCATATAAAAAGATCGCTGAGATGCTCATTGTCTGCTTGCCTTGTCATTTTGGTTATGGGATAGCTCCTGTACCATGTGCAAGGGGTACCCCGTTGGCGGTTCTCTATGATATGCATGTACTTACTATGAGAAGAACTTACAGGTGACTAAAGTTCAGTAGCATGAGGTGCGGCCCTCATATTAAAGGGACATGAGATTGCCAACTTATACTTTGTCAAGCATATACTCCATAGTTTGTTCACTTTAACCTTAATCACTTCAAGATGCTTATGATAGGGGCAATGAGGGCTGAAAGCTAACAAGTACCATAATTTTGGAAGCTTCGTTTGAAACTTGAAATCCCTGCTTCCCTTTATGAAGGGCCTTTCTTCCACCATTATATTGAGTCTCCACCTTCTAACTTTAGGCACCAGTTAAGAGAGTGTAGTTGCCATTCTTAGTTCTACGTGCATTGTCCCAAAACTTATTGATTGATGCATATTGTTGTATTACTTGATCTTGTGCTATTTGTATCTAGTCACTCTTATGAACTTTGAAGGTGTCTTATGCATCTATTTGCTACTCCATGAGGGACAAGCTAAATGCCACTATGCCATGTTTTATGTATGTGAAACAAACAAACGTTTTTCAATCCATGTTATTCATGATCTTTGTTTGTAGCCTTTCATGTTGCATGCATAGTTACTTTGTCTTATTGTTAGAACTCCATCTTTCATGCACATGTTTAGAGTTCTTTGATCCCCGCTTTCATTGCTTTCAAATGGTTTGATCTTGGTTTTGATGGTTCATGTCACCTAAAAAAATATTATTTTTATCACTTACCTACTTGAGGACGAGCAGGAGTTAAGCTTGGGGATGCTTGATACGTCGGAAACGTATCTATAATTTTTATGTTCCATGCTTGTTTAGTATCTACTTTGCTTTGCTTTGTCCACACTTTGAGGTACGTTTTATATGTTTTCTGGTACTAACCTATTAACAAGTTGCCACCGTGCGAGTTGCCTGTTTTCTGCTGTTTTGGTTCCAGAAAATCTAGTAAGGAAGTATTTTCGGAATTGGACGGGACAAAATCCAAAGTCAATATTTCACCGAGGAGAACACGGAGTCCAGAGGAGAGACGGAGGGGATCCACAGGGCGACCCCACCCTCCTAGGCGCGGGCCCACCCTAGGTCGCGCCTAGGCAGGGTGTGGGCCCCCTGGCCGCCTCCCAACCTCGCCTCTTTTCTTATAAGAAGCCCTCGATGCCTAAACCCTAAGCACCCGATCAATATTCCATGGAACCGTCTGTAGCCGTCGCCACCATCGTCCCTAGATCGGGGGGATCTGAATTTCTTCCCGGCACCCTGCTCGAGGGGAGATCATCCCGGAGGCCTTCTTCTTCATCATGCCAGCCTTTGGTATGAAGCGTGAGTAGTTGCACCTTGGACTACGGGTCCATGTAGTATCTAGATGGTTGTATCTCCTCCTTGTGCTTTCATGTCTAGATCTTGTGAGCTCCGTTCATGATCAAGATCTCATCTATTTTTAATCATGCATGTTGTGTTTGCAGGGATCCGATGGATATTGAGATTACTATGTCCGATTTATTAATGGTTTGGTCTTATTGATTCTATCATGTCTGTGTTGTTTATGATCTTGCATGCTCTCCGTTGTTAGTAGCTATCTTGGCCAAGTAGTTGCTAGTGACTCCAAGAGAGGGTATTTATGCTCGATAGTGGGTTCATGCCTCTATTTAATCAAGGGAAGTGACAGAAATCTCTAAGGTTGTAGATGTGTTGTTGCCACTAGGGGGAAAACAACAGTCTCTTGTTCATGGAACAAGTGGATTGTTTACCTTATACACTTTTCTTAAAGTAGTTATCTGTTGCTTGCAACTTAATACTAGAGGGGGTTCGGATGATAACATGAAGGTGGACTTCTAGTCATAGATGTAGTTGGATGGCGGTCTATATATCTTGTTGTATTGCCCAATCAAATCTCATAAGATCATGAGTGTCTAGTATTGCATTGTTATGCCTTCCTCAGTCCTGTCAATTGCCCTGCTATAATTTGTTTACCCTGCCATGTTTTTTATCTAAGGAGAACACCTCTAGTGAGCTATGGACCTCAGTCCAATCTTTACCATTGATACATCTTCCACTGTTACTGTTTACTTGCTGCAAACCACTTTCACCTTCCACACCATATAGTTAATCCTTTGTTACAGCAACCGTAGAGATTGACAACCTCACTGTTAGTTGGGGCAAAGTCTTGAGTTTGTGTTGTGCAGGTTTCCACGTTGCTTGCAACACCTTTGAGACGTTTCCTTCCTCCTACTGGTTCGATAAACTCGGTTTCTTACTGAGGTAAAACTTGCTGCTGTGCTGCATCATACCTTGCTCTTGGGGTTTCCCGACGAAGCGCTCCACGTTGACGCAGCGCCATCAAGACTTTCTGGCGCCGTTGTCGGGGAGGCTAAAGACGTATTCACAAGGGGAGTCCTCCTCAACCTTTCTCTTTACTTTGTTTTTGGTTTGCTAAGTTTCTTTTGCTTGGTTTTGTTTGCCTCTTTTTATCAAAAACTCCAAAAAAAAATTAGTTTGGTTTGCTTTCTCTTATAAAGAACACACAAAAAATTAGTTTCTACTCCAGTTGTTGGTCTGTTATTGCCTAGCTTGGTCATGCTTTCTATTAATGAATGGTTTATTTGAAATTAGTTCTTATTGGCAAGGTGGGTTCACGGAAGAACAAAAGTATTATTATAAGAAACACCGTTTGTCACAAAAAGGGAAACACTTATGGGAACAAATTGATAAATTGAATACTATTGCTAGAGAGGTGTGCTCTACTTATAATGTCACTTATTGCTTTGATAAATCTTGTTGCTGTAGGAGGTATAAACACCTACCTTTTCAATGTGAGCATAATGATAATGTTACCATATCTCCTTATGTTAAAGGAAATTATGACTTTTATGATGTGGAGCAAATTGAAGAATTTATTGCTTTCCAGGGTGCATTTGAACTTGCTAGTTTGCTTGAAAATACTGATGATTCACCTTATGAATATGAGGTTTATGATATACTTAAATTTTGCTTTGATAACTACAAGGAAGACAATGGTTATATTCTTGAATATTTTAATAGATTCTTTCCATGAATGGAAGAGACTAATGCCTTGCAGGAGTGTAAGATCCCTCCTTTGTAAAGGAAAAGGATCCCTGTGATTGCAATGCTAGTCCCTGGATCATTGCTAGCATCCACAGTTTAAGATGAAGTACACAGATACAAAGGTCATTTATTACATCCATTCCAGAAATAACATAGTCTTTACAACTCAAGGCCACGGGCCTAATACAAGAGTTTGAATAAGTAAATAAATATAAGTCTTCATCTTCATGTGCCACAGGCAAACATGTTGAGTGTAGACTCATGACACCTAATCCTCATTAGAGTAACCTGCAACATCACAAGTTACAGCCACAGTGGGTCAATACTTTGGAATAGTATTGGCAAGTGATACCTTAGTAAATTTTAAGTGGACTATATTACTATATGCATTTTGGCTAAGTGTAGCTTGGCTTGCTTTGCTCAAAATAGGTTTTTCCTATTAGTTGAAATCACTAAGTTTTTCTTTGTCAAAACTTTTCCCAAGAAACCATCAATAGACATTGAGGTCCTTCACCCTTGTTCACCCACAAGTTTTTACTTAGAAGTTGGAGTGATGAGATTCTTGATGGCTTCCATGTCTTGATGCTCAAGTTATCCATTGTCATGGACTTGGCTAAGTACTTAGATTTTTCCATCTGCAGAGGTTGTGCACTTTCCCCACCAGACTTGGTTTCCCAAGACAGGACCTTTCAGAAGCCTTTCCTTAGACCAAATGGACGCGCTCCAACCTATCATTCCCACTACCACCAACTTCCAAATGGCTAAGTTCTAGCAACCTATGTGATCCAGGCAGAGCCCATATTGCCAAGTGGCTGCACTAGAAGCTTCTCAACACTTGGCCTCTAAAATCCCTTTGTTCCTGGGTGGCTTTCCACAAGTGAGATACACAAGGTAAACCATAGCCATGGGCCTTGTGTAACCACTCAACCAAAAACCACCAAGCAATTACCATTCCACCCAGGTGATTCATTGACTTAGTTGTTTTATTAAGAAAAACATAAGTCCAAAGACTTAGAATATTTTCACCATAGCATGTATATTTTACCAACCCTTGTTTGCTACTAGCTAGGCTAAGCATGGCATAGATAGTAACTTAACTTAGAAATTTCCTAGCAATTCTACAACTACTTAGGATTTCCCAACATGGCATTTGGCAAAATAGTAACATGCAAGACTTAGCAAAATATTTCTAATGCTTGTATAAAAATATATAGGGATGGAAATATTCATGAAGTACCACTTGCCTTGCTAGTTGGGAGAGTAGCACTCTTCACAATCACAATCACTAGCACCAAAGTCTACACAAAGAATGGTAGCACAAAATTACACACAATTCATATACAAACATAAATATATGCATGCATGCAAAATTCTAAGTGATGATTTTTAAAACCCAACCAAGCAAGTGCATAGTACTGAATCATAACCAAGTTAAAAACTTGCTAAACCAAGTTTATTTTACACTAAAACAATTTCCTAAACAATTCCTATACTCAAAATAGTCCTAAACAAGTTTCTGCAAATAAAGTCATTCTAACAGAAACTAAACATTAAACACATTGCATAAATAGAAAGGGCTTGTCTCCCTGATTCCAACGGTATAAAATTTGTCAAATTCTAACGTGTGGATCAAAAGTTATAGCTAAATCAAATTTGGCTACAAATCTGATTCAAATTCTGTTTTTTAAACTAAACCCTAGCCACGCGTCGCGCTCTGATTCGTCGGTACCGCTTCGCGTGGATCGACTAGCGTGGACCGTCAGATCTAACTTACATGCACGGTTCAGATTGTCACTTACCCCTTCGATGCAGATCTAATCTAGAGCGCTGGATCCAGATCCTACGGCTGCTAAGCGCGTGACCATAGACTAGCGCGCTAGCGGCGGCGACTGGCGGCGGCGCGTCTATCAGCGGCGGCGCTGGCGTTCTAGGTCGTCCGGGGAGGGAAGAGTGTGCTTACCAGAACCGCGGGGTCAAGGCGAAGCTCAACGTGGAGGTGGCTTGGCAAGGGGCGCTCGGAGTCGTCGGGGATTCCTCGCCGGAGCTCGTGGATGCGTCGGGTACGGCTGCTGTCGACGTTGGCGAGGTTCTCCGTCGCGCTAAGTAAAAAGGAGGGCACCGTTAGATGCGCAAGACGATGGGGGTCCTAGGCGTATCAGACAGAGGGCAAGGGGCGGCTGGTACTTACGGGGAGAGGTCGCCGGAGTTCGTGCAGAGAGCGGTGACGCTCGGTCAAAGTCGTTGCCGAAGCTACAGACCATGCGAGAACAAACGGGGTGTGTCAGTAGATGCGCAAGGAGTTGCTGAGCTTGATAGCATGAGTCAGGGACAGAGGGGGACACGGTGCTCACCGGAATTGGTCGGCGCGGTCGTCGGAACAACGACGGCGTTGAGCGAGTTGCGAGCAGCCTAGGGGCGTGGAGATGAAATTGAGTGAGGGGAATGGAGCGGAGTGGGGAGGTGCTTAAGTAGGCGGAGGCTCGACAAGAAACGCTCAGTGGTTCAATGCCAATTACACCGCGAAATCAACGCAGCAACGACCAGCGGCGGAGTTCGTGCGCGGAAATTTTGGGGAAGACGATGACGACGTGGACGGGGCCCGCTTGTCAGCGAAATAAGCAGAGAGGGAGTGGGGTCCGAGCGTCAGTGACCACGTGGGTGCGTCTGCGCGTGCAAGAGAGAGGGAGAGGAGCCGGGTGGGCTAAATGGGCTGAGTCTGCTACTGGGCCCAATTCCTGGCGCCGGCCCTTTTCCATTTCTTTATTCCTTTTTCTTTTTCTGTTTTGATTTTCTGGATTGGTTTTCAAATGAATTCAAACTCTATTTGAATTCAAATCTTTTTGGGATTTTTGCAGTGTGCAACAGTCACAAAACTTGGCATAAAACCATGTGGTAACTTTGAGTTGGCTTGGTTATTTTTGGAAAAACAAAATAACAGGGACATTGCACTTGGTTTGCAAATGTTTGAAAATGGTTTTTGAAACCATTTCTATTTGTAAAATTTTGTTCTAACTCCACACTCAAACCAATCAACAAGGGAGACAACCAATCTAGGTTTAAAACATTCAAACTCTCAAATGGGGATGGCCATTTGATTTAAGTTTGCTCACGTAAAATGATAGCACTATGTGCTTCTGTTTTCTGAAATGAGTTTGAAATTGATATCAATTCTATATGCATGCATGAATGATATGCAATCTTTGAAATCATGTTTTTAGGGATGTTACAAATCTAACCCCCTTAAGGTGAATCTCGCCCTCGAGATTCGGATTGGCTAGCAAATAGGTGAGGGTGGTCTTTCCGAAGATCATCTTCTCTTTCCCATGTTGCTTCCTCTTCTGAATGATGATTCCACTTCACTTTGCAAAACTTGGTAGTCTTAGTCCTTGTGACTCTTTCTACAGTCTCAAGAATTTTGATAGGTTTCTCTTCATAAGTGAGATCACTTTCTAGTTGAACCTCCTCCAAAGGTATAGTATCCTTCAAAGAAGTTTCTTCCATTTCTGGGTGACATTTCTTAAGCTGACTCACATGAAAAACATTATGGACAGCTGATAGAGATTCAGGCAATTAAATTTCATAGGCAACTTCTCCTTTGCGACTCAGAATCTTGAATGGCCCAACATATCTTGGTGCCAATTTTCCTTTGACTCCGAACCTTTTCACTCCACGAAGTGGTGACACTCTAAGATAGGCTCTATCACCAACTTCGTAGGTGACTTCTCTACGCTTAGGATCTGCGTAGCTTTTCTGTCGGGACTGTGCTATCTTCAACCTGTCCTTAACCAATTTGACCCTCTCTTCGGCTTCTTTGATAAGATCTGGCCCGGATAAACTTGTTTCTCCCACACCATTCCATAACAATGGGGTGGTACACTTTCTTCCGTAGAGAAACTCAAACGGTGCCATCTCAATGCTGGCTTGATAGCTGTTGTTATAAGAAAATTCTGCGTAAGGCAGACTTTCATCCCAACTGGCTCCATAGTCTAGGGCACATGCCCTCAACATGTCTTCAAGAATTTGATTAGTTCTTTTTGTTTGTCCATCAGTTTGAGGATGAAAAGCAGTACTGAATTCCAACCTCGTTCCTAATGACTCATGTAACTGTCTCCAAAAATGGGAAGTGAATTGGGTTCCCCTATCCGACACAATACTCTTGGGCACTCCATGTAGACATGCAATTCTACTCATGTAGATTTTGGCTAACTTAGCACTAGTATAGGTTATCTTCACGGGTATGAAATGATCCACTTTAGTTAGGCGATCCACTACTACCCATATGGAATCATATCCTGACCTGGTCCTTGGTAATCCGGTAATGAAATCCATACCAATCTTGTCCCACTTCCAATCAGGAATAGGTAGTGGTTGAAGCAAACCTGCTGGTTTCTGGTGCTCCGCTTTCACTCTACTACACACATCACACAAAGCAATATGTTCGGCGATGTCCTTCTTGAGATTATTCCACCAAAATCTTTCTTTCATGTCCATGTACATTTTGGTGTTACCCGGATGAATAGAATATGGTGAGTTGTGTGCTTCCTGCAAAATCAGTTTCCGCAACTCCGGGTCTTGTGGAACACAAATACGTTTCCCATGCCATAAAGTACCCTGTTCGTCTTCATGGAATCCTTTGGCTTTTCCCAAGCTAATCTTTCCTTTAATCTCTTCAATTTCTTTATCAATCTTCTGGGCTTCTTTGATCTTGTCCAACAAAGTGGGTTGAACATCCAAAGACATGAGATGTCCTTCAGGCACAATCTCCAATCTGAGTTTCCTAAATTGGGTACACAGATCATCCGGCAATTCTCCTTTGGTAAGGCCATTCAAAAACTTTACGACTTAGAGCATCTGCTACAACATTTGCTTTACCAGGGTGGTATTACAAACTTAGGTCATAGTCTTTGATAAGTTCTAGCCATCTTCTTTGTCTCATATTGATTTCCTTCTGGGTGAAGATATACTTCAAACTTTTGTGATCCGTGAACACTTCACAACGCTTTCCCAAAAGATAGTGTCTCCATGTTTTGAGTGCATGGACGACAGAGGCTAACACTAAATCATGAGTGGGATAGTTCACTTCATGAGTTTTGAGTTGTCTTGAGGCATAAGCCACAACTTTACCGTCTTGCATAAGTACTGCACCCAAACCTTGATGAGATGCATCACAATATACTTGGAAATCTTTTTCCAAATCTGGCAGACACAAGACTGGTGCTGTCACAAGTCTCTTCTTCAATTCGTGAAAGCTGAGTTCACAACCTTCAGACCAAGCAAATTTCTTGTCTTTCTTTAACAATTCAGTCATGGGCTTAGCTACCTTAGAGAAATTCTCAATGAACCTTCTATAGTAACCTGCTAAGCCAAGGAAACTACGAACTTCTTTCACGGATTTGGGAGATTCCCATTCAGTCATAGCTGAAACTTTAGCAGGATCAACTGCTACACCATCCTTCGTCATAACATGACCAAGAAAACCAACTTCCTCCAACCAGAACTCACACTTGCTGAATTTGGCATAAAGTTTATGCTCTCTCAATTTCTCAAGTATCAATCGTAAGTGTCCTTCATGTTCTTCTTTGCTCTTGGAGTAGACTAAGATGTCATCGATGAAAACGACAACAAACTTGTCAAGAAATTCCATGAACACTTTGTTCATCATATTCATGAAGTATGCTGGTGCATTTGTCAAGCCAAAAGGCATTACGGTATACTCATACAATCCATACCTTGTAGTGAATGTTGTTTTAGGTATGTCTTGTTCTCTTATCTTGAGTTGAAAATAGCCTGACCGGAGATCAATCTTTGAGAACACACATGCTCCTTCTAGCTGATCAAACAAGTCATTGATTCTAGGCAAAGGATATTTGTTCTTGATAGTTACCTCGTTGAGTGAACAGTAATCTATGCATAACCTTTGGCTTCTATCTTTCTTCTCCACAAACAAGACTGGGGCTCCCCACGATGAAGAACTTGGTTGAATAAATCCTTTCTGCAACTGTTCTCCAAGTTGCTTCTTGAGTTCTTTCAGTTCATCAACTGACATTTTGTAAGGTCTTTTTGCTATTGGTCCAGAACCTGGTACCAAATCTATCAGAAACTCCACATCTCTATCAGGTGGCATTCCAGGCAATTCTTCCGGAAACACATCCGGATACTCACTCACAATTGGCACACTGTCCATGCTAACCCACTTAAGAGAATTTAGCTTACTTCCTTTGGATTCAAAGTTGGACTTGAATTTAATTCTTTTTCTTTCCGGGGTTGTGAGTGCAACAGTACGATTGGCACAATCTAGTACTCCTTCATACTTAGCCATCCAATCCATTCCCAATATTACGTCCAGTCCTTGGGAATCTAGGATTATCAGACTCACTGGAAATTTATGTTTTCCAAACTCTATTACTAGATCCCGGCATCCAAGACTTACTATCATATCTCCACCCGGAGAACTAACTTTTATTGGACACCCAATGTTTTCAGTCGGAAACCCATTTCTATCAACAAATGCTTCTGATATGAATGAATGCGATGCTCCAGTATCGAAAAGAACAAATGCTGGAATAGAATTGAGTCTGAACTTACCAGCAACAGCATCAGGCTCCTCATAGACCTCCTCCACACTGATGTGGTTCACCTGTCCTTTCTGGAAAGGATTGGGCTTGACAGGTCCTTCAACTTTCTTTTCAGCGCACTCATTTGCGTAATGCCCCATCTTCTTGCATTTGAAGCATTCAACCTGACTGATGTCTCTCTTAACAGGCTGACTTCACTTCCACTACCATTACCACTGTGGTGGCTCTTATGTCCACTCTTGTGGTTTTTGTACTTGTCATTGTCATGACTACGGTGATGCTTGTTGTCATGACGGTTGTGGTTGTGGTGCTTGTTGAATTTCCCATGCTTGTGGGATCCTGAGCTTCCGCTGTCATCATAGTGAGATCGTTTGTGAGACGATCCCGACCTGTGCTTGTCGGAGTGCTTCCTCTTTCTACTCTCAACTTGCTTCATTTTGTTCTCCAAAATAGCAGCCTTGTCACAGAGCGACTGATAAGTGGGAACATATGCCACAGCCAATTGCAGATTCAGCTCATCATTCAAGCCTTCCAGAAATTTTTCCTTTCTCTTGGAATCTGTGTCAACTTCATTCGGTGCATAACGCGCCAGATTGTTGAACTCTTCAATGTCCACGCTGCGGTGGTGCTGCTTCAGAATATGGAACTCTTTCTTTTTCAGGCTCATCACTCCTGATGAGATATGAGCAGTGCGAAAGCCATCCTCAAAGATAGCCCATGTCACTTCATCTATGGGAGTGGTGATCTGGAAGTTGTCCCACCAAGTGGCGGCTGGCCCTTCCAGCAGATGTGCTGCAAATCTGACCTTTTCAGCATCCGTGCATCCCACGGTTACTAAGTCCTTATTTACAGAACGTAGCCAATCATTGGCCACCATGGGATCAGTCGTTCCTGAGAACTTTGCTGGCCTCAATCTCAAGAACCTGGTGAGCATATCAAAGCCTGGAGGGTTGTTGTTGTTGTTGTTATTGTTGTTTTTGTTATTGTTTTGGTTCTGGATGAATGTTGTCATCATATGCATCAGTTGTGTTTGAGCAGTCATCATTTGCTGCATTTCTGGAGTGATGTTGTTGTTGTAGGGGTTGGGGTTTGCACGACGGGGAGGCATCTGTGGTTTGTTCAAATAGAGATAAGAATGAGATACCCATAGATGTTTTCATGCACATTACATCACATAAGCAATCACATAGCATGCAACACAAAGATAAAAGTTCAACAACAAGATAACAAGTTCATAAGGTAAAACACACAAGTAGCAAGCCATCCACATGTCGGATGGTCCAATAACAAGTTCTCAAATAACAAGTATGATAACAAAAGATAAACGAGTAGTCAAGTCTACTCATCGGCATCAATCTCCTCCTCGACAAAGGTAAGACATGCGCTCTCCATCGCGGCCTTGTTCTCCTCGATAGTAGTGGTCAAGGACTCTATCTTGGCCTTGAGAGCCCTCTTCTGGGAACGAAGCCTCTCGATCACCGACTGCTGCTGCTCTAGCTCGAAGTCCTTGGACTGCAGTTCTTTAGTCATGTCCCGGATCTTCTTGTTCCTATCCTGGACACGCTTCTCCTGACTTTTGAACTTCCTATCCTGGGTCTCGAACTTCGCCTCCATTTCCTTGACTATCTCGTCCTGCTGCGCGAAGAGCTTGTCCTTCTCGCGAAGCTGCACCTGGAGCTCATCGTTGCTGAGCATGACATTGGTCATGTCCGTGTCCACGTGCCTAATGAGAGACTCTAAGTCCTGGAGGTACAGGCGTATCGGCTCTGCTGCGTCCCTCGAATCGTCCTCGAAGACGATGGACTCTCCATCCTCATCACGTCTTCCGAAGACGTGAAAGTGGGTGCCTCTAACCTGTAGGGAGTGTCGCCCTAGCAAACGTCCTATCAGGTCCTGCATCACTACCTCAAGACCTCTCTCCCTGTCATCGTGCATAAGCTTGAAGACGATGGCCTCCGTAGTAGGCTCTGTCTGGCGTCCGGGCTGGTTCACCTTGAAGCCCCAGAGGTCCTTCCTCTCGAACTTGGTGAGGGGATGCACCATGATGGTGGGAAGAGGGAGATTGAGCAAAGTGGTAAGCTCAACGATACGAGGACCAAAGCGGGTAACCTGGAACTCCTCAATAGTGCTGATGGTAATAGGCATCTATTTATAAGATAGAAAAGTTAGAACAACACAATTCAAGATAAATAAAAGACATAACAACACATACACATCCTTGGGAAGCAAAACACACAAGTCATGCATACATGAAACCATTACAACAACCAAGGTTCAATCTTATTTTAAGGCAACATTTTGGAAAATAGGGTGATAGGTGGTGGTCCAACTAACGAAGTACGTTTACAATCCTATCTCATTGGATCTGTTGGCTAACACAATGTTCCTAGAAGCAATTAGCCTATCATGCTCACATGATTCCATCACTAAGTCTATAATGTCTCCTCTTAAGGTTTGGTTGGTAGCTTCCAACTCTTGGGTATGTTCCTTCTCCTTCCTTAGATCATTTTGGAGGTTGAGCATTCTGCACTTGACTCTGTCACCAAGTTCTTTGATGGTCTTCCAAGCTGCATCCCTTGCTGATTCAAAGAATGTAGGGTGCACCACTGAATTGGTGAACATGCAGAATCCTTTTTCCTGATGGTTGTCTTCCTTGTTTTTATACAAGTGAAGTTGCACCCACCAGTATTCCACTCCTTCATCCATCACTGGAAAACCTTTGTACACAGCTGCACCTTGTATCTCTAATGCAACCATGAGGTCCTTGAGAGCCTTGGGGAATTCTGTTTCACACTCCAAAGTCATTGTCATGAGTGGCCCTTTCCTCACGGCTTCGTTGATGGAGTTCATCTACAAATAGAGATGAGAGAGAAGATTAGAAAAGTTTACGAGAAGAATAGACAAGTGTAGAAGTAGTTGAAATATTTTTCCTTAGTGGTTTCCAATCCTAGGGTCATAATCCTACAGGCAACACAGTGCTCTGATACCATCTGTAAGATCCCTCCTTTGTAAAGGAAAAGGATCCCTGTGATTGCAAAGCTAGTCCCTGGATCATTGCTAGCATCCACAGTTTAAGATGAAGTACACAGATACAAAGGTCATTTATTACATCCATTCCAGAGATAACATAGTCTTTACAACTCAAGGCCACAGGCCTAATACAAGAGTTTGAATAAGTAAATAAATATAAGTCTTCATCTTCATATGCCACAGGCAAACATGTTGAGTGTAGACTCATGACACCTAATCCTCATTAGAGTACCTGCAACATCACAAGTTACAGCCACAGTGGGTCAATACTTTGGAATAGTATTGGCAAGTGATACCTTAGTAAATTTTAAGTGGACTATATTACTATATGCATTTTGGCTAAGTATAGCTTGGCTTGCTGTCACATCCCAAGATTTTCCAAATCTTGTAATGTGAAAATAAATTAATAAAATAAAACTTTGTTTAATTTTCAGAACCAGAAGAAACTTTTTGAATTCAATTGGAACTTCAAACCCATTTGAATTAAATAAAACCTAAAGGGATTTAAAAACATAAAACAATTAACAAAGGAAAATAAAAACATTTGAAAATACTATTTTGAAACAATTAAAGGAAAAGATTTGTTTTCAAATGAAATAGAAGTTTATAAATAAAGAACATTTTATAAAGCCAAATTCAACCTTGGCCAAGCTTTGGAATTAAAATTTTTAATATAAATAAAATTAGCAAAGGTTATTTAAATAAAATAATAATGATTTAATATCCAACTTTATTCAAACAAAAGGTTTTTACCATTTTTATATCAAAACTTATTAAATTATTTAAAATAAGTTTTCTAAGTAATTTATATACTCAAATAAAACCTACTGAAGAGTTTTTGTTTTACTTTTGGTTTTCAAAATAAAGATATTAATAAAATAAATCCTAATTGATTTAATAATAAAGGAGTATTGAATTTAATTATTAAAGGATCCTAAAATAAAAGGTTATGTTATTTTAAACAAGTATTTTAAGTATGTTATATTTTCAAATAAAACCTACTGTTTTTGGTTTGAAAATATTTGGATTTCAAATGGAGATTGTAATAAAATAAATCAAACCCAATTTGATTAAATAACTTTGGTTTATTTTATTTTAAATAAGATCCTAAAAAGAATAAAATATATTTTATTTTTGGAATTTAGTTTTATGCTGATAAAACAGAGCCAAATTCAAAGTACAAAGTTGAGTGGTTGTTTGAATCAAATTGAGTTTTGTTTGAATGTTTGAAATTCAAAACAGAAAACAGATTCAGAAAAAGAAAAAGGTTACAGAATAAAAAAAATGGATTTGGACCCAGCCCAGCCAGCCAAGCCCAGGAAGCCCACCAACCAGCCCAGCTCCTTTCCCCGAAGAAAAACGATTCGCACGCGATATCAAACCCACTGAGAGAATGACTGGTGGACCCTCCCTTCCTTTCTTATTCCACTGACCAGTGGACCCCACTTTCCCAGCCGTCTCCTTCCTCGCGACGACCGCGCCGGCCGTTTCTGCCGTTGATGTCGCGGCTTCAATTCGCAGTAATGCCACGCCTTAACCGCGCTACGACCACGGCCTATTAATCGCCAGCGTCTCCTCCTCCTTTCCCCTCACACGCCACTCCCTCTCCGCCCCAAGGCTGCTGCAATTTGAGCTCGCACCGCCGCTGCTCCGACGAGCTTCCATCTCCAATCCCAGCCAGTACACGCCACCCCTGCCTTCGAGAGCGCCCTAGCAAGCTTCCCCACTCCCAGACACACCTCCCCGTACCACCAGTTCGACCGCGGACGCCCCTGAGCCTCGCCAACGACAACTTCCAGTACCGCCGTCGTCTGCTTCTTCTCCGACGACGACTCCCCGGTAAACCAGACCGCCCCTCTCCTTCTCGTTCACGCTCATAGCACCCCCGTGATCTCCTGCGTCTAACCATAACCTCGGTTGGCCTTCTCGTGATTTGTAGCGACGTCATCGACCACGACTGAGACCACCCGACGCCGTCCTCCACTCCGGCGAGAAATCCTGCCAAGACCAGAGCGCCCCTCGCCCGACCAACACCTCCTCGAGCATCACCGTGACCTCCTGAACCCGGTGAGCTTCTTCTCCTCCACTCTCGCTTCCTAGAACCACCGCGAACCCCTCGCCTGGCCGTGCGCCGCCGCTAGCCGCCGTCGGCGCCGCTCACTTTTGGTCCAGCGAGCCAGTACCGTAGGATCTAGTTTGAACGAGTGCGATTAGATCACTCACCACGAAGAGGTACGCGTCCTGGACCGTGCGATCAGATCCAACGATCCAACGCCCACAGCCGCGATCCACGCGAAGCGGTACCCGCGAATAGAAACGTGCCGCGTGTCACCTATTCCGTTTTAAAAGAAATTTGAATCTGATTTAATTGCAAACTTCAAACCCTTATAACTTGAGATCTGCACGTCCAAAAATTGCAAATTTTATGTCGTTGGATTCAGGAGAGAAAGACCTAAACAACCATGGCCTTAGTTTGGAAAATAGTATCCGTTTATTTGCTTGTTTTTGCAGATTCATATATGAGCTTATTTAGAGTAGGAGAAATGATTAAAATTGATTTTAGGGTTAGATCTTTTTGCAAATTGATTTTTGTGACCTTACTGACCCTAGGAACCAACCCATAGTGTTAAAAAATGATTTTTGGTAAAAATTAGGTTGAATTATTTAACTTAGCCATTTTCTAGCCAAATAAACTCATTGATTTTATGATGGAAATGTTATTGCAAGGAAAACCTTGGGAAAATGTTTTGAACAAAACTTACTGACCCAAAACACCAAGGTTTGCCAAAAGCAACTCACTTGGTGAAAAACATAAAGTTTTGTTTGATAAAAATAGTTTTCACCACATAAAAATGATGAATGGATTTTAAAATAGTCTTGAGAAAAAAAAACCAAATTGCAAATGACTTTGCCATTTTGGTAAATGACCAATTAGGAACCTTACAAAGTTATAAGCCTAGTAGATACCTCCCTTGTGAATAAAACCATCTTAAGCATGTTCCCATGCATGACTTAGAATCCATTGCTTGGTGTGTGTGAAATATTGTTTGAATATTGGTTGGAATGCTACTTGATACTATGCTTGTTTGATTGATTGTAGTGGAATTAGCAAAGTGTGAGACTAGAAAGATCAAGGAGTAAACCCTCATTCCCTACCAGAAAGGCAAGTTACACTGTCATACAAAAATCCTACTATTTTCATTATACTTAGTGGATTTTGTAAACATGCATGAAAATGTTTTATACTTATGCTATGCTAATCCTAATAGGATTCCCTATACACTCCTTAGTAAAAATATTGAAGTTATACATGCTTAGCCATGCTATGTTTTTAAAAGAGATACATGTTGAGATTTTACAAAGGTTGATAAAAGGACTTGTGTTTTACATAATAAAACAAGGACTCAATGAACCACCTAGGTGGAAGATACTTGAAGTTTTGGAGAAGGTGGCAACAAAAGGAACCATGTCTATGGCAATCACTTTGTGTTGTGCTCCAAATGAAAACCACCTAGGAAACTTAGAGATTGAACATGTTTCTCCAATTGTGGCTTTCGTGTGCAACCACATGCTATTATGGCTCTGGCTTAGTCAACTACATTAGGAAGACCCATACATTGTCTTTAGTTACCGGACATGGGGATCTGGAATGCTTCATGGGGGCTGAAGACAAGCTAGCAATGATGTATGGGAGGACCTTTTGGAAAGACTTCGTCACATTCTCAATCTGCCAGTACTCCATCTTGGTGAGCACTAATCCAGTAGGCCACTGGTGGCAACAAGATGGGATTGTGTCATGTGGGTAAAGTGTACTCCTTCTGCAGAAGTTAATAAAATCTAAGTACTTAGCCGTGTCCTCGGTTATGGACAATACTGAGCAACTAAAGTTTGAACCATGGGAGATCTCGACATTCCAATTTCTAATATAAAAACTTGATGCACTTGGGGGTACCAAGGAATTCAAAGAGATTTTGTTAAGCTTGTTGCACTTGGGGTTACCAAGGTGCTCAAGAGCATGATGTACTTGGGGTTACCAAGGAACTCATGAGATTTCAATAAACTTGTTGCACTTGGGGTTACCAAGTAGCTCAAGGGATTTTTGACAAGGACTTGAACACTTGAGTTTCTACCAAGGAGTTCAAGGATCTTGGAAAAAAGGATTTGACAAAGGACCAAAACCATTTTGAAAAGATAGGATAAATGTTGCTTTATGCAAATAAGCCTTAAACTCTACTTAGCCAAATATGCATGTAATGATAGGATCCACTCATAATAAACAAAGTAGTGAAACTTGCCAATACCATTCAAATGTATTGACCCTTGTGGCTGTAACTTGTATGTTGCAGGTTTGATTGTTTTTAGTGAAGATTGTTTGATTAGGATTACAAAGACTACAACCAACATCTGCCTGTGGCACTTTGAAGATGAAGGACCCCCTGATTATTATTATTCCGCTGCAATGTAATTGTAATAGCCCAATGAGCTATGTATGATGTAATAAAATTATATTATTTCTGGTTATAAAATTATGTTATGACCTCTGTATCTTGATACTACATCTTAACTGTGGATGCTAGCTATTGATCCAGGGACTAGCATTGTAAAACACAGGAGGGATCTACCTTATTGGGTTGAGACCTCTACAGATGGTATCAGAGCATTGTGTTGCCTGTAGGATTTGTAAACCTAGGATTGGACAAAAACCCTTAGAAAAATAGGAATTATACTTTTTCAAAAACTTATTTACAAAAACACTTGTAAACTCTTTCCTCAACCATTTTGGTTTAACTCTACTTCTCTTCTACTTCAACTTGATGGAAAAACCTACCCATGACTAAATACTACACCATGTGTGAAGGACCTCTTCAACTTCTTCAACTCTAATGACTTCAACATCTTCAACTCTAATGACTTCAACATCTTCAGCATATTCACCAAGGACTTCCAACATGGATATCACCAAGGACTACAAGTGAAACAAGGAAATCTTACTTAAGATTTAGAGACTGAGGGAATGCAAAATAAGAAGAAACCATCGACAACTTTGAAGTATTGTGACCAAGAGCTTTTCTCAAAAGAAACCATGATCCCATACAAGAAGAACCAAGAAGGATGGAAAGATCACAAGTAAACCATATAGATGGACCCCCATAATTTAGTTAAGTCAAACCACCAACTTATGTGGTGTAACAAAAATATTTTGTTGCCTAAGTATGAGATTGAACTTTGATGTTTGGGGGCAAAGTTGTTTGTGAATGTTTGGTTTGTGATTGCATGCACATTGTTTGTGTGAATTGTGAAGTATGTGATTATAATTGATTCCTTAGCAATAACTTGCCTATTCTAACCTCCCTTCAACCCAAACAGATGACTACTCCAAAAGACACCAAGGATGATGACACCAACACCAACCAAGCTGACAGCATGAAAGAGCTCCTAGCAACCCAACACCAGTTGAACCAACTGACAGCTCAGTTCATAGTCAACAATAGTGATAAGGATCCAGCACTTCAAAGGTTTTTGGAAGAGCAGTCTCAACTGATGCTTAAGGTGACTAATCAAATGATTAGCATGGAAGGAAGCTATCCGAAGAGAGTTTATGATAACAAGGATGAAAAGAATATTGTTCTAGATGGAGCCCCAGCTTGCACTATATGTGGAGACAAGGATCATACTTCCAAGGAGCATGAAGGACAATGCCCCAATTGTGAAGAAGATCATCCTGTTGGGCAATGCCCCACCTATCAAGCTACTTGTTACCTTTGTGAAGGAAGTGATCATACTCCTGACCAATGTCCCATCTATGCCATGGTGGAACAAAGGAAACAAGAAGGATCCAAGTCTACCAAAGGAAAAGGACCACTCATACCTCCAAACAAGACAACCCAATTCAAAGGACTAAAGAAATTTAAGAAACAAAAGCAAGACATGAGCCTTGCACAATGTCGTAAATGTAAGGAAATGGGACACTACTCCAGTGGATGCCCAGAGAACAAGAAGAATAAAGAGATGGACCAAGTGTGGTGCAACAACTGCAAAGAACCAGTCCATTATGTAGCCACTTGTCCACAAGAACAACGCAAAGAACTCAAGGACATTCATTGTTTCAACTGCAAGAATCCAGGACATTATGCAAGCAACTGTCCAGAAAGGATGAAGAACAAGTTGAACAAGCCTATGGAGAAACTCAATCTTGGCCCATGAGTCAAGTAAGGAAACCAAGGAAATCATGCAAATGTTTGCCATGAAGAATTTTTCCCAGGATCCCAAGAAGGACAATATGTAATTTTGTTTGAAACTTTTTAAGGGTGGTAGTACCCTAGTTGTTTGAACTTGCTTGTAACCCTAGACTTCCCAAATCTCGGGACGAGATTTATTTTTAAGGGTGGTAGCCTGTCACATCCCAAGATTTTCCAAATCTTGTAATGTGAAAATAAATTAATAAAATAAAACTTTGTTTAATTTTCAAAACCAGAAGAAACTTTTTGAATTCAATTGGAACTTCAAACCCATTTGAACTAAATAAAACCTAAAGGGATTTAAAAACATAAAACAATTAACAAAGGAATATAAAAACATTTGAAAATACTATTTTGAAACAACTAAAGGAAAAGATTTGTTTTCAAATGAAATAGAAGTTTATAAATAAAGAACATTTTATAAAGCCAAATTAAACCTTGGCCAAGCTTTGGAATTAAAACATTTTAATATAAATAAAATTAGCAAAGGTTATTTAAATAAAATAATAAGGATTTAATATCCAACTTTATTCAAATAAAAGGTTTTTACCATTTTTATATCAAAACTTATTAAATTATTTAAAATAAGTTTTCTAAGTAATTTATATACTCAAATAAAACCTACTGAAGAGTTTTTGTTTTACTTTTGGTTTTCAAAATAAAGATATTAATAAAATAAATCCTAATTGATTTAATAATAAAGGACTATTGAATTTAATTATTAAAGGATCCTAAAATAAAAGGTTATGTTATTTTAAACAAGTATTTTAAGTATGTTATATTTTCAAATAAAACCTACTGTTTTTGGTTTGAAAATATTTGGATTTCAAATGGAGATTGTAATAAAATAAATCAAACCCAATTTGATTAAATAACTTTGGTTTATTTTATTTTAAATAAGATCCTAAAAAGAATAAAATATATTTTATTTTTGGAATTTAGTTTTATGCTGATAAAACAGAGCCAAATTCAAAGTACAAAGTTGAGTGGTTGTTTGAATCAAATTGAGTTTTGTTTGAATGTTTGAAATTCAAAACAGAAAACAGATTCAGAAAAAGAAAAAGGTTACAGAATAATAAAAAAATGGATTTGGAGCCAGCCCAGCCAGCCAAGCCCAGGAAGCCCACCAACCAGCCCAGCTCCTTTCCCCGAAGAAAAACGATTCGCACGCGATATCAAACCCACTGAGAGAATGACTGGTGGACCCTCCCCTCCTTTCTTATTCCACTGACCAGCGGACCCCACTTTCCCAGCCGTCTCCTTCCTCGCGACGATCGAGCCGGCCGTTTCTGCCGTTGATGTCGCGGCTTCAATTCGCAGTAATGCCACGCCTTAACCGCGCTATGACCACGGCCTATTAATCGCCAGCGTCTCCTCCTCCTTTCCCCTCACACGCCACTCCCTCTCCGCCCCGAGGCTGCTGCAATTTGAGCTCGCACCGCCGCTGCTCCGACGAGCTTCCATCTCCAATCCCAGCCAGTACACGCCACCCCTGCCTTCGAGAGCGCCCTAGCAAGCTTCCCCACTCCCAGACACACCTCCCCGTACCACCAGTTCGACCGCGGACGCCCCTGAGCCTCGCCAACGACAACTTCCAGTACCGCCGTCGTCTGCTTCTTCTCCGACGACGACTCCCCGGTAAACCAGACCGCCCCTCTCCTTCTCGTTCACGCTCACAGCACCCCCGTGATCTCCTGCGTCTAACCATAACCTCGGTTGGCCTTCTCGTGATTTGTAGCAACGTCATCGACCACGACTGAGACCACCCGACGCCGTCCTCCACTCCGGCGAGAAATCCTGCCAAGACCAGAGCGCCCCTCGCCCGACCAACACCTCCTCGAGCATCACCGTGACCTCCTGAACCCGGTGAGCTTCTTCTCCTCCACTCTCTCTTCCTAGAACCACCGCTAACCCCTCGCCTGGACGTGCGCCGCCGCTAGCCGCCGTCGGCGCCGCTCACTTTTGGTCCAGCGAGCCAGTACCGTAGGATCTAGTTTGAACGAGTGCGATTAGATCACTCACCACGAAGAGGTACGCGTCCTGGACCGTGCGATCAATCAGATCCAACGCCCCACAGCCGCGATCCACGCGAAGCGGTACCCGCGAATAGAAACGTGCCGCGTGTCACCTATTCCGTTTTAAAAGAAATTTGAATCTGATTTAATTGCAAACTTCAAACCCTTATAACTTGAGATCTACACGTCCAAAAATTGCAAATTTTATGTCGTTGGATTCAGGAGAGCAAGACCTAAACAACCATGGCCTTAGTTTGGAAAATAGTATCTGTTTGTTTGCTTGTTTTTGCAGATTCATATATGAGCTTATTTAGAGTAGGAGAAATGATTAAAATTGATTTTAGGGTTAGATCTTTTTGCAAATTGATTGTTGTGACCTTACTGACCCTAGGAACCAACCCATAGTGTTAAAAAATGATTTTTGGTAAAAATTAGGTTGAATTATTTAACTTAGCCATTTTCTAGCCAAATAAACTCATTGATTTTATGATGGAAATGTTATTGCAAGGAAAACCTTGGGAAAATGTTTTGAACAAAACTTACTGACCCAAAACACCAAGCTTTGCCAAAAGCAACTCACTTGGTGAAAAACATAAAGTTTTGTTTGATAAAAATAGTTTTCACCACATAAAAATGATGAATGGATTTTAAAATAGTCTTGAGAAAAAAAAAACCCAAATTGCAAATGACTTTGCCATTTTGGTAAATGACCAATTAGGAACCTTACAAAGTTATAAGCCTAGTAGATACCTCCCTTGTGAATAAAACCATCTTAAGCATGTTCCCATGCATGACTTAGAATCCATTGCTTGGTGTGTGTGAAATATTGTTTGAATATTGGTTGGAATGCTACTTGATACTATGCTTGTTTGATTGATTGTAGTGGAATTAGCAAAGTGTGAGACTAGCAAGATCAAGGAGTAAACCCTCATTCCCTACCAGAAAGGCAAGTTACACTGTCATACAAAAATCCTACTATTTTCATTATACTTAGTGGATTTTGTAAACATGCATGAAAATGTTTTATACTTAAGCTATGCTAATCCTAATAGGATTCCCTATACACTCCTTAGTAAAAATATTGAAGTTATACATGCTTAGCCATGCTATGTTTTGAAAAGAGATACATGTTGAGATTTTACAAAGGTTGAGAAAAGGACTTGTGTTTTACATAATAAAACAAGGACTCAATGAACCACCTAGGTGGAAGATACTTGAAGTTTTGGAGAAGGTGGCAACAAAAGGAACCATGTCTATGGCAATCACTTTGTGTTGTGCTCCAAATGAAAACCACCTAGGAAACTTAGAGATTGAACATGTTTCTCCAATTGTGGCTTTCGTGTGCAACCACATGCTATTATGGCTCTGGCTTAGTCAACTACATTAGGAAGACCCATACATTGTCTTTAGTTACCGGATATGGGGATCTGGAATGCTTCATGGGGGCTGAAGACAAGCTAGCAATGATGTATGGGAGGACTTTTTGGAAAGACTTCGTCACATTCTCAATCTGCCAGTACTCCATCTTGGTGAGCACTAATCCAGTAGGCCACTGGTGGCAACAAGATGGGATTGTGTCATGTGGGTAAAGTGTACTCCTTCTGCAGAAGTTAATAAAATCTAAGTACTTAGCCGTGTCCTCGGTTATGGACAATACTGAGCAACTAAAGTTTGAACCATGGGTGATCTCGACATTCCAATTTCTAATATAAAAACTTGATGCACTTGGGGGTACCAAGGAATTCAAAGAGATTTTGTTAAGCTTGTTGCACTTGGGGTTACCAAGGTGCTCAAGAGCATGATGTACTTGGGGTTACCAAGGAACTCATGAGATTTCAATAAACTTGTTGCACTTGGGGTTACCAAGTAGCTCAAGGGATTTTTGACAAGGACTTGAACACTTGAGTTTCTACCAAGGAGTTCAAGGATCTTGGAAAAAAGGATTTGACAAAGGACCAAAACCATTTTGAAAAGATAGGATAAATGTTGCTTTATGCAAATAAGCCTTAAACTCTACTTAGCCAAATATGCATGTAATGATAGGATCCACTCATAATAAACAAAGTAGTGAAACTTGCCAATACCATTCAAATGTATTGACCCTTGTGGCTGTAACTTGTATGTTGCAGGTTTGATTGTTTTTAGTGAAGATTGTTTGATTAGGATTACAAAGACTACAACCAACATCTGCCTGTGGAACTTTGAAGATGAAGGACCCCCTGATTATTATTATTCCGCTGCAATGTAATTGTAATAGCCCAATGATCTATGTATGATGTAATAAAATTATATTATTTCTGGTTATAAAATTATGTTATGACCTTTGTATCTTGATACTACATCTTAACTGTGGATGCTAGCTATTGATCCAGGGACTAGCATTGTAAAACACAGGAGGGATCTACCTTATTGGATTGAGACCTCTACACTTGCTTTGCTCAAAATAGGTTTTTCCTATTAGTTGAAATCACTAAGTTTTTCTTTGTCAAAAGTTTTCCCAAGAAACCATCAATAGACATTGAGGTCTTTCACCCTTGTTCACCCACAAGTTTTTACTTAGAAGTTGGAGTGATGAGATTCTTGATGGCTTCCATGTCTTGATGCTCAAGTTATCCATTGCCATGGACTTGGCTAAGTACTTAGAATTTTCCATCTGCAGAGGTTGTGCACTTTCCCCACCAGACTTGGTTTCACAAGACTGGACCTTTCAGAAGCCTTTCCTTAGACCAAATGGACGCGCTCCAACCTATCATTCCCACTACCACCAACTGTCCAAATGGCTAAGTTCTAGCAACCTATGTGATCCAGGCAGAGCCCATATTGCCAAGTGGCTGCACTAGAAGCTTCTCAACACTTGGCCTCTAAAATGCCTTTGTTCCTGGGTGGATTTCCACAAGTGAGATACACAAGGTAAACCATAGCCATGGGCCTTGTGTAACCACTCAACCAAAAACCACCAAGCAATTACCATTCCACCCAGGTGATTCATTGACTTAGTTGTTTTATTAAGAAAAACATAAGTCCAAAGACTTAGAATATTTTCACCATAGCATGTATATTTTACCAACCCTTGTTTGCTACTAGCTAGGCTAAGCATGGCATAGATAGTAACTTAACTTAGAAATTTCCTAGCAATTCTAGAACTACTTAGGATTTCCGAACATGGCATTTGGCAAAATAGTAACATGCAAGACTTAGAAAAATATTTCTAATGCTTGTATAAAAATATATAGGGATGGAAATATTCATGAAGTACCACTTGCCTTGGTAGTTGGGAGAGTAGCACTCTTCACAATCACAATCACTAGCACCAAAGTCTACAAAAAGAATGGTAGCACAAAATTACACACAATTCATATACAAACATAAATATATGCATGCATGCAAAATGCTAAGTGATGATTTTTAAAACCCAACCAAGCAAGTGCATAGTACTAAATCATAACCAAGTTAAAAACTTGCTAAACCAAGTTTATTTTACACTAAAACAATTTCCTAAACAATTCCTATACTCAAAATAGTCCTAAACAAGTTTGTGCAAATAAAGTCATTTTAACAGGAACTAAACATTAAACACATTGCATAAACAGAAAGGGCTTGTCTCCCTGATTCCAACGGTATAAAATTTGTCAAATTCTAACGTGTGGATCAAAAGTTATAGCTAAATCAAATTTGGCTACAAATCTGATTCAAATTCTGTTTTTTTAACTAAACCCTAGCCACGCGTCGCGCTCTGATTCGTCGGTACCGCTTCGCTTGGATCGACTAGCGTGGACCGTCATATCTAACTTACGCGCACGGTTCAGATTGTCACTTACCCCTTCGATGCAGATCTAATCTAGAGCGCTGGATCCAGATCCTACGGCTGCTCAGCGCGTGACCATAGACTAGCGGCGCTAGCGGCGGCGACTGGCGGCGGCGCGTCTGTCAGCGGCGGCGCTGGCGTTCTAGGTCGTTCGGGGAGGGAAGAGTGTGCTTACCAGAACCGCGGGGTCGAGGCGAAGCTCAACGTGAAGGTGGCTTGGCAAGGGGCGCTCGGAGTCGTCGGGGATTCCTCGCCGGAGCTCGTGGATGCGTCGGGTACGGCTGCTGTCGACGTTGGCGAGGTTCTGCGTCGCGCTAAGTCAAAAGGAGAGCACCATTAGATGCGCAAGATGATGGGGGTCCTAGGCGTATCAGACAGAGGGCAAGGGGCGGCTGGTACTTATGGGGAGAGGTCGCCGGAGTTCGTGCAGAGAGCGGCGGCGCTCGATCGAAGTCGTTGCCGAAGCTAGACCATGCGAGAACAAACGGGGTGTGTCAGTAGATGCACAAGGAGTTGCTGAGCTTGATAGCATGAGTCAGGGACAGAGGGGGACACGGTGCTCACCGGAATTCGTCGGCGCGGTCGTCGGAACAGCGGCGGCGTTGAGCGAGTTGCGAGCAGCCTGGGGGCATGGAGATGAAATTGAGTGAGGGGAATGGAGCGGAGTGGGGAGGTGCTTAAGTAGGCGGAGGCTCGACAAGAAACGCTCAGTGGTTCAATGCCAATTACACCGCGAAATCAACGCAGCAACGGCCAGCGGCGGAGTTCGTGCGCGGAAATTTTGGGGAAGACGATGACGACGTGGACGGGGCCCGCTTGTCAGCGAAATAAGCAGAGAGGGAGTAGGGTCCGAGCGTCAGTGACCGCGTGGGTGCGTCTGAGCGTGCGAGAGAGAGGAAGAGGAGCCGGGTGGGCTAAATGGGCTGAGTCTGCTACTGGGCCCAATTCCTGGCGCCGGCCCTTTTCCATTTCTTTATTCCTTTTTCTTTTTCTGTTTTGATTTTCTGGATTGGTTTTCAAATGAATTCAAACTCTATTTGAATTCAAATCTTTTTGTGATTTTTGCAGTGTGCAACAGTCACAAAACTTGGCATAAAACCATGTGGTCACTTTGAGTTGGCTTGGTTATTTTTGGAAAAACAAAATAACAGGGAAATTGCACTTGGTTTGCAAATGTTTGAAAATGGTTTTTGAAACCATTTCTATTTGTAAAATTTTGTTCTAACTCCACACTCAAACCAATCAACAAGGGAGACAACCAATCTAGGTTTAAAACATTCAAACTCTCAAATGGGGATGGCCATTTGATTTAAGTTTGCTCACATAAAATGATAGCACTATGTGCTTCTGTTTTCTGAAATGAGTTTGAAATTGATCTCAATTCTATATGCATGCATGAATGATATGCAATCTTTGAAATCATGTTTTTAGGGATGTTACAAGGAGCCTATGGAACACGAAATTGCTGAACCTAAAAGCTCATTAGATGAAAAAAGATGAGGAGAGTGATGAACAAAAGGAGGAAGAATGGATTATATACCCATGCCTACCTTCTAATGAGAGTAACTCTTTATCCCTTACATTATTTGATTGTCCCCCATGCTTACCAAAGGAGGATGAATGTTATGTTCCTGTGGATTCTTTGAAATATCTGCTATAGGTAAAACTTGTGATAATAGTTATGCTCCTCTTATCTATGATAATCCTATATTTGTTCCTAACTTCAAAATGCATGGTACTAAGGAGTTTTGCTTAGAATTTTTTTATGATAAAGCTCTATATGATGGTCCTATATTGAATGATCACTCACCTTATTATAAAATTGTTAAAAGTGGGTTTGAAGGTTTTAATCCCACTATTTTTGAGCTTGATAGAAATTATGTGTTTGTGGATCATGAAAAGCATGCTTTATGTGATAGTTATATTGTTGAGTTTATTCATGATGCTACTGAAAGTTATTATGAGAGAGGGACACATGGTCTTATGTATCTCAACAATATTAAGTTTCCCCTTTTTATGTTGAAAATCTTGAAGTTGCACTTGTTTTGCTTTCCTATGCTTGTTGCTTTGTGATTCTTTGATTTATTTTCTTACAAGATTCCTATGCATATGAAGTGGGTTAGACTTAAATGTGTTTTGAATTTGCTTCTTGATGCTCTCATTTACTTTTGTGAGCATCTTCTCAAATTATCATGCCTAACTTAAAGGCATTAAAGAAAAGTACTTGTTGGGAGATAACCCAAGAGTTTTCTTGAGTCTTGGAAGTTATTACTTCAGTAATGACCTCTCCTTATCCTTTTTGTTTGGTTTTTGTGCCAAGAATGACCTCTAATGAGAGGGAAGTAAGATTTGGGGAGTTGTTGTCCCGAAACAGATTTTTGTGCTCCACCATAAAAATTCGTGAGGAATCTCTGTAAGTCAGATTCAGCTGATAATTTACGAATAAATCCCCCAGTATGTTAGCTAAATTTTTTTGGTTCAACACCTTTTGATTTGAGCAACATTAGGTCTTCGAAAAAATCGGTTCCTACCTGCTGGTCTGTTTTGACAGATTTATGCCATTATATGCATTTGCTTCTTATTGATTCCTTTTTGGGTTCTTATTGGGAAATTGAGCTTTTTTGAAGGAGTTGCTACAGTAGCTTGTGTTTTTAGTGAAAAGTTTTTCTATTATAAAGCTAAACCCAAGGGTCTATTATCTTTTGAATACACTAATGTTGCTAATGAAGATTGTGTGAAGTTTTGTATGAAGGAAAAAATTCAGGTGTAGAGAGAGGATGATGTAATGAGATGAAGAATGGACAAAATCTCAAGCTTGGGGATGCCACCCCGGTGTCACCCCAAGAAATATCCAAGAGGTAAAAGCGTCAAAGCTTGGGGATGCCCAAGGCATCCCCTTCTTCATCAATAAAAAGCTCAGGTCTTTCTAGACACTACATTTTTATTGTTTCATGATCAGTTGTGTTGTTCTTGGAGCGTCTTAGTTTTCGTTTGCTTTGTTTAGTTTGCTTGAATAAAGTAGTTTGGACCCCCGTTCTCGCTGTGTTGTTTCAAATAAGTTGATTGGTGTTGGAAAGGAGTAGAAAGTTCTTGCTTGAAAGTGCAAGAGGAGACTGTGACTTAGACTTTAGCATGTCATGCTAGGTGTTGTTTTGACGTTATGATTAGTGATTATTGCTATAGCATGACTTGTTCCAAACATTTGGGATTGCTTAGTGTGCCTTTAAAGAATCATGCGTTGTTTTAGCATACAAAAGCATAGTATTTTGGTATTCTCCTTTGATGTTTTATTTGAGTTGACTTGGCACATGCTCACACCATGTTATGACTATGAACAAGTCACCATAGCCTCTACAATCATTTAGTCATTGACTTGTAGTACCACTCTATGCATTCATTAGTAATGTTTTGTCACTCTGCATGATTATGACCATTATTGCTCTCTTAGTTGGTTGCTTCCAGTCTTTTGCTAGCCTCCACTTGTATGAGTAAGCTCTACTCATGCTTCCAACTCCCAAGAAACCAAGTTATTCCAAAATGTACACTATAAATTCCTATGCATGGTGTGTTACGCTGATGCGTCATAAACGTATCTATAATTTTTGATGTTCCATGCTTGTTTAGTAACTACTTTGCTTTGCTTTGTCCACACTTTGAGGTATTTTTATACACTTTCTGGAACTAACCTATTGACAAGATGCCACAGTACCAGTTGCCTGTTTTCTGCTGTTTTTGGTTTCAGAAAGCAAAGTTCATATTTTTTCTTGAGCGATACAGAAAATCGAAGACGAGACGGAGGAGGAAACCAGGGTGGCCACACCCTAGGTGGGCGCGGGCCCACCCTAGGCCGCGCCCATAGGGGGTGTGGGCCCCTGGACCTCCACCTACCTTGCCTCCTTCGCCTATAAGAAGCCCCTGACTCAGAAACCCTAAATCATCGACCATAAAGCCACAAAAACCTCTACAGCGCCGCCGCCACCGAAGGGGAGATTCGGGGGACAAAAAGTCTCTGTTATGGCACCCTGTAGGGACGGGGAAGTGCCCCGGAGCCATCTCCATCGATCTCCACCACCATCTCCATCATCGTTGTTGATTCCCATGATGAGGAGGGAGTAGTTCTTCCTCGGGGCTAAGGGCTCTACTGATAGCTATGTGTTCATCTCTCTCTATGCATGATCTTGCGGTCATGAGCTTTGTAATCAGGTAGATCTACTATGTTACTCAAGTGCTTCAATAGATCTATGCTCTCCCATGTGTGTGAAAGTGACAGCATGCACGCCATGGTGGCACTTAGGCTTGAGTCTACATAAATACTCTTTGTGCTTTAATAGATCTATGCTTTTCCCCACGTGTGTGAAACTGACAGCGGGCATACCGTGTGTGGCACTTTGGCTAGATTGAATATTTGTTATGAGTTATAGTTGGAGTTGGATATCTCTATGAAATTGTGGTGTTTGTTGGAACCATCTAGCGCTCAAGGTGACAGTGTGGGGTTATCTAGATTGGGGAAGGCAGACTTCGAGGTGTGATTTTGTAGGCCTACCGTGGATTATAGTGTCCAACCGGAGAGTAGTTAATGTTGGAGATATGCCCTAGAGGCAATAATAAATGTAGTTATTATTATATCTTTGTGTTTATGATAAATGTTTACATTCATGATATAATAGTATTAACAAGGAAACATTAATACTTGTGTGATTTGTAAACTTAATTTGAAGTCCCTAGTATAGCCTCTATACTTCACTAGCTTGTTGGTTGATAGATGATTGTGGTTTCCCTATCATGAACATAGAGATGTTATCAACAACAAGATCATATCGTTAGGAGAATGATATGGTGGACATACTCCTATAGATAAGCGTAGCATAAAGATCAAGTCATTTCAATAGTTCAATTGCTATATGCTTTCTGATACATAGTAACCTAATTCCTTCGACCATGAGATCATGCATATCACCTTTACCGGATGGATGCTTTGATGACATCAAACACCACACCGTAACTGGGTGGTTATAAAGGTGGCATTGAGTGTTCGGGAAGTTTTGGTTGAGACACATGGATCAAGAGTGGGATTTGTCCATCCATATGACGGATAGATATACTATGGGCCCTCTCGGTGGAATGTCATCCAATTAGCTTGCAAGCATGTGACTGGCTCACAAGGGATCACATATCACGGGAACGAGAAAAGAGTACTTATCAGTAACGAGGTTGAACTAGGTATGCAGAGATACCGACGATCATAACCTCGGATAAGTAAACTATCGTGAGACAAAGGGAAATTGGTATCGTATGTAAGTGGTTCATTCGATCGCAAAGTAATCGTAGAAATATGTGGGAGCCATATGAATTTCCAGATTCCTCTATTGGTTATTGTTCGGAGAAGTGTCTCGATCATGTCCGCATAATTCACGAACCGTAGGGAGACACACTTAAGGATTCGACGTTGTTTGAGTATTTATGGTATTATGAATGTTGTTCGGAGTCTCGGATGGGATCCGGGATATCACGAGGTGATCCGGAATGGTCCGGAGAATAATATTCATATAAGGAAAGTCCCGTTTCGGAGTTCGGGAATGATTCCGGTGTTTTCATCGGGAATGTTCTAGAAGGTTCTGGAATGTCTGGCACTCCGGGGGGTAGGGTACATGAATGTGTTATATCAAAGTTGGTATGATTGCATCATGTACTAAGTGTCATCGCTGTCCGAAATAAAGGGTTTATTTAAATCCTAGTTTGAAAAGTCAAACGGCTAGTTTGAAAAGTCAAACTGCCAGTTTTCGGAAAGAGGAGAAGGAGGATTGGTGGAGGCCGAATTGGGGGAGGGTTCCTCCCTTGGCCGGCGCACCACCAAGCCGACTTGGGGAGGGACTCCCCTCCCCTTGGCCGCCGGCCCCTCCCATCTATATAAGGAGGGGCAGGGCTCCCCTCCTAGTACACACAAGTTCCTATCTTCTACCTCCGGTTTAGAGCCGTTTCGGGTAGAGCTTCTAATTGCTTTAGCCTTCGTTTTAGAGCCTTCTAATTGGTTTAGAGCCTTCTAATTGGTGTGTCTAATTACTAGACCACTAATAGCCTCTCTCATACTCCACCATACTCGCACCGGCTTAAGGCGAAGCCCTGCGGGATCTCCCCTCTACTTCCGGTACCACGCCGTTGTGCTGCCGGAATCACGAGGAGAGTGCTACAACCTCCGCTGCCTACTGGAACAAGGGAGAGGAAGGTCTTCGTCGAGTACCGAACGTGTGACCGACTGCGGGAGCGCTGCCGGAACGCAGCGCCGGAAGGATCGTCTACACGATCTTGAGATCGGGAAGAGTACGACTACATCACCCACGAGAATCCGCTCTCGTTAAACATTTTGGAATCTTCGAGGGTAAGTTATTCCATCGACTCGTTGCTACAATCTAGTAGATAGATCTTGGCTTGTTTGTTTGTATGCGATAGAAATTTTTTGTTTTCCATGCTACGAACCCCTACAGTGGTATCATAGCCGTGTCTATATGTAGATCTGTTGCACGAGTAGAACACAATGGTCATTGTGGGCGTTGATGCTTTTATTGTCGATTGCTTCTTGTGTACTTTGCATCTTGCGGTATGTTGGGATGAAGCGGCCCGGGCTAACCTTACATGACATCGTTCATGAGACTTGCTCCACGCTTGACATGCAACTTGTATTGCATAAGTGGCTTTGCGGGTGCCTGTTTCTCCTAGCATAGTTAAGATCCAATTTACAACGGGTGATTAACAATACTAGTATCAATGTTGTGGTTCTTGTTCGTAAGTTAGAACGTCACTTATTGAAAGCCCCAAACCACGTAAAATATGCAAAGAAAGTAGAGGCGTCTAACTTTGTTTTGCAGGGGTGTGCAGTGATGTGATATGGCCATGATTGTGATTATATTTGATGTATGCAATGTTCCTTATTGTAAGTCGGCAACCGGCAGGAGCCATATGGTTGTCTTTAATTTATGTTAAGACCCGCGTGTCTATTCAAAGTAGTTGTAATAGTTGAAGCCGGTGGACGACAACCATGGAGAGGCGTCATTGACCTTGATGCAATGTCGGTGATGATGGAGATCATGTTCGTGCTTGAAGATGGAGATCGGAAGCACAAAGAAGAAAGGCCATATCATATCACATATATATTGAATTGCATGTGATGTTAATCCTTTATGCATCTTGTATTGCTTAGTAGACGACGGTAGCATTATAAGATGATCCCTCATGCACATGAATTTCAAGTCATAAAGTGTTCACCCTTATTCAGCGCCGTTGCTAAAGCTTGTTGTTTCGAAGCACCACGTGATGATCGGGTGTGTTAGATTCCGCAAGTGTATACAACGTGAGCAAGCCAGATTTGCTCATGCGGAAACTAAGGTTTGATCTTGACGAGCCTAGCATGTACAGACATGGTCTCGGAACACGGATCACCGAAAGGTAAAGCATGAATCATATAGTAGATATGATGAACATGACGATTGTTCGCCATTGAAACTATATCAACTCTCGTGATGATCGGTGTTGATGTAATGGATTTGGTTCGTGTGATCACTAAAACAATGTGAGGGATATTGTTTTGAGTGGGAGTTCACCTAGATTAACTTTACTAATTAATTTGAACTCAATTTGTCATAAACTTAGTCTAAACTAT
Organism: Avena atlantica; assembly: GCA_910589765.1. NCBI lineage: Eukaryota > Viridiplantae > Streptophyta > Magnoliopsida > Poales > Poaceae > Avena > Avena atlantica. The sequence continues at coordinate 419,432,324 of OU342735.1, forward strand.
TGCAAATATGTTGTAGATCAATGGCAGCCCCTACCTTCAATTTTAATGCGTTCCTAGAGAAAGAAAAGTTGAAAAACAATGGAAGCAACTTCGCGGATTGGTTCCGCAATTTGAGGATTGTCCTCACAGCTGGTAATTTGACCTATGTGCTGGATGCACCGCTGGGTGACCCACCTGCAGCTGATGCTCCCGATGAAGTAAAGAATGTTTACCTCGCTCGGAAGAATCAGTACTCCGTGGTTCAGTGTGCTATCTTGTATGGTTTGGAATCGGAGCTTCAAAAAAGGTTTGAGGATTCAGACCCATATGATATTGTCGAGGATCTCAAATTGATTTTTGAGACTCATGCGGCAATTGAAAGCTATGAGGCTTCTGAAAAGTTCTTTAACTGCAAGATGGAAGAGGGCAGCTCCGTCAGTGAGCATGTGCTTAAGATGTCTGGGCACACAAACAAACTTCAAAGCTTGGGTATAGTGATTCCTAATGCTTTGGGGATTTACCGTGTCCTCCAATCACTACCACCAAGTTACAAGAACTTTGTGATGAACTACAACATGCAGAACATGAACAAGACGTTGCCAGAACTCTTTGCCATGTTGAAATCTGCAGAAGTGGAGATCAAGAAAGAGCACCAAGTGTTGTTGGTCAATAAGACCACCAAATTCAAGAAAGGCAAGTCTAAGCAAAAGGGACACTTCAAGAAGGGTGGTAAGAAAGTTACCACGCCAGTGAAGAAGACCAAGGCTGGACCTAAGCCTGATACTGAGTGCTTTTACTGCAAGGGAGAAGGTCACTGGAAGCGGAATTGCCCAAAGTACTTGGCGGATTTGAAGAACGGCAACATCAAGAAGAAAGGTATATCTGATATACATGTTATTGATGTGTATCTCACTAGTACTCATAGTAGTGCCTGGGTATTTGATACTGGTTCGGTTGCTCATATTTGTAACTCGAAACAGGTGTTGCGGAATAAACGGAAGCTAGCGAAGAACGAGGTGACGATGCGCATGGGAAACGGATCAAAGGTTGATGTGATCGCGGTCGGCACGCTACCTCTTCATCTACCATCGGGATTAGTTTTATACTTAAATAATTGTTATTTGGTGCCTGCGTTGAGCATGAACATCATATCGGGATCTTGTTTATTGCGAGACGGTTACTTGTTTAAGTCCGAGAATAATGGTTGTTCGATTTATATGAGTAGTATGTTTTATGCACATGCACCTTTGATAGATGGTCTATTCTTGTTGAATCTCGATAGTGGAAATACACATATTAATAACATTGAGGCTAAACGTTTGAAATCGAGCGATAACTTGACCTATATGTGGCACTGTCGTCTTGGTCACATTGCAGTGAAGCGTATGAAGAAACTCTATTCCGATGGACTTCTTGAATCACTTGATTTCGAATCACTTGAAAGATGCGAAGCATGTCTGATGGGTAAAATGACTAAGACTCCATTCTCTGGTATGATGGAGCGAGCTACGGACTTATTGGAAATCATACATACCGATGTGTGTGGTCCAATGAGTGTAGCATCGCGCGGTGGTTATCGTTATGTTCTTACCTTCACGGATGACTTGAGTAGATATGGGTATATCTATTTCATGAAACATAAGTCCGAAACTTTCGAGAAGTTTAAGGAATTTCAAAGTGAGGTAGAGAATCAACGTAACAAGAAGATTAAATTTCTACGTTCTGATCGTGGAGGTGAATATCTAAGTTACGAGTTTGGCGAGCATTTGAAGAAATGCGGAATACTTTCACAATTGACACCGCCGGGAACACCACAGCGTAATGGTGTGTCCGAACGTCGTAATCGAACTCTCTTAGATATGGTTCGTTCTATGATGTCACTTACAGATTTACCGCTATCATTTTGGGGTTATGCATTAGAAACAGCCGCATTCACTTTAAATAGGGCACCATGTAAATCCGTTGAAACGACACCGTATGAATTATGGTTTGGGAAGAAACCTAAATTGTCGTTCCTTAAAGTTTGGGGATGCGAAGCCTATGTAAAGAAGTTACAACCGGACAAGCTTGAACCCAAAGCGGAAAAATGCGTCTTCATAGGATACCCGAAGGAAACTATTGGGTATACCTTCTATCATAGATCTGAAGGCAAAATCTTCGTTGCCAAGAATGGATCCTTTCTAGAGAAGGAATTTCTCTTGAAAGAAGTGACTGGAAGGAAAGTAGAACTCGACGAGGTTGTCGAACCTTCTCTCGAAATTGCGAGTAGCACAGCACCGGAAGAAGTTCCTGTGGTGCCTGCACCAATAAGAGAGGAAGCTAATGATGGTGATCATGAAACTTCGGTTGAAGTTGCTACAGAGCCTCGGAGATCAACGAGAACTCGTACCACTCCAGATTGGTATGATTCCGTTATGAATGTCATGTTGGTGGACAACACCGATGACCCTGAGACATATGAGGAAGCGATGATGAGCCCAGATTCCAATAAATGGCAAGAAGCCATGAAATCCGAGATTGGATCCATGTACGAAAACCAAGTATGGACTTTGGTGGACTTACCGGATGGCCGGAAGGCTGTCGAGAACAAATGGATTTTCAAGAAGAAAACAGATGCTGATGGTAATGTTACTGTCTATAAAGCTCGACTTGTCACAAAAGGGTTTCGACAAATTCAAGGAGTTGACTACGATGAGACTTTCTCACCAGTAGCGAAGCTAAAGTCTGTGAGGATTATGTTAGCAATTGCTGCATATTATGATTATGAGATATGGCAGATGGATGTCAAAACAGCATTCCTCAATGGAGACATTGATGAAGAGTTGTATATGATGCAACCCAAAGGTTTTGTCGATCCTAAAGATGCTAACAAGGTATGCAAACTTCAACGGTCCATCTATGGATTGAAGCAAGCATCCCGAAGTTGGAATCAACGTTTTGATAAGGTAATCAAAAGTTTTGGTTTTATACAAACTTATGGAGAAGCTTGTATTTACAAGAAAGTGAGTGGGAGCTCTGTAGCATTCTTAATACTATATGTGGATGACATATTGTTGATTGGGAATGATGTAGACCTTCTTAATAGTGTCAAGGAATATTTGAATAATAGTTTTTCAATGAAGGATCTTGGCGAAGCAGCTTACATATTAGGCATAAAGATTTACAGAGATAGATCGAAACGCCAAATATCATTGTCACAGAGTACATATTTGGACAAAGTTCTAAAGAGGTTTGGAATGGAAGAAAGCAAGAAAGGGTTCTTGCCCATGTTTCCCAATACGACCTTGAGTAAAACTCAAAGTCCGACATCGGCAGAAGAGAGAGAAAGGATGAGTAAGACTCCCTATGCCTCAGTCATAGGATCTCTAATGTATGCCATGCTATGTACTAGACCCGACATTGCATATGCTGTTAGTTTAACTAGCAGATATCAAAGTGATCCAGGAGAGGATCATTGGACAGCGGTCAAAAACATCCTTAAGTACTTGAGAAGAACTAAGGATATGGTTCTTTCTTATGGAGGTGATGAACAGCTCGTTGTTAATGGTTACACCGATGCTAGTTGGAACACTGATCCGGATGATTCTAAATCACAATCCGGATACGTATTTATTTTGAATGGTGCAGCAGTTAGCTGGAGGAGTGCAAAGCAAAGCGTTGTGGCGAGATCTTCAACTGAATCGGAATACATGGCTGCTTCGGAGGCTTCGCAAGAAGCGATATGGATGAAAGAGTTCATTACAGAGCTGGGTGTGGTTCCTAGTGCGCTGGACCCAATGTCTATCTACTATGATAACATGGGCGCCATAGCCAATGCGCAAGAACCAAGGTCACACAAGAAGCTGAAGCACATCAAGATACGTTTTCACGCTATTCGAGAACATATCCAGGATGGGGATATAAAGATTTGCAAAGTACACACAGATCTGAATGTGGCGGATCCGTTGACTAAACCTCTCCCGAGGGCAAAACATGACCAACACCAAACTGCCATGGGTGTTCGGTATATTACCATGTAATCTAGATTAGATGACTCTAGTGCAAGTGGGAGACTGTTGGAGATATGCCCTAGAGGCAATAATAAATGTAGTTATTATTATATCTTTGTGTTTATGATAAATGTTTACATTCATGCTATAATAGTATTAACAAGGAAACATTAATACTTGTGTGATTTGTAAACTTAATTTGAAGTCCCTAGTATAGCCTCTATACTTCACTAGCTTGTTGGTTGATAGATGATTGTGGTTTCCCTATCATGAACATAGAGATGTTATCAACAACAAGATCATATCGTTAGGAGAATGATATGGTGGACATACTCCTATAGATAAGCGTAGCATAAAGATCAAGTCATTTCAATAGTTCAATTGCTATATGCTTTCTGATACATAGTAACCTAATTCCTTCGACCATGAGATCATGCATATCACCTTTACCGGATGGATGCTTTGATGACATCAAACACCACACCGTAACTGGGTGGTTATAAAGGTGGCATTGAGTGTTCGGAAAGTTTGGTTGAGACACATGGATCAAGAGTGGGATTTGTCCATCCATATGACGGATAGATATACTCTAGGCCCTCTCGGTGGAATGTCATCCAATTAGCTTGCAAGCATGTGACTGGCTCACAAGGGATCACATATCACGGGAACAAGAAAAGAGTACTTATCAGTAACGAGGTTGAACTAGGTATGCAGAGATACCGACGATCATAACCTCGGATAAGTAAACTATCGTGAGACAAAGGGAAATTGGTATCGTATGTAAGTGGTTCATTCGATCGCAAAGTAATCGTAGAAATATGTGGGAGCCATATGAATTTCCAGATTCCTCTATTGGTTATTGTTCGGAGAAGTGTCTCGATCATGTCCACATAATTCACGAACCGTAGGGAGACACACTTAAGGATTCGACGTTGTTTGAGTAGTTATGGTATTATGAGAAAGAGACCGAATGTTGTTCGGAGTCTCGGATGGGATCCGGGATATCACGAGGTGATCCGGAATGGTCCGGAGAATAAGATTCATATAAGGAAAGTCCCGTTTCGGAGTTCGGGAATGATTCCGGTGTTTTCATCGGGAATGTTCTAGAAGGTTCTGGAATGTCCGGCACTCCGGGGGGGTAGGGTACATGAATGTGTTATATCAAAGTTGGTATGATTACATCATGTACTAAGTGTCATCGCTGTCCGAAATAAAGGGTTTATTTAAATCCTAGTTTGAAAAGTCAAACGGCTAGTTTGAAAAGTCAAACTGCCAATTTTCAGAAAGAGGAGAAGGAGGATTCGTGGAGGCCGAATTGGGGGAGGGTTCCTCCCTTGGCCGGCGCACCACCAAGCCGACTTGGGGAGGGACTCCCCTCCCCTTGGCCGCCAGCCCCTCCCATCTATATAAGGAGGGGCAGGGCTCCCCTCCTAGTACACACAAGTTCCTATCTTCTACCTCCGGTTTAGAGCCGTTTCGGTTTAGAGCTTCTAATTGCTTTAGCCTTCGGTTTAGAGCCTTCTAATTGGTTTAGAGCCTTCTAATTGGTGTGTCTAATTACTAGACCACTAATAGACTCTCTCATACTCCACCATACTCGCACCGGCTTAAGGCGAAGCCCTGCGGGATCTCCCCTCTACTTCCGGTACCACGCCGTTGTGCTGCCGGAATCACGAGGAGAGTGCTACAACCTCCGATGCCTGCTGGAACAAGGGAGAGGAAGGTCTTCGTCGAGTACCGAACGTGTGACCGACTGCGGGAGAGCTGCCGGAACGCAGCGCCGGAAGGATCGTCTACACGATCTTGAGATCGGGAAGAGTACGACAACATCACCCACGAGAATCCGCTCTCGTTAAACGCTTTGGAATCTTTGAGGGTAAGTTATTCCATCGACTCGTTGCTACAATCTAGTAGATAGATCTTGGCTTGTTTGTTTGTATGCGATAGAAATTTTTTGTTTTCCATGCTACGAACCCCTACAGTTAAGAGTCGTATCATGAAGAGAGGATATTTATATGAGAGAGTGTTTACTAGTGAAAGTATGATCCCTAGGCCTTGTTTATAAACATTGAAACACCGTTTGCATCTAGATCTGTTGCATGTTTGCTTGCTTCCATCTTTATTTCAGTTTGTCTTTAGTATCTCCCACGTCAACAACAAGTCAGAATCTATTTTCTGGCACCATTACCACTTGTATTTCACTATCTCTTTGCCGAACTAGTGCACCTATATTGGGTGTGTTGGGGACACAAGAGACTTCTTGTATCTTGATTGCAGGGTTGCTTGAGAGGGATAACTTTGACCACTTCCTCCCTGAGTTCGATAAACCTTGGGTGATCCACTTAAGGGAAACTTGCTGCTGTTCTACAAACCTCTGCACTTGGAGGCCCAACAACTGTCTAAAAGAATAGAAGTGCGTAGACATCATACACCATTCCAAGTATATTCTTGTTTTCAGCTATCTTCCAATTAAAAAGTATTTTGTTATGTGAAAACTTAGTGATTAAAGCTCTCACGAACTTGATGGCACGCTTTATATTTCTTGCCCCTAATAAACTTGAACCATTGTGTCATCTATGTTGTATATGCTTGCACTTATACGTTGGAATTAGCAGAACCATGTTTTCATGGGGAACGTTTTCAACATTGCACTTGTACTTTGTGCACAGTTGATATCATGCTCTTTTGGCTATGGATGTCGCCGGTGTGAAATAAAAAGGGAGCTTGTAAGTCCATAGAGTTATGTATTTTGTGTTATAGAAATGCCTGGGGCGCTAGCCTAAGCCATGCCTAAACATGGTGGAAGCTTGCAGCATCACCATAATGAGTAATCTGTGAAGCATACTCAATAAAAACCTACGCAAATAGCAAATAAAAAGATCGCTGATATGCTCATTGTCTGCTTGCCTTGTCATTTTGGTTATGAGATAGCTCATGTACCATGTGCAAGGGGTACCCCATTGGCGGTTCTCTATGATACACATGTACTTCCTATGACAAGAACTTACAGGTGACTAAAGTTGAGTAGCATGAGGTGCGACCCTCATATTCAAGGGACATGAGATTGCCAAGTTATACTTTGTCAAGCATATGCTCCATAGTTTGTTCACTTTAACATTAATCACTTCAAGATGCTTATGATAGGGGTAATGAGGGCTGAAAGCTAACAAGTACCATAATTTTTGGAAGCTCTTTTTGAAACTTGAAATCCCTGCTTCCCTTTATGAAGGGCCTTTCTTCCACCATTATATTGAGTCTCCACCTTCTACCTTTAGGCACCAGTTAAGAGAGCATAGTTGCCATCCTTAGTTCTATGTGCATTGTCCCAAAACTTATTGATTGATGCATATTGTTGTATTACTTGATCTTGTGCTATTTGTATCTAGTCACTCTTATGAAATTTGAAGGTGTCTTATGCATCTATTTGCTACTCCATGAGGGACAAGCTGAATGCCACTATGCCATGTTTTCTGTATGTGAAACAAACAAACATTTTTCAATCCATGTTATTCATGATCTTTGTTTGTAGCCTTTCATGTTGCATGCATAGTTACTTTGTCTTATTGTTAGAACTCCATGTTTCATGCACATGTTTGGAGTTCTTTGATCCCATCTTTCATTGCTTGCAAATGGTTTGATCTTGGTTTTGATGGTGCATGTCACCTAAAAAATTATTATTTTTATCACTTACCTACTCGAGGACAGGCATGAGTTAAGCTTGGGGATGCTTGATACGTCAGAAATGTATCTATAATTTTTGATGTTCCATGCTTGTTTAGTATCTACTTTGCTTTGCTTTGTCCACACTCTGAGGTTCTTTTTATATATTTTCTGGTACTAACCTATTAACAAGTTACCACAGTGGCAGTTGCGTGTTTTCTGCTGTTTTTGGTTCCAGAACAGCTAGTAAGGAAATATTCTCGGAATTGGACGGGACAAAAGCCAAAGTCAATATTTCACCGAGGAGAACATAGAGTCCAGAGGAGAGACGGAGGGGCGCCACGGGGCGGCCGCACCCCCAGGCACGAGCCCACCCTAGGTCGCACCTAGGCAGGGTGTGGGCCCCCTGGCCGCCTCCCAGACTCGCCTCTTCGCCTATAAGAAGCCCCCGATGCCTAAACCCTAAGCACCCGATCAATATTCCACGAAACCGTTTGTAGCCGCCGCCACCACCATCGTCCCTAGATCGAGGGGATCTGAAGCTCTTCCCAAGACCCTGCCAGAGGGGAGATCATCCCGGAGGCCTTCTTCTTCATCATGCCAGCCTCCGGTATGAAGCGTGAGTAGTTCCACCTTGGACTATGGGACCATGTAGTAGCTAGATGGTTGTATCTCCTCCTTGTGCTTTCATGTCTAGATCGTGTGAGCTCCGTTCATGATCAATATCTCATTTATTTGTAATCATGCATGTTGTGTTCGCGGGGATCTGATGGATATTGAGATTACTATGTCAGATTGAATAATGGTTTGGTCTTATTGATTCTATCATGTCTGTGTTGTTTGTGATCTTGCATGCTCTCCGTTGTTAGTAGCTATCTTGGCCAAGTAGTTCCTAGCGACTCCAAGAGGGGGTATTTATGCTCGATAGTGGGTTCATGCCTCTATTTAATCAGGGGAAGTGACAGAAATCTCTAAGGTTGTAGATGTGTTGTTGCCACTAGGGGGAAAACGGTCTCTTGTTCATGGAACAAGTGGATTGTTTACCTTACACACTTTGCTTAAAGTAGTTGTTTGTTGCTTGCAACTTAATACTGGAGGGGGTTTGGATGATAACCCAAAGGTGGACTTCTAGTCATAGATGTAGTTGCATTGCGGTCTATGTATCTTGTTGTATTGCCCAATCGAATATCATAGGATCTTTATGTCTAGTATTGCATTGTTATGCCTTGCTCAGTCCTGTCAATTGCCCTGCTATAATTTGTTTACCCAACATGCCATGTTTTTTATCTAAGGAGAACACCTCTACTAAACTATGGACCCCGGCCCAATCTTTACCATTGATACATCTTCCACTGTTACTGTTTACTTGTTGCCAACCACTTTCACCTTCCACACCATACAGTTAATCCTTTGTTACAACAACCGGTGAATTGACAACCTCACTGTTAGTTGGGGCAAAGTCTTGAGTTTGTGTTGTGCAGGTTTCCACGTTGCTTGCAACACCTTTGAGACGTTTCCTTCGTCCTACTGGTTAGATAACCTCGGTTTCTTACTGAGGGAAAACTTGTTGTTGTGTTGCATCATACCTTTCTCTTAGGGTTTCCCGACGAAGCGCTCCATGTTGACGCAGCGCCATCAGCCACACCCCTGTAGGCGCGGCCTAGGGTGGCCCGCGCCTGGGGGGGTGGGCCCCCTGTGGCCCAACTCCGCCTCCCCTTCTAGCATTCTTCGTATTTTGTAAAAATAGGATTTTTTGTAGTTTTTCTGGTATTTTTCTGAACGTGAAATTGCATCAAAACACTCCTTTTTTCCATCAAAATCCTGACTCCGGCAGTTCATCCTCCAAGAATCATCCAACATGCAAAAACAGATGAAAACACATAAGTATCACCTCTTAATATGAAATATATCAATGAATAGAGGCAAATTATGATATAGAATGGTGATGCAAATTGGACGTATCAAATCCCCCAAGCTTAGACCTTCGCTTGTCCCAAGCAAAAACTGAGCTCAGTAAACATGTCCATAGGTTTATGGAGTGAAGTGTCGATAAAAGAATACAGACAAGAAACATCACACTTACCAATACACAACTCATAGAAGAAAGCAACTCACCATTATATAACTTAGCTTGCAACAATTATAAGAGTCACACTAGAGATACATAAAGATAAATCATACTTGGGATTGGCAAACTTTGTTCTTGGTCAGAGAACAATTGGCAAACAATTTTCAAATAAAGCTTTTGTAAAGAGGTTTACAACAGGAGTACTCTTTGCTCAAACATAAAAGGTTTTTCACAATGATAGCTTTCAAAGTAATACTCATTAGATAAGAGTCTTGTGCAAACAAGGAAGATAAAGAACATGGTTGAATAAATCATCATATGAATGCTTGAAACACAAAAACTCAAATGCTTGCTGGAGATAGAGAGGAAGTAGGTTTACTGACTCAACTTAAAAGTAGGGGAAAGGCCCTTGATGGAGGGAATGAGGGATTTCAAGTTCATAAAGAGCTTTCAAAAGATTATGGTACTTACTAGCTTTGAGCTCTCATTTCCCCTATCATAAGCATCTTGAGGTTATTAAGGTTAAAGTGAACAAAGATGGAGCATATGCTTGACAAAATATAAGTTGGCAATCTCATGCCCCTTGAGTGCGAGGGACGCTCCTCATGCTACTCAACTTTAGTTACCGGTAAGTACTTGTCACTGTAAGTACATGCGTATCATAGAGAACCGCCAACGGGGTACCCCTTGCACATGATACAGGAGCTATCCCATAATCAAAATGACAAGGCAAGCAGACAGTGAGCATCTCAACAATCTCTTATTTACCATGGGAAATGGTGTTATTTATTTCTCTTTTTAGTATGTCTCTTCTTTTTTTTATAATAAGAAAGCTTCATAGATTGCTCACTATGGTGATGTTGCAAGCTTCCACGATGATTAGGCATGGCTTAGGCTAGCGTCCCATGTGTTTCTCTAACATACATACATAACTCCATGGACTTACAAGCTTCCCTTTTATTTCACACCGACGACATCCGCAAATAAAAGAGCATGATATCAACTGGGTACGTATTTACAGGTGTTGAAAGCGTTCCCCGTGACAGCACAATTTTGCTAATCCCAACGTATAGATGCAAGCATATTCAACTTCGATGACACAATGGTTCAAGTTTATTAGGGGCAAGAAAATAAGGTGTGCCATCAAGTTCATGAGAGCTTTACTTGTTGGAATTATGCCCTAGAGGCAATAATAAAGATGTTATTATTATAATTCTTGTTCATGATAAAGTTTATATTCCATGCTAGAATTGTATTAAGCGGAAACTTTGATACTTGTGTGGTTTATGAACAGCACCGTGTCCCTAGTACGCCTCTATGGACTATCTCATTGATTAATGATGGTTAAGGTTTCCTAACCATAGACATGAGTTATCGATTAATAATGAGATCATGTCATTAGGAGAATGATATGATGGACAGACCCAAATTAAGCAGAGCAATTAGATCGTGTCATCGTGTTCATCTTTGCGAAGCTTTTTCCTATGTCATGTATTGTATTCCTTAGACCATGAGATAATACAACTCCCTGGTATCAGAAGAAAGCTTTGAGGTCATCAAACGTCATTCTATATGAGGGTGATCATAAAGGTGTCTCTCAGGTGATCGGAAAGTACTTGTTGGGTTGTATGTATCGAGATGGAATTTGTCCCTCTCGAGTCGGAGAGATATACTTCGGGCCCACTCGGTAATCGATATCAACACCACTTGCAAGCACGTGGTTAAGGAGTTAATCACAAAGTGATATCGGATTACGGAACGAGTAAAGTATTTCCTATGAACGAGATTGAACTAGGTATGCCGATACCAACGATCGAATCTCAGGCAAGTCAAATATCGCGTGACGAAGGGAATACATATATGGGATTAATTGAATCCTGGCATCGTGGTTCATCCGATATGATCATCGATGAATATGTGGGAGTCAATATGGGTTTCCAGATCCCGCTGTTGATTATTGATAGAAGATCATGTCTGCATATTCTCGAACCTGTAGGGTCACACACTTAATGTGCATCGACACTAGGATAGAATGGATAATTGGTTTATGAGTTTTCGTTCGGAGTCTTCGATGAGATCCAGGACATCACGAGAGGTTCCGGAATGGTCTGGAGAATAAGATTCATATAAAGGAAAGCAGTTTTTGGATTTCGGAATCGTTTCAGAGTTTATCGGTATTGTACCGAAAGGTTCTAGAAGCTTCCGGAGTGGGACCAACGTGGGCCCACTTGTCGGAGGCCTGTGTGGGACTAAGAGGGAGTGCCCTGGCCGCTTTGTGCCAGGAGCACAAGGCCCCATAGGCCCAGCCGACCAAACCCTAGGGGAAACCCTAGGGAACCCTTCTAGAAGGAAAGGGGAAAACTTGCCCCCCACTCCACCCTTGGGGCCGCCGCCCTAGGGCTTGGAGGAGGGGCCAAGGGGGCCGGCCAACCCCCTATATAAGGTGGGCAGGGGCGCACCCTCCCCTCCCTTACTCCTCAACCCTAGCCGCCAGCTGCTGCCCTTCCTCTCTCTCTCTCTCCCGACTGCGCGTAGGCGAAGCCCTGCCGCCGAAATTCTCCACCATAAGCACCACGCCATCGTGCTGCAGATCCAATCTACCTCTCCACCATACTTGCTGGACCAAGGAAGGATGAGACGTCGCTGCACCGTACGTGTGCATCTCTCGGAGGCGCCGCCACTTGCGGCGTAGGATCGGATCGGATCGCGAGGAGGAGACGGCGAGTACGACTACATCAACCATGTTATGTTGAACGTTTCCGCTGTGCGATTTCTTCAAGGGTATGAAGATATCATCCATCTCTCTCGTTGATTGCATCTCCTAGATTAGATCTTGGCTTTCTTGTTCGCATCCATAGAATTTTTTTTTATTTACTATGCTGCGAAACCCATCAGTGGTATCAGAGCTAGATCTATGCGTAAATGTGTTTCACGAGTAGAACACAAAATGCTTGTTGCGGGCGTTGATGTTTTCTGTTGCAAAGCTCTTGTTGTGTTTTTCTTATGGCGCGGCATAGTGAGATCGAAGTGGTCCAGGCCAACTTTACGCGACCTTGTTCGCGAGAACGGCTCCGCACTTGACGTGTGGCTTGTTCCACACATGCGACTGGTGGATGCCAGTTTCTCTCACTATAGTAGTCATGGGATTTACAAAGGATGTTGGCAACCATAATATCACCGTTGTGGCTTTCTTTAGGTAAGAATCGTTCTTAGCTTGTTACTCCCATAAGCCACGTAAAACATGCAACAACAAAGTAGAGGCGTCTAACTTGTTTTTCCAGGGAGTGTTTTGTGATATGGTATGGCCCAAGACATGATGTGTATGAATTGAGATGTATGCAATGATCATGTTTTGTAATACTTCACGACTTGCATGTCGATGAGTTCACAACCGGCAGGAGCCGTATGGTTGTCTTTATAATTGTGTATGAACTGCGTGTCAACTTCTTATACGCCATGTAATAGCTTTACTTTATCGCTAAGAAGTTATCAATAGTTGTAGTTGCTACTCGTGGTGGAGGCAATCATGGTGGAGTGATGGAGATCATGCCGGCGAGCATAAGATGGATATCATGGCGCGGAGATTGGCTATACCATGTCACATAAAATTATATGCATGTGATGTTTATCCTTTTATGTATCTTATCATGCTTAGATCACGACAGTAGCATTATAAGATGATTCCTCACTTAAAGATCAAGATAAAATTGTGTTATCCCCATGTATGCACCGTTGCGAAAGTTCGTCGTGTTCAAGAACCTCGTGATGATCGGGTGCTATAAACTCTACGTTCACGTACAACAGGTGCAAGCCAGTTTTGCACACGCGGAAATACTTGGGTTTGACTTGACGAGCCTAGCATGTACAGACATGGACTCGGAACACACGAACCTAAAGGTTAAACATGAGTCATATGAATGATATGATCGACACTTTGTTGTTCACCATTGAAACCACATCTCTTCTCGTGAAGATCGGATTAGGTGTGGTGAATTTGGATCGTGTTCACTAATCAACTTGAGGATATTGAATTTTGTGGGAGTTCATCTAGTAATTTGATTAAGTTGAACTAGTTATCATGAACATAGTCTAAATTGTATTTGCAAATTTTGTAGATCAAATGGCTAAGTCCAACTTCAACTTCAACATTTTTGCCGAGAAAGAAAATCTTAAGAACAATGGGTCTAACTTCACCAACTGGTTCCGCAATCTAAGAATCATTCTCGCTGGCGGACAGAAAGAATATGTACTTGAGAAAGCGCTAGGTGACGCCCCTGCTACTAATGCGCCGGCTGATGAAAAAGCTGTTTATCAGTCACGCAAAGATGATTATGGGGTGATTAAGAGTACCATGTTGTTTGCTATGGAACCGGAACTTCAAAATTGTTTTGAGGAGTTCGCCGGGCCCTTTGAGATACTTGAGGAACTGAAAACCATGTTTCAAACTCAGGCCTGTTCTGAGAGATATGAGATCTCTGAGAAGTTCTTTAACTGCAAGATGGAGGAAGGGAGTTCCGTTAGTGAGCACGCCATTAAGATGTGGGGCTACACTCAACGTCTTGAGCAACTGGACTGCAAGATTCCAGAATATCTCAAGATTGACAGAGTTTTGCAATCACTCCCTCCTAGCTACAAAGGTTTTATAGTTACTCACAATCAAATTTGTTCGACTGATACGATCACTGAGCTCTTCCCTAAGCTGAAAGATGCGGAGGTGGACATCAAGAAATATAATCATGTGTTGATGGTCAACAAGACCCCTAGCTTTAAGAAAGGTAAGGGTGCAAAGAAATCCTTCAAGAAAGGCAGCGGCAAGCGTGTTGCCCCTGCTGTGAAGAAGCTCAAGTCTGGACCTAAGTCGGACACTGAGTGCTTCTATTGCAAGGACAAGGGTCACTGGAAGCGCAACTGTCCGAAGTACTTAGCGGACAAGAAGGCTGGCACCATTAAAGGTATATTTGATATACATGTTATTGATGTTTACCATACTAGCGCTTGTTGTAGTGCCTGGGTATTTGATACTGGTTCATTTGCTAATATTTGTAACTCGAAATAGGAGCTACGGAATAGACGGTGGCTAGCAAGGGATGAGGTGACGATGCGCGTTGGCAATGGATCAAAAGTTGATGTGATGGTCGTCGGCACGCTCTCCTTAGTTTTACCTTCGAGATTAGTTTTAAACCTTAATAAGTGTTATTATGTGCTTGCGTTGAGCATGAACATTATATATGGATCGTGTTTATTGCAAGACGGTTATTCATTTAAATCGGAGAATAATGGTTGTTCTATTTATATGAATAACATCTTTTATGGTCATGCACCTGTTGTGAATGGTTTATTTCTTCTGAATCTCGAAAGCAATGAAACGCACATCCATAACATTGAGGCTAAGAGATGCAAAGTAGATAGTGATAATCCAACTTATTTGTGGCACTGCCGTCTAGGTCATATTGGTGTAAAACGCATGAATAAACTCCATTCTGATGGACTTTTGGAGTCTCTTGATTTTGAATCATTTGACACGTGCGAGTCGTGCCTCATGGGCAAGATGATCAAAACCCCGTTCTCCAGAATGATGGAGCGAGCAACGGAATTATTGGAAATCATACATACCGATGTATGCGGACCAATGAGTGTTTCTACGCGCGGTGGATATCGCTATTTTCTTAAATTTACTGATGACTTAAGTAGATATGGGTATATGTATTTAATGAAACATAAATCTGAAACGTTTGAAAAGTTCAAAGAATTTCAGAACAAAGTGGAAAACCATCGTAACAGGAAAATTAAATTTCTACGATCCGATCGTGGAGGTGAATATTTGAGTTATGATTTTCTCACGCATCTTAAAGCAAGCGGAATCGTTTCGCAACTCATGCCACCCAGAACACCACAGCGCAATGGTGTGTCTGAATGCCGGAATCGAACTCTATTAGATATGGTGCGATCAATGATGTCTCTTACAGATTTACCGTTATCATTTTGGGGTTATGCATTAGAAACCGCTGCATTCACTTTAAATAGGGAACCATCTAAATCCGTTGAGACAACACCGTATGAACTGTGGTTTGATGCTAAACCTAAGTTGTCGTTTTTTAAAGTTTGGGGATGCGAAGCTTACGTCAAGAAGTTGATGCCGGACAAGCTCGAACCAAAAGCGGAGAAATGCGTCTTCATAGGATACCCTAAGGAAACGATTGGGTATATCTTCTATCACAGATCCGAAGGCAAAGTGTTTGTCGCAAAGAACGGATCCTTTCTTGAGAAGGAGTTTCTCTCGAAAGAAGTGAGTGGGAGGAAAGTAGAGCTAGACGAGGTTGTTGAACCTTCTCTTGAGTTGGAGAGTAGCGCAGCACCTGAAATTGTTCCAGTGCCGTCTGCACTAACAAGAGAGGAAGCTAATGACGAGGATCATGAAACTTCGAATGATGCTACTACTGAACTTCGCAGGTCGACAAGGTCACGTACCACTCCTGAATAGTATGGCAACCCTGTCTTAAACGTCTTGTTGTTAGACAACAGTGAACCTGCGAACTATGAGGAAGCAATGATGAGCCCAGACTCTGAGAAATGGCTAGAGGCCGTGAAATCCGAATTGGGATTCATGAGCGAAAACCAAGTATGGACTTTGGTGGACCCTCCTAGCGACCGTAAGGCCGTTGAGTGCAAATGGATTTTCAAGAAGAAAATGGACACGGATGGTAATGTTATTGTCTATAAAGCTCGGCTTGTCGCAAAAGGGTTTCGATAAGTTCAAGGTGTTGACTACGATGAGACTTTCTCTCCCGTAGCGATGTTTAAGTCCATTCGGATTTTATTAGCAATTACTGCATTTCATGATTATGAAATATGGCAGATGGATGTCAAGACTGCGTTCCTCAATGGCAACATTGATGAAGAGTTGTATATGATGCAGCCCGAAGGTTTTGTCGATCCTAAGGATGCTAATAATGTGTGCAAACTTCAGCGTTCCATTTATGGACTGAAGCAAGCATCTCGGAGTTGGAACCTTCGTTTTGATCAAGTGATCAAGAGTTTTGGATTTGTTCCAAATTGCTACGAAGCTTGTATCTACAAGAAAGTGAGTGGGAGCTCGGTGACATTTTTAGTACTATATGTGGATGACATATTGATTATTGGAAATGACATTGGTATGCTTAACGATGTGAAGAGTTATTTGAATAAATGTTTTTCAATGAAAGACCTAGGAGAAGCTGCTTATATATTAGGCATCAAAATCTATAGAGATAGACAAAGACGCCTAATAGCTTTAAGCCAACGTACATACCTAGACAAAGTTCTGAAAAGGTTCAGAATGGATAAAGCAAAGAAAGGTTCATTGCCCATGTTGTCAGGTAAGATATTGAGTAAGGCTCAGTGTCCAGCTACGGTAAACGATAGAGACACTATGAGCAAAGTGCCATATGCCTCGGCCATAGGTTCTATCATGTATGCCATGTTGTGTACTAGACCGGATGTGTCCAATGTTCTTAGTTTGACGAGCAGATACCAAAGTGATCTAGGAGTGGAACACTGAACAGCCGTAAAGAACATCCTAAAGTATTTAAATAGGACTAAAGAAATGTTCTTAGTCTATGGAGGTGATGAGCAGATCGTCGTAAAAGGTTACGTCGACGCTAGTTTCGACACCGACCCAGGTGATTCTAAATCTCAGACAGGATACGTTTATATTTTGAATGGAGGAGTTGTGAGCTGGAGAAGCTGCAAGCAAAGCGTGACCGCGGGATCTACAACAGAAGCGGAATACATGGCTGCTTCAGAAGCGTCAAGTGAAGGAGTTTGGATCAGGAACTTCATCACTGAGCTTGGTGTGGTTCCAAGTGCCTTGGACCCAGTAGAGATATTGTGCGATAACACTGGCGCCATAGCACTGGCTAAGGAACCAAGATATCATCCAAAGACCAAGCACATCAACCGCTGTTTTCATATAATTCGAGATTATATAGCAGATGGAGATCTGAAGATTAGCAAAGTACATACGAATCTGAATGTCGTAGATCCGTTGACTGAATCTCTTCCACGAGCAAAACATGATCAGCACCTTAATGCCATGGGTGTTAGATTGTTGCTAGATGTAAACTAGATTATTGACTCTAGTGCAAGTGGGAGACTGTTGGAATTATGCCCTAGAGGCAATAATAAAGATGTTATTATTATAATTCTTGTTCATGATAAAGTTTATATTCCATGCTAGAATTGTATTAAGCGTAAACTTTGATACTTGTGTGGTTTATGAACAACACCGTGTCCCTAGTACGCCTCTATGGACTAGCTCATTGATTAATGATGGTTAAGGTTTCCTAACCATAGACATGAGTTGTCGATTAATAATGAGATCATGTCATTAGGAGAATGATATGATGGACATACCCAAATTAAGCAGAGCAATTAGATCGTGTCATCGTGTTCATCTTTGCGAAGCTTTTTCCTATGTCAAGTATTGTATTCCTTGGACCATGAGATAATACAACTCCCTGGTATCGGAAGAAAGCTTTGAGGTCACCAAACGTCATTCTATGTGAGGGTGATCATAAATGTGTCTCTCAGGTGATCGGAAAGTACTTGTTGGGTTGTATGTATCGAGATGGAATTTGTCCCTCCCGAGTCGGAGAGATATACTTCGGGCCCACTCGGTAATCGATATCAACACCGCTTGCAAGCACGTGGTTAAGGAGTTAATCACAAAGTGATATCGGATTACGTAACGAGTAAAGTACTTGCTGTGAACGAGATTGAACTAGGTATGCCGATACCAACTATCGAATCTCGGGCAAGTAAAATATCGCATGACGAAGGGAATACATATATGGGATTAATTGAATCCTGGAATTGTGGTTCATCCGATATGATCATCGATGAATATGTGGGAGTCAATATGGGTTTCCAGATCCCGCTGTTGATTATTGATTGAAGATCATGTCTGCATATTCTCGAACCCGTAGGGTCACACACTTAATGTGCATCGACGCTAGGATAGAATGGATAATTGGTTTATGAGTTCTTGTTCGGAGTCTCGGATGAGATCCAGGACATCATGAGAGGTTCCGGAATGGTCCGGAGAATAAGATTCATATAAAGGAAAGCAGTTTTTGGATTTCGGAATCGTTTCAGAGTTTATCGGTATTGTACCGGAAGGTTCTAGAAGCTTCCGGAGTGGGACCAACATGGGCCCACTTGTCGGAGGCCTGCGTGGGCCTAAGGGGGAGTGCCCTGGACGCTTTGGGCCAGGAGCACAAGGACCCATAGGCCCAGCCGGCTAAACCCTAGGGGAAACCCTAGGGAACCCTTCTAGAAGGAAAGGGGAAAACTTGCCCCCACTCCACCCTTGGGGCTGCCGCCCTAGGGCTTGGAGGAGGGGCCAAGGGGGCCGGCCATCCCCCTATATAAGGTGGTCAGGGGCGCACCCTCCACCTCCCTTACTCCTCAACCCTAGCCGCCAGTTGTTGCCCTTCCTCTCTCTCTCTCTCCTGACTGCGCGTAGGCGAAGCCCTGCCGCCGAAATTGTCCACCATAAGCACCACGCCATCGTGCTGTAGTTCCAATCTAGCTCTCCACCATAATTGCTGTACCAAGGAAGGAGGAGACATCGCTGCACCGTACGTGTGCATCTCTCGGAGGCGCCGCCACTTGCGGTGTAGGATCGGATCGGATCGCGAGGAGGAGACGGCGAGTACGACTACATCAACCACGTTCTGTTGAACATTTCCGCTATGCGATTTCTTCATGGGTATGAAGATCTCATCCATCTCTCTCGTTGATTGCATCTCCTAGATTAGATCTTGGATTTCTTGTTCGCAACCATAGATTTTTTTTTGATTTACTATGCTGCAAAACCCATCATTACTAACTAGTTTTCACATAACAAAATAATTTTTAATTCGAAAGATAGATGAAGCTTGAGAATTTGCTTGGAATATCAATAATGCTAATAGGTATATATGGTGGACACAAATGGCATAGGTTTTGGTTTAAAGGGAGTTGGATGCATGAGAAGTATGCCCTCTCAAAATAGGTTTTTGGCTAGCAAGGATGGGTAGCAAGCAAAAGAGTTGAAGGAAACAAGCAAAAATACAAGAGATAAAGCCAAACATGCAATCTTCCTTGAAGTCACAAAATATCTTAAATAAAGAATACTAAGCTTATGGGCCAATCAATAAAGAAAATAAATGATACAAAATACCTGTAAGTGCTTTTTATCTTTTCCTTTCAAACCTCAAAAAGTGCTGCTACTGACCAGAGCTCGGTTTGCCAAAACCAATTTAGATCTACTTGATGCTCCCAAAGTGATACCAATACTGAGCAACAAGATCAATCACATAATAGAGATTGCAAACTAAAATAAGAAGTGCAAAAAGTAAAAGATGATACTTCTCATTAATATTCCATAAAGGCACTCACACCAAGGGATACATAGATAACCAACTAAAGGAGAGATACTTCCACAATGCAAACCAACATATAAGATAACTTCTCTACCCAAGATACGAACCTACTAAAAAGGTAAAAAGATAAAATATAATGATGTGATACCGCGACACTCCCCCAAGATTGGAACAAGCCAAGGGGATGCCAAACCTGATGATGAATTACTCCTTCGGTGGCGGTGTTCCCTTGTTTAGGGTCAGAAAACCCTCCAGCATCTTACGAAGCCTGTTATTTTTCTCTTAATGTATTTCCACCTTCATCCTTAGAGCATGGTACTTATCACAAAACTCATCAGCGGTTTGGAGGGATTCCACCACCTTAGGGCAGGATCTGAAGTCTGGAACGAAGGTCACCCCCCCCCCCTGGATATTATGAGAAAAAGCACGACCAGTGTTAATTGCCCCTACAAAAGTAGGTTTTCTCGCCCTTGATCCCGTGGTAGCTTGTCCTTTCATGCCTGCTGACATGTCCTTTACTTTCTCCTCGATGCTCCAATCCATGTCTTCGTGCCTAACAGCGATCCTTTCTTCTTCCACGGATTCCTTGCCCTTGTCGTTGGCGGAGACCATGGTGCTCTAAACTTGAGAAGATTTCCTGACAGAAACATATCGAAATGAAAACACGACAAGAACACGATATACGAACCTCGGGGGGGCCGGGGGGATTATATATTACGAAGTTTCAATGCATAAGGAAGGTACTGTGCGAAAATGAGGCGAAGACGGACTCTAGGGGGGCTCACACCCCCTGTAGGCGTGGCTAGCTGGGTGTAACATCCTAGCATTTAGGAGCTAACGAAGGGTAGATTTAGGAATATGGAATGTTGCATGCATCCATTTGTGAAAATGTGGGTAAAATTTTCTCCAAATAAAAACCTTAAGTGATCAATGTTTCTTTCATACTTTGAGATTAGGTTTAGTCTTAAAGGATGATAGTTATAAATTTTGAGATGATCTCTAAGAAGTTATGTGTTTTAAAATGAATTTGAATTTTAAACTTGAGTGTTTGAATTATAATTCAAATGAATTAGATATAAGTTTTGAATCTTAATTTAATTAAGAGATAAATATTACAACTTAAATTCTATTCAAAGAAAAACAATAATGAATATGAAACTTATTTCTTATCATCAATATATATAATCAAGTTATAAAATTATAACTTATTGCAATCATCCACACAATTCACAAAATCAAATATACAAAGAATAAGAATATTCTTAATTAATAATAATATAATCTTTATTACAATTGAATAAAATAAAGATTACAAAAATAATAAAAGAAAATTACAAAAGTATGAAGAAGATTACATTGGACTATTTACTAACTATTCTATATCTAAATCTAAACTAAATCTTCATATGTACATCTGTACCTGCAAGACAAAGACTAAATAAAAACAAAAGAAGGTTAGTGTTAGTATTATTTCTCTCAAACATGTCAGTGAAGTGCACTTGACAAATTCATTATTGAGAAATTTATAAAAAGGGGCAAGTTTCACCAATATGAAAGAATCCATCTTTCATAAATTCAAAGTCAGAAGTCAAATGACAGCCAAGAGGGACAAATCCACCAGCCAGGTAAAAGTAACCAGTTAAAAGTAAGCTTCCAAAATTCTGAACATATCCACAAGTGCACAGCAAGAACACAGGCACGACACACACCAACATGCATGTGGTGTGTTGTCGACCTCACAGAACGGCCGAATCTCACAAAACCACAAACACAGCCGTGGAGAGGCACCAGTGCATTACTCCACTGCACAACACACAAGAACATACAACCTAGATGTCAGCTTACCAAGCACATCATCCAAACCAAACCACCAAGGATCAACCAAACATCACCAGGATGGTGACATAAGGAGGGGGCTGGATCAGGTGGACAGCAAGATCAAGCCCAGGAGCTAGGAGGAGCAAATTAGCTCAAGATCAAGCACAGGAGTCTAGCAAAACCAGATCAAGATCATCACCAACTTACTCCACAATCATCAGATTTTGTGGTGAGTTTCATAAAACCTTCACATGATTTAATCATCTTATTTAGAGAAAAGCATGTGTTGTTTTATAAAACAACCCCTCAGAAAGCACCCAAGTGGGGTGAATCCATCATAGGGATTTCTGAAACTCTAAAGGCAAACAACAAAGAACCAGAATCCAACCAGAGCTCAGAGCAACATCCTTGCTCTGGTTGTCAAACTATATTTTACAATTCAATCATACATATACCTATGATCTATTTCTAGGCACATCCCTAAAGGAAGGGTAGCACCTTAGAAACAAATCTTTGGGATCCATAGATTGATCAAGCTCACTATCATTTTTTCCAAGCTTCGATTCAATAAAGAATAGCTGGTACCACTACCAGGACTATCTAGATGAACCAATTAGATAAGATTTGAATCCCTAAGCCTCAGACCAACATCATTGGTCTTCGGGAATTCAGAGAAGAGCATCTCTATTTATCTTATAAAGCCAAGATTGTCTTAAGCCTAAAACAACCCAAATAAATGGGTTAGAATCAAACTTGTGTGCCATACCATGATGGTGTCACAAGAACAATCCATTATGAATCAGGATAGACATTAAATCATCATAAATTCAGACAATCAACTTAACTAATCATTTTCCTGTTAACACATGAATCATAACTAGGATATTCCTATGATACACTTCACTGTTTGAGATCATCTCAAACCATACAGTAGTTCTAAGCCAACAGCACCAGGACAATGATTTCATCATGTCATAATCATGATCATAACCCAGAGATGACAGTGAAAACTTATCAAGTCACTGACTTAATTAAGCATGATTCCCAAGCAACTATATCATCTAAATCTGATGCAATCCAAACATCAAATCATCTAGTAAGCCACCAGAAACAACATAGAACATTTTAAGCAACAAGCCTCAAGCTAATAATCATTTAGCATGTGTACAGACCATCCAAACATGATTCAATTCATCCAGTACATGATCAATCACATAGCAGGAACCCTAAATGGATAATCATCCTAATCTGAATCAGACAGTAGCAAGAGAGGACACTGCCAGCATCTAGCATCGGATCAGTAAGCAAAGAGCACCAGGGGAGAGGAATCAAACTCACCGTAGGTCCTCGCTGGAGAATAGAAGAGGAAGAAGAGGGGCCGACAACCATGGCGGCATGGGGAGCACCCCAGAGGTGGAGCTGCAACCCGCACGGCGCCACTGCAGCGACCCTAATCATGCCTGGAGGTGCAGAGTATCACCTCGACGCACGACGACCACGGCAGCACCTGGATCCCTGCCAATCCCCAAACCCTAGGGTTCGGGACGGCATCGATCCATCACAGGAGAGCCCTAGGCTCGAATCCAATTGGATAGAACGAATGAGCGTCGTCTACAACCCCCAATTGCACCACAGCGGCGACCAGAACGGCCTACGGCGGCGGGAATCGCCGGTGGCGGCATCGCCAGCCACAGGGTCGGGGTCAGAGGAGGAGATGATGAACTCGAGGGAGACAGAGAGGCAGTGAGGAGTGGGCCGAGCTGGGCCAGACCCTTCGGGGTGGTCCTTTTGTCCAGGACTAATGGGCCACTAGGGCTCAATAAGTATAACTAGCCCAGAAACCTTTTCAGGCTTGTTTGAATAAAAAGGAAAAGACCAAAATACCCTTGGACTTAATAAAATTCTAGAAAATAAAATAAAAGTCCAAAAATTATAAATAAAATACTTTTGGATTCACAAAAATCCAATCTACCCAAATAAATTAAAATATAAAATTTTAGACATTTAAATTTTATTAGGAATTTTGTAAATTTTATATTCTTTATGGAATTTTACAAAATAATTGAAAGGTGATAAAATTATTTAAAATTCACTTTCATTATGTATTAATATTGTAGTATTTTTGAAAAATACTAAATAAATATTTAATAACAATTTTTAACGTATAATTGATAATTCCTAAAAGAATTATTAAATCAATAAAAGTCAAGTAAAAGGGAAATAAAAATAAAATAATTCAATATATGTTATAAATATTAAAAAAGTAATATTTATAAATCCTTTATTATTAAAAAGAACTTTTTATAATAATGGGGTAAATGCATATCAAGTTAAATGATGCATGACATTATTGCATAATCATTTTTGCTTCTTTAAATATTGTCCTTACCGGGCAATAATGATGTTTTTGTAGACATAGAAGCTCAAGGTCCAGTGCAAGCATCAGACTTCCCTACCTTGCCATCACAAGGCAAGTTCATCACTTGCTCATGTCCTTTGAAGAGTCTTTATCAAAGTATTTGCAAATTGTGTGTTATCATATATGCTATAAAAGAAAGAAAATATTATTTTCACAAATAAAGAAATTTTGATATCATCCTAAGTGATGATATGATGGAGCAATAGAACTTAGAGTTCTAATTGCAATAATGATGATCAAGTAGGGACTTAATAACCCCTGACATCAGTGATTCTAGCGCCGTATATTACGCGTTAGCCATGAGATTTGGAATGGGATAGAGAAGTCAGATGTATCTTCTTCCTCTTGCATGAAGCCGGATGTGCAGGTCGTGGCTGTTATCCTCGTAGCGTGCATATTAATTGGTAATTCGTAGAGGATATGCAGCATATGGGTGGGAACCCTCATTGTCCCACGATATTTCTAGCAACTAACGGTTTGTACAAACCATTGCCGTAATTCATTATGTGGGCATGGTGTACACCAAGGAGGCATGCGGGGTCGCGAAGGGGGTAGTGATTGTCTTGGACCAACTACTGGGCCCCACATCATGGAATTGTGGACGGGAAAGTACGCCCGGTTGTGCAACAAGGAGTTGATCTCTCATGGGTAAAGTAACGCACCTCTGCAGAGTGTAAGAACTGTAACTTTTTACTCCCTGCTCCGGGAAGGAGCTACGAACGCGAAAGGAAAGGAACTCCATGAAAGTTCTAGTCAACCTGTGAAGGCTGATTGTCATAGTTTTTCATAATAAAATCAATCTTTGAAGAAAGATTTACAAAACCTGCATAGTGCCAAGGATTTATAATCCGAGGTGGTAGTTAGAGCATCAAACTTCCCACCTTGCATATAATGAACTTGTTGGGTAACGCTGTTACTCATTCTTTTCTTTGATCC
This sequence comes from Avena atlantica, assembly GCA_910589765.1. Classification (NCBI taxonomy): domain Eukaryota; kingdom Viridiplantae; phylum Streptophyta; class Magnoliopsida; order Poales; family Poaceae; genus Avena; species Avena atlantica. The sequence goes on from OU342735.1 coordinate 419,457,596, forward strand.
CTTGCTTAGACTCTAAGGATCCCGAAGATGTGCCATTGTATGTAGCCGAATGTCAAGAAGATGTGTTCTATGAGGAAACTGATCTATCCGGAGGTGTTGAAGGAGTGGATTACGAGATCCGCTACGGTGTCGATGATAATGAGTCCAACTAAGTAATCCTAGTTAGTAGTGACCAATGGAGCCGAGCAGCATGAACTCTATAGAATAAGCTGCTGAGCACAACTCCTAATCGGAGTTGTTACTTTTAAATTCCGCTGAAACACTTTATATTTTGGTTTGTAAGTTGGATCTTTTGGAAGTCTTAAACTTCCGGTATTGTAATAATAATGTGTGTACTTTTGTAATATGGACTCGCAATGTTTCTGTTGTACCACTCTGAGGGATGTGATATTTACGGAACGGTGTTCTGTGGATGGCATGTCAACGACTATAGTGTACTACACATGCAGTGTTATGCTGGGTCACCGCACTGGGCCCGCGCCTAGGGTTGGTATGGCCCACCTGGCCTCCGTTTACTCCCCTGTTTCGTCTCGTAACCTTCCGTATGTAATAAAAACATCAAAAATATAAAAATATAAGGTTTTCACGAACCTTCAATTTTCACCACTTTTTACCTATTCAAAGACGGACTCTGCGGATTCCTTCTTTCCATCTACTGAAAATTCCTTTCATACAAGGCCTTACACAAACTTCATTGGCAACATTAGTGTATGCACAAACAATAAACCTTTAGGTGCACACTTCAACTGAAATCCATAAAAACAAAAGCTATTGTAGCAACTTCTTTCCAAAAGGCCAAAAAGAATCTGAAAGGGAATCAATATAAGAGGTAAATGCAAATGATGGCAGAAAGCTGTCAAAACAGACCAGCGAGTAAAGATTGATTTTTTAGGAAAACTTATGTTGCTCAAATTTGAAAGTGCAAAACTAATGAAAGTTGGATAACAACTTGGAGAACAAGCATAGAAAAATACAGCTCCATCCGTTGTACTGAGATCCTTCACGAATTTTTACAATGCAGCACAAAAATCTGTCCCAGGACAGCCACTTTTCACAACTCCTCTACTTCTCAAAAGTAGTTGATCTTGACACAAAAACCAAAACAAAAAGGACAAGGAGCGGTTATTAATGAGGTAATAACTTCCAAGACTCAACAAAACTATTGGGTTATCTCCCAAGAAGTACTTTTCTTTAATGCCTTTAAGTTAGGCTTGATAGTTTAAAAGATGCTCACATAGGAGATATAGATTTGAAGTGAAAGAGAGCATCAAGAAGCAAATATCCAACACATTTGAGTCTAATCCACTTCCTATGCAAGGGGGTCTCATGATAAAACAAATTATTGAAACAAAAAGCCACTAGCATAGGAAGACAAAACAAATGCAACTTCAAAGCTTTCAACATAAAGCGGGGAAACTTAATATTATTGAGATGCATAAAACCATGTTTCCCTCTCTCATAATAACTTTCAATAGCACTTTGAATAAAGTTGACAATATAATTGTCACAAGAAACAACTTTATCATCAGAATGAGCATACTTACAATCATCAAAAAGAGGTCTAAGGTCATAAACTGGATCAATAGAAGCAAGTTGTTCAACCCTGAAATCTTTATTAGGCAAACTATTTTCATAAGGAGCTTTAGCAAATTTGGAAAAGTTAAACTCATAAGAATCTCCATCAAACTTAGTTAAAACTTTCTCCTTTTTATAATCTATAATATCTCCACAAGTGTTCAAGAAAGGTCTACCAAAAATGTAAGACCCCACCTTTTAAAGGTAAAGGCCCCTGTGATTGCAATGCTAGTCCCTAGATCAAATGCTAGCATCCACAGTTTAAGATGAAGTACACAAATACAAAGGTTGTTATTACATCGTCATTCTAGAGATAACATAGTCTTTACAACTCAATAGCCCAAGGCTAGTACGTAGAGTTCATAACATAAAGGAAATAACTATAAGTCTTCATCTTCATGTGCCACAGGCAAGCACGTTGAGTGTAGACTCACAACTCTAATCTCCATCATAGTAACATGCAACCTCATAAGTTATAGCCATAGTGGGTCAATACAATTGGAATTGTATTGGCAAGTGATACCATAGTAGAATAGTAGTATCTAACATCTATATGAATTTGGCTAAGTGTAGCTTAGGCTTGCTTTGCTCAAAATATTTTTTCTTATCAGTTGAAAAACACTAAGTTTTTGTTTGTCAAAAACACCCAAGGAACCACCAATAGACATTGGTGAACCTTTACCCTTGTTCAATCACAAGTTTTTAACTTAGAAATTGGGATGAGGAAATCCTTGATTGCTTCAATGTCTTTGATGCTCAAATTGTCCGTTGCCGGGGACACGGCTAAGTACTTATGTTTTACCCTCTCGAGAGGTGGTGCACTTTGTTGGAGATATGCCCTAGAGGCAATAAAAAATGTAGTTATTATTATATCTTTGTGTTTATGATAAATGTTTACATTCATGCTATAATAGTATTAACAAGGAAACATTAATACTTGTGTGATTTGTAAACTTAATTTGAAGTCCCTAGTAAAGCCTCTATATAATACTAGCTTGTTGGTTAATAGATGATTGTGGTTTCCCTATCATGAACATTGAGATGTTATTAACAACAAGATCATATCGTTAGGAGAATGATATGGTGGACATACTCCTATAGATAAGCGTAGCATAAATATCAAGTCATTTTAATAGTTCAATTGCTATATGCTTTCTGATACATAGTAACCTAATTCCTTCGACCATGAGATCATGCATATCACCTTTACCGGATGGATGCTTTGATGACATCAAACACCACACCGTAACTGGGTGGCTATAAAGGTGGCATTGAGTGTTCGGAAAGTATTGGTTGAAACACATGGATCAAGAGTGGGATTTGTCCATCCATATGACGGATAGATATACTCTAGGCCCTCTCGGTGAAATGTCATCCAATTAGCTTGCAAGCATGTGACTGGCTCACAAGGGATCACATATCACGGGAACGAGAAAAGAGTACTTATCGGTAACGAGGTTGAACTAGGTATACAGAGATACCGACGATCAAAACCTCGGATAAGTAAACTATCGTGAGACAAAGGGAAATTGGTATCGTATATAAGTGGTTCATTCGATCGCAAAGTAATCATAGAAATATGTGGGAGCCATATGAATTTCCAGATTCCTCTATTGGTTATTGATCGGAGAAGTGTCTCGATCATGTCCGCATAATTCACGAACCGTAGGGAGACACACTTAAGGATTCGACGTTGTTTGAGAAGTTATGGAATGATGAGAAAGAATCCGAATGTTGTTCGGAGTCTCGAATGGGATTCAGGATATCACGAGGAGATCCGGAATGGTCCGGAGAATAAGATTCATATAAGGAAAGTCCCGTTTCAGAGTTGGAGAATGGTTCCGGTGTTTTCATCGGGAATGTTCTAGAAGGTTCCGGAATGTCCGGCACTCCGGAGGGGAAGGGTACATGAATGTGTTATATCAAGTTGGTATGATTGCATCATGTACTAAGTGTCATCGCTGAACAAAATAGAGGATTAAATCAAATCCTAGTTTGAAAAGTCAAACGGCTAGTTTGAAAGTCAAACGGCTATTTTTGGGAAGTGGAAAAGGAGGAGGAAACCGAGTTGGGGAGGAGTCCCTCCTCCCCACCGCCGGCGCACCACCAAGCCGAGTTGGGGAGGGACTCCCCTCCCTCCCCTTGGCCGCCCGGCCCCTCCACCTATATAAGTAGGGGCAGGGCTCCCTCCCAGAGAGACACAAGATCCTCTCCTCCAAACCCTAGTATCAAGCCGCCGCCGCCTCCATAGCCGCCGCCGGCCCTAGGGCAAACCGCCGCCGCCTAGATAAACCCTAGCCGCCGGCTTGCCCCTCCTCGGCGTGTCTAAACTCTAGATCATCGAGGGACTCTCTCATACACCACCATACTCGCTCTGGCTTAAGGCGAAGCCCTGCGAGATCTCCCCTCTACTTCCGGTACCACGCCATTGTGCTGCCGGAATCACGAGGATAGTGCTACAACCTCCACTGCCTACTGGAACAAGGGAGAGGAAGGTCTTCATCGAGTACCGAACGTGTGACCGACTGCGGGAGCGCTGCCGGAACGCAGCACCGGAAGGATCGTCTATGCGATCTTGAGATCGGGAAGAGTACGACTACATCACCCACGAGAATCCGCTCTCGTTAAAAACTTTGGAATCTTCGAGGGTGAGTTATTCTATCGACTCGTTGCTACAATCTAGTAGATAGATCTTGGCTTGTTTGTTTGTATGCGGTAGAATTTTTTTGTTTTCCATGCTACGAATCCCTACAGTGGTATCAGAGCCGTGTCTATATGTAGATCTGTTGCACGAGTAGAACACAATGGTCATTGTGGGCGTTGATGCTTTTATTATCGATTGCTTCTTGTGTACTTTGCATATTGCGGTATGTTGGGATGAAGCGGCCCGGGCTAACCTTACATGACATCGTTCATGAGACTTTCTCCATGCTTGACATGCAACTTGTATTGCATAAGTGGCTTTGCGGGTGCCTGTTTCTCCTAGCATAGTTAAGATTCAATTTACAACGGGTGATTGACAATGCTAGTATCAATGTTGTGGTTCTTGTTCGTAAGTTAGAACGACACTTACTGAAAGCCCCAAACCACGTAAAATATGCAAAGAAAGTAGAGGCGTCTAACTTTGTTTTGCAGGGGTGTGCAGTGATGTGATATGGCCATGATTGTGATTATATTTGATGTATGCAATGTTCCTTATTGTAAGTTGGCAACCGGCAGGAGCCATATGGTTGTCTTTAAATTTTGTTAAGACCCGCGTGTCTATTCAAAGTAGTTGTAATAGTTGAAGCCGGTGGATGACAACCATGGAGAAGCGTCATTGACCTTGATGCAATGCCGGTGATGATGGAGATCATGTTCGTGCTAGAAGATGGAGATCGGAAGCACAAAGAAGAAAGGCCATATCATATCACATATTATGAATTGCATGTGATGTTAATCCTTTATGCATCTTGTATTGCTTAGTAGACGACGGTAGCATTATAAGATGATCCCTCATGCACATGAATTTCAAATCATAAAGTGTTCACCCTTAGTTAGCACCGTTGCTAAAGCTTGTTGTTTCGAAGCACCACGTGATGATCGGGTGTGTTAGATTCCGCAAGTGTATACAACGTGAGCAAGCCAGATTTGCTCATGCGGAAACTAAGGTTTGATCTTGACGAGCCTAGCATGTACAGACATGGTCTCGGAACACGGATCACCGAAAGGTAAAGCATGAATCATATAGTAGATATGATGAACATGTCGATTGTTCGCCATTGAAACTATATCAGCTCTCGTGATGATCGGTGTTGCTGTGGTGGATTTGGTTCATGTGATCACTAAAACAATGTGAGGGATATTGTTTTGAGTGGGAGTTCACCTAGATTAATTTTATTATTAATTTGAACTCAATTTGTCATAAACTTAGTCTAAACTATTGCAAATATGTTGTAGATCTATGGCAGCCCCTACCATCAATTTTAATGCGTTCCTAGAGAAAGAAAAGTTGAAAGACAATGGAAGCAACTTCGCGGATTGGTTCCGCAATTTGAGGATTGTCCTCACAGCTGGTAATTTGACCTATGTGTTGGATGCACCGCTAGGTGACCCACCTGCAGCTGATGCTGCCGATGAAGTAAAGAATGTTTACATCACTCGGAAGACTCAGTACTCCACAGTTCAGTGTGCTATCTTGTATGGTTTAGAATCGGAGCTTCAGAAAAGGTTTGAGAATTCAGACCCATATGATATTGTCGAGGATCTCAAATTGATCTTAGAGACTCATGCGGAAATTGAAAGCTATGAGGCTTCTGAAAAGTTCTTTAACTGCAAGATGGAAGAGGGCAGCTCCGTCAGTGAGCATGTGCTTAAGATGTCTGGGCACGCAAACAAACTTCAAAGCTTGGGTATTGTGATTCCTAATGCTTTGGGGATTTACCGTGTCCTCCAATCACTACCACCAAGTGTAAGATCCCTCCTTTGTAAAGGAAAAGGATCCCTGTGATTGCAATGCTAGTCCCTGGATCATTGCTAGCATCCACAGTTTAAGATGAAGTACACAGATACAAAGGTCATTTATTACATCCATTCCAGAGATAAAACATAGTCTTTTACAACTCAAGGCCACAGGCCTAATACAAGAGTTTTGGAATAAGTAAATAAACATAAGTCTTCATCTTCATGTGCCACAGGCAAGCATGTTGAGTGTAGACTCATGACACCTAATCATCATCGGAGTAACCTGCAACATCACAAGTTACAGCCATAGTGGGTCAATACTTTGGAATAGTATTGGCAAGTGATACCTTAGTAAATTTTAAGTGGACTATATTACTATATGCATTTGGCTAAGTGTAGCTTGGCTTGCTTTGCTCAAAATAGGTTTTTCCTATTAGTTGAAATCGCTAAGTTTTTCTTTGTCAAAAACTTTCCCAAGAAACCACCAATAGACATTGGGGTCCTTCACCCTTGTTCACCCACAAGTTTTTACTTAGAAGTTGGAGTGATGAGATTCTTGATAGCTTCCATGTCTTGATGCTCAAGTTGTCCATTGCCATGGACTTGGCTAAGTACTTAGATTTTCCATCTGCAGAGGTTGTGCACTTTCCCCACCAGACTTGGTTTCCCAAGACAGGACCTTTCAGAAGCCTTTCCTTAGACCAAATGGACGCGCTCCAACCTATCATTCCCACTACCACCAACTATCCAAATGGCTAAGTTCTAGCAACTTATGTGATCCAGGTAGAGCCCATATTGCCAAGTGGCTGCACTATAAGCTTCTCAACACTTGGCCTCTAAAATCCCTTTGTGCCTGGGTGGCATACCACAAGTGAGGTACACAAGGTAAACCATGTCCATGGGCCTTGTGTAACCACTCAACCAAAAACCACCATTCAAGTCCCATTCCACCCAGGAGGTTCATTGACTTAGTTGTTTTATTAAGAAAACATAAGTCCAAAGACTTAGAAATATTTTCATCATAGCATGTAAATACTTTACCAACCCTTGTTTGCTACTATATAGGCTAAGCATGGCATAGTAACTTAACTTAGGAAATTTCCTAGCAATTCTACAACTACTTAGGATTTCCCCAACATAGCATTTGGCAAAAAGTAACATGCAAGACTTAGCAAAACATTTCTAATGCTTATACAAAATATAGGGATGAAATAATCATGAAGTACCACTTGCCTTGGTAATGGGGAGAGTAGCACTCTTCACAATCACAGTCACTAGCACCAAAGTCTACACAAAAATGGTAGTACACATTTTACACACAATTCATATACAACCATAAATATATGCATGGATGCAAAAGAAAATGCTAAGTGATGATTTTTGAAACCCAACCATGCAAGTGCATAGCATTGAACTATAAACAAGTCAAAAACTTGCTAAACCAAGTTTATTTTACACTTAAACAATTTTCCAAACATATTCTACACTCAAAAATAGCCTTAAACAAGTTACTGCAATTAAAGTCACTTTAACAGAAACTTTTTACTAAACACATTGCAGATTCAGAAAGGGCTTGTCTCCCTGATTCCAACGGTATAAAATTTGCAAAAATCTAACGTGGGAATCAAAAGTTATAGCTATTTCAATTTTGGATCAAAATCTGATTTCAAATCTGTTTTTGAATCTAACCCTAGCCACGTGTCTTAACCCTACTGGCGTGTACCGGTTCGGACGGATCGAGCTCTGTGGGCCGTAGGATCTAAGTTATATCTGGCGGCTCAGATGCGCGCTTACCTCTTCGCTTAAGTTCTAATCTCAGCCGCAGGATCTGCAACTAACGCTCCTAATCGCTTTGACCATATACGAGCGGCGCTAGCGGCGGCGACTGGCGGCGGCGCATCTAACAGCGGTGGCGCTGGCATTCTAGGTCGTGCGGGTGTGGGGGAAGTGGCTTACCAGATCCGCAGGAGGCTGCTGATGCTCAAGGTGGCGTTGGCTCGGGAAGGGGCGCACGGGCACGGTCACTAGGGCTCGTCAGAGTTGCGGGCGGCGTCTGTCACTTGCAGTCGAGGTTGTTGCCGAGGTTTGGCGTCGCCCTAGCACAAACCAGAGGGATCAGGAGATGCACAATACGCAGGCGAACACTCTCGTATGAAAGAGGGGGCAAGGGGCGCTCAGGTTTTACCTCAATTGGTCGCCGGAGTCTAGCGGCGGCGCAGGTGGTTGCAGGCACGAACGGGGATGACGGCCTGGGTCACAAGAATGCAAACGAAGGGTATCAGGGGGTGCGCGAGATCAAGCTGGTTGCAGTGGTTTGAACGAGAGAGAGGGGGACGGTCGAGGCTTACCGGAATTAGTCGCCGGAGCCGTCAGTACTGCGGTGCTTCGAACACAAATGCGCGCAGCCTGGTGGCGGAGTGAGCGAGGAGAGTGGGAGGAAATGATCGTGGTGCAGAGGGGATTAAATAGGCCCAAGCGTGACAGGAAACGCTTGCGTCATCAAGGCTAATTACGCCGCGCCATTACCGGCATTGACAACAGTGGCGACGTGGTCTGCGGGCGCCGTTTGGGGAAGAAGAGGGTGACGTGGAGAGGGCCCGCTTGTCAGCGAAACGCGCAGAGAGGAGGTGGGGTCTGGTTGTCAGCGACTGCTTTGGGTGCGCTTGCGCGTGTGAGAGAGAGAGAGGAAGGCCGGGTGGGCTAGTTGGGCCAGTTCTATTGCTGGGCTAGAATAGTGGCGCCTGGCCCTTTTCTTTTCGTTTGTCCTTTTCTTTTTCTGTTTTTAATTTTCAGGAAAGGTTTTCAAATGAAATCAAGTCTCATTTGAATTCAAATAAATTTGGGGTTTTTGCAGGGTGCAATAGTCTCAAATACTAGGCATGAAATCATGTGGTTGTTTTGCAAGGCTTGGTCACTCTTGGAGAAACAAAATATCAGAAGCTTTTGCTCTTGATTTGCAAATGTTTGAAAAATGGTTTTTGAACCATTTCCATTTTGTAAAACTTGGTTCAAATTTCCACACTCAATCCATTCAACAAAGGAGACAAGCAATCTAGGTTTAAAACATTCAAACTCTCAAATGGGGATGGCCATTTTGATTTTTGCTTGCTTACATAAAATGATAGCACTATGTGCTTCTGTTTTTCTGAAATGAGTTTTGAAATTGATCTCAATTCTATATGCATGCATGAATGATATGCAAACTTTGAAATCATGATTTTAGGGATGTTACTCCAAGTTACAAGAACTTTGTGATGAACTACAACATGCAAAACATGAACAAGACGTTGCCAGAACTCTTTGCCATGTTGAAATCTGCAGAAGTGGAGATCAAGAAAGAGCACCAAGTGTTGTTGGTCAATAAGACCACCAAATTCAAGAAAGGCAAGTCTAAGCAGAAGGGACACTTCAAGAAGGGTGGTAAGAAAGTTTCCACGCCGACGAAGAAGACCAAGGCTGGACCTAAGCCTGATACTGAGTGCTTTTACTGCAAGGGAGAAGGTCACTGGAAGCGGAATTGCCCAAAGTACTTGGCGGATTTGAAGAACGGCAACATCAAGAAGAAAGGTATATCTGATATACATGTTATTGATGTGTATCTCACTAGTACTCATAGTAGTGCCTGGGTATTTGATACTGGTTCGGTTGCTCATATTTGTAACTCGAAACAGGTGTTGCGGAATAAACGGAAGCTAGCGAAGAACGAGGTGACGATGCGCATGGGAAACGGATCAAAGGTTGATGTGATCGCGGTCGGCACGCTACCTCTTCATCTACCATCGGGATTAGTTTTATACTTAAATAATTGTTATTTGGTGCCTGCGTTGAGCATGAACATCATATCGGGATCTTGTTTATTGCGAGACGGTTACTTGTTTAAGTCCGAGAATAATGGTTGTTCGATTTATATGAGTAGTATGTTTTATGCACATGCACCTTTGATAGATGGTCTATTCTTGTTGAATCTCGATAGTGGAAATACACATATTAATAACATTGAGGCTAAACGTTTGAAATCGAGCGATAACTTGACCTATATGTGGCACTGTCGTCTTGGTCACATTGCAGTGAAGCGTATGAAGAAACTCTATTCCGATGGACTTCTTGAATCACTTGATTTCGAATCACTTGAAAGATGCGAAGCATGTCTGATGGGTAAAATGACTAAGACTCCATTCTCTGGTATGATGGAGCGAGCTACGGACTTATTGGAAATCATACATACCGATGTGTGTGGTCCAATGAGTGTAGCATCGCGCGGTGGTTATCGTTATGTTCTTACCTTCACGGATGACTTGAGTAGATATGGGTATATCTATTTCATGAAACATAAGTCCGAAACTTTCGAGAAGTTTAAGGAATTTCAAAGTGAGGTAGAGAATCAACGTAACACGAAGATTTAATTTCTACGTTCTAATCGTGGAGGTGAATATCTAAGTTACGAGTTTGGCGAGCATTTGAAGAAATGCGGAATACTTTCACAATTGACACCGCCGGGAACACCACAGCGTAATGGTGTGTCTGAACGTCGTAATCGAACTCTCTTAGATATGGTTCGTTCTATGATGTCACTTACAGATTTACCGCTATCATTTTGGGGTTATGCATTAGAAACAGCCGCATTCACTTTAAATAGGGCACCATCTAAATCCGTTGAAACGACACCGTATGAATTATGGTTTGGGAAGAAACCTAGATTGTCCTTCCTTAAAGTTTGGGGATGCGAAGCCTATGTAAAGAAGTTACAGCCGGACAAGCTTGAACCCAAAGCAGAAAAATGCGTCTTCATAGGATACCCGAAGGAAACTATTGGGTATACCTTCTATCATAGATCCGAAGGCAAAATCTTCGTTGCCAAGAATGGATCCTTTCTAGAGAAGGAATTTCTCTCGAAAGAAGTGACTGGAAGGAAAGTAGAACTCGACGAGGTTGTCGAACCTTCTCTCGATATTGCGAGTAGCGCAGCACTGGAAGAAGTTCCTGTGGTGCCTGCACCAATTAGAGAGGAAGCTAATGATGATGATCATGAAACTTTGGCTGAAGTTGCTACAGAGCCTTGCAGGTCAACGAGAACTCGTACCACTCCAGATTGGTATGATCCCGTTATGAGTGTCATGTTGGTGGACAACACCGATGACCCTGAGACATATGAGGAAGCGATGATGAGCCCAGATTCCAATAAATGGCAAGAAGCCATGAAATCCGAGATTGGATCCATGTACGAAAACCAAGTATGGACTTTGGTGGACTTACCGGATGGCCGGAAGGCTGTCGAGAACAAATGGATTTTCAAGAAGAAAACAGATGCTGATGGTAATGTTACTGTCTGTAAAGCTCGACTTGTCGCAAAAGGGTTTCGACAAATTCAAGGAGTTGACTACGATGAGACTTTCTCACCAGTAGCGAGGATAAAGTCTGTGAGGATTATGTTAGCAATCGCTGCATATTATGATTATGAGATATGGCAGATGGATGTCAAAACAGCATTCCTCAATGGAGACATTGATGAAGAGTTGTATATGATGCAACCCAAAGGTTTTGTCGATCCTAAAGATGCTAACAAGGTATGCAAACTTCAACGATCCATCTATGGATTGAAGCAAGCATCCCGAAGTTGGAATCAACGTTTTGATAAGGTGATCAAAAGTTTTGGTTTTATACAAACTTATGGAGAAGCTTGTATTTACAAGAAAGTTAGTGGGAGCTCTGTAGCATTCTTAATACTATATGTAGATGACATATTGTTGATTGGGAATGATGTAGACCTTCTTAATAGTGTCAAGGAATATTTGAATAATAGTTTTCAATGAAGGATCTTGGCGAAGCAGCTTACATATTAGGCATAAAGATTTATAGAGATAGATCGAGACGCCAAATATCATTGTCACAAAGTACATATTTGGACAAAGTTCTAAAGAGGTTTGGAATGGAAGATAGCAAGAAAGGGTTCTTGCCCATGTTGCCCAATACGACCTTGAGTAAAACTCAAAGTCCGACATCGGCAGAAGATAGAGAAAGGATGAGTAAGACTCCCTATGCCTCAGCCATAGGATCTCTAATGTATGCCATGCTATGTACTAGACCCGACATTGCATATGCTGTTAGTTTAACTAGCAGATATCAAAGTGATCCAGGAGTGGATCATTGGACAGCAGTCAAAAACATCCTTAAGTACTTGAGAAGAACTAAGGATATGGTTCTTTCTTATGGAGGTGATGAACAGATCGTTGTTAATGGTTACACCGATGCTAGTTGGAACACCGATCCGGATGATTCTAAATCACAATCTGGATACGTATTTATTTTGAATGGTGCAGCAGTTAGCTGGAGGAGTGCAAAGCAAATCGTTGTGGCAAGATCTTCAACTGAATCGGAATACATGGCTGCTTAGGAGGCTTCACAAGAAGCGATATGGATGAAAGAGTTCATTACAGAGCTGGGTGTGGTTCCTAGTGCGATGGACCCAATGTCTATCTATTGTGATAACATGGGCGCCATAGCCAATGCGCAAGAACCAAGGTCACACAAGAAGCTGAAGCACATCAAGATACGTTTTCACGCTATTTGAGAACATATCCAAGATGGGGATATAAAGATTTGCAAAGTACACACAGATCTGAATGTGGCGGATCTGTTGACTAAACCTCTCCGAGGGCAAAACATGACCAGCACCAAACTGCCATGGGTGTTCGGTATATTACCATGTAATCTAGATTAGATGACTCTAGTGCAAGTGGGAGACTGTTGGAGATATGCCCTAGAGGCAATAATAAATGTAGTTATTATTATATCTTTGTGTTTATGATAAATGTTTACATTCATGCTATAATAGTATTAACAAGGAAACATTAATACTTGTGTGATTTGTAAACTTAATTTGAAGTCCCTAGTAAAGCCTCTATATAATACTAGCTTGTTGGTTAATAGATGATTGTGGTTTCCCTATCATGAACATTGAGATGTTATTAACAACAAGATCATATCGTTAGGAGAATGATATGGTGGACATACTCCTATAGATAAGCGTAGCATAAAGATCAAGGCATTTTAATAGTTTAATTGCTATATGCTTTCTGATACATAGTAACCTAATTCCTTCGACCATGAGATCATGCATATCACCTTTACCGGATGGATGCTTTGATGACATCAAACACCACACCGTAACTGGGTGGCTATAAAGGTGGCATTGAGTGTTCGGAAAGTATTGGTTGAAACACATGGATCAAGAGTGGGATTTGTCCATCCATATGACGGATAGATATACTCTGGGCCCTCTCGGTGAAATGTCATCCAATTAGCTTGCAAGCATGTGACTGGCTCACAAGGGATCACATATCACGGGAACAAGAAAAGAGTACTTATCGGTAACGAGGTTGAACTAGGTATACAGAGATACCGACGATCAAAACCTCGGATAAGTAAACTATCGTGAGACAAAGGGAAATTGGTATCGTATGTAAGTGGTTCATTCGATCGCAAAGTAATCGTAGAAATATGTGGGAGCCATATGAATTTCCAGATTCCTCTATTGGTTATTGATCGGAGAAGTGTCTCGATCATGTCCGCATAATTCACGAACCGTAGGGAGACACACTTAAGGATTCGACGTTGTTTGAGAAGTTATGTAATGATGAGAAAGAATCTGAATGTTGTTCGGAGTCTCGAATGGGATTCGGGATATCACGAGGAGATCCGGAATGGTCCGGAGAATAAGATTCATATAAGGAAAGTCCCGTTTCGGAGTTGGAGAATGGTTCCGGTGTTTTCATCCGGAATGTTCTAGAAGGTTCCGGAATGTCCGGCACTCCGTAGGGAAGGGTACATGAATGTGTTAGATCAAGTTGGTATGATTGCATCATGTACTAAGTGTCATCGCTGAACAAAATAGAGGATTAAATCAAATCCTAGTTTGAAAAGTCAAACGGCTAGTTTGAAAGTCAAACGGCTATTTTTGGGAAGTGGAAAAGGAGGAGGAAACCGAGTTGGGGAGGAGTCCCTCCTCCCCACCGCCGGCGCACCACCAAGCCGAGTTGGGGAGGGACTCCCCTCCCTCCCCTTGGCCGGCCGGCCCCTCCACCTATATAAGGAGGGGCAGGGCTCCCTCCTAGAGAGACACAAGATCCTCTCCTCCAAACCCTAGTACCAAGCCGCCGCCGGCCCTAGGGCAAACCGCCGCCGCCGCCTAGCTAAACCCTAGCTGCCGGCCTGCCCCTCCTCGGCGTGTCTAAACTCTAGATCGTCGAGGGACTCTCTCATACAACACCATACTCGCTCCGGCTTAAGGCGAAGCCCTGCGAGATCTCCCCTCTACTTCCGGTACCACGCCGTTGTGCTGCCGGAATCACGAGGATAGTGCTACAACCTCCGCTGCCTGCTGGAACAAGGGAGAGGAAGGTCTTCGTCGAGTACCGAACGTGTGACCGACTGTGGGAGCGCTGCCGGAACGCAGTGCCGGAAGGATCGTCTACGCGATCTTGAGATCGGGAAGAGTACGACTACATCACCCATGAGAATTCGCTCTCGTTAAACACTTTGGAATCTTCGAGGGTGAGTTATTCTATCGACTCGTTGCTACAATCTAGTAGATAGATCTTAGCTTGTTTGTTTGTATGCGGTAGAAATTTTTTGTTTTCCATGCTACGAATCCCCACACACTTTCCCCACAAGACTCGACATGCATCGAGACGATACCTTTCCAAAGCATTCCCTTAGACCACCATGGACGCGTTCCATCCTATCACCCTACCACCAACCGTCCATCTGGCTAAGTTCTTGCAACCTATGTGGTCAAGGCAGAGCCCATATGCCATGTGGTTGCACTATAAGCTTCTCAACACTAAACATCTTAAATCCCTTTGTTCTTGGGTGGCCATCCACAAGTGTGATACACAAGGTAAACCATAGACATGGTCCTTGTGTAACCACTCAACATAAACCAATCTTTCCATTCCACCCAGGTGATTCGTTCACTTAGTTGTTTTATTAATCAAAAACACAAGTCATAGACTTAGCAAAATTTCATAGCATGAATATTCCACCCTTGTTTTCTACTAGCTAGGCTAAGCATGATAATATAATCAACTTTCTTAACTTAGGAAAATCTACTAAGACTAATACTACTAGGATTTCCCAAGGCATAGCATCGTATATACTTAGAAAAAATCTCCATGCAAGTCCTACTCAAAATATCACTAATGCATAGTCAAAATAATAGGACAAAATATATGAAGCACCACTTGCCTTGATATTGGGGGAGTAGCAACAGTCCTCACAATCACAATCACCACTATAACCAAAATCTACACATAAAATCATAACACCAATTCATATTCAAATATTCAAACAAAATTATATGAATGCATGCAAATGCAATGGAACGATTTTTCTACACAAACAAGTCAAAACAAATAGTACTGAACTCAAAGTAATCTATCTAAAGTCTAAACAAACGCAAGTTTGCTTTAAAACAAATTTCTAAACATTTTATATAGTCAAAATAGGAATATAATTGGTTCTACAAATAATCCTATATTTTCAGAATAAAAATACTAATTCAGGGCTACATAAGTGTAGGGCTTAATTTTCTGAATCCAAAGATATATTATTTGCAATTTTTTGACAAACAGATCAAAAGATATGAATTTTACAAGTTAAATCAACTAATAGGTTCAAAAACAGATTTTAAATCAAACAAGCAGACACGTGGCTGCGCCTGATTGGTTGATACCGTTTTGCTCAGGATCACCCTTCCACTCCATTGGATCAATTCAGATCCAACGAGCCAGATCTAAACAAAACGGTTCACTAAAATCTAATCTACAACGCACGATTTAGATCTAACGGCCCTGGATCAAGCGACCATACGCGAGCGGCGCTGATTGCGCTGGCGGCAGCGCTACCACCGGCGACATTCCGGCGATTCCAGAGGGGGTTGGGGGTAGTGTTGTGGCTTAGCAGCGTCGCGCGGATGCGAGGATGCTCAAGGTGGTCTTGGTTTGGACAGGGGTGTGCTGCTGCGGTCGTGGGAGCTTGCCGGAAACCTTACTGGCGTTGGGTGGTTGATGTTGGAGACAACGGCGATGACCTAGGTCACCATAGGGCAAACGAGTGGCATCAGTGGATGCTCAAAGACACGACACACAAAATGGTTTGATCTAGAAGGCAAGGGGCGTGCGTGTTTTACCAGAATTGCTCGCCGAAGTCGTGGTCGGCGTCGGGTGCTCGCAGGGGTTGATGAGGCCGACGTTCTAGGTCACAAGCAGACAAACAGAAAGCATGAAAAGAAGCGCAAGAGGGTGGCGAGCACGACAGGGTGAACCAGAAGGCACGGGGTGGACGGAGCTCACTATAATCGCTCGCCGGAGGCGCTTGGGTCCAAGGTGGTGCAAGTTTGATTGTGGGCAGCCTGGGGGCGCTTAGATGGTGGCGAGTGAGGGGAAATGACCACGACGGGGTGGTGTTTAAGTAGCTAGAGCAAGGGCGGCAATCACGCGGCGAATCAATGGAATTTAACCGGATTAATTGTGGCAGAGATGGGGAGGAAACGGGCGGCGACTGCGTCGTCTGCACGCGGGGTTTGGGGACGAAGGGGTGAGTTGGTACCGGTCCCAGTGGTCAGCGAGGGTGTGGCGTGCGCGGGTGAGAAAAGAAAGAGAGAGAGAAGAGACCCGGGTGGGCTAGATGGGCCGCTAGTGCTGCTAGGCCGAATAGCTAGCGCAGGTTTTTATTTTTTTCTTTGCCCTTTTTCTTTTCTGTTTTCAGGAATGAATTTGAAACCCTAATTCAAAATTGTTTGAATTCAAACCTTTTCTAGATTTTTGTACTGTGAATCTTGCATTCAAAAGTTTGATAAACAAATATGTTCACTCAAAAACACTTTGGTCTTTTGAAAATAAAAATAAAACCATGTCCCATATGTATATAATAAAAAGGGCATAATAATGGTTTTATTTGGTTTCAAACTTTGAATTTTTTATGCAAACTCTAAATGCTATGATGATATTAATGCAACATGATTTTGCATTTGATGAAATTTGGGATGTTACAAAAAATGATAGGACAAGTTTTACTAGCTGCTGAACTAAGCACTAGAAAATCAGCAGGATACTTAATCTTACCGCAGAGAACCTCCACATCTCTTACAGTACCAATAGGGAAAATTGTCTCTCTATTAGCAAGGTGAATAACCACATCAATGTCCTCAAGTTCACAAGGACCAATTTCATGCATAATTTCCCTATAAAGCTCATAAGGAATAGCACTAGAACTAGCACCAATATCACATAAACCATAGTAGCAATGATCACCAATTCTAACAGAAAGCACATGGACACTAGTTTTGTTAGCTTTACTAGGATAAGAGACAATATTAGAAGCGTCTTCACAGAAGACAATATGCTCATCCTCTATATTTTTAGTGACAAGATCTTTCACAATATCTACCACAAGTTCATTGTTTATTTGCTCATCAGGTTACATAGCTTTCTTTGTACCTTTGTTATTCACACTAATTATCATAGAATACTCCTTTACCTTAGCTGGGAAAGGTGTTTTCTCAACATAAGATTTAGGCAAAGTATGATTAATAGTACAAACTTCAATGCTATCAGGAACATGGATGACAATATCTTTATAAGGAGCATGGTACTTGTCCCACTCCTTTTTGGGAATTTCAATATAAGCTTTCTTTAAAACATTTTTCAAGAACTTGAGAATCAAGACCATACTCAGTACTAATATCGAAGTCATCAGTTCCCATAAAATATTTAATGCATTCATAACCATAGTTTATACCTGACTTTCTTCCTTTGTCATTCTCCCATGCTTCAGTGTTCTCTTGAATACAGTCTAGGTTATCCCATTTAGCTTCTTCCTTCATATGTGTGAATGATTTAGCACAAGAAGCAACTAGTAAATCTTTATCATGAAGAGAAAGCCTTGCATAAAATTTATTGATAATAATATTGTAAGAGAGTTCTTGAATAGGACATTTGAGCATTAGTAACTTCAATCTCCCCCAAGCTTGAGTTGTACACTCTCCATCACGAGGCCAAAACTTATATATTAGATTCCTATCCTTATGAATCTCACCGGGAGGATAGAATTTAGAATAAAAGAGAGGTACTATTTCCACCCATTCCATAGATTGTCCATTTTTAAGCAGCTTATACCATTCTTCAGTTCTTCCTTTCAATGATATAGAGAGTAACTTCTTCTTCACCTGTTCAGTTGTGATACCTGCACACTTAAACAACCCGCATAATTCATGGATAAAAAGCAAATGATCACCGGGATGGACAGTTTCATCCCCTAAATAATAATTATACATAACACGATCAACAATACTTGTAGGTATCTTAAAAGGATATATCTCAATAGGTGGTGGTTCATCTACTACCCTAATAGTGGTAGTAGTTTTCCCAAATAGAAAACCAAGTGGGTTATCCATATTGGAAACAAAGTAACAAACAGAAATAAAAAACAATACTCACCGTAGAAGTTTCCTTTACCAGTTACACTCTTCAATAACGCTTCACTCCCCGGCAATGGCGCCAGAAAATAGTCTTGAGGACCCACAAGTATAGGAGGTGTATCGTAGTACTTTCGATAAATAGGAGTGTCGATCCCAACGAGGAGCAGAAGGTGTTGACTAGTGGTATGGAGCAGGAAATCTCTGTAAATACTTAGCGAACGGATTTTTAGGGGTTTTCTCATAAAGCAAAGAAATAAAGTGCAAGTAAATAAAATAGCAAACAATTGCAGCAAGTGGCCCAATCTTTCTTAGCAAAGGACAAGCCGGTGGAAATACTAATGAGGACCAAATGTTCTCGAGAACACATATGAATTCTGTCAAGTTCTTTCACTTCATATAGCTGAGTAGTCTTCTTTGGTTCTATAAGTGTTGTGTGGGTGAACCTATGCTAATGTACCGACCTTACTTCGACTAATACATACTTGTGATTAAACCCCTTGGAAGCATCCGTAACTACAAGAAAGCAATTAAGGTATAAACCTAACCACAACCTTAAACTCTAAGATCCTACACTCCCCTATGTAATGGTTTCCTAACGGGGGTTCAGGTTTCTGTCACTCCGGCAACCCCACAATTAGTAGCCAAATACACAATGCATTCCCCTAGGCCCATAAATGGTGAAGTATCATGTAGTCGATGTTCACATGACACCACTAAAATAATAGCACCACAACTTAAATATTAAACCGTTGAATAATACCTCAACACAATTCCACTACTAACAACATGACTTCTCCCATGTCCTCAAGAACTAAATGAACTACTCACAAGACATCATATGGATCAAGATCAAAGATTATATGATGATGGATAACAATCTAAACATAAACAATAATCCAATGGTTCCACTCACAAGCATCAACTACAATAGTAATCAACGCCGGAAAAGTTTCCCCTAAGAACTATGCAAGATTCAACACAATTGTTACAACAGGATGGAGTGATGATGATGGTGCCGGTGTAGATGATGATGATGATCCCAATGAATTCTATCTTGATGATGGTGTTGATGGCGATGATCTCCCCTCTCCGGGAAGAAATTTCCCCGGTAGAAATCTGTCTGCTGGAGAGCTCTTTCTCTCTCGGTGTTTTTTGCCCCGCAGAGGCGGCAGAATCTTTCTATGGTCGCTCTCCCATGTATTAAGGTTCCGAGGAGAAGATATAGGCGAGAGGGCGGAGCCAGAGGTGGGCCACAACCCCTGTAGGTGCGGCCTAGGATGGCCCGCGCCTGGGGGTGTGTGGACCCCCTGTGGCCCAACTCCACCTCCCCTTCTGGCATTCTTTGTCTTTTGGGAAAATAGGATTTTCTGTAGTTTTTTTGATATTTTTCTGATCTTCGCGAAATTGCATCAAAACACCACTTTTTGACTCCAGCAGTTCATCCTCCAAGAATCATCCAACATGCAAAAATAGATGAAAAGACATAAGTATCACCTCTTAATATGAAATATATCAATGAATAAAGGCAAATTATGATATAGAATGGTGATGCAAATTGGACGTATCAAAAGAAAATAAACAAACCAAGAGAAACAACGAAAATATTTTTGGTCTTTTTGTGTTTTGGGAAAGCAGAAACAAAAACCAAAAAGAAAGCAAAACATGGATATACAAAGAACTGACGAAACATGATATATAGATGAGTGTGATGTCGGTGTACCTCCCCCCAAGCTTAGGATTTTGGCCTAAGTGGGGCTCAATCCCATGGCGACCAAGAAGGCGCACCTTCGTAATACGATGAAGAGGCCCCTTCATCCTGGTACGAGCTCGAGGACGCCCCTGTGTAGTGCACAGAGTGGTCATAAGAGGGTGCGTCCCCCTGGTAGTGTCCGTGGAAACCACGAATGCGTAGCTTCTCGTCCATCTCCTCCTTGGAGCGTGACCAAGGTCCCTGGCAAATAATGAACAAAGTGGTTTGCGGCAAAGGAATTTCCCTTTCTTCCCCACAGTAAACATCATACTATAAACCAAACTCTCAATGGTAGAGCTAGCAGTGACAAAAGAGGAGCCAAAATTGTATCATTTGGATCAACATAAAGTTCTAAAGCAGTAACTACACGTGCAACAATAATACCCCCATAATTGGGTCCTCTAGCATCTAAGCGACGAGCAATGAGAGAATCAAGATTATACCTGGTTTCATTGTTGAGTGTAGCAGCTATAAAGTCCAAGTGATAGTTGGAAATATTGCTAGTGTTCAACCTACCAAGAATACTAGTGGCAAGATAATAAGCAAAATATCTGATAGCTGGGAGTTGAATATTTCTTATCTTTCTACGCTGGGATCTGTTGTCATCATCATTAGTCACCCTGCGGTAGAGCTCCAACAAATCAGCGGGTTGAGCTGGAATCTTCTTCACTGTCCCAGTCGTCCCAATACCCAAAATTTCGCAAAATTTCTTCAATGTCATGGAGATAGGCCTATCATAGATTTTGAACGACACCTCTGACCTAAAAGGGCTGTTAGAAAAAGAGAAACTCTCCACAAAAGTTTTGGTGAGCATAGCATATTTCTCACTCTCATCCTGCATATAACTAGTTAGTCCAACCCTCCGAACCAAGGTTAGGAAATCATTGAGAATCCCTGCAGCCTGCAAAAAGGTAAAACAAGAGAAGGTAGAAGGGTGCGCATCCCCCTCGTTGCCAAAGCGCGGCGTGATAAGGTCCTTGTTGTATGATGGCTAGCTAGGGAGGATGATCTCGAAGGCCTTGTACTCCTAGGCGCATCACTCTCAAACACTTCTCCAAAGGTGTGGTTGTCCATGACCTTTATTCTGAAATTTTTAGACAAACATCAAACCAAGTATTTTCCAAGTTGATAAATGATGAGGAACTACTATAGGAACTTGCTAGAGGGCTAAGCATGCATCAAAATGAAATCTCTAAGCATAGAACAAGCATGCAAGCTCACACAACCTGTCAACTACAGTAGTAAGATACTCAAGATACAATCTACCAATCAAAAATCTAATTGGATAAGCGGAGGAGGCACATACCAAGGAACAATCCCTCCAAAAATCAGCAGCAAAGATGGGCTGAGCAAGAAGATCGAAAATCGGGAGTAAGAACAATAGGAACTCGAGCTTGAAAAAGGTTTTTGGTGTTTTTGGGAGAGAGAAAGAAGTGGCTGGAAGGAGACACTTTGGAGGGCCACAAGTGGGTCCCACCCAGGCTAGGCACGCCACCAGGGGGTGTGCTGGCCTGGTGGGTCCCCCTGGGCCACTCCACGTGTCCCTCTGCCCCTTTTTTTGAGGAAAAAATTAATATGAATTTTCTAGAATTTTTCAGGAAACTTTATTTTTGGTAAATTTTCAGGTTATGAAAATAGATTTTCTCGCAAAAAAAGATTTTTTAGAAGAAGCAAAAAAGCAAACCAAAACCAAAACTATAGAAGTTCTAAGACACTCCAACAAGCAAACAACTAGCAAAACTAAGACTAGGAGCAAAGACTGGAGAGGAGAAAAATAAAAGTGAGCAAGTATAACCACTGTGAAAACATTGTTTTGTTCATTAAAATCTCTTTGTTAACAAGGTTGATCGGTTCTTGTTACCAAAACAATCTTATATGAAACAAAACTTTGCATTCCACAAAGTGATTATGTTACCTCAAACTTGATAACAATAGTCCCAATCATAATAGTTTCAAAACTTCCTTGTGGAATGGGACAAAATATTTCTCCAACTTTGATGCTCTCAATATTTTCAATGGAATTCAGACAATATCTCTTATCAATCTTCTTGGGGAAATAGACAGTATGCTCTTTGTCATTAATATTAAAAGTTACTTTTCCTTGATTACAATTGATGGCAGCACCTGCAGTATTAAGAAAAGGTCTCCCAAGAATAATAGACATGTTATCATCTTCATGCATTTCAAGCACAACAAAATCAGTTAAAACCAAGCAATTATGAGCTACTTGAACATGAACATCCTCACATATGCCAACAGGAATAGTACTAGACTTATCAGCCATTATATCAGCTGGTATCAACTTTTCTAGCTGGAGTCTCTTGTAGAGAGAAAAAGGTATAACACTAACTCCAGCTCCCAAATCACATAAAACAGTTCTAACATAATTATTCTTAATAGAGCAAGGAATAGTTGGTATACCTAGATCACCAAGTTTCTTTGGAACCTTACCATTGAAGGAATAATTAGCAAGCAAAGTAGAAATTTCCTCATTAGGAATCTTCCTTTTATTAGAGACAATATCCTTCATATACTTTGAATAAGGAGGCAACTTAATAGCATTAGTCAAAGGAATTTGCAAAAATAAAGGTTTCATCCACTCATAAAACTTGTTATAGTGTTCTTCCTCCTTTGACTTACGTTTCTTATTGGTAAAAGGCATAGGTTTCTGTACCCAAGGTTCTCTTTCACTATCATGATTATTAGCAATAAAATCTTCCTTAGTGTACCTAGTGTTCTTAGTGTGCTTCTCAGGTTCTTCCTCAACTTCCTCCTTATCAGGAGCATCATTGTTATTATATCACTCTCAGTTTCAGCATCAGAGACAAATATACTATTAGGGTCTACAACAGGTTCAGGTGGTTCATCAACTATTTTGTGTTTCTTTTTTCTTTCTCTTATGAGTACTACCACTATTTTCAGCTTGTTGATAATCCTGCTCAATTCTTTTAGGGTGTCCTTCAGGATATAAAGGATCTTGAGTGGCTATACCACTCCTAGTTCTAATTCCATAAGCATGTTTATCTCCTAAAGCATTAACTAGCATATCTTTTTGTACCTTAGCAAGTTGATCAATTTGGGTTTGAACCATTTGGAAGTGTTTACAAAGCATTTTAACATTATTAGCAGTTCTTTCCACAATATCTTTCAACTCATTAATAGCTCTAGAGTTTTCTAATAAATGATTCTAAACTTGTTTATTAAAATTTCCTTGTTTAACAATAAAAGGGTCAAGTTCCTCTAAGCATTGATCATGAGGTTTACCATAGGGAATATCACCTTCATCAAAGTGTTGGAGAGAGTGTACCTCAATAGTGGATGAGTGGGGAATTGGCTTACATAATTCTCTATAGAAGGTAAATTCTTCACATCTTCAGATCTAATACCCTTCTCCTTAAGACATTTCTTAGCTTCCTCCATCACTTCATCATTTAATGCAATCACTCCCCTCTTCTTTGGTGTTGGTGTTGGAGCTGGTTCAGGCACAATTGGTTAAGGTGTAGTAGGCTCATGTGTAATTAACTCAGTTGAAGTCCAATCATCATAATTCTTGCTTATTTTAGCCATTAATTCTTCAACATATGTAGGAATTCTTTTCCTGAAAACACAATCAGCAAAAATATCTAGGTATGTCTTAGAATCACCAGTTAGTCCATTATAATAAATATCAAAAAACTCATTTTTAGGTAATGGACATCCAGGATGTGCATGAATCAAGGCACAGAACCTTGTCCATGACTCAGGCAGTTTCTCTCCTTCTCCCTGTTTAAAATCAAAAAGTTTTTGCAAAGCAGCATGTCTAGCACTAGGAGGAAAATATTTCTAGAAGAAAGAAGCAATCAAACAATCAAGGCTATCAATGGATCTAGGAGGTAATCTATTAAACCAAGCTTTATCTTCTCCTTTTAGTGAAATGGGGAGATCTTAGTAACAAAGTACTTGCGCGTCTTAAAATCATTAGAGAATAAAACACTCATAGTGGAAAGCTCATTCATATGTGCCACAACACTCTCATTCTCAGTCCCACAAAAAGGTTCTTTCTCAACAATGTCTATATAGGATAAATCGAGAGAAAAATCATAATCTTTATCTTTAATATCTATGGGAGAAGTAGCAAACTCAGCATCAGAAGATAGTTTAGGAATAATGGTACGTCTCTCAAGGAGACTCCTAATAGCACTAGCACCATGTGTGTTTTGGTACTCTTCAATAAATTCATTAGTCATTTCAATGTAACCATCACTAATATCATATCTCTCTCTAGACTCAGGTGAGCTAACAGGTGTAATAGTGTCTTCACTAGGAGTTTCAGTGTTTCCCAAAATAGTTCTAGAAATTGTAGCATCTAGGAAAGGACCTAATGAACCACTCGCATCAAGCACCATAGAAGTAACATCATGAATATCATAAGCAAATTCAGATTCAGTAGTAGTAGTGTGTGTAGCATGTGTATGTGGTGGTGGTGTAACAAGATTACTTATAACAGATGGCGAATCAAGAGCAGCAGAGGTGTTTAGGACTGTACCTCTTCTTATAGTGGATGGTAAAATAGGAAACTTTCCATCACGAGACTTTCCCATGATGAAAGTAGTAGCAGTGAACAGTAATAAATCCAAGTGAACTTACAAATAGAGCTATGCTCCCCGGCAATGACACCAGAAAATAGTCTTGATGACCCACAAGTATAGGGGATCGCAACAGTCTTCGTGGGTAGTATTATCCAATTTATTGATTCGACAAAAGGGGAGCCAAAGAATACTTATAAGCCTTAACAACCGAGTTATCAATTCAGCTGCACCTACAAATAGTCTTGCTCACAGGAGTTTATCAGTAGCAACAGTTTTGTAGTAGCAATAACAAAGTAACAACAACAGTAAAACAGAGCAATAGTAATAGTAGTAGCAAATAGTAGGATTCGAGTGCGGTAGGCATAGGGATGGATGGACGGGCGTTGCATGGACAAGTCTAAACATGTAACTTCAAGATCTAGGGTAATTGCAGATAAATAAGATAAAGCATCCAAGTATTAAATAATCATAGACATGTGTTCCATATATAGTCATACATGTTCGCAATGAGAACTTGCACAACATCTTTTGTCCAGCCAACCCGTTGTAGCGGGCCCTCAAGGGAATCTACTGGAAATTAAGGTACTCCTTTTAATAGATCACCGGAGCAAAGCATTAACACTTCATGAACACATATGATCCTCACATCACAACCATCCCCTCCGACTGTCCCAATTTCTGTCACTTCGGGGCCTTTGGATCAGGACAATGACATGTGTACACAACCTGCAGATAAGATCACAAACAATACTATCATCATAAATCAATAATAAGTTCAGATCTGAGATCATGGCACTCGGGCCCTAGTGACAAGCATTAAGCACAACAAGTTGCAACAAAGTCAAATAGCACTAATAGAGATACTAGGAACCATGCCCTAACAATCTTATTTGATTACATGATAGAACTCATCCAATCCCTACCATCCATATAGCCTACATCGGGGGATTACTCACTCATGGATGGGGGAAACATGGATGGTTGATGGAGATGCGTTGGTGATGATGATGGCGATGATCCTCTCCAAATTCCCCGTCCCGACAGGGTGCTAGAACGAAGTTTTTGGTTCCGAATCACGGTTTCTGGTGGTGGCGGCGCAGCGGAACTCTTTCTGGAAAAATGCCGACCCCCCCTGAGTTTTTAGGTTAGAAGGCAACTTATAGGCGAAGAGGGGAGGCCGAGGGGGTGCCTGAGGCGACCACACCCCCTCCAGGCGCGGCCAGCCCCAGTCCGCGCGGCAGGGGGTGTGGGCCCCTCAGAGCCCCACTCCGTCTCGTATTCTGGCTCTGTGAGTCTTCTGGTGAAATAGGGTTTTTGGCATATTTTTCAGGATTTTTCCTGATAGTTGATTTTCTGCATGAAAACTAGACACCAATGCAATTTTGTTAAAAACAGCGTCAGTCCGTATTAGTTGTATCCAAATCACACAAGTTTAGAGAATAAACAATAGCAAAAGTGTTTGGAAAAATAGATACGTTTTAGACGTATCAGTCCATCACATCATTCTTCTAATGATATGATCTTGTTGTTAATAACATCTCAATGTTCATGATCAGGAAACCATGATCATCTATCAACCAACAAGCTAGTATTATAAAAAGCTTTACTAGGGACTCTAATCAGTTTACAAATCAGATAAGTATTAATCTTCCCGGTTAATACAATTATAGCATGAATGTAAACATTTATCATAAACACAAAGATATAATAATAACTACTTTTATTATTGACTTTAGGGCATATCTCTGATAGATTGTTGCATGAATGAAGAGGCGATAGATGCAGAGAAGGGGATGTGCGTGTAGAGCCGCCATTATTGTTGTGTATGTGAACATGAAAGGGAAGAAGGTCAGAGAAAGAGATGAGGAGACTAGATGGAAGGCTCAGATCTAAAAAGATGAACGATTCAGATTGGGTTAGAAGACTAAGGGTTTCATTATGGGCCCTACTGGTCCGATTTTATAGCACAAAGGAGACCACAAGAACGAGTCGGTAATATCCATATTGTAACACCTTGGACTCTCCGTGTTCGGGCTTTCACTCCTAGCAACTCAACAGGATATCTATACTAGCCCCACGTACCAACACTTGTCTTTTCTACGCACTTTGTCATCATTCATACGCACCCGGTACCCACTTTCCGGTCGGTCATCCATCCTCAGATTGCTCTAGGCCAAACACGCTTAATCTTAGAGTTCTTTTCAGACGAACTTCCGAAAAAAAGTTGCAACTTGTTAATATGGGTATTGTATCAATCCTATTAAGTCATATGGCATGGTCTCACACATATTGCGCTAATGGGCCTTATTAGCGCTTAAGGAGTTGCTTAGGTCTAAGCGAGTCATTTTTCCATCGCTCAGCGCTTAAGCGTATGCCTAATGACGCTTTCTTGAACCTTGCATTCCAGCTGGGCATGGTGACCCGACGATATGGGCCTTGCGAGATTTGAGTCGGAGATTTGCCACCGACGAGACGATGGTGTGTGACAGCCACATAAGGGAGAGTGAGTGGGGGAAAGTGAGAGGTGGGGATTACTTCGCGCGACACAAAGAGAACATGGCGTATCTTGCTCCTTTCTCCGCATGCAGGGGAATGCCTCTTTTGCGCTTCTTCGGGCCTAGCTCCATGAAAACTGTCGACTCGGCAGTTCCTAGCGGGCCTAGCTAGGACTGTTTTGTGCAGCGCGCTAGCCACAAAATGGGAGAGGCCCAACCATCCAATCGGCATGTTTTGTTTCTCCCGGAGCCTGATTATATCGAGTGCGACCTACCAAACGCGCCCTTGGGTGATTTCTTGGTGCAAGCGGTGCAGAAATCGGCGAACCAAGCTACACATTATCCAGGGAAGAGGGCTGCCATGCTAGGTGTATAACTGGGTGTGGGCAACCCGATTCAAAATAAAGACGAGACAAGCTTTTCAGGCCCATGGGCTGGGCCTTGGCTTCAAATTCGCGGCTCGACAGTTGCATAGACCGGGCTCGAGCCTAGGAAAACGCACAAATAAGAAAAGGCCCAGCCCACGGCCCAACGGCCTAGTGGATTTTGCATGCGCGGGTTTTGTTCGGCCTGGCCGGAGCCCGGCCCCAAAAATGTCCATGTATAGCTAGGCGTACCACCCACTTATATTGCAAACTGCCTTGTTCTGGATTTTTATGTGAGTTAATATAATCGCAGCAGTGATTTAAAAAAAAAAGAACAAATAAAAACTGCCAGGTGCCTGCCATCCGAAGATCCCCGCCAAACCAACCGAAATCTCGCCTCCCACGGGCGCGAATCGGCGGCGGGTCAAGGTCAATCCCCCTCCCCTCCCCGCACGCGAATCGACAAACGGAAGCGTTGAAGAAGCCAGGACGAAAGCGCCGCTGTCCGCCCGCTCAGCGCTCACGCTGCGCTACCGCGTCACGGAAATCCCACCTGCAAAAGAAGCGGTTTTGTTTCTTACCAACAAGGCAACAAACAAGTCTCCTCCCCTTCCTCCTTGGCGGTAGTAGCACACGCATCCGCGTGAGTCCCCCCTTTCCAATCTACCTCACCAACGCGTCCTAGAGGAGACGAGAGCATCCGTACTTCCCATACCAGCCCTGCCCCCCCCTCCCGCCGGAGCGGAGCCAGTTCGATTCGATTCGAATCTAATCCAATCTACCCGGGGGCGGACGTGGTGCTGCCGCGCGCGCACGGGGACGACGACACGGGAGGGCGGCGGAGATGCACAGGAGCAAGCTGTCGGGCGTCCTGCACAAGGGCTTCAAGCCCGACAAGTGGTCAGTCCAGATCGTTTTTGCTTTCCGGATTTCCGTTTCTTCTGTTCTCTCTCTCTCTTCCGTGGATGCGAAATTGAACGCCTTGCTGTTGCTGTTGTTTTTCGCGGCGTCTCAGCAAGATTGCCCTCAAGATGGCCATGGCGCGGATCAAGCTGCTGCGGAACAAGAAGGAGGCGCAGGTGCGCCAGATGCGCCGCGAGGTCGCGCAGCTGCTCGACGGCAACCAGGACCAGACCGCGCGAATCAGGGTAAGCCTTCGCCTCAATCGCCCTCCAGCTTTGTCCATTTAATCCCCATTCGCCCTCAGCGTCTGAACTGTAGCATCGACCATCAGATAGATATGTCATGGATTCATACGGAGTATCCGATTCTGGGGATAAAATCAACTCTTGACGTTTTTCCTCCCAAAATTGGCGAAGTAGATATAGCCCGGAAGAGAACATAAATAGTATGGGCCACTTCAGAGTTCTTTTAGGTGATCGTGAGCTGGAACAGCTAGCAAGGCATGTTACTTGTCTGGTTGATTCATAGCATTGACCTTCCACCCACATGTTTTTCTTGGGTCCATTGGACTATTTATGTCTTGCCAGTTCATCACAAATTGCAGCCTGAGTTGGGTACTGACACCATTCATTCAGTGTGGTGGCTTCCTGGGTATGCATAGGTTTAGTCTTTCTCTAATATTTTAACTCTGATTTTCATGGCAGCGTTGGATTTTTATCTTGTAAAAGTGTCAAGTGGGGTTGACACTGGGCCAAGAGTTGGTTGATTTTGTTAATTTTATCTTCACTTTTACACCATATTGTTGCCAATTTATGTGCAAAGCATGTCTGATCGCTTAACACAAAATTATATTGTCCTATATAAGTATGTTATACTTTTAACCTTGTAGGTGACTTGATTGGTTTACAAACCACATGACCAGGATGCCCATTTATTTCGTTTTGTTGTGCTTTCCCCCTGCAGGTTGAACACGTCATAAGGGAAGAGAAGTTCATGCAAGCATATGACTTAATTGAAGTATACTGTGAACTTATAGTGGCACGCATGTCCATTATTGACTCACAGAAGTAAGTCAAGTTTTTTGTTTACTTACTTGTCCATGTCTTAAGCTAATGTTGCTTCTTTATCATCAAGAGAAGCTTAATTATATTATTTGTTAGAAGACTATCACTTACATCTCATATTGGGACTATCTCTGTAGTTGATACGACGGGAGCTATTTTTTATCCATTATTAGTGAACTATGCGATGATTTCTTAGGTTGGGAGTTGCCTTTCATTTTCCCCCTAATCAGCACATCATGAGATAGCATAAAATTTCCAAGCTTATAAAAACTGCTTCCATATTGTCACCTAGAGTCCTTTTTGTGATAATTTAGAAACCTATGGTGTTTGAATGCCCCCTTACCCTAGCAAATGTTGGTCATGACCAAAGTGCAGGCACAGTTTTGGTCCCAAACAAACAATGGCCAAAACATGGCTGAACCAAAATTTGGTTTGTCATGCTGGCCAGGCATATGCACACACCCACGCGAGTGAATTCCATAATCACACATTGCAATTGACAGAGACCGGGGATAAATGTGTGAACCTCACTAAATTGATATTGAATGCACCTGCATGTCTGTAAATGTGAGCACCTGGATTTAAGCCCGGTTGGTTGTGCCCTCACATTTACAACTCAACCACTCCACCAAGAGGTGGTTCTCACTGACCATCCTTTTGCCTGAAGGTTGGGAAGAGGCTTGCAGAATCCTGGGCCATAACTTGGCACCAATCCAAACGATTACCAAGTTTTCAGGATTTTACTGAATTTTGGTGGTTTTCTGGGGCTAGCCCCTAAATACAAGTACATTTTTTGGGATGTTACTAATCCAACTAGAAAAAAAGTGATCTGCTCATGTCTTTTCTTCATTACAAGTCCATACATGTGACAAATTGTTATCCAATTCAGAAGGTATTGTAAGTTTCTGAATAATCGAATTGATGCACAGTATGTTTCTCAAGCGAAGTGTTACCACTGAAACCAAAGTTCAGAACCTTGAGTAATAGTTATCCTTGCATAATTGTGTCATAGCTGTTGAGGACCCATACAGTACTTTTGGTAAACTTAAAATCTGTCAAACATCGCACAAATATGAAATATTAAGTCCATTTGGATTTAAACATAAATTGTGGCTAGTGTCGTGCAATAAACATTTTTATTGGTCTGGAGCAGATATGTTTTTGTCATGAATATTTCCATTTAGTCCTATATTTTGCTCGGTTCTCATGGAGTGGGTATATTTTTGTCCTGAATATTTCCATACTTACAGTTACATGTATGTTTACATGAAATTTAGGACATGCCCTATTGATCTGAAGGAAGCAATAGCAAGTGTTATATTTGCGTCAATGAGATGTTCAGATGTCACAGAGCTTGCAGATGTTCGGAAGAATTTCACAAGCAAGTATGGAAAAGAGTTTGCCACATCAGCCCTTGAAGTGCGACCTGACAGTGGCGTAAACCGTCTGGTATTTTTTTCTTTAATCTTTATTGCCTTTAAATCTGTCTGAAGGTTTTGTAGCTGTACATATTTTAATATAATTGTTTTGGACAGGTAATCGAGAAGCTCTCAGCAGGAGCACCGGATGTACAGACTAAAACCAAAACCTTGAGCTCAATTGCGGCAGAGCACAACATAAAATGGGAGCCAAAAGCATTTGAGGAGAAATCGCAGAAGCAAAATGAAGATCTGATGGTAAACTAACTGACCTGTAATGTTCTCTCGGGCTGAGTATTTTATCTAACCTGATTCATTATTTTCCATTTAGTATGGATCAACATATTCTGGAGGAAACATTCCAACTTCAGGGTCATCTGGTAGCATTCCAACTCCACAACCTGCAGCCACTTCTCGTATGCCTACGGGACATTCTTATGAATCTTCTGAAGTTCCAGCAAACAGAAACTCACACGGCGCCCCCAATTCCAATTCTTTCACACAAGAAAATAGAAGGGTTTCAGATGCTTCAGTCGCTCCTAGCTCCCAACATGGTGCAACTACTTATTCCTCAGCAGAAATTCCTCAGTCTAACAATTTCCATCATGAAAACACTGGAAATTCAAGTGTTTCTAGACCTTACTCTCAATATGGCTCAACAGTTTCAGGTATGGATGAAGGTTATACTATTTGAATATCGGCATCACCTTTTAATGCTTTGGTGATCTTTTTAGTCACTAGTTTATTTTGTCTACTCAGACCCAGTTCCCAGGACTGAGGAGATCAATCAACCTAGGGAAAGGAAGTCTTCAGCTAGTGGTTCCAATTGGAATGTGGAATTCAAGGATGCAGCATCTGCAGCACAGGCAGCAGCAGAGTCTGCAGAGATGGCGAGCATTGCTGCTAGAGCTGCTGCCCAACTTGCTAGCCGTGGAAACTTCTACGAAGAGCAAAATACTGGTGCTTATGAATCCGCCGCAACTACACCCAGGAAGCAACAAACTGAGCGTCTGATGAAGAATGATAAGAGGAGTTCTAATGAGCAGAGTTCAGGTCCAAGGATGACCTCAAGTAATGCAAGAGAAGATGAGAAAAGAGCAGAAACAAGCCACATGAGTGGTCAGAATATGTCAACTCCTTACTCCTCATCTCAGTACCACTCTTACACTCCTGAGAGTCATACCGATATGTATAGCAGGCCAACTGAAGCACCTCGTGATCATTCTTCTCAGCCTGCATATTATGATGATTCATCTGAGAAAGAAAGCAGCATTGGAAGACCGGACGATCATCCTTTTGATTTGCATGAGGAAAAGTTGTCAGATGCTGGATTTGATGGGCACCGCACCAAGGATATGGAAAGCAGACGGGCTAGCTTCAATGAAGAGAACATAAATAACTACAGCAGTAATTTTAATGCTTCCCACAGTGGCAGCAGTCCAACTTGGGACAGCAGGAATGAGAAAGCTGGAGCTGATTTTTCAGCTGTTAATTTTGATCAATATGATTATGATGTTGAAGAAGAGAACTTATTGGATCGTTTATCTTCAAAACATACTGAGGAGAAACCAACTGTCCAAGACCACAAGGGATTCTCAAGTGCAGATTGGAGCCAACAGCCTAGAAGTGAATCTCCAGTTGGTCATAGTACTTCAACATTATTTTCAGAAATAGAAAGAAAGCCATCTTATGATTTAGGAGCAAACAAAGAGGACATTCCCTTGTCTGATTCTTATGATACCACACAACCTACTTTTGATTCAGATGGTGCTAGTTCTGATGAGGACATAAGTACAGGCATGAATGTAGAGCCTTTAAGGTCCAATTCAAGAGGATCTGATTATTCTGAGAACAAATTGTTCAGTAAGATCTCTGGAAAGCTTGCCCCTGATGTCAATGATAGTACTGAAGATTATGAATCTAGGTCCAGGAAGCAATATCAGAATCCACCAGGTTATGATGTATTTCATAAGGAGCAACACAATGACAACTCACCTAGGTTTGACTATTCAGGGGCGCGGGATAACTTGGGTCGTGTACAAAGCAGAGATTATGATCTTTCAGAAGAAGAAACTGAACCGCATAAATTGAAAGGTACATCCTCAGAGATAACAAAAGCAAATGAGAATCGACCCTTAACTTTTCGTGTGCAAACTTCAGCAGCATCTGATGACAGTGATGAAGGTGATCTTGGCCTGAACTATGGAAAGTTAACTCCTGGACTAAGAAACAAACCCAGGCAACCTCCACAATACAAGAATTCCGGTGGAAACGTGCGAAAACAGGCTCCTTCCAGCATTGAAGAATCTGCGTATTCCAAAGAGAATGGCCTGTCATCCGAGCAGACAAGTGATACTCCTAAAAGTTCACGCACAACCAATAATTCTGTTGGTGCAAATTACAGCAGTGAACACTACGACAAGAAACATACTGTTGAGAAACCTGCGGAATCAAGATCATCCATGACGAGAAATTACTTCCATTCAGGCGAGGCCGGAAACGTATCTGAGCGATCTGGTACTATACCGTCACCAAATTCTATCGCGGCCAGCAGTCCTGTCAGCGCAAGTTCCAGTCAAGACCTACGTCATGCAAGACCAGGTATTGGAGTGCGCAGGGAAGGTAGATCAAGAAATGCCAGAACTTACCTTGATTCAGATGCCAGTGAGGAGGAGTTAGAGCCACGACAGACTGGCCAGACCAAGTTTTCTAAAGAGCCGATACAATCGCGCAGGACCCGGGAGGTAACATCAGATACAAAGAGAGCTGGCCGAGTCCGAGCTGGAGCACAGAATGCTGATGAAACTGAAAGCACACCAAAGGAGAGAAGAAACCCTGCTGAAGCATTCTCCAACACGAGTGCTGAACAAAGGAGAGGGGCACCTGCATACTCAGTACAACAGTCTTCGCCAAAACCTGTGCGCATTGAACCTCCTGTGGCTAGAGGCAGGTGGCAAGAAGATGAACCGGATGAAAGTTCTTCAGAAAACGAGGGAAACACAGAGACCTCGGCAGGGCCCCCGAAAGAAAACACCCCAACATCTAATCCTGCGCATATCCACCCCAAGCTTCCAACAGACTATGATTCGTTTGCTGCACATTTCAAGTCACTCCGAACCAATCGCCGTTAGGTTTACATATATATACACCACTTAGCACTTGCGAGTTTCACATGCCCAAGTCATATGCCAGGATACTTTCTAGAACTTGAATTGAGATATGTACAGTATAGAAATACAATGTTTGGAGGGTCTCATTGTTTTTTTGATGGTCGAGGGTCATTGTGCCCTGATATTTTTTTGCGAGCACACTATTCTTTTATTCTCTTTTGTCCTCAGATATCCAGCATATTTGATACTAGATGATATTTTCCTTATACTGGTGTAATAAGCACATCATGCACAGATGTACAGAACCTCCGGGGCTTTTTTCCATTTGTTTATTTTACGACTGAAACTTGAACATTGCTTGTACGTTCTGGCAATGCATAAGTTTTTAGAGAATCTTTTTTTTTCACGTTTCAACCATATTTCACTCATTAATCAACATGATTACAATCATCTTGCAGACACTTAGCTAAAAAAGATGGAGTATAATTAATCCACAAACACCTTTGTCTAGAGCTAGATGCCTGCTTAGCACACAAATGTGCAGCTTCATTTGCCTCCCTTCCGATGAACTTTAGCTGGAAAGACTCCATATTGCTGGCCAAACCTTCTATTTCATGCAAGATCGACGCAACTTCAGATCTGCTGCAATGCCGATCGTTTCAGAGCTTCACCACCTCACTCGCATCAGTCTCCACCTCGACACGAGATAGACCAATAGATGTTGCGAGTTGCACTCCATCCCGGACAACCAACGTTTCCACGATCAGGGAATTGGCAGCATATTCATACCATATGGCCTGACCTCGCACCAAGATCCCATCGTGATTCCGCACCACCAGGCCAGACGAACCCTCTCCTGATGCCTGAATAAAGCTTGCGTCGACATTCAACTTTAAGGTTCTAGAAAATGGTGGTTTCCACTTCGGTAAGACAGTAGGTTGCCCTGTTGCCATCCTCCTACCTGACATCGATAGGTCCATGGCAATATCAACATTCCACTTCACGGATTCATCAACCGTTCTCGTCTTCTCACCATGTCTCCTGGCATTTCTCTCGGACTATACAGCCCATCCTCCACATAATATGACAACAGCATCACTTGGTTCTATTTTGCTACTATCAATTAAGTCAATCGCCCAAGTATTTGGATGGAGCATAGGTGCCTTCACCGATGTTGTCAGTCTAATTTCTTTAAAGAATAACTTAGCCCATGTACATTCAAACAGGACATGGTGGATAGTTTCATCACTGTCGCATGCTTGGCAAAAACCAATCCTTTCAATATGTCTTCTTTTGAATACAGCCCGACATGTGACAAAACCTTTGATCACTCTCCACCAGAAGTTCCTCACTTTGGACGGAACATTCAACTTCCAGAGCTTCTTCCAGTACGGCTGCATAGCCCCGCCTGAACCATCAACATGGATTATGGCCCCATGAGCTTGCAACAAGGCTTTATAAGCAAACCGAATCGTGAAATTGCCATGTTTCTCTAGGTTCCATGTCCAAATATCCTCGTCCAACCTTCCTGTTGGAATCTTCAAAATAGCGTGTGCATCAACTAATTCAAACTTGGCTTGTACAACCTCCACATTCCAGCCACCCGATATAGGATCCAACAGTTATTGTACCATGGTGACATCCGAATCAGATTTCCTCACAATAGGTTTTAAACCTGGATTAGTTGGAACCCACGGATCATCCCAGATCCTTGTAGTATCTCCATCCCCAATTCGTTTGATTAATCCCAGTTGTAATGCTTCACGACCATACAAAATCTCCACGTATGAGAGGCGTTTCTTCTATTTCTAATTGTCATAAAATCACCATTATGATAATATTTTCCTTTTAGCACACGTGCACAAAGAGATTCTGGGTTTGTAATCAATCTCCACCCTTGTTTCACTAGCATAGATTTGTTGAAGAGTATGAAATCTTTAAAACCCATTCCACCACATGATTTGGGAATAGACAGCTCATCCCATTTAACCCAATGCATCTTCCTCTTGTCTTCATCTCCTCCCCACCAAAAACAAGCTATCACTTCTATGATTTTCTTACAAAGCTTCTTAGAAAGCTTGAAGCAGCTCATACAATAGGTTGGTATGGCTTGACAAATAGCCTTGATAAGAACTTCTATCCCTACACTGTTCAACAATCTTGGCGCCCAGCCTGCCGCCAACTTCTTAATAGTTGCCACAATGTGCTCAAATTGTTCATCAGTTGATCGTCCTAGGGATGTAGGGAGCCCCAGGTACTTCTCAACCAGCGCCTCTGTGGAAATTTCAGTACCCTCATGTACAACTACCTTTCCCTCATCATCAGTATTAGCGCTAAAAAATATTTCTGACTTTTGCTTGTTAACCATTTGTCCGGAACCAAGAGGATATATATCCAGTATTTGGTGCAGCCGTTCAGCCCCCTCCACCGAGGCCTGTGTAAACACCATGCAGTCGTCGGCAAACAGAAGATGGGAAATCCACAGGCAATGGATTCCCACCCTAACTCCCCTTGATAGATGCCCTTCTCCAAAATACTTCAACATACTAGAAAAGCCTTCCGCGCATATTAAGAAGAGATACGGCGATATAGGATCTTGATACGTCCAAAACATATCTACTTTCCTGAACATTTTTGCTATTGTTTCTCCTCTAAACTTATGTGATTTGGATGCAACTAACACGGCCTGACGCTGTTTTCAGCAGAATTACCTTGGTGTCTAGTTCTTGTGCAGAAAATCAACTATCAGGAAAAATCCGGGAAAATATGCCAAAAAACCTATTTCACCAGAAGATCCACGGAGCCAGAGTACGAGACGGAGTGGATGCCTAGGGGGCCCACACCCCTGCCAGGCGCGGGCCAGCCCTGGCCGCGCCTAGGGGGTGCAGCCACCCCAGGCACCTCCTCGGCCTTCCTCTGCGCCTATAAGTTACCCCTTGACCTAAAAACTAAGGGGTTCGACGTTTTTTCAGAAAGAGTTCCGCTACGCCGCCATCACCAGAGACCAAGATTCGGAACCAGAAACTCCGTTCTGGCACCCTGTCGGGGCGGGGAATTTGGGGAGGATCATCGCCGTTGTCATCACCAACGCCTCTCCATCAACCATCAATGTTTCCCGCATCCATGAGTGAGTAATCCCCCGCTGTAGTATATGGGGATGGTAGGGATTGGATGAGTTCTATCATGTAATCGAATAAGATTGTTAGGGCATAGTGCCTAGTATCTCTATTAGTGCTATTTGACTTTGTTGCAACTTGTTGTGCTTAATGCTTGCCACTGGGGCCCGAGTGCCATGATCTCAGATCTGAACATATTATTGAATCATTATGATAGTATTGTTTGTGGTCTTATCTGCAAGTTGTGTACACATATCATTGTCCGAATCCAAATGCCCCGAAGTGACAGAAATTGGGACAACCGGAGGGGATGGCTGTGATGTGAGAATCACATGTGTTTACAGAGTGTTAATGCTTTGCTCCGGTGCTCTATTAAACGAGTACCTTAATTGCCAATAGTTCCCTAGAGGCCCCGCTGCCACGGGCTGGCTGGACAGAAGATGTTGTGCAAGTTCTCATTGTGAGCACGTATGACTATATATGGAGCACATGCCTAGGATTGTTTAGTACTTGGATGCTTATTTTTATTTATCTGTAATTCCCTATATCTTGAAGTTACATGTTTAGACTCGTTCATGCAACGCCCGTCCATCTATCCCTATGCCTACCGCACTCAAATCCCACTGTTTACCGTTACTGTTACTATTGCTCCTGTTTCACTGTTGCTGTTGCTACTACAAACTATTGCTAGTGATAAACTTCTGTGAGCAAGAACTATTTCCGGGTGCATCTGAATTGACAACTCAGTTGTTAAGGCTTGCAAGTATTCTTTGGATCCTCTTGTGTCGAATCAATAAATTGGGTAATGCTGCCCTCGAAGAGTGTTGCGATCCCCTATACTTGTGGGTCATCAAGACTATTTTCTAGCGCCGTTGCCGGGGAGCATAGCTTTATTTGTAAGTTTACTTGGATCTATTATTGTTCATTGTTACTCCTTTCATCATGGGGAAGTCTCGTGATGGAAAGTTCCCTATTTTACTATCCACTACAAGAAGAGGTACAGTACTAAACACCTCTGCTGCTCTTGATTCACCGTCTGTTATAAGTAAGTTTGTTACTCCACCACCACATACACATGCTACACACACTGCTACTACTGCTGGGTCTGAAACTGCTTTTGATACTCATGATGTTACTTCTATTGTGCTTGATGCGAGTGGTTCATTAGGTCCTTCCTAGATGCTACTATGGCTAGTCTAGAAAATACCAAAACTCCTAGTGAAGACACTGTTACACCTGTTAGCTCACCTAAATCTAGAGAGATTTATGATATTAATGATGACTACATTGAGTTTACTGATGATTTTGTTGAAGAGTGCCGAAACACACATGGTACTAGTGCTATTAAGAGTCTCCTTGCAAGACGTACCATTATTCCTAAGCTGTCCTCTGATCCTAAGTTTGACACCTCCCATAGATATTAAAGATAAAGTTTATGATTTTTCTCTTAATTTATCCTATTTGGAAATTGTTGAGAAAGAACCTTTTTGTGGGACTGAAAATGAGAGTACTGTAGCTCATACGAATGAGCTTTCTACTATGAATGCTTTATTCTCTGATGATTTTAAGATACGCAAGTAATTTGTTACTAAGATATTCCCTTTTCACTAAAAGGAGAAGCTAGGGCTTGGTTTAATAGATTACCTCCTGGTTCCATTGATAGCCCTGATTGTTTGATTACTTCTTTCTTTCAGAAATATTTTCCTCCCAGTGCTAGACATGCTGCTTTGCAGAGACTTTTTAATTTTAAACAGGAAGAAGAAGAAGAGAAATTGCCTGAGTCATGGACAAGGTTCTGTGCCTTGATTCATGCACATCCTGGATGTCCATTACCTAAGAATGAGATTCTTGATATTTATTATAATGGACTAACTGATGATTCTAGGACATACCTAGATAGCTTTGCTGACTGTGTTTTCAGTTAAAGAACTCCTACAGATGCTGAAGAATTAATGGCTAAAATAATCAAGAATTATGATGATTGGACTTCAACTGAGCTGAATACACCTGAGCCTATTACTCCTGAACTAGTTGTGCCTAAACCAGTTCCAATACCAACACCAAAGAAGAGGGGAGTTATTGCATTAAATGATGAAGCGATGAAGGGAGCGAAGAAGTGTCTAAAGGAGAAAGGTATTAGAGTTGAAGATGTGAAGAATATACCTCCTATAGAAGAATTATGTAAGCCAATTCCCCATTCATCTACTATTGAGGTACACTCTCTCCAACACTTTGATGAAGGTGATATTCCTTATGGTAAGCCTCCTGATCAATGTTTAGAGAAACTTGACATTTTTATTGTTAAGCAAGGTAATTTTAATAAACAAGTTCAGAATCATTTATTGGAAAACTCTAGAGCTATTAAAGAGTTGAAAGATATTGTGGAAAGAACTTCCAATGATATTAAAATTCTTTGTAAACACTTTCAAATGGTTCAAACCCAACTTGATCAACTTGCTAAGGTACAAAAGGATATGCTAGTTAATGCCTCAGGAGATAAACATGCTTATGGAATTAGAACTATGAGTGGTATAGCTACTCAAGATCCTTTATATCCTGAAGGACACCCTAAAAGAATTGAGCAGGATTCTCAGCAAGGTGAAAGTAGTGGTAGTCCTCGTAAGAGAAAGAAAAAGAAACATAAAATAGTTGAGAAACCACTTGAACCTGTTGTAGATCCTAATAGTATATCTGTCTCTGATGCTGAAACTGAGAGTGGTATTGATAAAAAATGATGCTCCTGATAAGGAGGAAGTTGAGGAAGAACCTGAGAAGCACACTAAGAACACTAGGTACACCAAGGAAGATTTTATTGCTAATAAACATGGTAAAGAGAGAGAACCTTGGGTGCAGAAACCTATGCTTTTTCCATGTAAGAAACACAAGTCAAAGGAGGAAGAACAGTACAACAAGTTTTGTGAGTGGATGAAACCTTTATTCTTGCAAATTCCTTTGACTGATGCTATTAAGTTGCCTCCTTATTCAAAGTATATGAAGGATATTGTCTCTAATAAAAGGAAGATTCCTAATGAGGAGATTTCTACTCTTCTTGCTAATTATTCCTTCAATGGTAAGGTTCCAAAGAAACTTGGTGATTCAGGTATACCAACTATTCCTTGCTCTATTAAGAATAATTATGTTAGAACTGCTTTATATGATTTGGGAGCTGGAGTTAGTGTTATGCCTTTTTCTCTCTCCAAGAGACTCCAGCTACAAAAGTTGATACCAACTGATATATCTTTGCAAATGGATGATAAGTCAACTACTATTCCTGTTGGTATATGTGAGGATATTCCTGTTCAAGTTGCTCATAATTGCTTGGTTTTAACTGATTTTGTTGTGCTTGAGATTCCTGAAGATGATAATATGTCTATTTTTGGGAGACCTTTTATTAACACTACAGGTGCTGTCATCAATTGTAATCAAGAAAAAGTAACATAACATTCAATATTAATGACAAAGAGCATACTGTCTATTTACCCAAGAAGGTTGCTAAGAGCTATTGCCTGAGCATTGAAAATATTGAGAGCATCAAGGTTGGAGAAATATATTGTCCCATTCCACAAGAAAATTTTAAACTATTATGATTGGGACCATCGCTATCAAGTTTGAGATAACATAATCACCTTGTGGAATGCAAAGTTTTGTTTCATATAAGATTGTTTTGGTAACAAGACTTGATCAACCTTGTTAACAAAATGATTTTAATAAACAGAATAATGTTTTCACTGTGGTTATACTTGCTTTCTTTTACTTCTCTCCTTCCTATTCTTTGCTTTTTATCTTAATAGCTTTAGTTGTTTGCTTGTTAGAGTGACTTAGAACTTCTGTAGTTTGGTTTTTTTTTGCTTTTGCTTCTTCTGAAAAAAAGTCTGTTTCTGCGAGAAAATCAATTTTTATACCCTGGAAATTGGCCAAAAATAAATTTTCCCGAAAAATTCCAGAAAATTCAAAATAAATTTTTCCTCGAAAAAGGGGCAGAGGGACACCTGGAGTGACCCAGGGGGCACCCCGGGCACCCACACCCCTGGTAGGCGTGAGCTCCCTACAGGTGGCGCCTGGGTGGGGTGTGGCCCACCTGGGCCCCTCCAAGGTGCCTCCTCCCAGCCATATTCTTTCTCTCTCCCGAAAAACACCGGAAAACTTTCTCAAGCTCGAGTTCTTGCCGTTCTTGCTCGCGATTTTCGATCTCCTTGCTCAGCCCATCTTTGCTGCTAATTTTTCGAGAGATTGCTCCTTGCAAGGAAGATGAGTGCATACCCACTGAATCAATGTGACTTGATGGTACCTGAGCCAATGAAAGTTCATCGTGAGGAAGGAGTCTTCCCTTCCATATACCTATGCCAGGAATTTATGAGAACCGAGGGAATCCTCCAGGACTTCCAAACTATGATTACCAATGCAGGGTTGGAACACTTTATTGA
Organism: Avena atlantica; assembly: GCA_910589765.1. Taxonomy (NCBI): domain Eukaryota; kingdom Viridiplantae; phylum Streptophyta; class Magnoliopsida; order Poales; family Poaceae; genus Avena; species Avena atlantica. Next base: position 419,499,302 of record OU342735.1, read on the forward strand.
AGGTGAACCACTTCAATATGTTAAGCTAACCATGGTTGTGGTGCAGGACTTCCGGTTTACTTAGTCTCCATCTAACCCCATGATCCATTACAAAATATACAATATAGCTGTCGACCTGCCTTTTGCTAATTTCTGTGCAGCAATTAGAGTGCCTCGGTGGGGATCCTGTGAGAAGATCAAGGAGAGACACAAGTTACTTATGGATTTATATGCTGAGATTTGCCAAGGTTTCGACTTCTCGAAGGAAAGTGGTAAAATTCAGAACATTCAGTTCCCATCCATTAGATACTTTGCCTATTTCATTACCAAGTGTGTTCTTGCTAGAAAGATTGCTAGGAAGTTATCCTCCTTTGATCTAGCTTTTATCGCAGCTGCTTTGAATATGGATAGATCTTATAACCTGGGTGCTTTGATAGCTTACCGTCTCACCACTAACTGCGAGAAGGGTGGAATTTGTGGAGGTCTCAACACCTCTAGGTTGCTAGCTTTCCATGGTTTAGAGCCTCACCATTCAGATTATCAGTTCCCCATTGAGAGACTTGATCTTGACTCCATGGTTCAGCATAATTTTGTTTCTTTGGGGGACTGTGAGAAGTTTACCGTACGAATTATCTTTTGTCAAGCGTGGTTGGAGAGGGGGTAGGACTGAGAAAGTAGTTTATTTGCCAGCACCTGTTTTGTTTAATCTTGATAACAGGCAAGGATGGTCTCTCACAGAGGAGGAATTTGACACATACGTGGCGGAGGTCTCCCAGCAAGAGGAGAATGTTGGAGAGGATGCCAAAGATGATTCGGTTCAGCCCTCCAACTTGGGAGAATCTTCATACCACCAGCCTTCTTATGATTGGGGCGCGTCTTCTTCTTCATCACAAGCGCCTGACTATGATCATTCATATGATGACCCACCAACTTGGGGTTACTACCCGCGCTATTGAGTCCCACTTAGGCCAAAAGCCTAAGCTTGGGGGGAGGTATACCGACATCACACTCATTTATATATCATGTTCCGTCGGTTCTTTGTATATCCATTGTTTCATTTTTTTGGTTCTTATTGCTGCTTTCTCAAAAACACAAAAATACCAAAAGAAATCGTTGTTTCTCTTGGTTTGTTTCTTTGCTTTTCAGCCTTGGTTTGCCTTAAAGAAAAATCCAAAAATATTTTGTTTTCTTTGTTTTTTGCTTTGTTTGTTTTTGCTTTGTTGGCTTGCTTTATAAAAAACGAAAACACCAAAAATATTTGTTGTTCTTCTTTGGTTTTGTGAGTTCTTTCTAGGGTTCAGCCATCCTCAGTGGATTTTGGTTTCATGTTATTATACAGGTCACACAAGTGAAGGGCAATAATGAAGATTAAGACAACTTGAGGTATGGTAAGAGGTGAAGGGTTTCGCGGCATAGTAAATCAAAATTTTCTACGGAGCGAACAGAGGGAAAGCCAAGATCTAATCTAGGAGATGCAAACAACGAGAGAGATTGGATTAGATCTTCATACCCTTGAAGATTCGCACAGCGGAACGTTCGTCGGAACGTGGGTGATGTAGTCGTACTCGCTTCTCCTCCTCGCGATCCGATTCGATCTAGCACCACAAGTGGCGGTGCCTCCGTGAGATGCACACGTGCAGCACCTCGACGTCTCCTCCTTCCTCGGACCAGCGAGTATGGTGGAGAGATAGATTGGATCTACAGCACGACGGCGTGGTGTATATGGTGGAGAATTTCTGCTGCAGGGCTTCGCCTACAAACAGTCGGGAGGGAGAGAGGAAGGTAGCAAGGCTGCTAGGGCTTGGAGGAAGGTGTGTGGGGGGAGGGGGCGCACCACCCCTCTATATATAGAGGGGGGGCGGCCAGCCCTTGCCCCTCCTCCAAGCCTATCTCTAGTTTAAACAATTTAAACTCTCCCTTATCTAGAAATCCTATCTCTAGTTTAAACGATTTAAACTCTCCCTTATCTAGAAATTCTATCCTGAGATTTAAACGAGTCAAATCTCTCTAGAATCGGCTGGGCCCTATGGGGCCTTGTGCCCCTAGCCCAATGCGGCCAGGACACTCCCTCATAGGCCCATGCCCCCTCCCGGAAGGTGGGGCCACGTTGGTCCCCTTCCGGAAGGTTCTAGAAGCTTCCGGTACAATACCGATTAACCCGGAACAATTCCGAACTCCAAAAACTGCACTGCCTTATATGAATCTTATTCTCCGGACCATTCCGGAACCTCTCGTGATATCCCGGATCCCATCCGAGACTCCGAACAAAAATTCATAAACCAATTATCCAATCTATCCTAGCGTCGAGATACGTTAAGTGTGTGACCCTGCGGGTTCGAGAATATGCAGACATGATCTTCTATCAATAATCAACAGCGGGGTCTGGGCACCCATATTGACTCCCACACATTCATCGATGATCATATCGGATGAACCACGATGCCAAGATTCAATCAATCCCATATATATATTCCCTTCGTCTCGCGATATTTTACTTGCCCGAGATTCGATCGTCGGTACCGTCATACCTAGTTCAATCTCGTTCACAGCAAGTACTTTACTCGTTCCGTAATCCGATATCACTTTGTGATTAACTCCTTAACCACATGCTTGCAAGCGGTGTTGATATCGATTACCGAGTGGGCCCGAAGTATATCTCTCCGACTTGGGAGGGACAAATTCCATCTCGATACATACAACCCAACAGATACTTTCCGATCACCTGAGAGATACCTTTATGATCACCCTCTCATAGGATGACGTTTGATGACCTCAAAGCTTTCTTCCGATACCAGGGAGTTGCATTATCTCATGGTCTAAGGAATACAATATTTGACATAGGAAAAGCTTCGCAAAGACGAACACGATGACACGATCTAATTGCTCTGCTTTGTTTGGGTCTATCCACCATATCATCATCTCCCCAATGATATGATCTCATTATCAATTGACAACTCATGTCTATGGTTAGGAAACCTTAACCATCATTGATCAATGAGCTAGTCCATAGAGGCGTACTAGGGACACGGTGTTGTTCACAAACCACACAAGTATTAAAGTTTCCGCTTAATACAATTCTAGCATGAATATAAACTTTATCATGAACAAGAATTATAATAATAACATCTTTATTATTGCCTCTAGGGCATAATTCCAACAGTCTCCCACTTGCACTAGAGTCAATAATCTAGTTTACATCTGGCAACAATCTCACACCCATGGCACTGAGGTGTTGATCATGTTTTACACGTGGAAGAGGTTTAGTCAATGGATCTGCGACATTCAGATCCGTATGTACTTTGCTAATCTTCAGATCTCCATCTGCTATATAATCTCGGATTATATGAAACTTGCGGTTGATATGCTTGGTCTTTGGATGATATCTTGGTTCCTTAGCGAGTGCTATGGCGCCAGTGTTGTCACACAATATCTCCAGTGGGTCCAATGCACTTGGAACCACGCCAAGCTCAGTGATGAAGTTTCTGATCCAAACTCCTTCACTTGACGCTTCTGCAGCAGCCATGTATTCCGCTTCTACTGTAGATCCCGCGATCACGCTTTGCTTGCAGCTTCTCCAGCTCACAGCTCCTCCATTCAAAATATAAACGTATCCTGTCTGAGATTTAGAATCATCCTTGTCGATGTCGAAACTAGCATCGACGTAACCTTTTACGACAAGCTGTTCATCACCCCCATAGACTAAGAACATTTCTTTAGTTCTATTTAGGTACTTTAGGATGTTCTTCACGGCTGTCCAGTGTTCCACTCCTGGATCACTTTGATATCTGCTCGTCAAACTAAGAGCATTGGACACATCCGGTCTAGTACACAGCATGGCATACATGATGGAACCTATGGCCGAGGCATAAGGCACTTTGCTCATAGCTTCCCTATCATTTACCGTAGCTGGACACTGAGCCTTGCTCAATATCTTACCTGACAACATAGGCACTGAACCTTTCTTTGCCTTATCCATTCTGAACCTTTTCAGAACTTTGTCTAGGTATGTACTCTGGCTTAAAGCTATCAGGCGTCTTTGTCTATCTCTATAGATCTTGATGCCCATATATAAGCAGCTTCACCTAGGTCTTTCATTGAAAAACACTTGTTCAAATAACTCTTCACATCGTTAAGCATGTTGATGTCATTTCCGATAATCAATATGTCATCCACATACAGTACCAGAAACGTCACCGAGCTCCCACTCACTTTCTTGTAGATGCAAGCTTCGTAGCAATTTGGAACAAATCCAAAGCTCTTGATCACTTATCAAAACGAAGGTTCCAACTCCGAGATGCTTGCTTCAGTCCATAAATGGAACGCTGAAGTTTGCATACTTTACTAGCATCCTTAGGATCGACAAAACCTCGGGTTGCATCATATACAACTCTTCATCAATGTTGCCATTGAGGAAAGCAGTCTTGACATCCATCTGCCATATTTCATAATCATGAAACACAGCAATTGCTAATAAAATCCGAATGGACTTAAACATCACTACGGGAGAGAAAGTCTCATCGTAGTCAACACCTTGAACTTGTCGAAAACCTTTTGCGACAAGCCGTGCTTTATAGACGGTAACATTACCATCCGCGTCCGTTTTCTTCTTGAATATCCATTTGCACTCAACGGTCTTTCGGTCGCTAGGAGGATCCACCAAAGTCCATACTTGGTTTTCGCTCATGGATCCCAATTCGGATTTCATGGCTTCCAGCCATTTCTCAGAGTCTGGGCTCATCATCGCTTCCTCATAGTTCGTAGGTTCACTATCTTCTACCAACAAGACAGTCAAGACAGGGTTGCCGTACCACTCAGGAGGGGCACGCGACCTTGTCGACCTGCGACGTTCAGTAGCAGCATCGTCCGAAGCTTCATGATCCTTGTCATTAGCTTCCTTTATTGTTGGTGCAGGCGGCACTGGAACAATTTCAGGTGCTGCGCTACTCTCCAATTCAAGAGAAGGTTCAATAACCTCGTCTAGCTCTACTTTCCTCCCACTCACTTCTTTCGAGAGAAACTCCTTCTCAAGAAAGGAACCGTTCTTTGCGACAAACACTTTGCCTTCGTTCTGTGATAGAAGGTATACCCAATAGTTTCCTTAGGGTATCCTATGAAGACGCATTTCTCCGCTTTGGGTTCGAGCTTGTCCGGCATCAACTTCTTGACGTAAGCTTCGCATCCCCAAACTTTAAGAAACGACAACTTAGGTTTAGCACCAAACACAGTTCATACGGTGTCGTCTCAACGGATTTAGATGGAGCCCTATTTAAAGTGAATGCAGCGGTTTCTAATGCATAACCCCAAAATGATAACGGCAAATCAGTAAGAGACATCATCGATCGGACCATATCTAATAGGTTCGATTCCGGCGTTCAGACACACCATTGCGCTGTGGTGTTCCGGTGGCGTGAGTTGCGAAACAATTCCGCTTGCTTTAAGATGCGTGAGAAAATCATAACTCAAATATTCGCCCCCACGATCGGATCGTAGAAACTTAATCTTTCTGTTACGATGGTTCTCCACTTCATTCTGAAATTCTTTGAACTTTTCAAACGTTTCAGATTTATGTTTCATTAAATAGATATACCCATATCTACTTAAGTCATCGGTAAAAGTGAGGAATAGCGATATCCACCGCGCGTCGAAACACTCATCGGTCCGCATACATCGGTATGTATGATTTCCAACAAGTCCGTTGCTCGCTCCATCATACCGGAGAACGGGGTTTTGATCATCTTGCCCATGAGGCATGGTTCGCATGTGTCAAATGATTCAAAATCAAGAGACTCCAAAAGTCCATCAGAATGGAGTTTCTTCATGCGCTTTACTCCAATATGACCTAGACGACAGTGCCACAAATAAGTAGTATTATCACTATCTACTTTGCATCTCTTAGCCTCAATGTTATGGATGTGTGTTTCATCCCTTTCGAGATTTAGAAGAAATAAACCATTCACAAGAGGTGCATGACCATAAAAGATGTTACTCATATAAATAGAACAACCATTATTCTCCGATTAAATGAATAACCGTCTTGCAATAAACATGATCCGGAAATGATGTTCATGCTCAACAGGCACATAATAACATTTATTAAGGTTTAAAACTAATCCCGAAGGTAAAAATAAGGAGAGCGTGCCGATGGCCATCACATCAACTCTTGATCCGTTGCCAACGCGCATCGTCACCTCATCCTCGCAAGCCGCCGTCTATTCCGTAGCTCCTGTTTCGAGTTACAAATATTAGCAACTGAACCGGTATCAAATACCCAGGCACTACAACGAGGGCTAGTAAGGAAAACATCAATAACATGTATATCAATATACCTTTGATGGTGCCAGCCTTCTTGTCCGCTAAGTACTTCGGACAGTTGCGCTTCCAGTGACCCTTGTCCTTGCAATAGAAGCACTCAGTGTCCGGCTTGGGACCAGACCTGAGCTTCTTCTCAGCAGGGGCATTGCGCTTGCCGCCGCCCTTCTTGAAGGGCTTCTTTGCTCCCTTACCTTTCTTAAAGGAGGGCTTGTTGACCATCAACACATGATTATCCTTCTTGATGTCCACTTCCGCAGCCTTCAGCTTTGCGAAGAGCTCGGTGATCGTATCAGTGGAACCAATCTGATTATGAGTCACTACAAAACTTTTGTAGCTGGGAGGGAGTGATTGCAGAACCCTGTCAATCTTGAGCTCCTCTGGAATCGTGCATTCCAGTTGCTCAAGGCGTTGAGTGTAGCCCGACATCTTTATGGCGTGCTCACTAACGGAACTCCCTTCCTCCATCTTGCAGTTAAAGAACTTCTCAGAGATCTCATATCTCTCAGAACGGGCTTGAGTCTGAAACATGGTTTTCAGCTCCTCGAGAATCTCAAAGGGCCCGGGATAGGTTTCAAAACGATTTTGAAGCTCCGGTTCCATAGCAAACAACATGGTGCTCTTAATCACACCATAATCATCTTTGCGCGACTGATAGACAGCTTTCTCATCAGCCGCGCAGTTGCAGCAGGGGGTTACCTAACGCTTTCTCAAGGACATAGTCCTTTTGTCCGCCAGACAGAATGATTCTTAGATTGCGGAACCAGTTGGTGAAGTTAGACCCATTGTTTCTAAGCTTTTCTTTCTCAGCAAAAACATTGAAGTTGAAGTTGGACTTGGCCATTGGATCTACAGTATTTGCAAGTACAATTTAAACTATGTTCATGATAAATAGTTCAACTTAATCAAATTACTAGATGAACTCCCACTAAATTCAACATCCCTCAAGTTGTTTAGTGAACACGATCCAAATTCACCACACCTAATCCGATCATCATGAGAAGAGATGTGGTTTCAATGGTGGACAACGAAGTGTCGATCATATCATTCATATGACTCATGCTTAACCTTTCGGTTCTTGTGTTCCGAGGCCATGTCTGTACATGCTAGGCTCGTCAAGTTAGACCCAAGTATTTCCGCGTGTGCAAAAACTGGCTTGCACCCGTTGTATGTGAGCGTAGAGTCTATAGCACCCGATCATCACGTGATGCTTGGACACGACGAACTTTCGCAACGTGCATACTTGGGGAGAACACATTTTTATCTTGATCTTTAAGTGAGGAATCATCTTATAATGCTACCGTCGCGATCTAAGCATAATAAGATACATAAAGGATAAACATCACATGCATATAACTTTATGTGACATGGTATAGCCAATCTTCGCGCAATGATCTCCATCTTGTGCGTTCCGGCATGATCTCCATCACTCCACCATGATTGCCTCCACCACGAATAGCAACTACAACTATTGCTAACTACTTAGCGATAAAGTAAAGCTATTACATGGCGTATAAGAAGTTGACTCGCAGGTCATACACAATTATAAAGACAACCATATGGCTCCTGCCGGTTGTGTACTCATCGACATGCAAGTCGTGAAACATTACAAAACATGATCATCGCATACAATATACACATCACATCTTGGGCCATACCATATCACAGAAAACACTCCCTGCAAAAACAAGTTAGACGCCTCTACTTTGTTGTTGCATGTTTTACGTGGCTTTATGGGAGTAGATGCTAAGAACGATTCTTACCTACGGAAAGCCACAACGGTGATATTATGGTTGCCAAACTTCGGTGTTAATCCCATGACAAATATAGTGAGAGAAACTGACATCCACCAGCCGCATGTGTGGAACAAGCCACACGTCAAGTGCGGAGCCGGTCTCGCGAACGACGTCGCGTAAGGTTGGCCTGGACCGCTTCAATCTCACTATCCCGCGTCATAAGAAGAACACAAACAAGAGGCTTGCAACAGAAAACATCAACGCCCGCAACAACCATGTTGCGTTCTACTCGTGAAACACATCTACGCATAGATCTAGCTCTGATACCACTGAAGGGTTTCGCGACATAGTAAATCAAAATTTTCTACGGAGCGAACAGAGGAAATGCCAAGATCTAATCTAGGAGATGCAAACAACGAGAGAGATTGGATTAGATCTTCATACCCTTGAAGATTCGCACAGCGGAACGTTCGTCGGAACGTGGGTGATGTAGTCGTACTCGCTTCTCCTCCTCGCGATCCGATCCGATCTAGCACCACAAGTGGCGGTGCCTCCGTGAGATGCACACGTGCAGCACCTCGACGTCTCCTCCTTCCTCGGACCAGCGAGTATGGTGGAGAGATAGATTGGATCTACAGCACGACGGCGTGGTGTATATGGTGGAGAATTTCTGCTGCAGGGCTTCGCCTACAAACAGTCGGGAGGGAGAGAGGAAGGTAGCAAGGCTGCTAGGGCTTGGAGGAAGGTGTGTGTGGGGAGGGGGCGCACCACCCCTCTATATATAGAGGGGGGCGGCCAGCCCTTGCCCCTCCTCCAAGCCTATCTCTAGTTTAAACAATTTAAACTCTCCCTTATCTAGAAATCCTATCTCTAGTTTAAACGATTTAAACTCTCCCTTATCTAGAATTCTATCCCGAGATTTAAACGAGTCAAATCTCTCTAGAATCGGCTGGGCCCTATGGGGCCTTGTGCCCCTGGCCAATGCGGCCAGGACACTCCCTCATAGGCCCATGCCCCCTCCCGGAAGGTGGGGCCACGTTGGTCCCCTTCCGGAAGGTTCTAGAAGCTTCCGGTACAATACCGATTAACCCGGAACAATTCCGAACTCCAAAAACTGCACTGCCTTATATGAATCTTATTCTCCGGACCATTCTGGAACCTCTCGTGATATCCCGGATCCCATCTGAGACTCCGAACAAAAATTCATAAACCAATTATCCAATCTATCCTAGCGTCGAGATACGTTAAGTGTGTGACCCTGCGGGTTCGAGAATATGCAGACATGATCTTCTATCAATAATCAACATCGGGGTCTGGGCACCCATATTGACTCCCACACATTCATCGATGATCATATCGGATGAACCACGATGCCAGGATTCAATCAATCCCATATATATATCCCCTTCGTCTCGCGATATTTTACTTGCCCGAGATTCGATCGTCGGTACCGTCATACCTAGTTCAATCTCGTTCACAGCAAGTACTTTACTCGTTCCGTAATCCGATATCACTTTGTGATTAACTCCTTAACCACATGCTTGCAAGCGGTGTTGATATCGATTACCGAGTGGGCCCAAAGTATATCTCTCCGACTTGGGAGGGACAAATTCCATCTCGATACATACAACCCAACAGATACTTTCCGATCACCTGAGAGACACCTTTATGATCACCCTCTCATAGGATGACGTTTGATGACCTCAAAGATTTCTTCCGATACCAGGGAGTTGCATTATCTCATGGTCTAAGGAATACAATATTTGACATAGGAAAAGCTTCGCAAAGACGAACACGATGACACGATCTAATTGCTCTGCTTTGTTTGGGTCTATCCACCATATCATTCTCCCAATGATATGATCTCATTATCAATTGACAACTCATGTCTATGGTTAGGAAACCTTAACCATCATTGATCAATGAGCTAGTCCATAGAGGCGTACTAGGGACACGGTGTTGTTCACAAACCACACAAGTATTAAAGTTTCCGCTTAATACAATTCTAGCATGGAATATAAACTTTATCATGAACAAGAATTATAATAATAACATCTTTATTATTGCCTCTAGGGCATAATTCCAACAAGAGGCTGGTAACGAACTCTATTTGTTTTCATTTTTGTACATATACTCATCATTGTGAGCATGCTTAGTCTATTCATGTAAGGAGTATGTTACTGATGGATGCTTAGTAGTTCTTGCTTGTCCGTGATTAGCTCCAGCTTGCTAATAGTTTGTAGCATGTCATATGAATGTTTGCTTGCATTGTTTTATTCATATTTTGGTATCCTCCTCTGAATGTTTCATGTGAATCGACTTGGCACATGCTCACGCGTGCATATGACTAAATAATAGTCAATAAGCCTCGATGATTTATTTTGCCTTAGAGTTCTTGTATCACTTTCATGCCATAATTAGTCCTGTTTTGTTGCAAGCATGATTATGACAATTATTGTTCTCTCGTTTGTTGCTCCCTATCTATTGCTAGCCTTCACTTGCACTGAGTATGAGCTCTACCTGTGCTTCCAACTCCCAAAAACCAATATTGCCAACAGTGTCCACCATACCTACCTATTAGCATCATTTGCTACTTCAGTGCATATTATATATGCCGTGTTTTCTTCCAAAATAAAATATTTGTATGTTTTGAGAAAGTTAGTTAGTAAATCTCTCACGAACTTGATGGCACACTTTATTATTTGCGCTTAATAATTCTAAACCATCGTGACCTGTCCATGAAAGTTATATGCTTGCTAATTATATGCTGGGAGTCAGCAGAACCGTGCTATCACGGGGAACGCTTTCAACACTTTTTGGATATCTCATCCAGTTGATTCCTTGCTCTTTGGTTTACGGATGTCGACGATGTGAAATAAAAGGGGAGGTTGTGAGTTCATGGAGTTTATACATTGTGTTAGAGAAACGCCTGGGCCGCTAGCCTAAGCGATGCCTAATCATGGTGGAAACTTGCAGCATCACCACAATGAGAATTTATGAAGCATCCTCAATAAAAAGCTAAGCACATAGTAAATAAAAAGATCGCTGAGATGCTCATTGTCTGCTTGCCTTGTCATTTTGATCACGTGATAGCTCATGTATCATGTGCAAGGGGTACCCCGTTGGCGGTTCTCTATGATATGCATGTATGTACAATGACAAGAACTTACAGGTAACTAAAGTTGAGTAGCATGCGGAGCGGCCCTTGTACCCAAGGGACTTGGGATTTCCAGTTTATGGTCTGTCAAGCATATAACTCAGATTGGACCTCACTTTCACCTTAACCACATAAATATGCCTATGATAGGGGCAATGAGAGCTCAAAGCTAATGAGTACCTTACTTTCAGCATTTAAAAGCCTTTCAAACTTTTCAAAACCTTTTCACTTCCTTGTTGAGTCACCACTTATTCTATGAGCACCTTCTTGAGAGCATAGTTGTTATTCTTGTGTTTGTCTCAAAACTTGGTTAATTATGTCATGACTTTGATGCTTGTATCTCTGATATCTTTATCTCTAATTTTCACTTGAACTTCAGAGGTACCTTGGCATTTATATTGTGCTCTACAAACAAAGGCAAGCGATATACCACTCTATCATACCTTATTATGAGCATTGCAATGTTACTTATGTTTATGTCTCATGCTACTTATTATTATTGAGTTGGTTTCTCTTCATAGCTTGCAATGACTATTGAGTAGACTTAGTTGCATACTTCTTATCATGAATGGTTTAAGTATCTGCTCCTGTGCTAAGAATATTTACATCATATGAAGCAAATGTGTTCGTGAAAGTTCTTTTATCGCACTCAGTTTTCAACTGAATTGCTTGAGGACAAGCAATAAGCTAAGGTTGGGGGGAGTTGATACGTCCAAAATGTATCTAATATACCGAACACTTTTGCTATTGTTTCTCCTCTAAACTTGTGTGATTTGGATACAACTAACACGGACTGACGTTGTTTTCAGTAGAATTATCTTGGTGTCTAGTTTCTGTGCAGAAAATCAACTATCAGAAAAATCCGGGAAAATATGCCAAAAATCCTATTTCACCAGAAGATCCACGGAGCCAGAGTACGAGACGGAGTGGATGTCTGGGGGGCCCACACCCCTGCCAGGCACGGGCCAGCCCTGGCCACGCCTAGGGGGGGTGCAGCCACCCCAGGCACCCCCTCGGCCTCCCTCTGCGCCTATAAGTTACCCTTTTACCTAAAAACCGAGGGGGGTTCGATGTTTTTCCAGAAAGAGTTCTGTTGCACCGCCATCACCATAGACCAAGTTTCGGAACCAGAAACTCTATTCTAGCACCCTGCCGGGACGGGGAATTTGGGGAGGATCATCGCCATCATCATCACCAACGCCTCTCCATCAACCATTAATGTTTCCCTTATCCATGAGTGAGCAATCCCCCGATGTAGGCTATGGGGATGGTAGGGATTGGATGAGTTCTATCATGTAATCGAATAAGATTGTTAGGGCATAATGCCTAGTATCTCTATTAGTGCTATTTGACTTTGTTGCAACTTGTTGTGCTTAATGCTTGTCACTAGGGTCCGAGTGCCATGATCTCAGATCTGACGTATTATTGAATCATTATGATAGTATTGTTTGTGGTCTTATTTGCAAGTTGTGTACACATATCATTGTCCGGATCCAAAGGCCTCGAAGTGACAGAAATTGGGACAACCGGAGGGGGATGGCTGTGATGTGAGTATCACATGTGTTCCCGGAGTGTTAATGCTTTGCTCCGGTGCTCTATTAAAAGGAGCACCTTAATTGCCAGTAGTTTCCTAGAGGCCCCGCTGCCACGGGCTGGCTGGACAGAAGATGTTGTGCAAGTTCTCATTGCGAGCACGCATGACTATATATGGAGCACATGCCTAGGATTGTTTAGTACTTGGATGCTTATTCTTATTTATCTGCAATACCCTAGATCTTGAAGTTATATGTTTAGACTCGTTCATGCAACGCCCGTCCATCCATCCCTATGCCTACCGCACTCGAATCCCACTGTTTACCGTTACTGTTACTATTCTCCTGTTTCACTATTGCTGTTGCTACTACAAACTGTTGCTACTGATAAACTTCTGTGAGCAAGAACTATTTCCAGGTGCAACTAAATTGACAACTCAGTTATTAAGGCTTGCAAGTATTCTTTGGATCCCCTTGTGTCGAATCAATAAATTGGATAATACTATCCTCGAAGACTGTTGCGATCCCCTATACTTGTGGGTCATCAGATCTCCTTGCCGAATCCCCCTAGAAGGCTTGAACACTTCAGAATAATTGCTATTCACCCTCACCAAAAAGGATACTGTTTCAACACAACACATAAACCTCTCAATCCATTCGCTAACAAAACTAGCTTAGTCATAATAGCCCTTAAATAGGTCCATTCAACACGGTCATAAGCTTTTGCCATGTCAAATTTCATCGCACATGCTCCTAACTTCCCTTTCTTCCTCTTCAAATAATGAACACATTCATACGCCAAAATCACATTATCAGAGATAAGCCTCCCCGGCACAAATGCGCTCTATTTCTCTGAAATAATGTCATCTAGCAATGGTCTAAGCCGCAATGCCAATACTTTGGAGGCCAATTTATATAGCACGTTACATAAAGAAATTGGCCTGAATTGAGATAGATCATGTGGGTTCTTCACCTTAGGAATAAGCACCAAAACTGTGGAATTAACCAATTCAGGCATATCTCCCCCGTCCAGGAACTCTCTAACCGCATTGCATATCGCCGTCTTGAACACATTCCAGTGACGAATATAGAAAACCCGCTGTTAGACCATCTGGTCCAGGAGAACGGTCAGGGTGCATCATGAACAATGCCCTCTCTATTTCAGCATGTGAAAACGGCGAGCACAACTGATAGTTCATAGAATCATCAACCTTTGGCAACACCCAATTAGTCACCAATGCATGATTAGTGCCTTCCTGTGCCGCAAAGAGGTTTTGATAGAAACTTTTAGCCTCCATCTCCATGCCCTCTTGTGACGATACAATAGTACCATCCGCTGTCCGCAAGGATTTAATCTTATTCCTACGAGCTCTCTCCTTTGCTTTAGCATGAAAAAGGACGTATTACGGTCCCCTTCCGCTAACCATAAAGCCCTTGATCTTTGTTTTTCCAACATTTCTTCCTGGCTAATAGTTCTGAGATTTTTCCTATCAGCATTTTCTCTTCTCTCGACGGGCCACTGCCAAAAGAATTTGACCTCAACTCCTCCATCTACCCCTCAAACACTCAAGCTGTTTTTTAACCAAACCAAATTTGGTTCTACTCTAGTTTATTAATTTTTGTCGCACCCCTCTCAACGTGTCATATAACTCCTGCATATTTGTAGCTCCGTCCTGCCAAGCCTCTTCTACAACCTAGGTATACCTATCATGTCGTGTCCAGGCATTCTCAAAACGAAAGGGTTTACCGATAGTGCAATTTTTGTTCACTTCAATATAGTTAATTTCGCCTGCCGTGAAGAACTTCACGTCTATAGTGCGTATGTTGTTTCTTGGTGGTAGTGATCGGAGGACTGATATTGATATCACTAATCAAATCATGTACTACCTCGTTCTTTTACTCGTAGACTCGCGGTTGGACATGCGAGAAAATTGTACTGAGATCCCTCCCTAGATTAATATTTTTTGTCCCAGGCGATCCCACAGATCGAATTTCATTACCATCACGATAACAATGTATGGTATACATTAGAGAATTCAAGAAGTCAAACTTGCATTATACCGTGTGTGAGAGAGAAGTTTTTCCTACAGATATTTGATAGAGATTTTTTAGAACGGAGCGATTGTTTAAGTGATCGTTTAGGGCCTCACATGGGACTAGCTGGACGTCCACGAGAAGAGAACGGCTCAGCCCACTGCAGTCCGGCCCACAAAGTGGCCAAACCGGGCCTAGGGTTTATGAGCGCCGCGACACTATAAAAGCGAGCCTCCAAAACTCGCCGTGCTACCGCAGCCACCACCCGAACCCCGAAACGAAGCAGATCGGCGGCGCGTCACTCCAATCACCGGTGAGAATCAAGAAACCTCCTCTCCTCCCTACGATCTACATGCTACATCACCTGATCTGATCTCTCTTGACCTATGTTCCCACTCTATCAACCAGTCTAATCAAACCCCAATTGTTCGGTTTACTCCCACTGTCCCATCATTCGTGATTTGGTACCCTAGAGATTTAGTTCATATAGTGGATAAAAATTCTAGTATTCTTGCTTATGTTTCGCATCCGTCCAATATCTGCGGAATGGTTTGTACCGTGTAGTTGTCGTGTTGGAATTTCATACAGCTGAGTTGTATTGCGTGTAGATTAGCTACGAGATGCAGCAAATATCGTCTGTGTTGGTATCGTCGCTGTGCGAAACCTCTCGGCTGTAGTAGTGAGATGCAAATGTCGGTTGTCTGTTCTTTCCTAGCTATATCGCTTCTCTTTTTTTCCCTTGGGCTTAATGTTCAGTGGTTATTTTTTTTAGGTTAGGATAAATGGCGACGGTTTCGGATTCTCTGGTCTGGGAGCTTGTCAAGAAGAACAACTGCTTCCTGATCAAGCAGTTTGGCAACAGCAACGCCAAGGTTCAGTTCAGCAAGGAGCCCAACAACCTCTACAATGTCCACTCCTACAAGTACTCTGGTTAGTAGCCCCATCTCCTGAATAATTGAATTTCTGAAGTTGTGGGTGCCTTGTGCCATGGACTGACTGGTTTTGTGGTTGATGTGATTTTTTCAGGCCTGGCAAACAAGAAGACAGTGACTGTGCAGCCGTCTGCTGATAAGGAGATGACTGTGGTCCTCTCCACGACCAAGACAAAGAAGCAGAACAAACCCGCTGCCTTCACCCACAAGACTGTCATGCGCAAGGAGTTCCGCAAGATGGCCAAGGCCGTCAAGAACCAGGTAATAGCACTAGAGCAACATAATCGTTCATTTCTATGTTGATTCATGATACTGGATGTTCTGATTGAGTACCCTAAATGGCATCTGGTTTTGGAAATATACATATGGTTGAACTGTTATGTAGTTGATGTGATGTGCCCTAAGATTTAAGAATCATGCCACTGTTTTGTGTCGTCAGTGAAATATAATCTTTTTGCTTGGCTTTTGAGTTTGTACAGTCTGATTAACATTTTCCGTAGGGTCTCTTGTGTTCACTAGTCTGCAGATGCTATCATTTTCAGTAGTACTCCTTTATGTATGCTAGCACCAAATTTCCAATAATGATTTGGAACACTATTAAAGCACATATAGTTTGGTTCATTCTGCCAATGCTGTGGTGGGCTTGTATTCCTGAATTCTGATACATAATAGTTCTTAAACATGGTTGGAAACGAACATAAACTTCTATGTTTCCTACTTTTTTGTGGTTACATTGAATTGATGGTGCCATTTGTTTTCTTGGCCTAATGGTTTTGCTTCTTGCTTGACAGGTCAGTGACAACTATTACAGGCCTGACTTGACCAAGCCTGCTCTTGCAAGGCTGAGCGCAGTTCACCGCAGCCTCCAGGTTGCCAAGTCTGGTGTCAAGAAGAAGAACAGGCAGTAAGCAGGATGGGCGAATGAGCTTATTTTGTGGATGTGTGTTGGTCAATGTTTAGATTTGTTCTAAGAGTATTGAGTTGAATATGATGAATGATGCTATCAGCAGACTGGCTCAAGTTTTCTGAGTAGGTTCTATATCTGTACCCGTGACTTGTTGTGAAGCCACTTATAATCATTTTGGCAACTATTGGCTCCATAAATGTTTATTTTGCTGCTGATGTTTTCTTCTACATTTGCTTGTGGAAATGCTAATATATCTTGGGGAATGGATGGATGAGCTATATAAGTATTTGTAAACTCGTTCTGTAACCTTGAAGCAAGACTGCTGTTGTGCTCAATTCATTCAGCGACTCTCTATTCTGCAACGGGGTTTCTTTTGAAGTTTCGATCCCCTTACTCGTTTATTCAAGACAATTTTGCTTGCTTTTTCAGACGGAAAGGTGGGTGTGGAACTGGTAGCAAATAATCCGAATTATCTGGCATTTGTATTCGTGAAATTATAAATGGTCATGGTAACACCTGAATCTGGCCAAACATAAATATGGATGCGGTAAATGTCCGGATTTTTTTATGTACAAATATAAAAATATGAATGTGGTGCTGAATTTTGAAGCAATTAAAAATTATATTTGTCTATTTTAGTAATTGAAGTCCAATGCCAATTATATATCCACATTCGTATTTGACATCTGTATTCATATTTGTTTTGAAAATTTGAAAACGGATGTGGGAATGTCACTATACAATCCAGATTCGTTCCGTTTCCACCCTAGGTGTGTCTAGAAGTTCTGAACGCAGGAAATTACGTCTCTTGTTTGATGGTCAAAATCCGTGTGCTATTGCGTGCACTTGAAATGGCCAAATCGATCTGCGCTGCTGAAAAATCGATGCCTTGGACGCGAAACCTTGGGGCGTCTTGGAAGGAACCATGGAGCCAAATCCACTCTTCGCAAGCCGTGCGGGACACCCACATCTACCCGTACCGGTATAAAGTCCAACCACATCACTGATTTCACCGGAAAACCAAGACTCACAGTTGGAATGAAGCCCGAAGAGGACGCCGGGACGACCGGCATGCCGAAGCCCCTGTCCGGCAACGCGCGGTTCGACCGCCTATTGTCTGGGCTTGCCGCCGGCGCGCTCGCGGACATAGAGCCTGACAAGCTCAAGGGCGACATCCAGCGATGGGCCAAGGCAGTAGCGGCGCTAGTCCGTCAGCTGAGCTTTGGCTCCTGGCCGGAGAAAGGCGACGGCTCGTCGGAGCATCAGAAAGCAGGCGGAGAAAGATAATTCGGCTGGCACTTCACAGGCATCATCATTCCAGGAAAACCGTCCTACGAGCGATGGCCAACAAGATGCAGCTGAAGATAAACACGTTTCATTAATTCATTTATTCGTTTCATTCAAGCTATGGACAAAGCAGCCTGTTGTATGTAACCTGATCCGAGCCTCTAACCCACTGTACCAAACAGAATGAAAGCTGGGCTTCGAAGATCACACCTGTGATTGTGAATATCAAAAGAGCAGCTCGCGTGCTTTTCCCGCTGCAAATTGAGGCGTTAAATTTGCTTTGTTCGTGAGCCATGGTGCTGTCTGTACAAAATCACACCACATGTATACCTTGCTTGCAAGGAACACCCGCTACATCCTTACAAATGACGGGCAACATGCCCTCGCCCATAATCCTATTAGGTTATGTAGCAATATCTACATTTACCAATGGGAACAGTTAGCAACAATATGTCAGCAGTTGGATCACTAAAATTTCTACACTACCTACTCGAGACAAATATGCGCTCTACCCTAATTTACAAAACTGAAGGCAATCCCCTCAAGGGTTGGCAACAATACTGAAGGCAATCTCCTCACTCCCACTTTGTATCCAGCTTTGTAATGCTCCTCAAGAGCTGCTTAGAGCAGACAGTTTGTGCCTGAGCTACATACCGCGCACGATTTGCTGTCACCCATGCAGGTTCCTAAAGCAATTATGGACGAAACAAGCGACATGTGAGATTTTCACTCACCAAGACAAAATCATGTCGCACAGTCATTGAGATAAAAGGATGAAATATTCACAGAACACATCAGCAAAGAAAATCACCTCGGGGACAAAGTGCGAGAATCCAAACTTGATTAACAGGAGAGCATGCTCCATTATAAGGATTGCCGCGAGTCCTGGCTCGATCCTCCAATTACCCTCCATGTCATACAAACAGACAAGAAGCAAGCAGTTGGTGCATATTGCCATTACGATCAGGAACTGAAAAGAGCATCTCAGTGAACATCCAGATATGCATGTAACGCGAGCAGGGGTAGTGCAAAACAATAGTGTTAATTAACCTGGAATATGTTCAACCACGCTCCAATTGTAGCTGCGGCACGGGGAACAGGTCTTTTTAGCATGACTAACAACTTCAACGCGTCCGCTCTTATTTCAGTTGCATTGTTCTGTCATGAAGATGGTTTTTCTTTTAAGAACTAAAACATGTGCAACCAAGCATGAACAAAGAAAGAGTACATGGCTGTAAAAACTGTTTTTGAAAATCTTTTCTGGAGGAAACAGTCATGATGATCACATACCAGAGCAGCAAAGCAGAATATCAATGGAAACGCACAGGCAAACATCATGATCATCCCAAACTGAAGAGCCAACTCAAGAAAATCTGCAACAGATTCAACACTGTCAGCACAAAAGGCATTGTTTTTTAAGAATACCAATGCCATTATTAGATCAGAAAAACTAGATTGGACTATAGAGAACTACAAAATATGCATACTATCATAAAAACTGACCAAGAAAACTAATTATCATTATTACCATCAAACAGGCCATCTTCAAGCTCTTCTCCAATGCTTGCGCTATAGGAGGGTTTTAAATATTCTTTCTCCACTCTTGTTGTTAATCGAACTGACTTCCCTGATGGTGATTCTTTCTCTTCCCTTTTCTTGCTACAAAATGGGAGATGTTTCTTATATTATTCTATTGGTTTGAAAATAAGAATAGCAGGAGTGCAGGGTAAAGAATATCAGCAAAACTTACTGAACAGCGTTGTACTTTTTGTAGCTGTATTTCAGATATGGAATAGAATTCTCAATCAGATTTTCCAACACCTGGAAATTAAAACATATCATCAGAGTGAACGGCATTACAATACCTGATAATAATTTATTTCTTCTGC
Organism: Avena atlantica; assembly: GCA_910589765.1. Classification (NCBI taxonomy): domain Eukaryota; kingdom Viridiplantae; phylum Streptophyta; class Magnoliopsida; order Poales; family Poaceae; genus Avena; species Avena atlantica. The sequence continues at coordinate 419,519,064 of OU342735.1, forward strand.
AAAGTGTAGACATGCCTGGGACACAACAAGACGCTGGATAAGAACTCGCCGGAGTCTCAAAATGTCACGATAACGAGAAGCATGGTAAAACAACCCAATATATGATTGCATAAAGTATAGACCGAATACCTGCGCGTGCAAAAGGAGTAAGAAGCCTAACTTGAACATACCAGCTTTGTTATGTCATAGTGTTTACCTTATAAATCAAACTATCAGCAGTAGACTGTTCCCCTTGGTTGTTTTCATACTTTATTAGAGTGACAGACACCTTTCCACCTATCCTTGTATAATACTGAATTGCAACAAGATATGCTGCAGTCAACACATACCTGCATGATGTAACATCAATAAGAAGTGTACACGGTATTTTAATGATGGCTAAAATTGGAAAAAGAAATCCATTCAACTAGATATGCAAGTGGGTCAACGCTAGGGTACCCTCTACCCTCTTTAGTTTTAAAAAATGAATTGACAATTTTCAAAATGATGATGTCATTGGAAAAGTTAGGGTAGAGGGTACCCTAAGAGTGGTCCACTTGTTATAGACTATAGAGTATTCACTCAGTACTCAAAAAAGAAAAAGAATTAGCTAGAAAGTCATGAGTGCATTTTTATTATAAATGAACTGCAGAAAGACCAGTGACATACCTTAGCGCCTCAGTTTCAGTTTTTTCATACAAATGAGCATAGGCCAACTCAAATGGCAGCTGAAGACAAATAATACCCAACACAATAATTGCATTGTTCCTAATTCTAAGAAGGACGCCAGACCACTCATTTCTTTGCAACCTTCTTTTCTCAGCAGGCGCATTGCCAAATTTCTTCTCCTCCACACACTCAACAGAAAGAGGATGCCTCAATGAGAATGGGTCCAGTTCGTTGGGCGACGCTTTGTATTCGGCAAATGAATAATTAATGCCCCATCTGCTTTCCCCATAGGGAAGAAAAGATAGGTTGTGGTCAGGAACATAATCAACGTGAGCTTGAATAACCATTACACGTCAAAGAATTGGATGTTACCTAGCAAGAATTGCTGCATTCTTCCGTTTCCAAAATTGCAAAAAGAAGACAGCCCAAGAAATCACGAAGATAAAGAAAGCAGGAAGAACCAGCCACTGCATTGACCTGAGCTCAAAGAGCATAGGAAACTTTTAGAGCACGAAAGTGACAGTATTAGTTAGAACTATGTTTTGTGAAAGAGCCACAGCAAAATGATTACCTAAAATCTATCAGCTGAGTGGCCAGTCCAGATACAGCTGGAAAGAATAGCCAACGAGTATACATTCCTAGGAAAGAAAAATATGTTGCAATCTGCAGTTCACAAATGGGTAGATTAATTCATTTAATTGAGTTGCTTCAGACAAAATGGTCCAGAAGTTAGATACATTAGGTGCAATGTGCTGTTATACTGTTCTATTTCTACCTTGGTTCCAAAATAGGAGTAAACTTCATCAATAGGTTGCCATGTGAAGTCATGCCAGTTAAGTGCCCAACTTCTCAGGAGCTGTTTTCTTTTAACTTCATCTGCAGCAAGACATTGTTGTTAGCTAATGCGACACATAATTGTGCAAATATTTCTGTTATTGTAGGTTATTTTACCATGCAAAGGGAAGACTAGCTTAACAACTCCTTCATCTTCAAGCCTGCGTAACAGTGACTCATTTTGTTTCCAATTGAACTCTTTATGATCAAATTTAAGAGATATTTTAGAGTCGGTCTTGTTCACCTGCATGGTTCAATACCAACTCCCTATCACACATGGAAATCTGAGATTCCGAATCACAACAACTGAAAGACTATTTAGATTGACTATATGCTTTACTATCCACACATCGTATTTAACAAATGAAAAGCTTATTGAATAATCCTACTTCCTGTGGCTCAGATCCTGATGAATTATGCATTGGTTAGTATATATATCATCTAGGAGAGTGTCAAATATCCACTGTAAAAACCAGACAAGAGAAACAGATGATTTTAGATTATACTTTTAAGCAAGACAAGACAATGCTATATAACCAAAGGAAACTTCATCATTAAGAAAATATATCCTTGGTAGTTCAAATGTTCAATGTAGCACTCCTATCCAAACAATGAGATGACAGAAATAAAAGTCGATATACTAGAATGCATCCATGTGTAACATGTAAATTGGCAGGAACACCATGAGGTATACAAGAAAGGGCTGTACTCACAATGCCGTATATCAAGTAGCGGAAACAGGTAAAGCGCTCTCGCCAGCTAAACAGGGAACCGTCTGGCTGCGTAACGAATGCCGCAACCTGGTCCCATTCAAACTGCAGTTCCATCCCTGAAATGTAGATTATTAACAGACAGCACATCGTGACATTGCCAACCCAATAGATCCTGCGTCTCAAATGCTACTCGTTAAAGTTGAGTTACCGATGTATGTTAGTTTCTTCATCTGCATCTCGGCAGCGGCTCTCCCGAGAGTCTCTATGGGCGCAGAAAGCTAAAATTGAAACACAGGAAACCGACGAGCACCATAAGTACAATTTGAGGGGTAAGAGACTGGCGTCGCTGATAACCTAGAAATTCTTAGGGTTTTCTCTAATTCCGGGTTCGAATGAGCATGTGGCAGAGTAATAAATTCGAAAATAATTAAGAAACCGGCTGGCGCGGAAGGCAGGACGGACCTTGATGAACTCGGCGGATACGCCGCGGACGCGGTCGACGAGCAGGCCGGCGCCCTCGAGCTCTCGCACCAGCAGCGCCAGGCAGTCCTCTCCCCCCTCGGCGGCCGCGGCGCGCGAGAGCTTGGGCACGACGACGCCGACCTCGAACCCCGTGGCATCCTCCACCGCTCCGCTGACGTCCGCCATCTCCCCCCGCCGGTCAGGCGCAGGCGCAGGCGAGGCGGGGAATGGCGGTGGATACTAGGAACCGGATCCGCATACGGGGAATGCTGGGAACGCCGAGGAGGAGGAGGAGGAATAAACAAGAGGAAAAAGGGGGGAAAAGATGGAATGGCGTTGGGAACGGCGGACGGAGAGGCGGGGGGCAACGGAACGGATTAGGAAGAGGAGGAGCCGGTTTCTTGCGCTTAATTTGGATTTTAAAAACTTGATTAATTAACAAGTTGTGCTGTGTAACGCGGCAGGGCAGTGGTCGTGGGCGTTAATTAAGCGATGATTTGATTTTGGGGGGGGGGGGGGGGGCTGGATTTGAACGAACGGACGGGAGAGAGCGGGCGAGCGTGCGTGCGTGCCACTGGCAACAGCGCGGAGGCGAGGACGACACAGGGAGGGAGTGATTACGGGAGGCTGTGGGTGCGCTGGAAAGGTGGGGCCAGAGTGGGGCTCGCGTGCCAACGGACCGTGCGAGCAACGGGCGCGTGCAGGATGTGTTTTTTCCCCCACCGGCGCGGGGGGACGGGTGGGAGGCCACTGTCGAACTGATGAAGACGGCGGAGGTTTCGACGGAACGGGAAATGCCCAAGAAATAGTGCGACCCTCTCGTGCGGCTGAAACTGAAAGTGGGCCTGGTGGCTCCTTCTTTCGGCCTGTACGTCGCCACGAGGAATGTTGGCGTGTCGACGTGTCCGCATCAACTTTCGGTTATGCTTCCGGACGGATACCTGTCCATGTTGTCCCTGTTAGGATTTAATTAATAGGTTTAATTAATAGGTTAATTAAATAATAATCCTTCCTATGTCGGTTGGTTTGTCAACCGACTCTCCTCATGCCTTTTCGTAGCCACGGCCGGTGAACGGCGCGCGAGACGGGCCTCGGCTCTGTAGCCACGGCTCCCGGCGGAGACGACGCCAGTGCGCCCGCCGCCCGACAGCCGGCTTGCCGCTTTGCAGCGCGCTGCCAATCTTTGATTGGCAACCGTCCCGCACAGGACAGGGAAACCTTATCCCTTTGTCCAATTTACATAAAGGCCCATGTGGTTGCAAGAATTGGTAAATAGCAATTGCAACGTGGTCAAAGGCTACTATTTGCAAAATCCTGCACAACGTGGTCGAGTATTGTTTTCTGTTGAATATTATGTGTTCCGGAATAAAAGTCATGTAATAAATTTCCATGTTTTTACATGCTAAGATTTATCACATCCATTATTTGCAATTGAGTTTTTTTTTTAATTTCTTGCAAATAAAAATCGATTCATCTTAATTGAGCTATTTTTGGTTCAATACGAGCAAGAATTGATATGCCAAAAAATTTAAAGTGATTTCCTCAAATTGATGTTTTGGGATCAAGGGTAGTGCACAGATCTACTGTATGCATGGCAGATTATCTCCACTACCGCGATTATAACAAGCGATCTCCCATATATTTTATTAAGTTATGACATAAGGTATTAGAAACATGAGTATCTACTGATTTTATCAGATTATACTCTCTAGTGCTGAGAGATGGACCCTGAAATTTCCTTTTGGAGAGTATCTACAATGTGTCAAAACTTAACAATTTGAAGTTCACACTAATGATTTCAAGCCCATTTCTTGAAGTCATCAATAATTTTGCAGCATTCGTTACAACACGACCATGATGGTTGTTGGTTTACTATACGTAAATTAATAATCTCTGGTTTACCCATGATGGTAACAGATGGCCGGAAATGAGAGTTCGATGTGCTCGACCTCAATAGCCACAACTACCTTATATGGGCCACGGACATCAAGATCGCCCTTGCGTCCCGTGGGATAGTGCATGCCATCCAGAACCCGGAGGACCCCCTTCCGGCTGGAGTCGCACCGCTGAGAGAAGAGCAGAAATATGCTGCCTTATACATTATAAGACACCATATCCACCCATATCTTAAGTCCGAGTATTTGGAGAAGGAGGAATCCCCATTTACTTTGTTTCAGGCCCTCAAAACGAGGTATGAAAAGCAGAAGGCAGTTATCCTGCCTAAAGCACTTCATGATTGGACTCATCTTCGATTCCAGGACTTCAAGTCCGTCAGGGATTACAATCATGAAGTTCATAAGATAATTTCTAAATTACGCTTTTGTGAGAAGGAACCTACAGATGCGGAAAATATAGAAAGAACTCTATCCACTATGCTCCTATCTGAAAGGATCCTCCAGCACCAATACCGCGCTCATGACTACCAGGTCTATTCAGACCTTATTCATATCCTACTTCAGGCCGAAAAGCATGATGAGCTTCTTGCTATGAATGACTCTCAGCGCCCGGTTGGTTCCCAACCTTTGCCGGAAGTTCATATGAATGTCGCGAATGAAAGAAAGTTTGGTGGTGCCTTCAATAGCAACCAATCAAACTTCAAGGGTAAGCGTAAGCACAACCAGAACAACAAGCCTCAAAACTCGGACCGTGGGATGGCACCGCAAAACCAAAGTATGACAAAACTAGGCTTTGTGACAAGTGTAGATGCTACACGCATCCTACTAACAAGTGCAATAACCCAAAGCATCTGGCAATTCTCCAACAGCAATCCCAAGAACGCAAAGCACCTCATAGGAAACGGTTTGAAGCCTATGAGCACGGATCCTATGAGCACAGAGAACATGATTGTTGAGTATGCCTCAAATGACATGTTTGGAGACTTTGACTAGTCCCATTATCTCCTTTGTGATCAATTTTAATCATGTCCTTTTGTGATGTTGTAACAGAACATAAGTATTGTATATCACAATACATTGTATCAGCACTCTGATATAAAAAAAGATTGTATGATCTATTTATCTGAGAAAAGATTTCCATAGCGAAAATCCTTCAACTCGATATATAGATTTCTATAGGGGTAGTCCGATGGATGAGGAACAAGTATTTGAAAAAATACCCTCTCTATTGTTTGGAATGTACTACATGTACATCCCATCTGTAGCACATGTTGCATACAAAGCAATTTCATTGGTCACAAGTTGCATGAGTCCAAATTCCCTCGGTCATCAGACTTTGTGTGTATATTGTTCAACACAAGGAAGCTAATTTTGAGGCATTCGCACCTCAAAATATAAGTTGGACCGCTTCAGTTCCTTGAACACATCCAGGGAGAAATTTGTTATTCCCCAACCATTGTGTGGATCTTTTAAGGTATTTTTCACGGTTCTCAATTATGCATCTATACGATGCTCATACATGTGTTTTCTGTCCACATGGAACCATGCATTTACCATGATAATGAGGAAAGTAATCAAGTTACATGCCCATTATCGAGAAAGTAGAATTTGACAAATTCGCACAGAAAATGTTGCAGAATTTTTCTCATGTGCCTTCAATGAATATTGCATGGCCATGCGGATTGAAGTTCAGCACTCTATCTAATACATCCACACTCATAATGGTTTGGTTGAATCCCTGAATAAGAGGATCGAACTCATTGCATGACTTTTGTCGATGAAATGCACTACCAACTTTACGTTGGAGTCATGCAGTTTTACACACTACTAACCGATTAACTGTATATAGCAGTACTTCCCCTCTGCAATTGATACGTGGAAATCCTCCAAGCATTTTCCATCTGCGTAAGTTCGGAAGCGCTTCACGGGTACCGATCTCACCACCGCAACATACATTAAAAGGGCCCACGGACTAGGGATCAATGTGGGGTACAGATCTTTGTCGATCACAAAGTACCTGGAACCCTTCTTGCGGGATCCATTCATTGCCCAGTATGTTTATTTTTATATCCAAGGATGGATTATTTCCAGGGCATTAGGGGGAGAATTCAAGTACCACAATAGAATGCCAGGAAATTAATTGGGACTACACGTTCCGCCTTATATCCACGTATTCAAGAATTTGGACTACGTCCGAAATTCACATATTTGCAACATATTGCAAATAACCTGCCAGATTCATTTACTGATCTCAAAGGTGTTACAAAATCCTTTAGTCCGTCTAGAAACGCGCCTGAAAGAGTGGAGGTACCAATAAAAACCACTCAACTCTCCGTACCCAAGAAGAGGAGGAGTAGTATGGCCTCTAACCAGAATCTAGCTTCCTGCAAGCAACAAAGGAAATCGAGGAGATATCCTCTAAATCAGTAAATGCAAGTCAACCTTGTGTTGATAAACACCTTATGGGTAGTATACACCCAGTGGAAGGAAAACTTCCACAACCCCAGCTTCAGCTTGCACACACTGGCTGGGACATCGGAACACCCGGACTCACGCGTATTGGGAAATCACGAAGAGTCATCATGGGTGCATGAGATTTCCTCCAACAATATTAATTATGGAGAATCATATAACCAAGACTACAATTGTCGACAAACATTCTCTTGTATGATTGCAAACATCCTTCAAATGATTTAGATCCAAAGACCATGGCCATGGAAGAGTGTAAACCACTCGCTCGGACTGAAACAAACAAAGGATGCAATCCAAGAAGAATTAGCCTCGCTCTTCCAAATGAATTCCCTATGCATGGGATTCCATATGTTCTCTTTCAAAAACGGAATGAAAACAACAAGGTGGTGAGAACGCAAGGCTTGTAGCATAAGGTCGGGTTTTCGCAGAGATCCGAGACCTACTCTCCAGACATGATTGGAATCCTCAAAATTTTCCGATAATTATATCATTGGCAATGCAAAATCATCTATCTATGCAGTTGATAGATGTAGTGACGACATTTCATGTGGATCACTAGATTTGGACATGTATGGTTCCCGATGGAATCTCTATCCGAATCGAAATGTAAATGCAACATGCATTGTGTAAAATTAATAAGTCATTACATGGCTTATTGTTGTCGGTATATTCTGGTACAACCGACATAGTGAGTTCCTTATACACAAGGATTACTCCTACAATGATGATTACCCGTGCGTGTTTATCATGCTCAAGGATTACTCCTACAATGACGAAGCACGTGATCATCTAAAAGACAGAATTTGAGATGAAGAATTTGGATAAAACCAAATAGTTCTAGAGACCACAACTCGAACTCCTTCACTCAAGTATTATGGTACACCAAGTTGCCTATATTATAAATATTGGAGAAACCTAAAAATAGACATGTCATATCCATCTCCCATGACCGGTTGTTCGATCTCTAGACGTAGAGAAAGATTCACTCAAACCAAGGGATGATGTAGAAGGGATGTTGGGACTTGAAGTTCCATATCCCAGTGCCATTGGACCCACCAAGACAATTGGTTGGGAATCAAGAATATCTTTCGATATCTCCAAGGCACCACACATTATTTGATATGTTCATGTAATTTCAGAGAAATCTAAACTCCAATATCATCAGAATACACTGATGTTGGCTACTTGAATGATCCCCATATTGTGTACCTACATGGTAGAAGTGTCACTCCATTGATGTCTTCGAAATATACTTCAGTGACTACACCTACCAATCATTCTGAAATACAAAGCCACAATGTCATGTGTAGCTTTACAGAATGATAAACCACATACATGCGTCATGTGGTATTGGTTCTCTTGAAGCATCGACCATTATCTATACAGATAATGTTGCTTGTGTTGCATGGATGCAAATAGGATACATCGAGAGCAATATCACTAAGCATATTGCCTATTAATTGGTTTATCTTCATGAACTCCAGAAGAGTCAGGAAATAAACGTCTTACGAGTCAAATCATGTGATAACCTCACTGATCTATTCATGAAGTCTCTACCAACTTTCATATTCCATAAATATTTTTATGGAATTGGTATTTGACGGCTTTAGGATTTGCAAGAATCAGGGGGAGTATCATCCTAGACTACTCCTATTCAAAGTATCATATTACACTCTTTTTCCCTTTATGAGTTTACTATCCAGGTTCTCATCAAGGTTTTTAATGAGGTAATATCAACACAAGATTATATGTCATACTTTCTTTTTTCCCCACTCGGGTTTTTAGGAAAGTATACACGACATATATATTATCCTTTAAACTCTATGGGTTTTTCCTTTTACAAGGTTTTTCTCATATGGAGTTAACATGGAGGCAATAATCATTATATGCTGTATCATTTTCTTCTTATTTTCCCACTGGGTTTGAAGGAGTTTTAACAGCATATCTAACCATTATATGTAGCACCATTTTCTTCTTATTTTCCCACTGGGTTTAAAGGAGTTTTAGCAACATATTATACACACTACTCCTCGCATTTTTCCCACAGGGTTTTTGGAGGAGATGATTCCAAAGATGATCGATCGCAAGGACAAGGAAGGATTAGGGGGAGTGTTAGGATTTAATTAATAGGTTAATTAAATAATAATCCTTCCTATGTCGGTCGGTTTAACCGACTCTCCTCATGCCTTTTCGTACGGACGCGTCCTATATACGCGTTCGTTCCCCTTGTATAAATAGGTTGATCACAATGGAACAAAACATTAGTTAAATCATTTGCTATTTGTTTCTCCCTCTCTTTCTCGATTGCTTTCAACAGTCCCAGTGCTCCTGACGGGACGGGACATGTCTCCAGCGAGTTTGATGGACATATTTTGCATCCACCACTGCGCTCTCCTCCGAAAATTGATTTCGTTCTTGTATCTCAAAATACAAAAAAATGTACGTACGAATCTATATTTGTATATTATCAATACACTAAAACATGTCTATAAATCTACACAAACACATGACATCATTTTTCGGTCGGAGAGAGTACTTTTGGCCGTTTTTTCTAGGACAACTAGTTAAATGCCCGTGCGTTGCTACGGGTATAAATATTCGAATGGTTTTACATTAATCGTGTCAAACATGTAATGCGAGATTCTCGTGCATATAATACAACAACGTCTTCTTTTACTCCTCAATTCTTGTAATGAACATCAAGCGGCAGTCACTTCCTCTTCTTATTCTTCGTTAAATAGTTTCACATAAGGATAGAAAGAAATCCAAAATATAAATCATTATCCTTGCAGAATAGAAAAATGGAATCCTAAAGTACAAAAGCTTGGCGTAGCTGCTCTCATACTGACCCTTAGATCTGTTCTCTGTCTTTCCTAAATTATTACGTTTCATCTACCCGATAACTTTTTTTTTGTTTTGTCCTAAATCGCTCAGTTCTCGCTTCGTCTGGTACGAGAATCTTTCCAAGAGAGCAAAAAATCATCTCAATAAAATTTACTATGATTGGAATTCTGTAGCAAGCTAGCACTACATGTCCACATGTCAACAATATACACGTGGACGTTCATGGTTCCAAATAAACTATATATATGCAAATCTAACCAACTAACTCTTATTAGAGTAATTGAACAATTTTGTAGGATAGACGCACTTCAAAGTACCAGTAGCATTGTTATTGTTCATTGTGGGCTTCTAACATTTTTTATGTCTGGCTAGAGATTGATGGTGTAAACTTGTACTGATCAACGTAGTTTATAAAGAACGCATAAAGTTGACAAGGAAATATTAAACTGAATGTTGTATACCAGAACCTGATGCCGCATATAAATTTTATGCCGATGATAGAAAAATAATTTAAGTGATGTATGGTCAGAAAATAATACAGCTGAGATCTCACAAATACTCGAAGGAGCAGCTGAGTATATAACAATAAAATAGCATCCATGGCCTCAAATATGCGTTAACTTTTACAATTGTACTACAACCAAGGTAAAGCGACCAGAAATATTTTAGAAAAGATAATTAAAACCCAAACCATGAATACACATATACGCCCAATCTTCTAAAATCCAGAAGAAAGCACCTTCTTATTTTCGCGCCGTGCCAGTGAAATATGGAACATTTCTTTGCTAAATAGCACGATTTTTTTCTAGAGAATAGCACGATTCACCAAACCTTTGAAATCTAAACAGTATTTTTGAAGTGTTGTCTAGTGTTCAAATAGAATCTTCACGACAACCTGGAACAATCCACAATAAAATAAAAAATGAAGTTGAAAATATATACTCAGTCAATCGACAATAGACTTTGTGTTCACATCTCATTCTCGTGTTCACATCACATCTCATCCTCGGGGGTGGCGGCAACTCTCACGAAGGGTGTTTGTTTTCGGTGTTTGATCTTAGCAATCATAGGTATTAATTTTGATTATTGACAAACCAAAAATAAATTGGAGAAGCTGAAATAAAATTTTGGAAGCTTACAAGAACAAACTGATTGCAAGGTAGATACATTGACCTTTCTAGTTTAGCCATTAGTTAGTTTTATAATCTATGTACATACAAATTACTTGGCAATTGACAATAATGCTCTAATTGACAATAATCTGAAGCACACATTCAGTTAGTTGAAAGAAATGGTCTTTCTGACAAATTTGAAGTTGTCAGGGCTAGAGATCACAGACCTATAATCAGTCCGCAAAGCAATGGAATTCATTCCAGATAAGCAAACATAAGTTCATGTCAGGTGCCACATCTGAATATAAATCATTACCTAATTGGAACAATCAAATTTGCACCATCAAATCTAATGATCTATTGGTTTAATAACCTCCAACAGAGAGTGGAATTAGCACTTGATACACTTGCGTAAAAAATCTATGGACCTTGACAGACAGAAGGTGCATGACAATGCCGATTTAGCATAAGAAATAAGAAATATAGAAAGAGAAGGTACTCACATCCTTCTTCGTGGTCGCCGGTAAGATTGAGCGGAGGCCCGTCCAACTGACAGATGCACATGCCCTGAGTACCGTGACACATGATTTGAACCGAAAAAAAGCAAAGAACAAAAGAAGGAAAAAAACAGATCATAGAGCATAACCTGCAGGTGCCTCCATCGTCCTCATATGGAATAATGCGCATGGTCATGGCACCACGCTAGTCTCAGTTACACTGCATAAGAACCCTTGCAATTTCTCAGGCTTATTTGGTCATGAAAACAAAGACTTGAAGGATTCAGTTACGAAGGTGACGAAGTACCTCGACGATGCAAATGCCGTAGCTTCCAGGACATTGTTGTTCATCAGCTTCCCCTACACAGTACACACAAGATCATATTTAAAATTTAGCTATCATCAGTGTTGCTCGCCGCCAATTCTGCACATCTCATGCAGACATCTCTCTTTTTCTGGAAATCACATACATCAGTGGTAAAAAAATTCACTAATGAAGAACAAAGCTCTTTCAAACAGCAATAAGGTTGGTTATCTAAAACAATTACACAGACTAACCTTAAGGTGTTTGTTTCTGAAAGTAGCTTTTGATATCTCTGTGAGAAAAGTGAATAGCTCCCAGGAAAAAATGACTTGCGAGCATCTGCAGGCTTGCTTGCATACAAATACACTGGTATAGATGAAGCACACTTGACAGAAAATGGCAACCACGGAAGGGTAATCTGAATGTGGCATTAAATGCATTGCTGGAAATAATAATCCCAACGGACAATATGAAAATCTTGACCTACTTCATTCACCGTTTGCGGGGCATCAAGGTTATCTTATCCCAGAATACGACCAATACTCCTAAATTAGGTGATGTATTTCTTCAGGGAATGTATTGAAGAATGACATAAGAATGCAGCAAAACGAATAATATGGAATAGGGTAAGTAAAGCAATGTGCAACAATAAGAACCTTAAGCCTTCTCCCCGGAGCTTGACAGGCCGCATTATCCATATGGAGGGAGTCCTTGTGCATAGAGAGTGCCTCAAGCTGCAGCAGAATCAGAGCAATATTCAATATGGACATCGCGGAGGTCCCCTCCCCTGCAGCGAGTGAGGCAGTAGATCAGAGCATAGTGTCGATGTAGTGCTCGAAGGTTGGCATCCAACACTCGGCAGCGTTGGCGTCGATGCACTCCAATGCCGGATCGAGGTCAGCGATGCGAAGAACACCGACAGGGAGTACGCAATGTACCGCCACAAGCGGCAGTATGACATGGCACCGCTCCAGTCCAGAGAAAGCCTGCACCAGGCACACCGACATCAGAACTGACCAATCCCTCTTCTCAGGCATTGTCTCGCTGGTCGCATCATCCTCGACGCCTACTGACACTTCATCATCAGTACCAATCCGAGAAATAGCTTGCATTTCAACAACCTATAAAGCCAGAAAATTAAGGTGAAGAATCCAAAATTAAATGATTCATATACATGCGTTCTAGGCAATATCACTTAACCATGCTTACCTGTAGGAGATCGACCTCCAAAACCTCAAACTTGTGCTCCTTCCGTAGTTAATTTCTGTAACATCACAATATGCAGAAATACACATAAATCACACAGAAATACCTTTAAGGAACGGTCAGAATGAAACAAAACAAGCTAGAACTTTGAATCACCTTCGTATAAGTGAAGGTATCAGATCTACCTAATCAGTCTCCTCTCTCATTCCTCTCATAGTTTATCTCGCCCAATCCCTTTACAAACCATACAATTGTTCACAGATGTCTTAACAAATGCACAAAATACAAGAATAAAAGGTCCACTTACATGAGGGATTTGAATTCAACAGACTCCCTCGATCTAAAACTCTGTCTAACACCGTAGTAGAGAGAGCCGATGCTCGAACGAGCATGACTGAGGCACCGCCAATGTGAACCCTAGGGGGCGCCCGCCCTGGCACTCTCAAGAGGACGCGTTGCGCGACGTCCCCGAAATCAAGGCAAGCCATGGCCATGCCGGTGATTGACCTTGGATGAACAGGCGACCACAGGCCTGGTGGACACCAATCCCGTGCTGCGCCGGTATGGGAAGCAGCAGCCTCCTTGAGGCGATCGGAGATGAGCGCCTCGACATAGGTGTTGAAGGTAGATGGGCGATTCTGGCCATCCTCATCCCTCCACGGTCACCTCGCTGTGGAGCCAGGCCCGTCCTCCTTTGGGATCTCGGCAGTGGTGTGAGCAGTTTGCGGCGGTGAACTTGTTAGAGGGAGGAGACCGGACCCTGCAAAAAAGAGTGAGGAGACCGGTCGAGGGTAGCGCTAATTGTGTTGAGAGAGAGTCGCACGACTCGAAGGCCCACATGTCGGAGGTAATGCTCGCGAGAGAGAGCCGGACGAAGGAAGCGACGTAGTGCGGCAGGCAGAAAACGAAACGCTGTCGTATTTTTTAGATAGTAGAGAAGAGATAGAGATAGCACACAATCTAACGATTTTCCACCGAAAAGTGCAATTAAACACAAAATACATAGGAGTGAGAAAGAGATATACATAGTTTATCTCTTTTGTGCACTAATAACAACTACTAAGTTTTTCTAGAGTGAAAAGCAATATTTATTACTCCAACTACAAATTATATTAGTGATACAAACTACATTGAAAATTTTCTGTAAATGCAAACAATTTGTTCTAAATTCCCATCATAATTACTCATTTTGTTCCTCCCCTAAGTGACATTTTTAGGGAGTCACATGCTTGGCTCGATCATAACACATTGACTTTCTTTTACCGTGAAACTGAAAGCACATGGAAAGACTGGCGACACCCGGTCTACATAAATTGGTTATAATTTTCTAACTTTAAAACTAAACCAGATAAGATATACCCATAAAATGAGTCTTCCACTATGTCTAGGGAGGGTATACTTTAGCCATGTAAAATCATCGACCACGCAAATGTGTCTTCAGGAAAATTGAAAATAGCAAAAGAAAGTAATACCCTCTAAATCACAGTCACATTGCAAAACATGAAAAAAACAAATTAAACGTATTTTAATGTACAAAGTAAGGTATGTCTTCTCTTCTACCGCCTCTTTCCATTGCATAATTGAGCAAGAGATGAATCAGTAAAATTATCAGCAAAAAGCATATGATAATGTTGCTCCTAAGAAGATCAGAGTGCTTCTCCTTTCCGTTGAACAAAAATAGTTATGTTCAAAAAGAATTTGAACCGCAAAAATGTGTGCTTCTCTATAGATATAGAATATGTTCTATCGGCATTGGACAACAGATGATGATAATAGGACCTTTGAGCAGCTGAACCTCAAGCACCAGCAGCTCCTTTGCGTGCAACAACAGGCTCCGGGGTGGACCAAACTATGAGAAAGCACTCAAAGATGTACCACACCTCTGGATTTCATGCCGATTAGCACGTCTTTTAGGCCTCAATTCATATACGTGAACAAAAGATGTACCACACCTCTGGATTTCATCCCTTAATATAATATATATTTTCTCTTAATGTTGCCTCACCTATTTACAGGTCAATCTATATGCATTTTTCATCATATGTTTGTTTTTTTCAGTCTGATAGTTTCACTCGAATGGCTACATGTTTATACTAC
Source organism: Avena atlantica (assembly GCA_910589765.1). Classification (NCBI taxonomy): domain Eukaryota; kingdom Viridiplantae; phylum Streptophyta; class Magnoliopsida; order Poales; family Poaceae; genus Avena; species Avena atlantica. The sequence continues at coordinate 419,534,148 of OU342735.1, forward strand.
TGATCTAAACAAGTCTGAAAGCTACGTGATATAGCTTGTTGAGCATCTACTATTAAATAACTATCTCCAAGCGAGCAAGCCTTGTTAACTTCCATAGGAAAAAACAAACCAATCATTTAGTAACTCTATGTCCAGTGCAATATTTGCTTGAATCATGTTCAGTGATTAAACTGACGAGAAATTTTCTTGAATGCTCAAGTATTATTGACACCCTAAATGAAAACCATATATTCAAGAAAACTCTAAGCTTGTCCCCTTTGCACATGCATCACACACGTTAAACCACACATGACATCAGCTGACCGAACAACATGGAGAATTGCTAATAGTAGTAACGTACCCGCTATTGTGTTGATATGAAATCAACATGTTAGTAGTCTAGCCCGTTCAGAGGAATTAGCACCAAAAAACTGAGCCAAATTAAGGCCATCAATTAGTGTTCTCCTCCGAACACGAACAAGAAACCCAATGCTCGACTGCTCAGTGGTCATCTTCCTCCCATCTCTCCTCTAGCCATCTGAAAGAAGAAATAAAACCATTTTCTGGTGATAAAATAGTTTAACGAACCCGGTGAACTTAGTTGAGATAATCTGGGTTCAGAATATAACGCTCAGACTGGGAGCATCATACAAAAAACATCATGTGAATAAAACAAGAAAATATTTCAGGGCAGTGAATCAGGTACATCAGATAGCTTCCAAACTGGTGTCATCAGATAGCTTCCAAACTGATGTCAATCGAACACTTTGAGTGCATCTCCTAATAGCAAAAGAAATGATCAAAACTGATGAAGGAAAATTGGTTGGACAAGTCTGGAGCAGCAGCGCTCCAGGTCGATGTCACTCGCCGGCCGCCGGCCGGCCCTCACCTCCCGCACGTTGACACCACGTTCACCCACCACCGGAACAGGACTCCGCACACCGCCACGATCCCCTGCCGCCTCCTAAGCTCCAAATCGCGCCGCCACGATTGACCAAATCGGGAGCCGTGCGGTAGGTTGCGGGATCTGTCTACGGATGTAGATGGGGAAGGATGGTGTCGGCGTGGTGAGGCTTTGGGCTCCTGCGGCAATAAGGGATGGTGCAAGCCATTGGTGCGGGGCGGCGAAGATGGTTCCGACGCACTGGGCTCCGGGTGCCCGACCATGTTGGACACGGTCTCCTTCAACCTCGTGCGTGCCAGCAGCCGTCAGCCGAGAAGCGGGGCTGGGTGGCAGGGAGGCGCCGCCGTCGTCTAGCGGTTGGAATATGTTATGTCAGCGGGGAATCTAGGGTGGTACAGGGAGACGATGCAGTGGTTGGATTGAGGACGTGATAAGCGGAGAGGTTAATTAATTCAGGCATGATCAATGGAGGCGTAATAAGCGGCGACGGAATTAATTGCGTGGGCGATTGGAGTGTGACGAAAGATACGACGTAGTGCTAATTGGCAGAAAACGGAACACTAATTTTCTTTTTAGATAGTATTAGATAGATATTAGATATTAGATTAGATATTAGATAGTAGAGAAGCCAGCCATATCGCTGAGATATTGGAAACATTTTTGTTAAACATGTTGTAAACATGGATCGTCTACTCTCACCCATTTAAAATACTAGCATAAAGCCCGTGCGTTGCTACGGCGCAACATTAAATCAAATTAATAATGTTTCATATGTTCAAATCCACACATCAGTCGAATCCAAATGGCACACGGTCCTTGATCGACATGTCATTGTACCAAAATCACATAATGTTAAAAGTCTTTTCTGTCATTACACATGCCTGAAATATAAATATATTGGTATATAAAAAAATTCAAATACGTGGGAGATAAATGTTGTTGACTTCGACATGGATTTATCAACCCACAATTCAAAAAGCAGTCACACTGGTGGAAAACTATAACAGGGACTGGTTTATTTCCTACACGCTATACTAAATTATCTAAGTTTCTTCTTTGTGCAAGGTGTTAGGCCATGGGAGCGGGTGCCACCACCAATTGTGCAGCTGTCTGGATGTGGCCTCCAATAAATATGAACAAACGTGACCTAATACGTATTGACGTAGGTCAAGGAAGGCACATCATGGTTGCCACTTGCCCATGCCCTCGTGCACTTGTAGTAGCTCCTACCGAGACAGGCTAATCTGCACATCTCAACTCATAATCGGCGTGGCAGGTTTTGGTCGAGTTGAACCGTTGATGTGGGTGTGGAGCGGCTGGAGGCGATCCGTACTCGACGTGGTCACAGAGGACGGACCCGGTCCGACATATACCAAAATCGGTTTATATTAAGAACGAACGGTAAATATAATGGCAAAGTACTACTAATATGAGATTTGGTGGGAGGACAAAACGATCTAAAAAAAAGTTGAACCGGGAGAAACATTTCGTCTTTTATTATAGGTATAGATATAGATATGTCACAATTTTTTCTAAATTTAGATATATCTAAATCCTAAATAGTCTAGATATATTCAAATTTAAATAACAGGAAATCTAGATGACCGGTCGCCAGATCATCAGCATTTAATGCAAAATCTAAAATTGTAAAAAGCTTTATAACACAAACCGTTTATCCGATTTCGGATCCGTTTTTACCGTTGGATTAGTCGCGACGAGATCTTTAAAACTAGATCCCATGTTGATATATTTTGATGAAAAAAAATCGGACCAAAAAGTTATCCATCCTTAACACATGAGTTCAAATTTAAATAATAGTAAATCTAGATGACCGGTCGACCAGATCATCAGCATTTAATGCAAAATCCAAAATTGTAAAAAGCTTTATAACACAAACCGTTTATCCGATTTAGGATCCGTTTTCACCGTTGAATTAGTCGCGACGAGATCTTTAAAACTAGATCCCATGTTGATATGTTTTGATAAAAAAAATCGGACCAAAAAGTCATCCATCCTTAACACATGAGTTATCCATGCCATAATATGTAAGTTATCCACCATATATCATATAAGTTACCCACCATATAAATGTCTTGGTTAGAGGCATTTTCGTATACGTGTTGAATAAGTTTAATTGTAACACAATAGTCTAGGTGTTAGGGTATGGAGACTTCATCGTCGTCGATGCGTTAAAGGTGGGTAGCGGCGATGGATAATGAAGGCGAGTCAATAGATTACTAGTTGTGTGTTATGTTATTTACTACGACTTAGGGTGGTGGGTGAGGCATAACACCCATTTGTTATAACACATGCAAAAAAGTTTAAATTTAGTTCCTTTCAAAAAATTATGGTTAATGTTTGACTTGGTATCCTTTCGAGGTTGATTCATCCGTACGCCGCGAGAGCGGCGACGAGCAACGAAGCCGAGCCACTAAAATAACTTTTATATTCTATAAATTTTTGTAGTGGTGGATAAATTACATGTTATTAAGTGGATAACTTACATGCTGAAGTCTAGATAACTCTACAGTTACTGACGAGTAACTTTTGGATAAAAAATGTTACCCATCCTAAGACCTGAGTTATCCATGTCATAGTATATAAGTTATCCACTTTATAACATATAAGTTACCCATCTTATCAATGGGTTGGATAGAGGGGTTCTTGCTTTTTCCATGTGGTTAACTTTTGCATTTTTGTCTCACGAAATATCGGTCCTCATGTATTTTACTTTAGCTAGTTTAATTGGGACATGATAGTCTAGGTGTTAGGGTAACAACACTTCGTCACCGCCAAACACGAGAGCGGCGACAGGTGATGAAGCCAAGCCATTAGAATAACTTTTATATTCTATTTGTCGGTAAAATTTTATAGTGATGGATAACTTACATATCATTGGATGAATAACTTACATATTAAAGCCTTCCATGTTACCGATGGGTAACTTTTTGGGCAAAAAAAATGTATTACCCACCTCTAACACGTGACTTATCCATATCATAGTATTTAAGTTATCCACCATGAAACATATAAGTTACCCACCGTATAAATGACTTGGGTGGAGACGTTCTGACATTTCTCATATGAATAATTTTTATTCTTTTTTGCCTCACAAAATATTGGTTGCCTCATGTTTTTTGTTTAGTTAATTAAATATGAGCTATGAGCTATTTTAATTGAGACACGGTAGTCTAGGTGTTAGGGTGCGGTGACTTTATCGTCGTCAATGCATTAGAATTGATGAGCGATGAAGGCTCAATACGCTAACATATTTTGATGATTCGTCACCCGTATGCCACTATAGTAGCGACAGGGAATAAAGTCGAGCCGCTAGACTACTGTTTGTTCGGTGGATAACTTACATGCTCAATACATTATAACTCTCGTGTTACCGATGGATATTTTTTGGAAAAAAGTCGTGTTATTTAACTAGAGCATGCACACGGGACATCACTCGTGCCGGCTGTCAAAACGTTCGCCGAGTTTTATAATTTTCAGAATGGCCGCAGATATTTTTCCTGCATCCATACAAAATAATCTTCAAACAACATGATTTATAGGATGGATAACTTATATATATAACGGGAATAACTCACGTGTTATGGGCGGGTAACTTTTGGTCTGAAAAAAAAATTGACATAATATACCAACATGGGATCTAGTTTCGAAGATCTTGTCGCGACTAACTTATCGGTTTAAACGGATTCTAAATCAGACAAATGATTTAACCTACAAAACATTTTAAATTTCTAATTTTGGTATTAAATGTTTGATGACATAAGCAGTCCTCTAGTGTTTGTGAGCTAATTTCTCACGTTAAGAGCTCGGTATCTCTTTTTAATGATGCATTAACCTCATATTAAAAAAAGGAAGTTCGTTCGCTCGCTTAGATTGTTCCGACAAGAGTTGTTGGAAGTCCGTCAGGTCTTGCAATCTACAGACAGGTCTTGCAATCTGCAGACCTCCGCCAGGTAGCAGCGCTTAAATAAATATGCGATATCTATTTTAAGATGGACAGAGTATTTCCTTTATTTCATAGTACACACCTATTTGACAAGGTAGAATAGGTTGCCAAAACGTTTTATATTGTGAGATAGAGCGTATAGTTTGTCTTTCAACCAAAGTGTGCAACTGCACGATAGCATTTTGTTTCATTTGTAACAGCGGACAAAACCGGCATATAAACAAAGAGAGGTGGTTGTAGCAACCGCCAAAAGATGATTTGGGTTTCATTGATTGGTGACACCACTGGCCAGCTTCGTCTTCAATGGCGTTAGGGTTTTCGATGGTGGACCGTGGCCCCTCACTATTGGTGAGTTCTTATGTTCTTTGTTTAGTCTGTTTTTCATGTCTTTTTAGGATGGTGAGTTGATTGCTATATTTTAAAGCGAGAATAAGATCCTCTTCACGCTATCATCGCTCAAGCGATGCATCTAGCACCGGCAGAGCGCGCAAGGAGTCATGTGTCCATTGAATATCTTGGAATCCGGTCGGTTTTTATGTTTGTTGGTTGGTGTGATTTTATGTCGGCCTCTTTCGATTTATGATTATCATTATTGGTGATGGTTGCTGCTATAGTGTGTTGATTTTTTAGACTTAGCACAATGACTTTTTGGCTGTCTACACAACAAGTTCTACAACTATAAATATTTGTCCGGCTTCAGTGATGGAGGAGTGAGGACGGCAGCATGCTTTCGACTCACGCTAGTGCCTCTAATCGTCGCTAGATGGTCCTTAGACCTATTTATAATTTTATTATTACTTTTAGACCTCAATGTACTAGGACCGACGATTATTTATACGGTGGAATTTAAAGAAAAAGGGGGAGAAAAAATTGACCCTAAATTAGACCTATTGTTTATTTATAGCACCACTCGAGTTTTTCTTTAATTTAAGATAAATAGCATCGCTCGAGCGACTTGCTTGTACGAGTACTGAGCAGCGAGCTCTTCATCCCCGGGCGAGGTTACCAAAACTTTAGGTCGACCCGAAGAGGCTAGAGAGAAATACTTGAGCTTCAAGAGCGCGGCCATTTTAGTCATATAAATGGTCTAGTAATAGTATTGAGCGCACTTATAAGGAAACTAATGTAGCCATGGCCACCTTCGGGAGTTCGGGCAGGAGGGGTGACCTGTCCGCAGCGGTTTTCTAATGGGTCGCGATCATCAAAAGTTACATATCTGTTTTTTATTTTTTCTTTGTTTTCACTTTTCTTTCTTTAGTTTGAAAATATATTCAAACATGTAATTTGTTTAGATTTTGAAAATAGTTAAACTCGGAAACTGCTCAAATTTGGAAATTGTCTAAATTTGAAAATTGTACCAATTTAAAAGTATTTCAATTTGTAAATTATTAAAATTTGAAATTTGTTCAAAAATGAAATTTGTTCAAATTGGAAGAAAAATAAAAAAAATACAACAGGAAAATGAACAAAAATCGAACACAACCCTAGGAAAAAAAGGAGAAACTCGGAAACAAGAGCTCCCCTATGTATGTGCAAAACTACCTCACCTGGGTTTCGCCCGGCTTGGTGGATAGAGGATCTCGTGCCTACCCGCCTCGCTCAATCCTGTGGCCATGTGTGATGTTGGTCGTGGCATGGGCTCGACTTTTTGGACACCGGGGCAACGCCCTCAAAAGGTGGACCGCAGGGTGGCTTGCCAAGCGACGTGGCAGTGGTGATGGTCTATCCCTTGGTCATATGGGTGGTAAGGAGCGGACAACGAGAGACCTTGATCGTGGCGGCACTTCAGCTTCGGCACCTCCCAAATCATGCTCTGAAGAACATGCTCGGAGGTGGCAGGCGAACTGTTAGTGGGCGTGTGTGTAGGTTTTTTCGGGCGAAATCCCTGCGTTTGACACCGACAACGGTGATGTATGCAGGTTTTGTAACCCTCCCGGGGGCGCCGTTGTGGGTACCTCCCATGCGAGGGCTCTGGGTGAAAACCCTAGACTGTTTTAGGTCTCCTCGACAACGGCGCATCGTTATTACCCTCTTGGGGGCGTTAGTGTGGAGTTTCTTTCCCCTGGGTGGCGTCGTTGTTTTCGGTGGCAATTCTTATTTTCATGTACTTTGTTGTGTATCTTTGATCAGCTCTATAAGAGGGTTTCATCTTTACTTTGTATCAGTTCGGCCATGTATGGCTTTATTTATAAAGTAGGGTGAAATTGTTGGGGATATACTTTTCGGGTATACGCACAGGACTCGTTGACCAGGATGGCCCACTAACAGGTTAGAGCTTTGCTTTACGGGCGGCCCAGTCAGGGAAAGAAGGCATAAGTCAATTCCGACTACGACAAGGCCTAAAATACTTATCGACTTAGGCCTATAGTATTACTTATAGTCCAGGATGTAATTAGTACCGACTATGTAACGTAGCCGGATAGATCTCTCCTGTAACCCTAGGTCTTGGCGACTTTATAAGTCGGGCCTAAGGCACAACCATAACCAACTCGCACACGCGAACCTCTCTTGTAATTCGCTGTAACATCTGGCTCTGCCGATATATTACTGGCTTGCTAGCATGAGTAGTACCGGATCACCGTTGTCGGATCTAAACCTGGGTAAACTTGTGTGCTCATCACTTCTGGAACACCGTACGGTTCACACCTCATCTTTCTCAACGCTCTTAGAACCCCAAATGGCATACTTGTCATCAATCCGATGACATAAATCCTATTTCAAAGAAGAAGAAATGAGGAAAAACATCAGATGTAACCAGAAACTCGATGTGCAATACTCGGTATCATAGGCTAAATATAGTGAACATTGCACATTTTCAAAACTCCAATATTTTTTAGATTTTATCATTCTAGTGTAGCCCATTGTCCAAGTAATTTGGCATTGAGACTTTGCACACTTAAATACACGAATACATCATTTTGACTACATCCAAAATTTGTTGAATTTTTGAAATTTCAAATTTGTAAACATGATTTTCAAAAATTTAAAGTGCTCTTTGTAGATTGGCCTCATTTTGTCCACTCTCTGGCTCGGCTATGGGAGGTATGTCTCCATGTGTGCGTAAGAAGCGAGTCTATCATTATATGATGTTTATCTATAAGGGTACATTCCCCTATACGTGGTTTTAGTAATAAATAACATTCCCTTTGGACTAATATTTTTATTAAGTTTTATATGAAGGAATATTACATAGTGAAAGATCACACATGCCGCCTAGAGGAGGGTGAATAGGCGGTTAAAAAACTTTTACGAGATGAACTTAATAAAGACGGAATAAAACTAGCGTTTTTTATCAAGCACAAAGCCTATATATGCTAAGGTTCACCTATATGCACCAACAACTTATACTAAATAATACAAGCAATAAAGTGATAACAAGGTAGATTACTTTAAGCATGAAGGCTATTACAATGTAAAGTGCATAAGTTAAGAGCTCGGGTATAGAGATAACCAAGGCAAACGGGGTCGGCGATATTTTACCGAGTTTCTTTCAATATGGAAGTACGTCTCGTTGATGAGGTGGGCGGTACTAAGACCACCAACACCACAAAAGGCCTCATCCTATTCTCCCGAGCACCCGACACATGGAAAGCACTCGATCCACTATACGGTGGCCTTCAAGGTGGCGACCAAAACCTTTACAAACTTGTTGAGTAGACCTACACAACACTTGAAGTCTCCCAACACGATCCCAAATCTTTACAGCCAATGTCCGAGCTCTGAGACCGGCCACTTTCGTCTAGGGTTCAAAGAACCCAAAAGGGACAAGCTTCTTGATTTCAACAAACCAAATTCTCTGAGGAGAACTCAACCCGATGCACCTAATGCAAATGGCAAGAACACCACAAAGATGATCCAATCCTTCACTCTCAAGTTCCAGCAAAGCTACTAAACCTAATGGGGGAACAAGAGAGGAAGAACACTGGGAGAACACAAAATCCTCCAAGATCTAGATCCCAAAGAATCACTCACAAAGAGATGGAATGGTTTGGTCAAATTGTAGATCTAGATCTCCTCAATCTTCCTCTCAAATATGTGCAAGATTCATTGGATGGGAAGAAAGAAATCAAACTAAAGTTAAGTCAAAGCAATAGGGGAAAATATTGAAAAAAGAGGGAGAAGAAGCACCTAAAAGAGAGAGATATCTATAAATAGTGGCCCAGATTTTCTTCCCGTTGGGGGCCAGATCCGGAGTGGGCCAGTAGTACCGGACTGGGCCGATACTACTGGACCTGACCTGGCGATGCAAAGCACCAAGGCGAGCCAGCGGGACCGAGCGAGCGCGCGCAGAAAGCAGCCAACGAGCAAAGGCGTGCGCGTGCGCAGGGGATCGGGAGCGGCCAGTGCGCAAGCGAGCGAGCGGGCCAGGCAAGCGCACGAGCGGGATCGGGAAGCGCGTGAGAAGCGAGCGAGCGAGGCGGCAGCTGTGAGCCAGCGCGCAGCAGAAGTAGGCAAGCGTGCGTGGGAGCTCAGCCCAAACGACCCGTGACAGCAACTGGGAAAAGGCCAGGCGGTGGTGGGCTGTCCTGGTACTATCAGCTTGGCCGAGCGGTACTGGCGGTTGGGCCGGTAGTGCCGCCCTGGGCCTACCGGCGAGGCGGTGCACAACGCAACGCACATGGGTGGGCGATAGTTGCTTGCTATACTGCCGCTTGGCCCAACATAAAACTTCCCCTTTTTCTTTTAAAAACAAATAAGAGGCAAATTCAAATGGCAATATCTTGAGCTAGGAAACTCCGATCGACTCCGAATCAATTTTGATGGAAAGAGGACGACAAGAGCTACCCAATATTGGTTACCACCAAGATAAAAAATGCAATAGGATATAAAGGGAAAATCCGTTTTTAATGAACTAGAGATTGTTATGAATACCACAAGCTCTAGAACCTCACATGAATAAGATCGAAGGAACAACCAAGAAATATGATGCTAGGAATGAAAAGGGTTTGAGCCCTCTCTGAAAGATATGATAGAGTTACTCATTCGAGAGCCCCTCTTGATACTACGACTATCTATCCTAAACCCGGTCTCCCAACTAACAACATGAGACCGGCAAAAAACCTATCAAGATTATACCTTTGCCTTGAGCATTCCACGTGAGCTCAATGTAGTTGATCTTGTTCTTCTCAATATGGACACCTTTCTTGATTCCTCTTCCACTCACCCGCTTGATGAAGACTTGCAACTTTCTCCCCATACACCATGGGTAAACCTCTACTTTGACCTTGTCTTCATGGATCCATGATCACCGAGGATGGCAACCATCAAACATGAGATCATATAGAGATGGCGCATTTTGAGCTTGCACAACACTTCTTATTCTTTATATCATCTACCTTGAAGTCAACACATGCTCCAAGCGATGCCAATGGAAAATTCCTACAAACGAAACTTAATACACACATTAGTCCATAAAAATTGTCATTAATTGCCAAAACCACACATGGGGGCCCACATGCTCTTTCACATAGGCCATTCTTGTAGTCCATGTGTTGGATTCAAGTATGTACACCATGAAGATAAAGATATACTTTGAGTATTGGCATCAAGATCTATCATTGATTTGAAGAGAAGAATATGATATGATCAAGAAAAAAAGATGGGAGTTCTTGTGTGGAACTCAATTTAGCCATGATCTAGCTTATGTGTTAAGCAATGGATGATCGGGATATTGAGAGTTTGACTCCAAGAGAAGAATTCAAGATATGTGATGACCCACAAGTATAGGGGATCACAACAGTCTTCGAGGGTAGTATTACCTAATTTATTGATTCGACACAAGGGGAGCCAAACAATACTTGCAAGCCTTAACAACTGAGTTGTCAATTCAGCTGCACCTGGAAATAGTTTTTGCTCACAGAAGTTTATCAGTAGCAACAGTTTGGTAGTAGCAATAGCAGCAGCAAAACATGAGAAATAGTAACAGTAGTAGCAAACAATAGGATATGAGTGCGGTAGGCATAGGGATGGATAAACGGGCGTTGCATGGACGAGTCTAAACATGTAACTTCAAGATCTAGGGCATTGCCGATAAATAAGAATAAGCATACAAGTACTAAACAATCATAGGCATGTGCTCCATATATAGTCATGCGTGCTCGCAATGAGAAATTGCACAACATCTTTTGTCCAGCCAACCCGTTGCAGCCAGGCCTCAAGGAAACTACTGGAAATTAAGGTGCTCCTTTTAATAGAGCACCGGAGCAAAGCATTAACACTCCGTGAACACATGTGATCCTCACACGACAGCATCCCCTCCGGTTGTCCCAATTTCTGTCACTTCGGGGCCTTTGGATCCGGACAATGATATGTGTACACAACTTGCAGATAAGATCACACACAATACTATCATAATGATTCAATAATAAGCTTAGATCTGAGATCATGGCACTCGGGCCCTGTGACAAGCATTAAGCACAACAAGTTGCAACAAAGTCAAATATCACTAATAGAGATACTAGGCACTATGCCCTAACAATCTTATTCGATTACATGATAGAACTCATCCAATCCCTACCATCTCCATAGCCTACAGCGGGGGATTACTCACTCATGTATGATGGAAACATTGATGGTTGATGGAGAGGCGTTGGTGATGACGATGACGATGATCCTCCCCAAATTCCCCGTCCCGGCAGGGTGCCAGAACGGAGTTTCTGGATCCGAATCGCGGTTTCTAGTGGTGGCGGCGCAGCGGAACTCTTTCTCGAAAAACGACGACCCCCCTGGATTTTTAGTTCAAGAGGCTTCTTATAGGCAAAGAGGGAGGCCGAGGGGGTGCCTGAGGTGGACGCACCCCCCTAGGCGCGGCCAGTCCTGGCCCGCGCCTGGCAGGGATGTGGTCCCCTCAGGCCTCCACTCCGTCTCGTACTCTGGCTCCGTGGATCTTCTGGTGAAGTAGGATTTTTGGCATATTTTCCGGGATTTTTCCTAATAGTTGATTTTCTGCACAAAAACTAGACACCAAGGTAATTCTGCTAAAAACAGTGTCAGTCCGTGTTAGTTGTATCCAAATCACACAAGTTTAGAGGAGAAACAATAGCAAAAGTGTTCGGAAAAGTAGATATGTTTTGGACGTATCAACTCCCCCAAGCTTAGCTTATTGCTTGTCCTCAAGCAATTCAGTTGAAAACTGAGTGGGATAAAAGAACTTTCACGAACACATTTGCTTCATATGATGTATATATTCTCAGCACAGGAGTAGATACTTAAACCATTCATAATAAAGAGTATGCAACTAAGTCTACTCAATAGTCATTGCAAGCTATGAAGAGAAACCAACTCAATAATAATAAGTAGCATGAAACATAAACATAAGCAACATTGCAATGCTCATAAGAAGGTATGACAGAGTGGTATCTCGCTTACCTTTGTTTGTAGAGCACAATATAAATGTCAAGGCACCTCTTAAGTTCAAGTGAAGACTAGTAGTAAAGATATCAGAGATACAAGCATCAAAGTCATGACATAATTAACCAAGTTTTGAGACAAACACAATAATGACAATTATGCTCTCAAGAAGGTGCTCATAGAATAAGTGTTGACCCAACAAGGAAGTGAAAAGGTTTTGAAAAGTTTGAAAGGCTTCAAAATGCTGAAATTAAGGTACTCATTAGCTTTGAGATCTCATTGCCCCTATCATAGGCATCTTTATATGGTTAATGTGAAAGTGAGGTCCAATCTGAGTTATATGCTTGACAAACTGTAAACTGGAAATCCCATGTCCCTTGAGTACGAGGGCGCTCCTCATGCCACTCAACTTTAGTTACCTGTAAGTTCTTGTCATTGTAAATACATGCATATCATAGAGAACCGCCAACGGGGTACCCCTTGCACATGATACATGAGCTATCCCGTGATCAAAATGACAAGGCAAGTAGACAACGAGCATCTCAACGGTCCTTTAATTTTCTATTTGCATAGGTTTTTATTGAAGATGCTTCATAGATTCTCATTATGGTGATGCTGCAAGTTTCCACCATGATTAGGCATGGCTTAGGCTAGCGGCCCAGGCGTTTCTCTAACACATATATATACTCCATGAACTCACAAGATCCCCTTTTATTTCACAACGACGACATTCACAAACAAAAGAGAAAGGTATCAACTAGATATATATCCATAAGTGTTGAAAGTGTTCCCCGTGACAGCACGGTTCTGCTAATTACCAGCCTATAATTTGCAAGCATATAAATTTCATGGACATGTCACAATGGTTCGGGATTATTAAGTGCAATAAATAAAATGTGCCATCAAGTTCGTGAGAGCTTTACTAACAAACTTTCTCAAAGCAGTCAAACATTTTATTTGGAAGAAAACAAGGCATAATGAGTATGCACTGAAATAGCAAATGATGCTAATAGGTAGGTATGGTGGACACTGTTGGCAATATTGGTTTTGTCGAGATGGATGCACAAGTAGAGCTCATACTCAGTGCAAGTGAAGGCTAGCAATGGAGAGGGAGCAACAAACGAGAGAGCAGTAACTGTCATAATCATGCTTGCAAAAAAACATGACTAATTATGGCATGAGAGTGATACAAGAACTCTGAGGCAAAATAAATCACCGAGGCTTATTGACTATTGTTTAGTCATATGCATGTGTGAGCATGTGTCGATCCACATGAAACATTCAGAGGAGGATACCACAATATCATACCAAGTTATGAATAAAACAATGCAAGCAAACATTCATATGACATGCTACAAACTATCAGCAAGATGGAGCTAATCACAAGAAAGCAAGAACTACTAAGCATCCATAAATAACATACTCCTAATATAAACATGAAGGGAATATGCCCTGAGAGGCAATAATAAAGTGTTTATTATGTGTATTCCAAGTATATGATAGATGTTTATTTTGCATGCTATAATTGTATTAATACGGAAAAGTTAATACATGTGTGTTTAATAAACAGACAGAAAGTTCCTAGTTATGCCTCTCTCATAAACTAGCTCGTTGATTAACAAGATGATCACAGTTTCCTAATAATAGACATTGGATGTTGTTAATAACGAGATCAGAACATTAGTGTAATGATGTGATGAACATTCATCCAAAGTATAGCATTACGATCAAAGTCATTGAGTTTATATTGCTATAAACAACTTACGAAGTGATCCTAATCCTTAGACCATGAGATCATGTCAATCACTAACACGGAAGAGTTTCTTGATGACATCAAACGTCACACCGTAACTAGGTGATTATAAAGATGGCTTCAAAACTACTAAAGTGTTATGTTGAGGCTCATGGATCAAGAGTGTAATTTGTTCATCCCAATGACGGATAGATATAATTTGGGCCCTCTCGGTGATATCACATTGGTTAGCTTGCAAGCAAGTGATTTGATCACTAGAATGTTATATCACGGGAACGAGAAAAGAGTGCATGTCGGTAACGAGATCAAACTAGGTATGGAGTACCGATGATCGAATCTCGGACATGTAATATATCGTGAAACAAAGGGATTAAGATACTAGCATAAAAGGTTCCGACGATCACAGGAAAGTCATCGTTGAATGTGTGGGAGTTAGTATGGATCTCGAGGTCCCGCTTCTGATTATTGATCGGAGAAGGGTCTCGATCATGTCCGCATTATTCGTGAACCGTAGGGTGACACACTTAAGGGACACTGACATCCAATTGGAGCGAAAGTTTCATGCCAGAAAGAATAACAAGCGCAGGAATTTATTTCACTAGATACCGAAATAGGTTTTCGGGTGAAATTGTAGAAAGTGTTTTTGCCTGTGAAATGGAATTATAGCAAGGGGTTATATGTGAATGTTTGTCATTAAATTAATTGACAAAATTCTGAATAAATAAAAAGAGTTTTATTTAATGAGAGTTTGCATTAAATTTGGTGGAAATTTAATAGCAATTTTGAGTGGGATTTTGAGTGGAGGAAATTGAAGAGGTTTTTGTGAGTGGAGTGTGCACCCACATGAATGAAGGAGGGGAGGGGGCAGACCCCATGGCCGGCGGCCACCCCCTTGGGTGCCCCCTCCTCCTATAAAAGGCACCCCTCTCCCTCTCTCTCACACACGCCTCCTCGTGATGGATCTCTCTCCCCCTCTAGAATTTACCCCCCATGGTATCGGACTAGCGAGATACATGTTCCCGGCGGCTATTCAGAAAGAAAGGGTTGTGCTTCTGCTGCATCATTGGAGCGAGGAGGCAGAGGTTGATCGGTGTCTTGTACGTGTGTGCGAGCACGGATGCGCTGCTGCTTTGCGGCGCTAGGATTTCCTTTCGATTTGAGATCGGCAAGAGATCATCTACATTAACCACGAGTTCAACTCGTTAATCTTTGTCAGTCTTCAAGGGTATGTTCTCTACGGATATACATCCGCCCGTTGTTTGTATCTAGTAGATAGATCTTGGTCCTTAGTTCCCATCATAGGATTTTTTTTGTTTTCTATGCTGCGAACCCTTCAGTGGTATCAGAGCCGGATCTATGCGTAGATGCTTTACATGGGTAGTACACATATGAGTATGTGGGCAATGATGATCATGTTGTTGCTTCTTAGTTGTAATTTTGGATATTGGTGGCATAGTGGGATGAAGCGGCCCGGACAAACTTTACATGTCCTCGCACATGAGACATGTTCCACGCTTGACATGCAACTAGTTTGCATAAGTGGCTAGCGGATGTCTGTCTATCCTACTATAGTCAATATCTATTTTGCAACGAGTTGTCAACAATTTGGTTATCCTCCTTGTGGTTCATGTTCGTAGGTAAGAACGGTTCTATCTTCGAAAGCCCTAAGCCACGTAAAACTTGCAATGGATAAATTAGAGGCGTCTAGTTTAGATTGTTGTTGGGCTAGTGTTATGATATGGTGTTGTTGTAAGTAGAAGTATGAGATGATACTCTTACAACACACATAACATGTAAGTTCCATAGATCTTGGCCTTACACATAAAGGTATGATAGTGATCATACCACGATGCACATGATAGAGATCATATGCGGGAACCATATCATTTCACTAATAAACATGTGATGTTTGATAGCATCTTATATTGCTTGTTTAGCGCTTTATTAGCATAATAAGATGATCCCTCATTTAAATATCAAGATAACAATGTGTTCTTCCTTTAGTATGCACCTATTATGTTTTCGTCGCTCCAAGGCATCATGTGATGATCGGGTGTTCTTGGATCCACGGCCATATTTCGGGTGTAAGACAGTTACACACGCGAATACTAAGGTTCTAACTTGACGAGCCTAGAATGTACAGACATGGCCTCGGAACACGGACCTAAAGGTTAAGCATGAGTCATATAGTAGATATGATGCCCATTTGATGCTCGCCTTTGAAGATACACCGACTCACGTGATGATCGGACTTGGTGTAGTGGATTTGGTTCATGTAATCACCAAAAAGGCACGAGTGATGCCGTTTTTGAGTGGGAATTCATTCGTAATGAGGATTAGTTGAACTCAATCTATCATAAACTTAGTCTAAACTTTACAAATTCTGTTGTAGATGGCACCACCTGCTTTTAATTTCAATGTGTTCATGGAGAAAGAGAAACTTGCAACGAACGGTAGCAACTTTACTGAATGGGCCATGAATTTGAGGATTCTCCTCTCTGCTGCACAAAAGCAATATGTGCTAGAAGCGCTGCTAGGCCCCCCACCTTTTGAGGATGCCCCTGACGAGGAGAAGAATGTCTATCAGACTCGTCAGGAGGACCACAACTTAGTTCATTGCGGCATATTGTATGGACTAGAGCCAGAACTTCGAAAGCGTTTCGAAAACGGCAATGCATTTGATACAATGGGTGAGTTGAAAATGATTTTCGACACACATGCTGCTGTAGAGAGCTACAATGCTTCAGAAAAGTTCTTTAGCTGCATGATGGAAGAGCATAGCTCCGTTAGTGAGCATGTACTCAAGATGTCGGGTAACGCCGATAAGCTTGTGTCATTGGGAATATCGATTCCCATTGACTTAGGCATCCATCGTGTTCTGCAGTCTCTGCCACCTAGCTATAAGAGATTCGTGATGAACTATAATATGCAAGGCATGAAGAAGTCTCTCCCCGAGCTTATGTCAATGCTTAAAACTACAGAAGTGGAGATCAAGAAGGAACATCAAGTGTTGATGATCAATAAGAACACTGGTTTGAATAAAGACAAGAAGGGAAAACGGAAGGGAAGTAAGGGCGGTAAGCCGGTTGCCGTGCCTGAAAAGAAACCCCGAGTTGGCCCTAAGTCTGATACCGAGTGCTATTATTGTAAGGGGAGTGGCCACTGGAAGCGCAACTGCCCCAAGTATTTGGCAGACAAGAAGGCCGACAAGGCAAACAAAGGTATATATGATATACATGTTATTGATGTGTACTTGACTAGTGCTCACAGTAGCACCTGGGTATTTGATACCGGTTCAGTTGCTAATATTTCTAACTCGAATCAGGGGTTGCGGAACAAGCGACTGCTAGCAAGGGGTGAGGTCAAGATGCGTGTCAGCAATGGATCAAGCGTTGATTTGATCGCCGTCGGAACGCTACCTCTCCACTTGCCGTCGGGATTAGTAATAAACTTGAATAATTGTTATCTGGTGCCAGCACTGAGCACAAAAATTGTATCTAGATCGTGTTTGATGAGAAGTGGTTATTCATTTAAATCCGAGAACAATGGTTGTTCTATTTATATGAATGAAATCTTTTATGGTAATGCACTGATGATGAATAGTTTATTTCTATTGAATCTCGATAATAGTGTTACACATATTCATAATGTTGATGCTAAAAGGATTAAACTTAATGATGATATATCCGCATATATGTGGCACTGCCGTCTAGGTCATATTGGCGTTAAACGCATTAAGAAGCTCCATTCGGATGGACTTTTGTAATCACTTGATTTTGAATCATTTGATACATGTGAGCCATGCCTTATGGAAAGATGACTAGAACGTCGTTTTCCGGTTCAATGGAACGGGCGACAAATTTATTGGAAATCATACATTATGATGTATGTGGTCCAATGAGTGTGTCGGCGCGAGGTGGATATCGTTATTTTGTTACTTTCACGGATGATTTGAGTAGATACGGTTATATCTACTTGATGAAACACAAGTATGAAACCTTTGAAAAGTTCAAGGAATTTCAGAATGAAGTGGAAAATCATCATAATAGAAAGATCAAATTTCTACGGTCCGACCGTGGAGGTGAGTATCTAAGTTACGAGTTTAGCACTCACATGAAAGAGTATGGAATTGTTTCACAACTCACACCTGCCGAAACACCACAACGAAATGGTGTGTCGGAACGTCGTAATCGTACTTTATTGGATATGGTTCAATCTATGATGTCTCTGACGGACTTGCCGTTGTCATTTTGGGGTTATGCGCTAGAAACTGCTGCATTCACTTTAAATCGGGCACCATCTAAATCCGTTGAAAAGACACCTTATGAATTATGGTTTGGAAACAAACCTAAGCTGTCATTTCTTAAAGTTTGGGGATGCGATGTTTATGTGAAGAAACTTCAACCGGATAAACTCGAACCCAAAGCAGAAAAATGTGTCTTCATAGGATACCCTAAGGAAACTATTGGGTATTCCTTCTATCACAGATCCGAGGGCAAGGTTTTTGTTGCCAAGAATGGATCATTTCTAGAGAAAGAGTTTCTCATGGAAGGTGTGAGTAGTCGGAAGGTAGAACTCAAAGAGGTTATTGAACCTTCTCTTCAAAGTATGGTGAGTAGTGCAGCGCCGGAATTCGTTCTGGAGTTGGATTCACCAGTTGAAGAGGGAACTAATGATAATGATCATGAAACTCCGAAAGAGAGTACTGCCGAACCTCGTAGGTCTAGCAGGACGCGTGCAGCTCCCGAACTGTACGGAAATCCTATCATGAATTTCATGGTTGATGAAAATGATGACCCTACGACGTATGAAGAAGCGATGATGAGCCCAAATTCCAACAAATGGTTAGAAGCCATGAAATCCGAGATGGAATCCATGTATGAAAGTCAAGTTTGGAACTTTGTGGACTTACCTCACGACCGAAAGGCCGTGGAGAATAAATGGATTTTCAAAAGGAAAACTGATGCTAATGGTTATGTGACCGTCTATAAAGCTCGACTTGTCGCAAAGGGGTTTCGACAAATTCAAGGAGTTGACTACAATGAGACATTCTCTCCCATAATGATGCTAAAATCAGTTAGGATTATGTTAGCAATTGCTGCATATTTCGATTATGAGATATGGCAGATGGATGTCAAAACCGTGTTTCTCAATGGTAATATTGAAGAAGAGTTATATATGATACAACCAAAGGGTTTTGTCGATCCTGACGATGCTAACAAGGTGTGCAAGCTTCAGCGATCCATCTATGGATTGAAGCAAGCATCACGAAGTTGGAATCTCCGCTTTGATGAGGTGATCAAAGAGTTTGGATTTGTCCAAACTGATGGAGAAACTTGTATTTACAAGAAAGTGAGTGGGAGCAATGTGGCATTTCTGATGCTATATGTGGATGACATATTATTGATCGGAAATGATATATATCTTTTAAAAAGTGTTAAAAGTTATCTAAACAGCAAATTTCCTATGAAGGACCTAGGTGAAGCGTCATACATATTAGCATAAGGATCTATAGAGATAGATCTAGGCGCCTAATAGGGCTATTGCAAAGTACATACATTGATAAGATTTTAAAGAAGTTTTAAATGGACGAAAGTAAGAAGGGGTTCTTACCTATAACACAAGGCACGACATTGAGTAAGACTCAAAGTCCGGCTACGGCGGAAGAAAGAGAGATAATGGACAAAGTCCCCTATGCTTCATCCATAGGCTCTATAATGTACGCCATGCTATGTACAAGACTGTATGTGGCACATGCTATTAGTTTGACTAGTAGGTACCAATCAGATCCAGGTTCGGAACACTGGAAAGCGGTCAAGAATATCCTTAAGTACTTTCGAAGAACTAAGGATATGTTTCTTGTATACGGAGGTGAAGAAGAGCTCGTCGCTAAGTGTTATGTTGACACTAGCTTTGACACCG
This sequence comes from Avena atlantica, assembly GCA_910589765.1. Taxonomy (NCBI): domain Eukaryota; kingdom Viridiplantae; phylum Streptophyta; class Magnoliopsida; order Poales; family Poaceae; genus Avena; species Avena atlantica. Next base: position 419,554,020 of record OU342735.1, read on the forward strand.
ATACGGATGACTCTAAGTCTCAATCCGGATACATATTTCTCATGAATGACGGAGCGGTTAGTTGGAGGAGCTCCAAACAACCTGTGGCGGTGGGATCAACAACGGAGGCCGAATATGTTGCTGCTTCGGAAGCGGCTTAGGAAGCAGTTTGGATGAAGGAGTTCATATCCGAACTAGGTGTGGTTGCAAACGTGTTGGACCCAATGGTGATCTATTGTGACAACAATGGTGCCATTGCCAATGCCAAAGAACTAAGGTCTCACATGCATTCCAAGCATATTAAGCGCCGGTTTCACTCCATCCACGAGCATGTCAAGGATGGAGATATAAAGATTTGTAAAGTACATACGGATCTCAATGTAGCAGATCCGTTGACTAAAACTCACCCTAGAGCAAAACATGATCTACACCAGAACTCCATGGGTGCTAGATACATCACTATGTAACTAGATTATTGTCTCTAGTGCAAGTGGGAGACTGAAGGGAATATGCCCTAAGAGGCAATAATAAAGTGTTTATTATGTGTATTCCAAGTATATGATAGATGTTTATTTTGCATGCTATAATTGTATTAATATGGAAACGTTAATACATGTGTGTTTAATAAACAGACAGAAAGTTCCTAGTTATGCCTCTCTCATAAACTAGCTCGTTGACTAACAAGATGATCACAATTTCCTGATCATAGACATTGGATGTTATTAATAACAAGATCACAACATTAGTGTAATGATGTGATGAACATTCATCTGAAGTATAGCATTACGATCAAAGTCATTGAGTTTATATTGCTATAAACAACTTACGAAGTGATCCTAATCCTTAGACCATGAGATCATGTCAATCACTAACACGGAAGAGTTTCTTGATGACATCAAACGTCACACCGTAACTAGGTGATTATAAAGATGGCTTCAAAACTACTAAAGTGTTATGTTGAGGCTCATGGATCAAGAGTGTAATTTGTTCATCCCAATGACGGATAGATATACTCTGGGCCCTCTCGGTGATATCACATTGGTTAGCTTGCAAGCAAGTGATTTGATCACTAGAATGTTATATCACGGGAACAAGAAAAGAGTGCATGTCGGTAACGAGATCAAACTAGGTATGGAGATACCGATGATCGAATCTCGGACATGTAATATATCATGAAACAAAGGGATTAAGATACTAGCATAAAAGGTTCCGACGATCATAGGAAAGTCATCGTTGAATGTGTGGGAGTTAGTATGGATCTCGAGGTCCCGCTTTTGATTATTGATCGGAGAAGGGTCTCGATCATGTCCGCATTATTCGCGAACCGTAGGGTGGCACACTTAAGGGAGACAGACATCCAATTGGAGCAAAAGTTTCATGCCGGAAAGAATAACATGTAGGGGTTTGTAGCATGGAAAACAAAAATTTTCTATCGCATACAAACAAACAAGCCAAGATCTATCTACTAGATTGTAGCAACGAGTCGATGGAATAACTTACCCTCGAAGATTCCAAAGCGTTTAACGAGAGCGGATTCTCGTGGGTGATGTAGTCGTACTCTTCCCGATCTCAAGATCGTGTAGACGATCCTTCCAGCGCTGCGTTCCGGCAGCGCTCCCGCAGTCGGTCACACGTTCGGTACTCGACGAAGACCTTCCTCTCCCTTGTTCCAGCAGGCAGCGGAGGTTGTAGCACTCTCCTCGCAATTCCGGCAGCACAACGGCGTGGTACCGGAAGTAGAGGGGAAATCCCGCAGGGCTTCGCCTTAAGCCGGAGCGAGTATGGTGGATTATGAGAGAGGGCAATTAGTGGTCTAGAGATTATACACACCAATTAGAAGGCTCTAAACCGCTGGCTAAAGCAATTAGAAGCTCTAAACCAAAACGGCTCTAAACCAGAGATTAGAGGTAGAAAACTTGTGTGTCTAGAGGAGGGGGCCTTGCCCCTCCTTTTATAGGTGGGGAGGCACGGCCAGGGGAGGGGAGTCCCTCCCCAAGTCGGCCTTGGGTGGCGCGCCGGCTTGGGGAGGAGACTCCTCCCTCAAGTCGGTTCCCAACTCCTCTTGCTTGTTTCCCACAGTTTCTTGTTTTAGCCGTTTGACTTTCAAACTGGACATTTGACTTTTCTGTTTTAGGATTCAATTTAATCCTTTATTTGGGACAGAAAGAACACTTAGTACATGATGCAATCATTCCAATATGCAATGACACATTCATGTACCCCTTCCCCCCGGAGTGCCGGACAATCCGGAACCTTCTAGAACATTCCCGATGAAAGCACCGAAATCATTCCCGAACTCCGAAACGGGACTTTCCTTATATGAATCTTATTCTCCGGACCATTCCGGATCACCTCGTGATATCCCGGATCCCATCCGAGACTCCGAACAACATTCGGTCTCTTTCTCATAATACCATAACTACTCAAACAACGTCGAATCCTTAAGTGTGTCTCCCTACGGTTCGTGAATTATGCGGACATGATCGAGACACTTCTCCGAACAATAACCAATAGAGGAATCTGGAAATTCATATGGCTCCCACATATTTCTACGATTACTTTGCGATCGAATGAACCACTTACATACGATACCAATTTCCCTTTGTCTCACGATATGTTACTTATCCGAGGTTATGATCGTCGGTATCTCTGCATACCTAGTTCAACCCCGTTACTGATAAGTACTCTTTTCTCGTTCCCGTGATATGTGATCCCTTGTGACCAAGTCACATGCTTGCAAGCTAATTGGATGACATTCCACCGAGAGGGCCCAGAGTATATCTATCCGTCATGTGGATGGACAAATCTCACTCTTGATCCATGTGTCTCAACCAATACTTTCCGAACACTCAATGCCACCTTTATAACCACCCAGTTACGGTGTGGTGTTTGATGTCATCAAAGCATCCATCCGGTAAAGGTGATATGCATGATCTCATGGTCGAAGGACTTAGGTTACTATGTATCAGAAAGCATATAGCAATTGAACTATTGAAATGACTTGATCTTTATGCTACGCTTATCTATAGGAGTATGTCCACCATATCATTCTCCTAACGATATGATCTTGTTGTTGATAACATCTCAATGTTCATGATAGGGAAACCACAATCATTAATCAACCAACAAGCTAGTGAAGTATAGAGGCTATACTAGGCTCAATGTTTCCTTGTTAATACTATTATAGCATGAATGCAAACATTTATCATAAACACAAAGATATAATAATAACTACATTTATTATTGCCTCTAGGGCATATCTCCAACAGTCTCCCACTTGCACTAGAGTCATCTAATCTAGATTACATGGTAATATACCGAACACCCATGGCAGTTTGGTGTTGGTCATGTTTTTCCCTCGGGAGAGGTTTAGTCAACGGATCCGCCACATTCAGATCTGTGTGTACTTTGCAAATCTTTATATCCCCATCCTGGATATGTTCTCGAATAGCGTGAAAACGTAGCTTTATATGCTTCAGCTTCTTGTGTGACCTTGGTTCTTGCGCATTGGCTATGGCGCCCATGTTATCACAGTAGATAGACATTGGGTCCAGCGCACTAGGAACCACACCCAGCTCTATAATGAACTCTTTCATCCATATCGCTTCTTGTGAAGCCTCCGAAGCAGCCATGTATTCCGATTCAGTTGAAGATCTCGCCACAACGCTTTGCTTTGCACTCCTCCAGCTAACTGCTGCACCATTCAAAATAAATACGTATCCGGATTGTGATTTAGAATCATCCGGATCTGTGTTCCAACTAGCATCGGTGTAACCATTAACAACGAGCTGTTCATCACCCCCATAAGAAAGAACCATATCCTTAGTTCTTCTCAAGTACTTAAGGATGTTTTTGACCGCTGTCCAATGATCCACTCCTGGATCACTTTGATATCTGCTAGTTAAACTAACAGCATATGCAATGTCGGGTCTAGTACATAGCATGGCATACATTAGAGATCCTATGGCTGAGGCATAGGGAGTCTTACTCATCCTTTCTCTATCTTCTGCCGATGTCGGACTTTGAGTTTTACTCAAGGTCGTATTGGGCAACATGGCAAGAACCCTTTCTTGCTTTCTTCCATTCCAAACCTCTTTAGAACTTTGTCCAAATATGTACTCTGTGACAATGATATTTGGCGTTTCGATCTATCTCTATAAATCTTTATGCCTAATATGTAAGCTGCTTCGCCAAGATCCTTCATTGAAAAACTATTATTCAAATATTCCTTGACACTATTAAGAAGGTCTACATCATTCCCAATCAACAATATGTCATCCACATATAGTATTAAGAATGCTACAGAGCTCCCACTCACTTTCTTGTAAATACAAGCTTCTCCATAAGTTTGTATAAAACCAAAACTTTTGATTACCTTATCAAAACGTTGATTCCAACTTCGGGATGCTTGCTTCAATCCATAGATGGACCGTTGAAGTTTGCATACCTTGTTAGCATCTTTAGGATCGACAAAACCTTTGGGTTGCATCATATACAACTCTTCATCAATGTCTCCATTGAGGAATGCTGTTTTGACATCCATCTGCCATATCTCATAATCATAATATGCAGCGATTGCTAACATAATCCTCACAGACTTTAGCTTCGCTACCGGTGAGAAAGTCTCATCGTAGTCAACTCCTTGAATTTGTCGAAACCCTTTTGCGACAAGTCGAGCTTTATAGACAGTAACATTACCATCAGCATCTGTTTTCTTCTTGAAAATCCATTTGTTCTCGACAGCCTTTCGGCCATCCAGTAAGTCCACCAAAGTCCATACTTGGTTTTCGTACATGGATCCAATCTCGGATTTCATGGCTTCTTGCCATTTATTGGAATCTGGTCTCATCATCGCTTCCTCATATGTCTCGGGGTCATCGGTGTTGTCCACAAACATGACATTCATGACGGAATCATACCAATCTGGAGTGGTACGAGTTCTCGTTGACCTTCGAGGCTCTGTAGCAACTTCAACCGAAGTTTCATGATCACCATCATTAGCTTCCTCTCTTATTGGTGCAGACACCACAAGAACTTCTTCCGGTGCTGCGCTACTCGCAATTTCGAGAGAAGGTTCGACAACCTCGTCGAGTTCTACTTTCCTTCCAGTCAATTCTTTCGAGAGAAATTCCTTCTCTAGAAAGGATCCATTCTTGGCAACGAAGATTTTTCCTTCGGATCTATGATAGAAGGTATACCCAATAGTTTCCTTCGGGTATCCTATGAAGACGCATTTTTCCGCTTTGGGTTCAAGCTTGTCCGGCTGTAACTTCTTTACATGGGCTTCGCATCCCCAAACTTTAAGGAACAACAATTTAGGTTTCTTCCCAAACCATAATTCATACGGTGTCGTTTCAACGGATTTAGATGGTGCCCTATTTAAAGTGAATGCGGCTGTTTCTAATGCATAACCCCAAAATGATAGCGGTAAATCTGTAAGTGACATCATAGAACGAACCATATCTAAGAGAGTTCGATTACGACGTTCGGACACACCATTACGCTGTGGTGTTCCCGGCGGTGTCAATTGTGAAAGTATTCCACATTTCTTCAAATGCTTGCCAAACTCGTAACTTAGATATTCACCTCCACGATCAGAACGTAGAAATTTAATCTTCTTGTTACGTTGATTCTCTACCTCACTTTGAAACTCCTTAAACTTCTCGAAAGTTTCGGACTTATGTTTCATGAAATAGATATACCCATATCTACTCAAGTCATCCGTGAAGGTAAGAACATAACGATAACCACCGCGCGATGCTACACTCATTGGACCACACACATCGGTATGTATGATTTCCAATAAGTCTGTAGCTCGCTCCATCATACCAGAAAATGGAGTCTTAGTCATTTTACCCATCAGACATGCTTCGCATCTTTCAAGTGATTCAAAATCAAGTGATTCAAGAAGTCCATCGGAATGGAGTTTCTTCATACGTTTCACTCCGATGTGACCAAGACGACAGTGCCACATATAGGTCGAATTATCGCTTGATTTCAAACGTTTAGCCTCAATGTTGTTGATATGTGTATTTCCCCGATCGAGATTCAATAAGAATAGACCATCTATCAAAGGTGCATGTGCATAAAACATATTACTCATATAAATAGAACAACCATTATTCTCGGATTTAAACAAGTAACCGTCTTGCAATAAACAAGATCCCGATATAATGTTCATGCTCAACGCAGGCACCAAATAACAATTATTTAAGTATAAACTAATCCCGATGGTAGATGAAGGGGTAGCGTGCCGACCGCAATCACATCAACCTTTGATCCGTTTCCCACGCGCATCGTCACCTCGTTCTTCGCTAGCTTCCGTTTATTCTGCAGCACCTGTTTCGAGTTACAAATATGAGCAACCGAACTAGTATCAAATACCCAGGCACTACTACGAGTACTAGTGAGATACACATCAATACATGTATATCAGATATACCTTCTTCTTGATGTTGCCGTTCTTCAAATCCGCCAAGTACTTTGGGCAATTCCGCTTCCAGTGACCTTCTCCCTTGCAGTAAAAGCACTCAGTATCAGGCTTAGGTCCAGCCTTGGTCTTCTTCGTCGGCGTGGTAGCTTTCTTACCACCCTTCTTGAAGTGTCCCTTTTGCTTAGACTTGCCTTTCTTGAATTTGGTGGTCTTATTGACCAACAAACTTGGTGCTCTTTCTTGATCTCCACTTCTGCAGATTTCAACATGGCAAAGAGTTCTGGCAACGTCTTGTTCATGTTCTGCATGTTGTAGTTCATCACAAAGTTCTTGTAACTTGGTGGTAGTGATTGGAGGACACGGTAAATCCCCAAAGCATTAGGAATCACTATACCCAAGCTTTGAAGTTTGTTTGCGTGCCCAGACATCTTAAGCACATGCTCACTGACGGAGCTGCCCTCTTCCATCTTGCAGTTAAAGAACTTTTCAGAAGCCTCATAGCTTTCAATTGCCGCATGAGTCTCAAAAATCAATTTGAGATCCTCGACAATATCATATGGGTCTGAATCCTCAAACCTTTTCTGAAGCTCCGATTCCAAACCATACAAGATAGCACACTGAACTATGGAGTACTGATTCTTCCGAGCGAGGTAAACATTCTTTACTTCATCGGGAGCATCAGCTGCAGGTGGGTCACCCAGCGGTGCATCCAGCACATAGGTCAAATTACCAGCTGTGAGGACAATCCTCAAATTGCGGACCAATCCGCGAAGTTGCTTCCGTTGTTTTTCAACTTTTCTTTCTCTAGGAACGCATTAAAATTGATGTAGGGGGGCTGATTGATCTACAACATATTTGCAATAGTTTAGACTAAGTTTATGACAAATTGAGTTCAAATTAATTAATAAAGTTAATCTAGGTGAACTCCCACTCAAAAAATATCCCTCACATTGTTTTAGTGATCACACGAACCAATCCACCACATCAACACCAATCATCACAAGAGTTGATATAGTTTCAATGGCGAACAATCGTCATGTTCATCATATCTACTATATGATTCATGCTTTACCTTTCGGTGATCCGTTTCCGAGACCATGTCTATACATGCTAGGCTCGTCAAGATCAAACCTTAGTTTCCGCATGAGCAACTGGCTTGCTCACGTTGTATACACTTGCGGAATCTAACACACCCGATCATCACGTGGTGCTTCGAAACAACAAGCTTTAGCAACGGTGCTAACTAAGGGCGAACACTTTATGACTTGATAATTCATGTGCATGAGGGATCATCTTATAATGCTAGCCCGTCGTCTACTAAGCAATACAAGATGCATAAAGATTAACATCACATGCAATTCAATATATATGTGAATATATGGCCTTTATTCTTTGTGCTTCCGATCTCCATCTTCAAGCACGAACATGATATCCATCATCACCGGCATTGCATCAAGGTCAATGACGCTACTCCTCCATGGTTGTCGTCCACCGGCTTCAACTATTACAACTACTTTGAATAGACACGCGGGTCTTAACATAAATTAAAGACAACCATATGGCTCCTGCCGGTTGCCGACTTACAATAAGGAACATTGCATACATCAAATATAATCACAATCATGGCCATATCACATCACATCACTGCACACCCCTGCAAAACAAAGTTAGACGCCTCTACTTTCTTTGCATATTTTACGTGGTTTGGGGCTTTCAATAAGTGTCATTCTAACTTACGAACAAGAACCACAACATTGATACTAGTATTGTTAATCACCCGTTGTAAATTGGATCTTAACTATGCTAGGAGAAACAGACACCCGCAAAGCCACTTATGCAATACAAGTTGCATGTCAAGCGTGAGCAAGTCTCATGAATGATGTCATGTAAGGTTAGCCCGGGCCGCCTCATCCAACATACCGCAAGATGCAAAGTACACAAGAAGCAATCGACAATAAAAGCATCAACGCCCACAATGACCATTGTGTTCTACTACTCGCAACAGATCTACATATAGACACGGCTCTGATACCACTGTAGGGGTTCGTAGCATGGAAAACAAAAAATTTCTATCGCATACAAACAAACAAGCCAGATATATTACTAGATTGTAGCAACGAGTCGATGGAATAACTTACCCTCGAAGATCCAAAGCGTTTAACGAGAGCGGATTCTCGTGGGTGATGTAGTCGTACTCTTCCCGATCTCAAGATCGTGTAGACGATCCTTCCGGCGCTGCGTTCCGGCAGCGCTCCCGCAGTCAGTCACACGTTCGGTACTCGACGAAGACCTTCCTCTCCCTTGTTCCAGCAGGCAGCGGAGGTTGTAGCACTCTCCTCGCAATTCCGGCAGCACAACGGCGTGGTACCGGAAGTAGAGGGGAAATCCCGCAGGGCTTCGCCTTAAGCGGAGCGAGTATGGTGGATTATGAGAGAGGGCAATTAGTGGTCTAGAGATTAGACACACCAATTAGAAGGCTCTAAAACCGCTGGCTAAAGCAATTAGAAGCTCTAAACCAAAACGGCTCTAAACCGGAGATTAGAGGTAGAAAACTTGTGTGTCTAGAGGAGGGGGCCTTGCCCCTCCTTTTATAGGTGGGGAGGCGCGGCCAGGGGAGGGGAGTCCCTCCCAAGTCGGCCTTGGGTGGCGCGCCGGCTTGGGGAGGAGACTCCTCCCTCAAGTCGGTTCCCAACTCCTCTTGCTTGTTTCCACAGTTTTCTTGTTTTAGCCGTTTGACTTTCAAACTGGACATTTGACTTTTCTGTTTTAGGATTCAATTTAATCCTTTATTTGGGACAGCAAGAACACTTAGTACATGATGCAATCATTCCAATATGCAATGACACATTCATGTAACCCTTCCCCCCCGGAGTGCCGGACAATCCGGAACCTTCTAGAACATTCCCGATGAAAGCACCGGAATCATTCCCGAACTTCGAAACGGGACTTTCCTTATATGAATCTTATTCTCCGGACCATTCCGGATCACCTCGTGATATCCCGGATCCCATACGAGACTCCGAACAACATTCGGTCTCTTTCTCATAATACCATAACTACTCAAACAACGTCGAATCCTTAAGTGTGTCTCCCTACGGTTCGTGAATTATGCGGACATGATCGAGACACTTCTCCGAACAATAACCAATAGAGGAATCTGGAAATTCATATGGCTCCCACATATTTCTACGATTACTTTGCTATCAAATGAACCACTTACATACGATACCAATTTCCCTTTGTCTCACGATATGTTACTTATCCGAGGTTATGATCGTCGGTATCTCTGCATACCTAGTTCAACCTCGTTACTGATAAGTACTCTTTTCTCGTTCCCGTGATATGTGATCCCTTGTGACCAAGTCACATGCTTGCAAGCTAATTGGATGACATTCCACCGAGAGGGCCCAGAGTATATCTATCCGTCATGTGGATGGACAATCCCACTCTTGATCCATGTGTCTCAACCAATACTTTCCGAACACTCAATGCCACCTTTATAACCACCCAGTTACGGTGTGGTGTTTGATGTCATCAAAGCATCCATCCGGTAAAGGTGATATGCATGATCTCATGGTCGAAGGAATTAGGTTACTATGTATCAGAAAGCATATAGCAATTGAACTATTAAAATGACTTGATCTTTATGCTACGCTTATCTATAGGAGTATGTCCACCATATCATTCTCCTAACGATATGATCTTGTTGTTGATAACATCTCAATGTTCATGATAGGGAAACCACAATCATTAATCAACCAACAAGCTAGTGAAGTATAGAGGCTATACTAGGGACTTCAAATTAAGTTTACAAATCACACAAGTATCAATGTTTCCTTGTTAATACTATTATAGCATGAATGCAAACATTTATCATAAACACAAAGATATAATAATAACTACATTTATTATTGCCTCTAGGGCATATCTCCAACATAACAAGCGCAATAATTTATTTCACTAGATACCGAAACAAGTTTTCGGGTGAAATTGCAGAAAGTGTTTTTGCATGTGAAATGGAATTATAGCAAGTGGTTATATGTGAATGTTTGTCATTAAAGTAATTGACAAAATTCTGAATAAATAAAAAGAGTTTGATTTAATGAGAGTTTGCATTAAATTTGGTGGAAATTTAATAGCGATTTTGAGTGGAGGAAATTGAAGAGGTTTTTGTGAGTGGAGTGTCCACCCACATGAATTAAGGAGGGGAGGGGCAGCCCCCATGGCCGGCGGCCACCCCCTTGGGTGCCCCCTTCCTCCTATAAAAGGCACCCCTCTCCGTCTCTCTCACACACACCTCCTCGTGAAGGATCTCTCTCCCCCTCTAGAATTTATCCCCCATGGTCTTGGACTAGCAAGATACATGTTCTCGGTGGCTATTCGGCAAGAAAGGGTTGTGCTTCCGCTGCATTTCTGGAGCGAGGAGTCGGAGGTTGCTCGGTGTCTTGTACGTGTGTGCGAGCACAGATGAGCTGCTGCTTCGCGGCGCTAGGACTTCCTCTCGATCTTGAGATCGACAAGAGATCGTCTACATCAACCACGAGTTCAACTCGTTAAGCTTTGTCGGTCTTCAAGGGTATGTTCTCTATGGATATACATCCGCCCGTTGTTTGTATCTAGTAGATAGATCTTGGTACTTAGTTCCCATCGTAGGAAATTTTTTGTTTTCTATGCTGCGAACCCTTCAAAACAGACTATGCATGCTCACAATGATGAGTATATGTACAAAAATGAAAACAAATAGAGGTCATTACCAGCCTCTTACCACGCCTCAAGTTGTCTTAATTTTCATTATTGCCCTTCACTTGTGTGACTTGAATGATAACATGAAACCAAAATCCACTAAGGACGGCTGAACCCTGCAAAGAACTCACAAAACCAAAGAAGAAGAACAAATATTTTTGGTGTTTTCGATTTTTTAAAACAAGCCAAACAAAGCAAAAGCAAACAAAGCAAAGGCAAACAAAGAAAAAACAAACAAAGCAAAATCTTTTTGGGTTGGCAAACCAAAGCTAATAAGCAAAGAAAAAAACCAGGAGAAACAACTAAAATATTTTTGGTATTATTGTGTTTTGAGAAAGTTGAAACAAGAACCAAAAAGAAAGTGAAACAATGGATATACAAAGAACCGACGAAACATGGTATACATATGAGTGTGATGTCGGTATACCTCCCCCCAAGCTTAGGCTTTTGGCCTAAGTAGGGCTCAACTCCATGGTGACTAAGTAGGTGCACCTCCATAGTACGTCGAGTAGGCCCCGTCGTCCTGGTACGAGATCGATGACTCCCTTGTGTAGTGCACAGAGGGGTCGTATGAGGGTGCGTCCCCCTGATAGTGTCCATGGAAGCCAAGAATGCATTGTAGGGGTTCGTAGCATGGAAAACAAAAAATTTCTACCGCATGCACACAAACAATCCAAGATCTATCTACTAGATTGTAGCAACGAGTCGATAGAGAAACTCACCCTCGAAGATTCCAAAGCGGTTAACGAGAGCAGATTCTCGTGGGTGATGTAGTCGCACTCTTGCCGATCTAAAGACCACGTAGACGATCCTTTCGGCTCTGTGTTCCGGCAGCGCTTCCGCAGTCGGTCACATGTTCGGTACTCGATGAAGACCTTCCTATCCCTTGTTCCAGCAGGAAGCGGTGGTTGTAGCACTCTCCTCGTGATTCCGGCAGCACGACGGCGTGGTGTCGGAAGTAGAGGGGAGATCTCGCTGGGCTTCGCCTTAAGCCGGAGCGAGTATGGTGGAGTATGAGAGAGGCCTTGGCGATCTACGATTTAGAGGGCACCAAGGGGAGGGTGTGGCCGGCGTATAGGGTTTAGGGAAACCCTAGTCGGCGACTTGGGAGATCCCTAGGCGACAACACTTGTGGTGGAGGCGCCAAGATCTAGGGTTTAGGTGTGAGGGGTAGGGGGAGCCCCCCCCCTCCTTATATAGGTGGGAGGGGCCGGTTTGGGAGGAGGGAGTCCTCCTCCAACTCCTCCTCATGGCCGGCGGGTGGAGGGAGTGGGACTTCCTCCCCAAGTAGGTTTCCTACTCTCCCTCCACCAAGAAAACTTCGGATTTGACTTTTCAAATTGGCGTTTGACTTTCAAACTTGGATTTGATTTCTCTCTCCATATTGCCCAGCCAAGTGACCTAGTACATGATGCAACCATTCCACATTGTCATGACACATCCATGTACCCTTCCCCTCCGGAGTGCCGGACCTTCCAGACCCTTCTAGAACATTCCTGGTGAAAACACTGAAATCTTTTCCGAACTCCAAAACAGGACTTTCCTTATATGAATCTTATTCTCCGGACCATTCCGGATCTCCTAGTGATATCCCGGATCCCATCCGAGACTCCGAACAACATTCGGTCTCTTACTCATCATTCCATAACTACACAACAACATCGAATCCTTAAGTGTGTCTCCCTACGGTTCGTGATTTATGCGGACATGACCGAGACACTTCTCCGATCAATAACCAATAGAGGAATCTGGAAATTCATATGGCTCCCACATATTTCAACGATTACTTTGTGATCGAATGAACCACTTACATACGATACCAATTTCCCTTTGTCTCACGATAGTTTACTTATCCGAGGTTTTGATCGTCGGTATCTTTGCATACCTAGTTCAACCTCGTTACTGATAAGTACTCTTTTCTCGTTCCCGTGATATGTGATCCCTTGTGAGCCAGTCACATGCTTGCAGGCTAATTGGATGACATTCCACCGAGAGGGCCCAGAGTATATCTATCCGTCATATGGATGGACAAATCCCACTCTTGATCCATGTGCCTCAACCCATACTTTTCCGAACACTCAATGCCACCTTTATAGACACCCCAGTTAGGGTGTGGTGTTTGATGTCATCAAATCATCCTTCCGGTGTGGTGATTAGCATGATCTCATGGTCGAAGGAATTATGTTACTATGTATCAGAAAGCTTATAGCAATTGAACTATTAAAATGACTTGATCTTTATGCTACGCTTATCTATAGGAGTATGTCCATCATACCATTCTCCTAATGATATGATCTTGTTGTTAACAACATCTCAATGTTCATGATCGGGAAACCACGATCATCTATTAACCAACAAGCTAGTATTATAGAGAGGCTTTACTAGGGACTCTATTTTAGTTTACAAATCACACAAGTATTAATGTTTCTGGTTAATACTATTATAGCATGAATCTAAACATTTATCATAAACACAAAGATATAATAATAACTACATTTATTTTTGCCTCTAGGGCATATCTCCAATAGTCTCCCACTTGCACTAGAGTCAACTAATCTAGATTACATGGTAATATACCGAACACCCATGGCAGTTTGGTGTTAGTCATGTTTTGCCCTCGGGAGAGGTTTAGTCAACGGATCCGCCACATTCAGATCTGTGTGTACTTTGCAAATCTTTATGTCACCATCTTGTACATGTTCTCGAATAGCGTGAAAACGTAGCTTGATGTGCTTCAGCTTCTTGTGTGACCTTGCTTCTTGCGCATTGGCTATGGCGCCCATGTTATTACAATAGATAGACATTGGGTCCAGCGCACTTGGAACCACACCAAGCTCTGTAATGAACTCCTTCATCCATATTGCTTCTTGTGAAGCCTCCGAAGCAGCTATGTATTCCGATTTAGTTGAAGATCTCGCCACAACGCTTTGCTTTGCAGTCCTCCAACTAACTGTCGCACCATTCAAAGTAAATACGTATCCAGATTGAAATTTAGAATCATCCGGATCGGTGTTCCAACTAGCATCGATGTAACCATTAACAATGAGTTGTTCATCACCTCCATAATAAAGAACCATATCCTTAGTTCTTCTCAAGTATTTAAGGATGTTTTTGACCGCTTCCAATGATCCACTCCTAGATCACTTTGATATCTGCTAGTCAAACTAACCACATATGCAATGTCGGGTCTAGTACATAGCATGGCATACATAAGAGATCGTATGGCTGAGGCATAGGGAGTCTTACTCATCCTTTCTCTATCTTCTGCCGTTGCAGGACTTTGAGTTTTACTCAAGGTCGTATTGGGCAACATGGGCAAGAACCCTTTCTTGCTATCTTCCATTCCAAACCTCTTTAGAACTTTGTCCAAATATGTACTTTGTGACAATGATATTAGGCGTCTTGATCTATCTCTATAAAACTTTATGCCTAATATGTAAGCTGCTTCGCCAAGATCTTTCATTGAAAAACTATTATTCAAATAATCCTTGACACTATTAAGAAGGTCTACATCATTCCCAATCAACAATATGTCATCTACATATAGTATTAAGAATGCTACAAAGCTCCCACTCACTTTCTTGTAAATACAAGCTTCTCCATAAGTTTGTATAAAACCAAAACTTTTGATTACCTTATCAAAACATTGATTCCAACTTTGGGATGTTTGCTTCAATCCATATATGGACCGTTGAAGTTTGCATACCTTGTTAGCATCTTTAGGATCGACAAAACCTTTGGGTTGCATCATATACAACTCTTCATCAATGTCTCCATTGAGGAAAGCTGTTTTGACATCCATCTGCCATATCTCATAATCATAATATGCAGCGATTGCTAATATAATCCTCACAGACTTTAGCTTCGCTACTGGTGAGAAAGTCTCATCGTAGTCAACTCCTTGAATTTGTCGAAACCCTTTTGCGACAAGTCGAGCTTTATAGACAGTAACATTACCATCAGCATCTGTTTTCTTCTTGAAAATCCATTTATTCTCGATAGCCTTCTGGCCATCCGGTAAGTCCACCAAAGTCCATACTTGGTTTTTGTACATGGATCCAATCTTGGATTTCATGGCTTCTTGCCATTTATTGAAATCTGGGCTCATCATCGCTTCCTCATATGTCGCAGGGTCATCGGTGTTGTCCACCAACATGACACTCATAACGGGATCATACCAATCAGGAGTGGTACGAGTTCTCGTTGACCTGCGAGGTTCCGTAGTAACTTCAACCAAACTTTCATGATCAACATCATTAGCTTCCTCTCTTATTGGTGTAGGCGTCACAGGAACTTGCGCTACTCGCAAGTTCGAGAGAAGGTTCAACAACCTCGTTGAGTTCTACTTTCCTTCCAGTCACTTCTTTCGAGAGAAACTCCTTCTCTAGAAAGGATCCATTCTTGGCAACGAAGATTTTGCCCTCGGATCTATGATAGAAGGTATACCCAACAGTTTCCTTCGGATATCCTATGAAGACGCATTTTTCCGCTTTGGGTCCAAGCTTGTCCGGCTGTAACTTCTTTACATAGCCTTCACAACCCATAATTCATACGGTGTCGTTTCAACGGATTTAGATGGTGCCCTATTTAAAGTGAATGCAGCCGTTTCTAATGAATAACCCCAAAACGATAGCGGTAAATATGTAAGTGACATCATAGAACGAACCATATCTAAGAGAGTTCGATTACGACGTTCGGACACACCATTATGCTGTGGTGTTCTCGGCGGTGTCAATTGTGAAAGTATTCTGCATTTCTTCAAATGCTCGCAAACTCGTAACTTAGATATTCACCTCCACGATCAGATCGTAGAAATTTAATCTTCTTGTTATGTTGATTCTCTACCTCACTTTGAAATTCCTTAAACTTCTCGAAAGTTTCGGACTTATGTTTCATGAAATAGATATACCCATATCTACTCAAGTCATCCGTAAAGGTAAGAACATAACGATAACCACCGCGCGATGCTATACTCATTGGACCACACACATCAGTATGTATGATTTCCAGTAAGTCCGTAGCCCGCTCCATCATACCAGAAAATGGAGTCTTAGTCATTTTACCCATCAGACATGCTTCGCATCTTTCAAGTGATTCAATAAGTCCATCGGAATGGATTTTCTTCATGCGCTTCACTCCAATGTGACCAAGACGACAGTGCCACATATAGGTCGAGTTATCGCTCAATTTCAAACGTTTAGCTTCAATGTTATTAATATATGTATTTCCACTATCGAGATTCAATAAAAATATACCATCTATCAAAGGTGCATGTGCATAAAACATATTACTCATATAAATCGAACAACCATTATTCTCAGACTTAAACAAGTAACCGTCTTGCAATAAACATGATCCATATATAATGTTCATGCTCAACGCAGGCACCAAATAACAATTATTTAAGTATAAAACTAATCCCGATGGTATATGAAGAGGTAGCGTGCCAACAACGATCACATCAACTTTTGATCCATTTCCTACGCGCATCGTCACCTCGTTCTTCGCTAGCTTCTGTTTATTCTGCAGCACCTGTTTTGAGTTATAAATATGAGCGACCGAACCAGTATCAAATACCCAGGCACTACTACGAGTACTAGTGAGATACACATTAATAACATGTATATCAGATATACCTTTCTTCTTGTTGTTGTTGTTCTTCAAATCCGCCAAGTACTTTGGAAAATTCCGCTTCCAGTGACCTTCTCCCTTGCAGTAAAAGCACTCAGTATCAGGCTTAGGCCCAGCCTTGATTTTCTTCGCCGGCGCGACAACTCTCTTATCGCCCTTCTTGAAGTTTCCCTTTCTCTTAGACTGGCCTTGCTTCTTGAATTTGGTGGTCTTATTGACCAACAACACTTGGTGCTCTTTCTTTATCTCCACTTCTGCAGATTTCAACATGGAGAAGAGTTCTGGCAACGTCTTGTCCATGTTTTGCATATTGTAGTTCATCACAAAGTTCTTGTAACTTGGTGGTAGTGATTGGAGGACACGGTGAATCCCCAAAGAATTAGGAATCACTATACCCAAACTTTGGAGTTTGTTTGTGTGCCCAGACATCTTAAGCACATTCTCACTAACGGAGCTGCCCTCTTCCATCTTGCAGTTAAAGAACTTTTCAGAAGCCTCATAACTCTCAACTGCCGCGTCAGCCTCAAATATCATTTTGAGTTCACGGAATTTATCATGTGGGTCATGGTTCTAAAACCTTTTCTGAAGCTCCGATTCCAAACCATACAAGATAGCATACTGAACTGTGGAGTACTGATTCTTCCGAGTGAGGTAAACATTCTTTACTTCATCGATAGAAGTAGCTGCAGGCGGGTCACCCAGCGGTGCATCCAGCACATAGGTCAAATTACCAGCATTGAGGACAATCCTCAAATTGCGGAACCAATCCGCGAAGTTGCTTCCATTGTTTTTCAACTTTTATTTCTCTAGGAATGCATTAAAATTGATGGTAGGGTCCGCCATTGATCTACAACATATTTGCAATAGTTTAGACTAAGTTTATGAAAAATTGAGTTCTAATTAATAGTTAAATTAATCTAGGTGAACTCCCACTCAAAACAATATCCCTCACATTGTTTTAGTGATCACACGAACCAAATCCACCACATTAAAACTGATCATCACGAGAGTTGATGTAGCTTCAATGGCGAACAATCAACATGTTCATCATATCTACTATATGACTCATGCTTTACCTTTCGGTGATCCGTGTTCCGAGACCATGTATGTACATGCTAGGCTCGTCAAGATGAAACCTTAGCTTCCGCATGAGCAAATCTGGCTTGCTCACGTTGTATACACTCGCAGAATCTAACACACCCGATCATCACGTGGTGCTTCGAAACAACGAGCTTTAGCAACGGTTATTACTAAGGATGAACACTTTAAAACTTGAAATTTGTATGCTTGAGGGACCATCTTATAATGCTACCGTCGTTAACTAAGCAATACAAGATGCATAAAGGATTAACATCACATGCAATTCATAATATGTGATATGATATGGCCTTTCTTCTTGTGCTTCCGATCTCCATCTTTAAGCACGAACATGATTTCCATCATCATCGGTATAGCGTCAAGGTCAATGGTGCCGTTTCATGGTTGTCGTCCACCAGCTTCACCTATTACAACTACTTTGAATAGACACGCAGGTCTTAACGGAATTTAAAGACAACCATATGGCTCCTGCCGGTTGCCAACTTACAATAAGGGACATTGCATACATCATATATAATCACAATCATGGCCATATCACATCACAACACACCCCTGCAAAACAAAGTTAGACGCCTCTAATTTTCTTTGCATATTTTACGTGGTTTGGGGCTTTCAATAAGTGTCGTTCTAACTTACGAACAAGAACCACAACATTGATGCTTGAACTATCAAGTGCCCATTGTAATTTGAATCTATACTATGATGGGAGAGACAGACACCTTCAAAGCCACTTATGCAGTACAAGTTGCATGTTGAGCGTGGAGCATGTCTCATGAACGATGTCATGTAAGGTTATCCCGGGCCGCTTCATCCCATCATACTGCAAGATGCAAAGTACACAAAAAGCAATTGATAATAAAAGCACCACCGCCCACAATGACCATTGTGTTCTACTCGTGCAACAGATCTACATATAGACACGACTCTGATACCACTGTAGGGGTTCGTAGCATGGAAAACAAAAAATTTATACCGCATGCACACAAACAAGCCAAGATCTATCTACTAGATTGTAGCAACGAGTCGATAGAGAAACTCACCCTCGAAGATTCCAAAGCGGTTAACGAGAGCAGATTCTCGTGGGTGATGTAGTCGTACTCTTGCCGATCTCAAGATCGCGTAGACGATCCTTCCGGCGCTGCGTTCCGGCAGCACTTTTGCAATCGGTCACACATTCGGTACTCGATGAATACCTTCCTCTCCCTTGTTCCAGCAGGCAGTGGAGGTTGTAGCACTCTCCTCGTGATTCCGGCAGCACGACGGCGTGGTGTCGGAAGTAGAGGGGAGATCTCGCAGGGCTTCGCCTTAAGCCGGAGCGAGTATGGTGGAGTATGAGAGAGGCCTTGGTGATCTACGGTTTATAGGTCACCAAGGGGAGGGTGTGGACGGCGTCTAGGGTTTGGGGAAACCCTAGTCGGCAACTTGGGAGATCCCTAGGCGGCGGCATCACTTGTGGTGGAGGCGCCAAGAGCTAGGGTTTAGGTGTGAGGGGTAGGGGGAGCCCTACCCCTCCTTATATAGGTGGGAGGGGCCGGTTTGGGAGGAGTGAGTCCTCCTCCAACTCCTCCTCATGGCCGGCGGGTGGAGGGAGTGGGACTTCCTCCCCAAGTAGGTTTCCTACTCTCCCTCCACCAAGCAAACTTCGGATTTGACTTTTCAAATTGGCGTTTGACTTTCAAACTTGGATTTGATTTCTCTCTCCATATTGCCCAACCAAGTGACCTAGTACATGATGCAACCATTCCACATTGTCATGACACATCCATGTACCCTTCCCCTCCGGAGTGCCGGACCTTCCAGACCCTTCTAGAACATTCCTGGTGAAAACACCGGAATCTTTTCTGAACTCCGAAACAGGACTTTCCTTATATGAATCTTATTCTACGGACCATTCCGGATCTCCTCGTGATATCCCGGATCCCACCCGAGACTCCGAACAACATTCGGTCTCTTAATCATCATTCCATAACTACACAACAACATCGAATCCTTAAGTGTGTCTCCCTACGGTTCGTGATTTATGCGGACATGACCGAAACACTTCTCCGATCAATAACCAATAGAGGAATCTGGAAATTCATATGGCTCCCACATATTTCAACGATTACTTTGCGATCGAATGAACCACTTACATACGATACCAATTTCCCTTTGTCTCACGATAGTTTACTTATCCGAGGTTTTGATCGTCGGTATCTCTGCATACCTAGTCCAACCTCGTTACTGATAAGTACTCTTTTCTCGTTCCCGTGATATGTGATCCCTTGTGAGCCAGTCACATGCTTGCAAGTTAATTGGATGAAATTCCACCGAGAGGGCCCAGAGTATATCTATCCGTCATATGGATGGACAAATCCCACTCTTGATCCATGTGCCTCAACCCATACTTTCCGAACACTCAATGCCACCTTTATAGCCACCCAGTTAGGGTGTGGTGTTTGATGTCATCAAAGCATCCTTCCGGTGATGGTGATTAGCATGATCTCATGGTCGAAGGAATTAGGTTACTATGTATCAGAAAGCTTATAGAAATTGAACTATTAAAATGACTTGATCTTTATGCTACGCTTATCTATAGGAGTATGTCCATCATACCATTCTCCTAATGATATGATCTTGTTGTTAACAACATCTCAATGTTCATGATCGGGAAACCACGATCATCTATTAACCAACAAGCTAGTATTATAAAGAGGCTTTACTAGGGACTCTATTTTAGTTTACAAATCACACAGGTATTAATGTTTCCGGTTAATACTATTATAGCGTGAATGTAAAAAATTATCATAAACACAAAGATATAATAATAACTACATTTATTATTGCCTCTAGGGCATATCTCCAACATGCATAGCTTCTCATCCATCTCCTCCTTGGAGTGTGACAAAGGTCCTTGGGAAATACTGAACAAAGTGGTTTTGGGGAGAGGGATCTCTCTCTTCCCCGTCAGTAAACAACATTCTATAAACCATGCTCTCAAGGGTAGAGCCTGCAGTGACAAAGTGATGCACTTTCATGGTAGCAAGATCAAGCCTCTGACTAGCCAAAACTATATCATTTGGATCAACAGCAAGGTCCAAGGCAGCAACAACACATGCAGCAATAATTCCCATATAAATGGGTCCCTTAGCGGCTAAGCGATGAGCAATGAGAGAACACAGATTGTACCTAGTTTCATTGTTGAGCGCAGCAGCTATGAAGGCCAAATGATAGTTGGAAATATTACTAGTGTTCTCCCTACCAAGAACACTAGTGGCAAGATAATAAGCAAAGTACCTAATGGTTGGGAGTTGAATATTTCTTATCTTTCCCAGTTGGGCTCTACGGTCATCATCTCCCCGCGGTAGAGCTCCAACAAATCAGCGGGTTGAGCTAGAATTTTCTTCATCGACCCAGCTGTACCAAGGCCTCACAAAATTTCTTCAATGTCATGGTGTAAGGCCTGCCATAAATTTTGAAAGATACATCTGGTTTGAACATGCTGTTAGAAAAAGAAAAGCTCTCCACAAATGTTTTAGTGAGCGTAGCATATTGCACGCTCTCATCCTACATATAGCTTGTTAGTCTAACCCTCTGAACCAAGGTTACAAAATCCTCAAGAATCCTAACAGCCCTCAAAAAGGTTGGGCAAGGAAAGGTGGAAGGGTGCGCATCCCCCTCATCTCCCTCGTCGCCAAATCGCGGTGTAATGAGATCCTCATTTTATGAGGGCCTAGCTCGGGAGGATGATCTTGAAGGCTTTGCCCTCCTAGGTGCATCACTCTCAAATATTTCACCAAATGTGTGGTTGTCCATGACCTCTTTTTTCTGAAATTTTTAGACAAACATCAAACCAAGTGATTTCCAAGTTGATAAATGATGAGAAACTACTATAGGAATTTGCTAGAGGGATACACATGCATCAAAATGAAATTTCTAAGCATAGAACAAGCATGCAAGCTCACACAACTTGACACCTATAGCTGCAAAATACTCAAGATACAATCTATCAATCACAAATCTAATTGGACAAGCGGAGGAGGCACATACCAAGGAGCAATCCCTCCAAAAATCAGCAGCAAAGATGGGCTGAGCAAGGAGATCGAAAATCGGGAGCAAGAATAGCAAGAACTCGAGCTTGAGAAAGTTTTCCGGTGTTTTTCGGGAGAGAGAAAGAAGATGGCTGGGAGGAGGCACTTTAGAGGGCCACATGTGGGCCACACCCCTGCCAGGCGCCACCTAGGGGCTGGCCGCGCCGCCCAGGGGTGTGTTGGCCTGGGTTGGCCCCCTGGGTAACTTCAGGTGTCCCTCTGCCCCTTTTTTCGAGGAAAAATTTATTTTGAATTTTTTGGGAAACTTTATTTTTGGCCAATTTTTAAGGTATGAAAATTGATTTTCTCGCAGAAAAGACTTTTTTAGAAGAAGCAAAAGCAAACAAAAACCAAACTACAGAAGTTCTAAGACACTCTAACAAGCAAACAACTAGCAAAACCAAAGCTAACAAGAGCAAAAGCAAAGACTAGGAAGGAGAAAAGTAAAAGAAAGCAAGTATAACCACAGTGAAAGCATTATTTTGTTCATTAAAATCCTTTTGTTAACAAGGTTGATCAAGCCTTGTTACCAAAACAAACTTAGATGAGACAAAACTTTGTATTCCATAAGGTGATTATGTTACCTCATACTTGGTAGAAATGGTCCCAATCATAATAGTTTCAAAATTTTCTTGTGGAATGGGACAATATATTTCTCCAACCTTGATGCTCTCAATATTTCCAATGGAATTCAGGCAATAGCTCTTAGCAACCTTCTTGGGGAAATAGACAATACACTTTTTGTCATTAATATTGAAAGTTACTTTTCCTTGATTACAATTGATGACAGCACCTGCAGTATTAAGAAAAGGTCTCCCAAGAATAATAGACATATTATCATCTTCATGCATTTCAAGCACAACAAAATCAGTTAAAACCAAGAAATTATGAGCCACTTGAACATGAACATCCTCATATAGACCAACATGAATAGTAGTTGACTTATTAGCTGTTTGCAAAGATATATCAGTCGGTATCAACTTTTCTAGCTGGAGTCTCTTGTAGAGAGAAAAAGGCATAACACTAACTCTAGCTCCCAAATCACATAAAGCAGTTCTAACATAATTGTTCTTAATAGAGCAAGGAATAGTTGGTATACCTGGATCACCAAGTTTCTTTAGAACCTTACCATTGAAGGAATAATTAGCAAGCAGAGTAGAAATATCCTCATTAGGAATCTTCCTTTTATTGGAGACAATATCCTTCATATACTTTGAATAAGGAGGCAACTTAATAGCATCAGTCAAAGGAATTTGCAAAAATAAAGGTTTCGTCCACTCACAAAACTTGATGTAGTGTTCTTCCTCCTTTTACTTGTGTTTCTTACCTGGAAAAGGCATAGGTTTCTGCACCCAAGGTTCTCTCTCTTTACCATGTTTATTAGCAATAAAATATTCCTTAGTGTACTAGTATTCTTAGTGTGCTTCTCAGGTTCTTCCTCAACTTCCTCCTTATCAGGAGCATCATTTTTATCATTACCACTCTCAGTTTCAGCATTAGAGACAGATATACTACTTTGTGTTTCTTTTTCTTTCTCTTACGAGGACTACCAGGTTCAGAGGGTTTCTCAACTACTTTGTGTTTCTTTTTCTTTCTCTTACGAGGACTACCACTACTTTCACCTTGTTGACAATCCTGCTCAATTCTTTTAGGCTGTCCTTCAGGATATAAAGGATCTTGAGTAGCTATACCACTCCTAGTTCTAATTCCATAAGCATGTTTATCTCCTGAGGTATTAACTAGCATATCCTTTTGCACCTTAACAAGTTGATAAATTTGGGTTTGAACCATTTAAAAGTGTTTACAAAGCATTTTGATATCATTAGAAGTTCTTTTCACAATATTTTTCAACTCTTTAATAGCTTTAGAGTTTTACAATAAATGATTCTGAACTTGTTTATTAAAATTACCTTGCTTAACAATAAAAATGTCAAGTTCCTCTAAACATTGATCAGGAGGCTTACCATAAGGAATATCACCTTCATCAAAGTGTTGGAGAAAGTGTACCTCAATAGTAGATGAGTGGGGAATTGGCTTACATAATTCTTCTATAGGTGGTAGATTCGTCACATCTTTAGCTCTAATACCTTTGTCCTTTAGACACTTCTTAGCTTCCTTCATCATTTCATCATTTAATGCAATAACTCCCCTCTTCTTTGGTGTTGGTGTTGGAACTGGTTCATGCACAACTGGTTCAGGAGTAATAGGCTCTGGTGTATTTAGCTCAGTTGAAGTCCAATCATCATAATTCTTGCTTATTTTAGCCATTAATTCTTCAGCATCTATAGGAGTTCTTTTCCTGAAAACACAATTAGTAAAGCTATCTAGGTATGTCCTAGAATCATCAGTTAGTCCATTATAATAAATATCAAGAAGCACATTTTTAGGTAATGGACATCTAGGATGTGTGATACGTCGAAAACGTATCTATAATTTTTGATGTTCCATGCTTGTTTAGTATCTACTTTGCTTTGCTTTGTCTACAATTTGAGGTGTTTTTATATGTTTTCTGGATCTAACCTATTAACAAGTTGCCACAATGCCAGTTGTCTATTTTCTTCTGTTTTTTGGGTCCAGAAAGGCATAAAATCAATATTCTCGGAATTGGACGGGACGAAAGCCAAAGTCGATATTTTACCGTGGGCGACATGAAGTCCAGAGGAGATACGGATAGGCGAGCCAGGGCCGCCACACCCCCCTAGGCGCGGCCAGGGTGGGCCCACACCTAGGAAGGGTGTGGGCCCCTTGGTCGCCTCCTAGCCTCGCCTCTTCGCCTATAAGAAGCCACCGATGCAGAAAACCTAGGACCCGATCAAAACTCCATGAAACCTTATGTAGCCGCCGCCACCATCGTCCCTAGATCAGGGGGATATGAAGTTCTTCCCGGCACCCTGCCGGAGGGGAGATCATCCTGGAGGCCTTCTTCTCCGATATGATGCGTGAGTAGTTCCACCTTGGACTACGGGTCCATGTAGTAGCTACATGGTTGTATATCCTACTTGTGCTTTCATGTATAGATCTTGTGAGCTCCGTTCATGATCAAGATCTAATCTATTTGTAATCATGCATGTTGTGTTTGCGGGGATCTGATGGATATTGAGATTACTATGTCAGATTGATTAATGGTTTTGTCTATTTGATTCGTCTATCATGTATGTTTTGTTTGTGATCTTGCATGCTCTCCGTTGTTAGTAGCTATCTTGTCCAAGTAGTTGCTAGTGACTCCAAGAGGGGGTATTTATGCTCGATAGTGGGTTCATGCCTCTAGTTTCCAAGGGAAGTGACAAAAATCTCTTCGGTTGTATATGTGTTGTTGCCACTAGGGAGAAAACAACGGTCTCTTGTTCATGGAACAAGTGGATTGTTTACCTTACACACTTTGCTAAAGCAGTTGTCTGTTGCTTGCAACTTAATACTGGAGGGGGTTTGGATGATAACCCAAAGGTGGACTATTAGTCATAGATGCAGTTGGATGGCGGTCTATGTATACTGTTGTATTGCCCAATCGATTCTCATAGGATCTTTTTGTCTGGTATTGCATTGTTATGTCTTGCTCAGTTCCTGTCAATTGCCCTGCTATAATTTGTTTACCCTTCATGCCATGTTGTTTATCTAAGGAGAGCACCTCTAGTGAATTATGGACCCGGTCCAATCTTTACCATTGATACATCTTCCATTGTTTACTTGCTGCAAACCATCATCACTTTCCACACCATACAGTTAATCCTTTGTTACAACAACCGGTGAGATTGACAACCTCACTATTACTTGGGGCAAAGTCTTGAGTTTGTGTTGTGCAGGTCTCCGTGTTGCTTGCAACACCTGTGTGACGTTTCCTTCCTCCTACTGGTTCGATAACCTCGGTTTCTTACTAAGGGAAGACTTGCTGCTGTGCTGCTTCACACCTTGCTCTTGGGGTTCCCAACAGGCTCCACGTTAACCACACATTAGACATCAATGTGCATGAATCAAGGCACAGAACCTTGTCCATGACTCAGGCAATTTCTCTTCTTCTCCCTGTTTAAAATAAAAAAGTCTCTGCAAAGCAGCATGTCTAGCACTAGGAGGAAAATACTTCTGGAAGAAAGAAGCAATCAAGCAATCAGGGCTATCAATGGAACCATGAGGTAATCTATTAAACCTATCCCTAGCTTATCCTTTTAGTGAAAAAGGGAAGATCTTAGTAACAAATACTTGCGCATCTTAAAATCATCGGAGAATAAAGCACTCATAGTAGAAAGCTCATTCATATGAGCTACAACACTCTCATTTTCAGCCCCATAGAAAGTTTCTTTCTCAACAATGTGTAAATAGGATAAATCAAGAGAGAAATCATAGTCTTTATCTGTAATATCTATGGGAGAAGTGGCAAACTTAGGATCAGAGGACAACTTAGGAATAATGGTACGTCTTGCAAGGAGACTCTTAATAGCACTAGTACCATGTGTGTTTCGGCACTCTTCAACAAATTCATCAGTGAACTCAATGTAACCATCATTAATATCATATCTCTCTCTAGACTCAGGTAAGCTAACATGTGTAACAGTGTCTTCACTAGGAGTTTTAGTATTTCCTAGACTAGCCATAGTAGCATCTAGGAAAGGACCTAATGAACCACTCGCATCAAGCACAATAGAAGTAACATCATGAGCATCAAAAGCAGTTTCAGATTCAGCAGTAGTAGCAGTGTGTGTAGCATGAGTATGTGGTGGTGGTGTGACAAGCCTACTTATAACAGACGGTGAATCAAGAGCAGCAGAGGTGTTTAGGACTCTACCTCTTCTTGTATTGGATGGTAAAATGGGAAACTTTCCATCACGATACTTCCCCATGATGAAAGGAGTAGCAGTGAACAATAATAGATCCAAGTGAACTTACAAATAAAGCTATGCTCCCCGGCAACGGCGCCAGAAAATAGTCTTGATGACCCACAAGTATAGGGGATCGCAACAGTCTTCGAGGGTAGTATTACCCAATTTATTGATTCGACACAACGGGAGCCAAAGAATACTTGCAAGACTTAACAACTGAGTTATCAATTCAGCTGCACCTGAGTTCTTGCTCACAGAAGTTTATCAGTAGCAACAGTTTGGTAGTAGCAACATCAAAGCAACAACAACAGCAAAACAGGAGCAATAGTAACAGTAGTAGCAAACAGTAGGATATGAGTGCGGTAGGCATAGGGATGGATGGACGGGTGTTGCATGGACGAGTCTAAACATGTAACTTCAAGATCTAGGGGATTGCAGATAAATAAGAATACGCATACAAATACTAAACAATCATAGGCATGTGCTCCATATATAGTCATGTGTGCTCGCAATGAGAACTTGCACAACATCTTTTGTCTAGCTAGCCCGTTGTCGCGGGGCCTCAAGGGAACTACTGGCAATTAAGGTGATCCTTTTAATAGAGCACCGGAGCAAAGCATTAACACTCCGTGAACACATGTGATCCTCACACCACAGCCATCTCCTCCGGTTGTCTCAATTTCTGTCACTTCGAGGCCTTTGGATCAGGACAATGATATGTGTACACAACTTGCAGATAAGATCACAAACAATACTATCATAATGATTCAATCATAAGCTCAGATCTGAGATCATGGCACTCGGACCCTAGTGACAAGCATTAAACACAACAAGTTGCAACAAAGTCAAATAGCACTGATAGAGATACTAGGCACTATGCCCTAACAATCTTATTCGATTACATGATAGAACTCATCCAATCCCTACCATCCCCATAGCCTACAACGGGGGATTACTCACTCATAGATGAGGGAAACATTGATGGTTGATGGAGAGGCGTTGGTGATGACGATGGCGATGATCCTCCCCAAATTCCCTGTCCCGGCAGGGTGCCAGAACGGAGTCTCTAGATCCGAATCGTGGTTTCTGGTGGTGGCGGCGCAACATAACTCTTTCTGGAAAAATGACGAATCCCCTTGGGTTTTTAGGTCAAGAGGCTTCTTATAGGCGAAGAGGGAGGCCGAGGGGGTGCCTGAGGTGGCGGCACCTCCTAGGCGCGGCCAGGCCTGGCCCGCGCCTGGCAGGGGTGTGGGCCCCTCATGCCTCCACTCCGTCTTGTACTCTGGCTACGTGGATCTTCTGGTGAAATAGTATATTTGGCATATTTTCCGGGATTTTTCCTGATACTTGATTTTCTACACAAAAACTAGACACCAAGGTAATTCTGCTGAAAACAGCGTCAATCCATGTTAGTTGTATCCAAATCACACAAGTTTAGAGGAGAAACAAGAGCAAAAGTGTTCGGAAAAGTAGATACGTTTTGGACATATCAATATGTCTTTAAGTCAGTGTTATCATAGTCTCACGAGTTGAGATATAGTTGACTAAGATTTTGATCATGCAATCAAATAAAGAGTTCTTTATGCACCTCAAGATATTTCAAGCATGAGAAGATTCATGGTTTACCAATACAAAGAGTGAAAATTAGATTCATGTTGGTCAACACATGAAGCATAAAGAATATTCCACATGTCTTGGGATATAATATGCTTTGTCAATTATGCTTCATGAACTAACCCATTATATATGTAACTTTGTGTTATTGATATGGGCTAGGTATCTTTCCACGGGAATGCATCAGAAGTAAGGATTTCATATAGCCCTCTAGAGCATGATATCAAGTGGTGATCATCATCCAGGTTGAGAAGGGCAAGATAAAGATAAGAATCTTGAGAAGATCATATGCTTGAGTCTTGCCGTCCATTTTATGATAATGGACATCTGAACATGTGCCTTAATGAAGTGATCCCATAGTGGTGTATTAGGGAGAAAAGTATGAGTCTTCATGAAGCAACAATGATCAAGTGAAGCATTCCGGTTTGGATGGAGCTTGAAGCATTACCATCAAGATCAAGTAGGATGCGCAAGGCAAAGATAAGGACTTGTTGGGTTTTCCTTTTACTGTCTTAAGGTGGTTGTTGGGAGACCGGGCTATAGGATGGATAGTCGCACTATCAAGAGGGGCTTTCAGTTGAGTAACTTGATCACATCATCTTAGGAAGTTCAGTCATTTGCATACTTTTCATCCCATTATTCCTGTTTCTTCTTGGTGTTTCTCTGTGTGAGGTTTTTGAGCTTATTGTTAGCTCCTCAACCAGCCAAAGTTCACCGAGAACAGAATTCGTATGCATCTTCTATTGTGTTTTCGAGTTTGGTTTTTTTTATAGCCGGTTATTTATTTAGGAAGGTTTCATACCTCTCCTTTTTTGGTATTTCACCTCTTGCTATTAGGGGGGGTATAGAATCTACTAGATAGATCTTGTTCTTAGCTTTTAAAAAAGCCAGAGATTTCTAAATCAGAGTCCGAATGCAAAAGTTATCACCGTTTTTGTAAGACACATTTTTCTCTCTCTAATTCTGGTGGGAAATCTGGCCCACCGAGTCTAGCACCGGTTTAATCCATTTTCTTCCAGTTTAATCCATTTTTCACCGGACTGTTGTTCATTACGTGATTTCATCAAGTGCTGTCCCATTCGACGTGATTCCAGATTGTTTCAGTGTGGCGTTCGGTGTGAGATCATGGCGCTTGGCTTAATAGGATTGTTAGGGCATGTTTAACGCGGACGTTTAGAGCAGACGCTGGGCTGATTTTCCTTGCGGTTAGGCCTCGATCCCGTTGGATCCAGGGATTTCCTCTAGCGTCGATGTACGAGGAAGCGTTAGTCGTTAGGACTCTTTTTTTTCAGCCAACAGGGGTTTGATTAGCGCTCGTATGTGCTGCAAGCTACCCAACTTACCGTTCTGCGCTGTGAGGCGAGACGTTTATTCCATAATCCAATTTTCTGGCATTATTTTTTAAAACATAAACGTCTATACAAGAGCTTGCCATAGTACATGCCCTTAGGATACTCATACCAAGAAGTTGCAACTTATTTTCCATGGCTCATCTTTAAAGGAACTCTAGGTTAAGCATGCTTGGCTTGGAAAAATTTGATAATGGGTGACCAACCAATAAGTTATTCCTGAATACTAACGAGTGAGGACAAAATACGTAGAAAATACTAGTGTTGGTAGGTGGGGCCAGATTAGAAACCCTAGAGAGATGCCAGGGATAACAGCCGCCAGGCCCGTGGTTGTCGGGGTGTTAGAAGTGGTATTAGGAGCGATCCTCGCGGTTAGACGAGCGTGTGCGATTAAGGTCGTGAACATGTGGCCCATGGCGCGTGTGGTGTTGGGGATATGTATTATGGGTATCACCATATAGCATAGCCATATTCTGAGTAACCCGGATGGCCCACAAATGGTAGCATGGCCTATGGCTTGATGGGCGGACCAGTTAGTAGGATCCAGAAGGGAGGACCATGCTGGACAGGGAGGCTACAATATCAATATATATGAAGCCGTAGCCTTAGATTACAAGACACGAAGACTAGTTAGTATTAGTGTAGAACTCTATAACCTATATGGTATGAACTTTACCCTATAACCCTAGGTACTGACCCCTTTATAAGCTGGACATATTGGAGCCTTTAGGGCATGACAATATATAACACAACCTCTCATAGCGAACAATACAAGCTCTTATAGTGATTTATAGCAGAAGTAGGATTTTGCCACCGTTACGAGATCTGAACCTAGGTAACCTAACTTGTGTTACCTAGTACCATCTAAACTCTCCGCCTTCCTCAACTCTCTCTCTAAACATTATAGTGAAGTGTAATATTGATGTGAGAAGAAATAGGTAGAAACTTTATCGGCCGGGGCAAGTCCGGAGACTACTGCTTTCCTCGCTCTACTACACGACAGGGGAAGGATCACCACAAATCGACAACGATGGTAGGGATGGGAATGGGTTGATCCAGACCTAGCCTTGGAGCTAGCCCCGCAGTCTCAAGGCCAATTTAAAGGGCCATGTGTCATGACCTGATCCGAGAGATTTGAATCGTACTTGAATTTGGGGAAATCGGAAAGGGGATGAGGGTAGCAAGCAGGAGATGGGATACATAGATAGGGTGAGATACGTCTTGCTTTCTATTTCATTTGATACTGATTACATCCCGCAGTTTAGTATTTAATCACCCGATACACCTGACGGCCCACTTCCAGCCCAACACACACAAGGCCCATCTCCTGCTCTCACTTGTCACACTACATCAGGTGACAATCAATGCAGGTGTTACAATTGCCTTCCCTTGAGACGAAGCTCCTTCCTATATTGTGGCCGAAGGGTAATGTGTGCGCAACACGTCGTAATCTTCCCAGGTAGCCGCATCGGGGGAAATAGTAGACCACTGGACCTCAAGTTGAACCACTCCAGTGTCCCCTTTCTTGCACATTCGCCTGCCAGAATAGCGACTGGTGTTAAAGCATGCGTCGTCAGGTCAGGTGGTCGAGGAAGATCACCAAATACTGGAGTGTTGTGACACCCCCGGGATTAGGGCTAAACAAGTCCTAGACCTCCTTCTGACATAAGCTTAACCTTGAGCTCGAGAATATCTAGTGAAGAATCGGAAACACAACAATGACCCTACGACACAAAAATTATTACAGCGAGCTTATAACTGAGCAGAGAACCAAATTATTACAAGCAGAGGTCACTGACCACAAATATCAAACAACGGAAGGAAAATTATGCTATTAAGTATAGCAAACTTAACAAATGGCCTAAGAGGCCTAAAGCATAACGATGACGTCCCAACCCATAGATTCCAGGCTGCCGGTTGGGAACCCCAAGCTACTCGTCGATGTCGATGTGGTACCAAACTGATCTTCAGGGAACACTTACTCCGCCAAAAGTATCAACAAAGCAAGGGTGAGTACAGGGTCTAATCAGAGTATTTTAAAAGGGGATAAGAGAGCGAAATATCCGAAATATTGATCATCATCTTTTGATATCCACCAAATCATCATCATCTCCTGAACTAGGATCACCCCCTCGTACCCATGAGGAAGCATCCTTAAGCACACGTTGATCTGCCAATTCTTACGATTAGGTTATAGTTCTCTATGATCTTAGAATCTGGTCACCAAGCATTCATAATCATGAACACAACTTTTCGAAAAGATTTAACCCTGCAGGGGTGTACAACTTTACCCACACATACCAACCGACTCTTAATGCCAACGTTATTAGCCCTCTTCCTTGGAAGGCCTGTAGAGGGTGGTTGGCCACTACCTTTACCTTGATTTCGCCGAGACCATGAGTCACGCAATAAGTATTGTTCCGCCATAATGGGTCAAATCCCAAAGTCGGTACTTAAAGATGTGAGGCGAGGTTGGTTTACCAGGAGCGCCATCAACCCCAAGCAACCGCGGCCACGCTTCCCTACCTGTATGAATGCACCTCCTTCACCAGGCAAATCTTTTAAAAGGTTTTCTATGCATATGTAGAATGGAACGCCCGAACTATGTGACTCATGGAATCTACTAGGCAAGTTAATCAGACGAGGGTTTCCCAAGCCCCATGTGGCTGTACGCTCATCTCAGCTCCAAAGGCAAGAACTCAGGTCCTAGTGGTGGCGAGCATGGGACTAGAAAAACCACATCCCACCGTGGCCTCCCATACAAGCCTTAGCATGTTTAATCTCATATCACTAATCTTATCTTATCTTATCACGTTCTCCTATCATACTAGATTCTCTGCATCTGATACATCATCTGGATGGACTAGACTCAACAGCTATGCATGGCTAAGCAAGACACAGAATAAGCTCTAGCAGTGCACACAAGCCAAACCTAGTTATGCTAGGAGTAGTGGATCAGGTAATATAAGCTCAAAGGGAGTATGCAATAGATAGGATACTTTATCTATCGATAAAAGACCACAGTAGAACGTATGCAACATGGCAAGAATAGAAATGCTTTCGAAATCATAGGATTATATCATGGTGGGGCTATGCTTGCCTTTGCCAGTTGATAATAGATAAGCAGATCTTCAGAAGCCTTGAACTTGACTTGGTTAGAGTTGGTCAAGTATTGTTCGTTGATCTTCGATCTTCGATGGTGTTGTCCTCGGGCTTCGATCTCGATATTGACATCGTATTCTACCGGAAAGAACCAAATACCGGAAAGAAAGGGGGAAACAATCAACACATGGCATCGATGCAATGCTCAAGCAAGGATGATGATATGACAAGTTAAATTGCATTGAAATGTAACCCTAAGGCATGCTCGACAACTTAATCGGGGTTCCAAAGGGTAGAAACCCTAATTCGGGGAAACTCCGGAATCACCAATTAGGGTTACTAGGGTGTTCTAATTAAACTTGCTATGAAAGTTGTTGAACAATGCATGATTATAGCTTAGATAGCCAGGTTTCATTTTTCTGAACACTTTGATATATTATTCATATTTTTCTGAATTATAAATCATTAGATATTGAATTTACAAGTTTATAATAATTTCTGAAATTAAAACAAAAGGGCAATTACTTTTTACACCGGGCCAATGCAAACCCACAGTGGCTGACAGAGGGGCCCTGAGCCACCTCAGCCTCCACACAGGCAAAGTGGGACAGGGGGCCGGTTTGTTATTCCTTACCGAGGAAGTAGCTAGACAGAGAGGCCGACGAGTGGGACCTGGTACACGTTGGCAAGCCACGCAGGCTCGCCGACGAGTAGTGCAGACGGCGGCGGTTGGCGGAGCTAGGGGCGAGCGGGCTAGCACAGAGGGTTGCGTTCGAACGGGCGCGACAGGGCAAACCATCTAGGGACGGCGCCGCTGCTCCTTGGTCGCCGGAGCGACGGCACAGACGGCGTCTGGCGGCAGAGCTCGTAGGTCGACGGTGTGGATCCAAGGCAAGGAGAAAGGGAGGCATGGAAATGGTCCACGAGTACCGCGAGCTCACCTAGAAGCGATTGGCGGGGTCGGGGAGGTCGGGCGAGCTCGGACACGGCCGGAATCGGCGACGGAGACGGTGGCCGGTGCTCGGGAAGACGGGGACCGTGGGCTCGATTTCGACCACCCGCGGTCGATTCCTTCGGGCAGGTGAAAGAGTCCACCACGGCGATCTCAGTGGTGGCCATGGCTCGGGCTAGGGCGGCCGGGAACGGCGGGGATCGTCGGAGCTAGGGTTCGGGTCCGCGAGGGGAACGAGAGAGAGGGGTCTCTGGGGAGGGGGAAGAATGGATAGGGGAGTGAGGGCGTCGGCGTGGCGTCCTTATCCTCCTCCCGAGCTCGACGGATGGCGAAGATCAAGCGGCAGAATCGACGGCGGCGCCGGCAACACGGTGCTGCTTCCTCGTCGTCGAGGAAGACGACGAACAGGGCGAAGAGGTACCAGGCCGAGGGTGGGCTGCTACTGGTCCAAAGTGGCTGGCTGCGGGCGCGCGCCGAGCGGCAGGGAGAGGAGAGGGGGAGCTGGGCTGCGGCCCAGGTTAGCTAGGATTCATTTTTATTTCCTCAAAACGGTTTTCCAATTTCTGTTTTGCCTTTTGTATTTGTAATTCCAAATTCATTTCTGTTTTTAGTTATTTGAAAATACCAGAGGCTTTATAAAATATATAAAATACCGAGAGCCCTTTTACTCAATTTGGGCTCCACAATTTTGGATTTTTTTCAAATATTTTTAAAATCACTTTTGAAGGAGTTTTCAAAGAGAGGGGAGATATTCGGGTTTAGGTTATTCATTATTTTTCTTGCATGCATTTTAATGAGATGATGATAATGAATGCACAATCAAACCCTAAATAAGAATAAGCTAAAACTGGGGTGTTACAAGTGTAGTCTGGCGTGAAGGGCTTGAGCTGGGATACATGGAAAACATGGTGAATCCGAGCATCAGGTGGCAAAGTCAACTTGTACGCTAGTTCCCCAATATTCTCCTCCACCAAAAAGGGACCAAAAAATTTGTACGCCAGCTTCCGACACGGTCGATTCGCCACTCTGGACTGAGCATATGGTTGCAGTTTAAGTAACACTTGCTCGCCAACTACAAAAGTGCGCTCAGAGCGACTGCGGTCTGCTTTCCTCTTTATATGGTCATGAGCACGCTGCAGCTAAGCTTGCAGACGCGTCGTATGGTCAATCCAATCCATGTCCTCTGAACTGATGGCTGAATCGTCCCACTATAACATGGCACCCAAATTGGGCTCGCGACCATAAAGAGCCTTGAACGGAGAACAGTCCAGTGAAGCATGGCGACTCGAGTTATACCAGAATTCCACCGCCGGCAGCCAGCGATGCCATTGCTTTGGTGAATCATGAACCACAAAGCGCAGATACATCTCCAAACTCTGGTTAACACGCTCTGTCTAAGGGTGATAGACCGTAGAGTACAAGAGTTTAGTACCTGCAGTTGACAACACGACGGGTTCTACCATAGAGGCCAACGATAGACAATAACTCCCCCCCGAACACAGCTTACAACTTTCATTGTACTGTGCTCCCCAAAGAGCAACTCTTCTCAAAATCTCAAAACAAAAGGTGCTGAGTTGGAATCCCATTCTAAGGATTCTTGTGGTTCCGGGGAATCCAGCTACAGGAGAACCAGGAACGGGGAGCTCTCCCCTTTTTCCGCCCGACTCTTTGATCTGAAACTTCAGAATGCTGGTTTTAAGAACGAGTGATCGCCCTTCTCCGACCCTTACTGTGGTGAAGATGGGATCGCGGTCTGACACAATTGTGAGGAGAATACCATCTATTTTGATAAATGTGTTAGAGAGAGCGCGCGCCACCTGAGCTGTTGTACATGGATGCTTCAACAGCGTAAAATGAGCAAATTTTGTGAGCCGGTCCACCACCACCATAATCACCTCGTATGCTTCTGATTTTGGAAACCCCGTAATAAAATCTATGGAAAAATCCTGCCAAGGTACCGGTGGAATAGGTAGTGGTTGCAATTTACGTGCCAGTCTGCAATGCTCATGTTTAGACTGCCGACAAACCGGACATTGCTTAACAAAATCCTCCATATCTGATTTCATTCCAGTCTACGCGAACACCTTTCTGACACGTTGATATGTGGCCGCAGCTCCTGAGTGACCCCCAATACCACTCTGATGCAAGGCACTAATTAACTTAGTTTGTAAAGATGGATTTGCACCATTTCACATTCGCCCACGATAATGAATCAGGCCCTGAGTCAGAGAATACCATTCCTCATCCGGTGACGTCACTTCCAACTTGGTCAACAATTCCTGAGCCTTAGAATCAGTCTCATACGAACTGGTTACCTCCTGGGTCCACTGCAGTTGACAAATGGACATAACATTGTCTGCGAGGAGATGACCCACCCGAGACAGAGCATCTACAACCCCATTGTCCACACCCCGCTTATACTGAAAACAAAATTGCAATCCCACCAATTTAGATATCGCTTTGCGCTGCAGCTCAGTATCCAATTGTTGGTCACCCAAATTGCAGAGGCTTTTGTGATAGTGACAATCACAAATGGTCCTCGCGGTATTTAGGCGCGCCATTTGTCAACAAGCATCATGACTGCCAGGAATTTCTTCTCATAAGTCGGGAGACGTTGATTCCGTACTCCCATTGCCTTGGTGAAGTAGGCGATTGGATGGCCATCTTGTACCAATACCGCACCCACTCCCGTGTCACATGCATCCGTTTCGATCGAGAAGGAGCGATCGAAATTGGGTAATGCCAGGACTGATGTATTCACCATCGCCACTTTCAATAGATCAAAAGTCAGTTGCGCCTGCTCACTCCACTGAAACCCCTTGTTTGTCAACAGTTGTGTGAGTGGTTTCGAAATAATGCCATACCTGGGAACGAATTTGCGGTAATAACTGGTCGTACCAAGGAATCCATGCAATTCTGTGGCAGATACTGGTACTGGCA
The DNA here is from genome assembly GCA_910589765.1 of Avena atlantica. Taxonomy (NCBI): domain Eukaryota; kingdom Viridiplantae; phylum Streptophyta; class Magnoliopsida; order Poales; family Poaceae; genus Avena; species Avena atlantica. The sequence continues at coordinate 419,590,742 of OU342735.1, forward strand.
AATTATGCATTGCCTCTATCTTCGTCGTGTCTGTAGCCACACCATCCCGCGAGATCACATGCCCCAAATATTCAATTTTTGTATGCCCAAAGGAGCACCTGGAAGCCTTGGCACACAGCTGATGTTGACGAAGGAGGTCCAACGCAAAGCGCAAATGTTCCTGATGGTCCTGAAGGGTAGCACTATACACCCAAATGTCATCTAGAAAAACGATAACAAACTTACGTGTATATTGTGCAAAAATGGTGTCCATCAGGCACTGAAAGGTCGTCATTGCATTCGTTAGACCGAACGACATCACCCTGAAGTGAAAATGGCCTTGATGTGTTTTGAACACAATTTTCTCTTCATCCTCTTCTCGCATGCGAATTTGATGATATCTAGCCCGCAAATCTAGTTTGGAGAAGAAGGCAGCACCAGCTAGTTCATCCAGGAGATCGTTGATGTCAACAAATGTGGCCACTTTTCATTGGACTCCAAGTGCAGAGTGTTGTAGCAAGCTTCTTTTTCCCATAAGGGGTGACACGTGGGATTATATCAAACTCTCGGGGAATTGGTTATGGAAGGGCATTTGTCTTCTCTTCAAGCAACCTAAATAATTTGTCTTGTGTCCCCAACTCCACCAAGTGGTTGTCAAGCACAAGGTTTCGTATTAGTAATATGAAATAAAATATAATATAAGTAAATAAAGTAAAGTAAAGAAATGCAAACTAGATGATATGGAAGATAGTAGAGTTGTTTTTGGGTTTTTATGAGTGATTGCAAGTAGGGAAAATATTTTTCTATTTTCGAAATAATAAATTGCAAAAATTAAAAAGGATATAGTATATGCAATGGAAAGGTGTTTCTTATGTTAAAAATCGGATCAAGGTTTATGGGTTCACTTGTCTTCTCTCTTTTTAAGTTGTAGTGATCATAAAACAATTCATTAATGATAAAGATTCATGGAATTTCTATATGTGATTGATAAAGGAATTAATATGGGCATCACATTCTAACATAGAGATGGAATACATCTCTCTTATACTCCTCAAGAAAGGGAGATCTCCATGCAATATTGAATTAAGAACAAATCGGAGTATAGCTTTAAGCAATATTATATGATGTTTGAAATACGAATATGCTACCTTGATCTAACAAGGTTATCACATTGTCACATGATAACTATAGCATATGATTTCACTTTATCCCAAGTGAGGCAGCAAAAGAAAGGTAAAAACCAAAGTAGATCTTGAATATTATGTGTCACAATTCAATCTCTACCACCATGCTACTCCATCTAAAACACACTTATCCCCATACAAGTTCTTGCATACAAATTGGATCAAAACAAGCAATTAAGAATGGGGTACATGATATGCATCTATCAAAACATCTCACACAAAATAGATTTCAATCTCAAATATCAAATCAAAGAACAAAGATCCACCACATAGGAATTACAAATATGACCATAATCATCTTGGGCATCTCATATGATACTAGATCTATGAAGAACGAGAGAGAAATAGATCAAGATACTGCCACAAACCCATATCCTGGAGGTGGACTACTCTCTCTTCATCATGGTGATGATGCTAGAGATGTTGGAGAGGGTGGAGATCTCCCCCGAGGTGGCTTCGGCGGAGTTTACCCCTCCAACCATTGCTGGATCTGACTCTGTTTGGTGGTGTTTTTTTCTCTGGTGTGATCCGTCTCGAGGACTCCCCAGGAGGGGGGTCCTTATATAGGAATTGTTAGGTCAGGAGAAATCTGTGGGCGAAAGAATCAAGGCGATCAGACGACCGAGGAGGAAACGGGTATGGGTGGCGCACCACACAGGCTCGTTTGGCCATCCTGGTGAGATTCTTGTGCTCCAGATGCTTCTCGTGGGTAAATATTGGCATTTCCAAAAAATACAGGTCCATTTGACTTCGTATAGCTCCTGAAACATCACAAACATTGGAAACAGGGTTTTTCTGCCCTACCAGGTTATAGCCAAAATAAAGGGTATCATTGGTAAATACCCAAAAATCAATTTAAAACATGGATATAACATTATATATGATGTAAATATGTGGGAAAACATGTTAATAAACTACACAGTTTATGTATGGATTTTACATGCATCACTCGTCCATAATAGGAAGTGGAACTTTATTCTTAATTGTCATTGCGTTCAGGCGCCTGTAATCGGTACAAAAACGCCAGTTGCCATACTTTTTCTTCATCAATAGAACATGTGCAGCATAAGGACTCATACTACGAGCAATCATCCCAGATATCAGTATCTCTTGTACTTGGCATTCAATTTCATCCTTTGAAGTGGAGAGTATCTGTACGGCTTAGTGTTGGGTGGTTGTGCCCCAGCTTCCATTGCAATAGCATGATCGTACTATCGATGAGGAGGTAAACCTGATGGTTCCTCAAACACATCTGCAAATTTAGAGAGCACTCTGCTGATGGCCACTAGAATTTCTGAGGATTCGACTGGTGCAGGAACCAATTCTACTACTGCCATGGACTAGATAGCATTTGTTGCTTGCAGCTATAGAAATGCACTGATATCCATTTGGGCTGGGGAAGCAATGTTATGAGATGTAAGGCCTTGTAAGGTGACTGTCTTACCGCCGTGTGCAAAAGACATAGCCTTGCCACTCCAATCACAACTCATAGGACTAAAATAAGTTGGACAATCCATGCTAGTCCAACGGTCTCAAATCTATGTGAAACACCACTTCCTTGGCAATGCCAGTCCAACTGTGGTACTAAACTGCCGCAATGGATACATTGGCCATTAGCAACTTTAAATGGCATTGGTGGAATGGCAAGTGTTTGTGCTCCAATGCACTGAGCAAAATTAGTGTTGATGAAGCTATGTCATCCGTCTGAATCCAACAACAACATCACCTTGTCCCCAACATGAGACACCAACCCAGTCAACGCATGTGAAGAGATCATGCAACATTGGGGTGGTGTCTCAGGTTCGTCCAGTAACTCTAGGGCACAGACATCTTCATCCAACAACATCTCTCCAAAATCTCACATCTGAATTGTCAGCGGTTGTACAGGCTGTTTGCATTGGTGCTCTCGAGTATACTTATCCACATAGCGAAAACAGAGTCAATTCTCTCTTTTGTAATCCCGCAACTGACGCTCATGGCCAAAATCATCCCCAACCGCGCGAGGTGCCACCTGATGTCGTGGCACCGCGATCGGTGCTGGTGGTGGAGGCTGGCCTGCACGCACTGGTCGAATGCGAGGGAAATTTGTCTCTAACTCCTCCTCTTGAATGTGTGAAAGGACAACTGCTCTGGTGATACTTGAGGGTTCCTGGATGCGCATGGCTGCCCGCAACTCCGGCTTCAGTCCTAGCAAAAATTGCGTAACAAAGAACTTGGTGTTTAAGCCAGGATCCAAAGCCAACAGATGATACATGTATGTCTCAAACTGCAGCCTATACTCAGTGACCGAACCCATCTAACAAAGTTGCAGTAGTTGATGCATCTGAACTTCGAACTCATCAAGTCCAAATTCCTCCCGCAACACTCTGGTGAACAATTCCTAGGTAGCAGCGCGGTGAGTCTAACGAGCTGCTTGCCACCATAGAGTACCACAGTCGTCCATATAGAGAGACACCATGGTAACCCAAACTTGCTGCGATGTACGGTAGAGCTTGAAATAGGACAAACAACGATCAATCCATAATCTAGGCTAATTACCATCAAAACATGAAAAGTCATGCTTTGGGGGATTGACAAAGGTCTCGCGTTCCTCACCATACAGGGGCCGATGCTACGGTCGCGCCGCCGGTAGTGGAGGTTGGGTGAGATGAACTGTCGGTGGCACCGGAATCAACAGCGGCCCGTCATTTGCCAACCTCGCTTGACCAAAAGCACCCGAAGATCTCACTGACGGCGCTCATGTCACCTAAAAAATGTGTGGCTCCGTAAGCTGCCAACGTGTTGTGGCTGCCAAGCGTGACGGAGAAACTGCTTGCGGGCTTCATCTACATCCGCTTGCGTCACCTCCAACTTCTTCCGCACGCAGTGTAGGTCTTGCGAAACCTGCTCGTTGAATGCTGCTTGCATGCTGCTGCTCGCTCAACATGGCTTGGTCATCGAGGCACTTGATGATGGGCTCCAACTGACGAGGTTCAATCTCATCAATGCCCATTGTTATGAGCTTGGGTTTTGGAGAAGATGGGGGTGCTGGAGATCGCGGAACGGTTAACAGACAAACAACCAGGAGACACAAGATTTACCCAGGTTCAGGCCCCCGGAGGGAAGACCCTACTCCTGCTTGTGTGCTCTTGATTACGGTGGAACCGAAAGTTACAGGGGTGCACAAAAGTAATCTGGCGTGGAGGTGTGTACGCGGTGAGGTGAGAGAGAGATATCCTCCTCATCATGCCCTCCTAGCCTTTATATAGAGGTAGGAAGTTCCCAGGCATTGATCGAGTCGGTTACAGGTTTAGGGTTTGCCCCCTTTGAATATTCTATATGTTCTAGTCTTGCTCTCCAAGGATCCGAAGACATCGTGGCTTGGGCCACCCGAAAATCTCCATGGGCCGCGTATATTCTCGTGGGACTTCCTTGGGGTGGACCAGGTATGCGAATGTCGTGTACCCGTAGGGTATAACCATGTCATTAGCCCCCGAGTGTTCACTCGAATCGTAGATTCGGCTGAGGACTCTTCAGTCTTTCGGGTACGACTGTTTCTGTTTATCAGGAAAAGAATGATTTTAGTGTGTAGGGATTGTTGATGCATGTGCCTGACTCTCTTGACGGATCAGGGCCAGTTAACTATCTTAGGACAAAACAACACGATCTTCTTCAGATTCGAGTCCCTCGACTCGAACCTAGAATAGATGCTGGCGTAGTTTGACTCATGCCATTGAGGTCTTAAAAGGAGTCGAATGCGGTGACCCAGCATACCACTGCATGATGTAGTATACTGTAGTCGTTGACATAACACTAATTAAACACCATTCACTAGTATTACATCCCTCAGAGTGGTACAATAGAAACACAGCAGGTCCAATACATGGCTAAAGTTTACATCTCACTCTATATACAAGATCCAGAGAACGCTCTAGGTTAAAGAGAGAGAAAGAAACTTCTTACAAAGAAGAATCAGAAATAACAACTCAAATACTTTCATATTAATTAGACTAGTACGCTAACTAATGGTCTGACATTGCTTCTATTGCAATACACTACAGATATAGGTTCTATGGTTAGAGATTATTTCCCTATCTAATCAATAACTTCGTCTTAACTTGAGTTGATGTATATGTTGACTTTCTTGACTTCATTGAAGAGCTTTAGCTTTTGATGATGACTCCTGGAGCATAACTTGATGTAGACGTCGTTTGTATTGGCTTCAGAATCTAGCAAGGGTTAAGAAGATACTTTGAGTACGAGCGTACTCAGCAAGTTCACTAGAAAAGGAGTGTTTGATGCACTATAACTACAACCACAGACCGTAGGTCGTAGGCAATGCAAGTTTTCGTAAACATTTCTTTTAAAGTTTCTTTTATTCTGAAAAGCTATGTCCATCAGTATTCACGGGTTTACCAGAACTTTCATGAAGTTCCTTTCCCACCGCGTCCGCGGCTCCTTCCCGGAACAGGGAGTAACAAGTTACAGTTCTTACACTCTACAGAGGTGCGTCACTTTACCCATGAGAGATTAACTCCTTGTTGCATAACCGAGCAACTTACCCGTCTACAATTCCATGTTGTGGGTCCTAGTAGATGATCCAAGCCAATCACTGCCCTCTTCACGACCTCATATGTCTGCACGATACTTCGGGGCCGGCTCACCTCCGTTAAGCCCCCTTTCCGGCAGGCTAAAACCCTGATGAGTTCCCGAAGACTCTATGACCTGGTGATGCCCGGAATAGTACCATTTTAACTGGATTACATCCCTAAACACCATTCATAGATAATCTAGACACCAAATGTGTGGGGCGTAAGGGTGCCCACCCATATGTTGGATCCGCACAAGGAATCACAACGTCACGTTAAGGTCGTCTTGCCTCCATACAAGAGGAAAAGGATACAACTGACTTCTCTGTCCCATTCCAAATCTCATGGTTAACGCGTTATATACGACACAAGAATCACTGGCGACATTGGTTGTTAAGTCCTAGATAATATGTTCCTTTACCACCAGAACTTTCATAGTAGGTTATTATCTCATGGTAAGTAACCTATAATCATTTATTATGAAAATAGTGTTTTCTGACTTTTTTCAAATGCAGGTGACGACAACACTGGATTTAGAAAATACTTTACAAAAAATAATCAAAGGACATGAGCAAGTGTGAACCCTTTTGTGATTGCAAGATTATGCACTCACGGTCTTCAAGTCAAAATAAGATCCAATATCTGAAATCGGCATCATTGGTCCGGTAAGGACTGATGTTTAAAGAAGCAATATGCTCTTATGCATAAGTAATGTGATGCACTTTATAAACGCGGATCCCTGGAATAACGTTGTTCTAGGGTTTGGATAGCGGAAATGGTTACTTTAGAATGTGTTGTCCCTTTTTAATAAGTTTCATACTTGTGATTCTTATTAAGGCTTGTGAGTGTGTGTGAAACAACATGTAATTACAATATTATAAAACAATGAGACACACACCAATGTGAAATGCTACTCAAGATTGCTTATATAAGAGTTGTTGTTTGAAGTGGCAAAAAGAATAACATTTGAAGAAAAGATTCCTTTTCTAAGGTCTAAACAATCTTTGTGGTTAATCAATGTGATCAAGGTTGTTTGTTCTTACTTGAATAGTTTGGACTTGAGATGCTTTATGTCTTAATTGGAATAGACCAAAGTTAATTATAAAAAACATACGTAGTTTATTAGACATAATGTTTATAAACCTTGAGACTAAAGTTAACTTTAAAAACATAGATGGTTTGGAAGTGTAACGCTTATGAGATTTGTACCTTGTGTACCTGATAATGTTTCCTTAAGGTTACTTAAGAATGGTTATACTTTTACTTGTTCTAGTGGTTTCTTGATTTTATAATGGAATAGTATCATTTACCTTTTTTATAGATGAGTGGTTATAGTTTATAGACAAAGAAATAGTATTACTTAACTACATATGGACTTATTATAGTGTTGTGAAGGTTTTGTAATCTGATGGTTGAAGTATATGGAAAATATTGGAGTTAGTCACAAATTATTCTTGGAGATTTTATATTGGATAAGGATTCTTTTGGAAAAATAATCTACACTTATGGCTGAAAGATAATTCAATAAAATAGAATTTATAAAGTTTTGAACCATTATGACTTCATAATATTAATGTTCAAGACTAATACTATTTATTAGACTTAATTAACAAATTTTTATTTATCCTTATATAAATTAATAAATAAGGAAATAGGTTTAAATTCAAGTTGCTAAGGTGTTATAATTTTTTATTTACCTCAGAAGTGGATTATTATATTTATAACATGTAGGTATTATATCAGAAGTGGATTATTATAATTTTGGTATATTACATTTATTTTTATGATTTATAAAAAATAAGATATGATTTTTATAAGATTTATTACTTTATAAATACTTAATAAATAATAAAAATTCAATTAAGTGAAATAATAATGTATGATTATAGTTTTAAATTATAGCTCTTATTTTTCTAAGATTTTTGGTATTTTATTTAAAATTTTTAAGATTTACCAATTCAAAATATGAATTTTCAAAGTATTAATACTTATAAAATCTTTATTAAATAATAACTATTTAAATTGCCAACATAATAATTTTTTATAATGAATTAATGTTATAGATTTTATTTTTCTAAACATTTTCATATATTATACATATTTTTCTGAATTATAAAACAAAAGTTATGGATTTAATAAGATTTAATGATTTTATTTTATTTCTGGAATATTTAAACTTGGGTTTATATCCTTTCTTTATTTCTTAAACAAAAAATAAACTTTTGCACCGAGGCTAAGCCTACCCCAGGGCACTGACCTGTGGGCCTATGGCCACATCATTGGCCACGCGAGACAGAGACTAGGTCAAACTGGCTGACTAGGCCGAGGGTGACGTTGGCATGACATCATCGGAGCTTGATCCTCTCAGATCGATGGTGGGTCAGGTGATTTGGTGCACACGCGGGGCTGCGGTTAGGCTCGTTGGAAAGAGGGTATCCCGAGGGACCTATTGGTGGTGCCGCCCTATTTTGGTCGTCGGAGGACGACCGACGACGATCTCATCCGGCGGTGCTTGCGTGGAATCATGGCGGCGTGGATTTAGGAAGCAAACAAAGCATTTACGTGTACGAGGAGACTCAGACTCACCAGGAACACGATGGTATGGTCGATAGGGCGAGGCGAGGTCGGAGACGACGGTGAGGTCATCGAACAAAGCCGAGAACCGAGGGTGCAATTGGGTTGAGTCGCGCCTCCTCCGCTAGTGCGAGTTGGGGCAAAAGAACGAGAGGAGCACGACGGCCTCCACCATGGTCTTATCTGGCTGAGGTGAGCACGGGATCGCCGGCACCGACTCACCTCCGAGATAGGGTTCTCGGTTCAGAAGAAGAACCCGAGAGAGAGAGGGTTTCAGAGGGAGAAAATGGGATGGGGACAAACGGGGACGTCGTCATGGCCTCCTTATCCTCTCCTGGCGACAGCGGCGTGCATCTTGACGCATTGACCCCTGGTAAAATTTCAAACTCAACCCGCGGTCCTACATCTGGTCCCACTCGTCAGTCACTGTGTGGATGAGCTGGGCTCGCTGTTGGGCCAAAGAGGACTACACGTGAGTGGTAGATAGTGGAGAGAAGAAATGGGCCACGGGCCAAAAACTGTTTCCTCTATTTTTTTCTTCCTATTTGTTTTGCATTTTCTGTTTTATTTTCAGATTAGTATTTAACATTTATTTTGAACTTTTCTAACAAAGTTTATTTGCTGAATACTTGCAGCAACAATTGATATTGATTGAGATTCATTTTGTAAACCTTTATGATAAATATTTTCTTTATTTATTTAATATATATTCTTTTAATATATTGGAAGGGCCTTTGTTATTAATTTTCTATCCATAATAAGCCATGGATTTATTAAATGATATTTCCTTATTTATTTATAAAGCTTAATTCTAGCTGGCTCATAGTTTTGATGGAAATTTTTATATAATGATCCTATATCCTTATTTGATGCATGATATACAAAGGAAATTAATATGGTTAACATTACTCCCATTAATTTAGAAAATGGCAATGTATATATTCTATTAAGATTAACATAGAAGTTAGGGTTTGAATTGTAAGTGCTTACCCTAGAGTTTAGGGTCCTTAATTTACTTATATTCTTTTGTTGATGTGAGTAAAGATTTAATAGCTAAGCATATTGTCTTGTGTTTGTGATCTTTAATGATATCACCTTTTAAAATAGAAAGTTACATCTAAAATGTTTTATGGAAAAGAATTGATAAAAATATCTCCTAAACACATATGGTTAAGACAATTGGAAATGATAGACATGTGCTTATGTGATTTGCTATGGGAAAACGTTCCTGTAAAGTGGTGAGACAAGACGAGGAACCAATAACGTGAAATGGATATTATGTTTGGTTTGAGATTTAAAGTTGGTGTTTACCCAGAATTCCTATCTTCCATAATTCACAATCCTGGAATTCTAATTAAGGAATTCCTTGCCTAGATATACTACTTTTTCCTATCCATCATCATGGTTAACATGATGAGCTTTAATTCTCAAGAATATTCTTATCCACCTTTTGTTCTCCTAAATCCATTTAAAAATCCAATGAGCTTGACATTAAAGCTTTCATAATTTTCTCATATCCATACTTGGTTATATCCACTACTCTACTGTTGATAACCTCCAATCCAACAAGTAGTTCCTTCAAACTACACTCATTCTCTTCCTTAATCATCAATCACTAATATTTATCCAGTAGATGTATACATCAAACTACCTTTCTCTAAGGCTTACTATCCTTTAAGAGGAATAACACTACTTCCATAACTCCATGCTATACTAGCTTTAATTTAATCATACTATCTTACATTTACTTTACTCTAATAACTTATACTCCAACCTCACATTATATTAATGTAACTTGCAATGACTACTCTAGGATAATTTATCTATACTAGGGCTTCAATCATTTTCTACCCACCATTGTCACTTATACTTGATATAACTATTCAATCTTGGTGAGTAAGGCATGATCATTCTAATCCTTTAATCATTTATAGCTTAGGTTTTCAGTTGGCTAATCAATGCTTCATCAATACAACTTTTCAATTGTATTGAAATTATCTTCTTAGTATCTCTTATTGGTTTAAGGGTTGTTATTCATGGACTATGCCCACTTGATCCAATAGAATTACTACTGGTAACTATCTTCAGGATTCATCCTTGTAATCTTCTTTACTACTATATAATTATATGTTATAAATAACTCTTCTATTCATTCAGGAGTGATTTAACTCCACCAATAATCCTGTTGATCTAATTTACTTCCAACACTCCCATCCTATAGATGATATTTGAATCTAGCATTACCATATACCTTTTCTTACATCCCTCTTTAAAGATTTAAGTGAATGCTATGATAAGATCAAAAGGTAATAGATCAAGTATTGATAGTTAAAGAATTGGTGAATCAATAGTTGATTACCCAACATTGATGAACAATAGATATTAGAATAAGGTTCAATATAGATGACAAAGATTGATATAGAAGGACAGATATGTGATGAATGATCTTGGCTTAGTTTCCTTCCTAACTAAAGAGTTTGGGTGAAGTGTTACCATGTTCCTTATGGTAGAAATAGAATAGGGATTGAATAGGTCAGTATTAATCATTACATACTTATTACTTAAGTTGTTATCTTAACTTGGCATTCATGAGTTGTTGTAATGAATATTATAATATGATCCCTTAAGGATCAAATATTAACCATTTAAGCAATGCATTATGAGTGACATTTATTATATTTCATCTACCCTTAGATCAAATCATGTTTACCCAAATAAGGTTTTAACAAAGGTCATATTGAAACTTGTCAAAGTCAACTTGATGATCTACCTCAATTCCATCAAGTTGAGAGAAGCTTCAATCACTTTGACAGGTTTTGTTCAAAAGCGCGAAAATTATTCGGATTTTCTATGCATGAATGCAATGCACACATCTGGGTTCAGCTTATTTCTAAGCTCTAATGCTGGGATGTTACATCGAATCCCAGTAGTTTACGAATGATGTACCCACCACGTCCGTCGGGATTTTCATCGTGCCTGTTGGCACAGATTTTCACTAGCAGAGCACGGTCGGGTGCGTTACCAGGCCATCATATGATATCTGTAGGTATTATCTTTGCGTCGCAGACACAACATCCGAAATTTTATTACCGTGGAGGTGTTTCAGGTGGCCAAGGAGAATGTTACTCACTTTGTGTTGATTGGGGCAAAGTTGCCAAAAAAAATTTGCATTCTGATCCGAAGGATCGTAGTCGAAGAATTCATAGGGTGCGCGATCAGTGCTCCCTATGGGAGTAGCCCCCGAGTGTCTGTTCGAGTCGTAGACTCGAGTATAGACTTTAATTCAGCCATTATTTGCTTCAGGTCCGTAGGACACAATTTTTTCGGATGCTTGAATCAATCCTTCCTATGGGAGTAGCCCCCGAGTCCGTAGTGGAGTCGTAGACTCGACATAGGACTCGAAGAATAGATTATTGGCATAATACCTTATTCATGCTTCGAGTGCGCGACCAGCGCTCCTGATAGGAGTAGCCCCCGAGTAGTTGCTCGAATCGCAGATTCAAGTGAGTACTTTTAGCTATTTAGCCGAAGATTTGTAACCGTTGCTAGTGTGGATTTGATGATGTCAGTGCTGACGATCGGTTACCTCAATCATCTGCGGCACCAGAGGTGACGTGACTGGACGAATGTGGGTCCCACTTTCTGACTTGGAGTTGACAGGTCATGCGCGACCTGGCGAGAAATACGGCGTCTCCTCGGTTTCCGTGCGTAGTGGATGGCATGCGAGCGACGGTTCGCTTCTGTGTTGACACGCGGACGGTTGGATCTCGTTCTAGCATTAGGGCTTCCAGATGAACGGTCCCTGTGTATCGTCTTTGTCCTTATAACTGTGGGGAAAGATTGTGATTTGTTTTCACCGTAGCCACTTTCTTTCTACTGCTTCCATTTTCTTGAGCTTTTCTCGCTGCGCGCTGGAAGTTCTCCGATCATTCCCTTCCTCTTTCCTGCGCTAGCACCGCCACCATCGCCGCGCTGCAATGGGGAAACCGAAGAAGGCCTCCACCGTAGCGGGCACCAGTGCTGCTGCCGGCGACAAGAAAGGCACCTCCGCCACTCGTATCACCGATGGTGGGTGGCGGCGCTCGGAGACACGTGAGGGCGACCTGCGCAAGTTGCGTGAGGCGGGTTTGATCCCGCATGACAGGGTCCCCGGCGATGAGGTAATTCCCCGTCCACCCGCAGGTTTTCGGGTGATGTTCATTGCTTTTGTTCTTCGCGGCCAGTCGCTCCTAGTCCACGATTTTCTCCGTGGACTTTTGTTTTTCTATGGCATACAAATCCATCATCTTTCGCCCAATTCTCTTCTCCACATTGCCTGTTTTATCACTTTTTGTGAGTGCTTGCTCGTATCGAGTCGCACTTTGGCCTCTTTTGGAAGCTCTATTCCGTGAAGAGGCAGTCCGACTCCGACGGAGTTTATCCGATTGGTGGCTGCATCATTTCCCTTCGATCCAATTTTATTTTCTTATCTTTTTATATGTCTGAGTCCGTCCAATACTGGTGGAAGAGGTGGGTTTATATCCGTGATTCCACAGTGGACGGGCAAGACTTTGGCCTTGCCCATTTCGACTCCACCCAGGAGATCTTGAAAAAGATATCCTGGAAGAATCATATCCTGGAGGGCGAGGTGGAGGAGATAGAGGAGCTCTATCGTTGGGTGGAGGCCCTCCAGGTGGTTCCGGAGAAGGAGGTGAACGGTGTGGACATCATCCACACCTTCCTCAAACATCGGGTGCAGCCACTCCAGGCTAGGGCACACCCGATGTTCCTTCATTCTGGCCGCCACGACCCAACGAGAGTTGCGGCTGAGGAGCTCTCCAAGGGGGACCTCAATAGAGTTCTTCGACCGCTACTGAAGTACAAATCCGATGAGGACATCCCGGGGAAGTCGCAGACCCCTCCGTTTAGTGCTTCTCGACCGGTTCCGCAGGTGTAGATCTAGGACGTGCACGTAGCGCTTTTCGAGTGCGTTTCCTTGTAATTATCTTTTCTGAAATTTTGTCTTCATTGTACAGGAGTTCAAGGTACCTGGCATGATGCCTCCACTACCCGAATGGTTTCCGGATGCGCCGGACAACGAAGTCGTGGACTCCTAGTTCGAGCTTCCGTCGGCGCAGTCGCCTACTGAGGAGGCTCCCGAGGCGAGCGAGGGGCAGACCCGAAAGTGGGCATGGAGCTCGAGCGAATTTTCGGATGCCTCGACTCCGCCAACGCCTAGGGACCCGTAGTTCCTTGTCCGCCATAGTGGAGGTGATGGTGCTTCTTCTTCGCCCATCCTGGTCGTGCCTGTGCGGGCTGTAGCACCACAACCGCCGGCGAAGAGGAAGAAGGAAGAGAAGAAGGGCAAGAGGGCCCTGCTTGTTTTTGACTTGAGCGACATGGACTCGTAAGTCCCTTCGGATGCCTTTTTCTACTTTTCTTGTCTTCTTGCTTTTTAACTGGTGATTTCCCTTGCAGCCACTCCTCTGAGGGCTGTTTTAGCGATGCCACTCAGGAATTAGTAGGGGAGTCGAAGATGACACCTCCTCCCTCTCAGACGGTGGCCACCTCTAGGGGCGCTGCTCCGAACCCCTCTCCGCAGGAGGCTCGAGTGATCGTCTCCCAGAAGACTGCACCAGGACCTTCGGAGTCTCTGTCTGAACATGTAAGTGTTATTTCCCTTGCTGTGGGGGGAGCCCCCGAGCCATATTTTCGTATGATCTGCTGATCTTTGTTTTCTTTTTTGCGTATCTCGGGGGGAGCCCCCGAGCGTTTTTCATGTGTTTGATCTCTTGCTCGTTTCTGGGTGCAGCCCCCGAGCCCTTTTTCCGACAAGTTGTTTCTTCTTGCAGCCTTTTGTGCAAGGTGCAAACCAGCTGGTGAAGTAGCACCTGGCGTTGGAGGCCAGGCTGCGGCAGCTTCAAGGAACATCCTTAACTAATCCTCTACTTTTTTGTCTGCTTGCTAGCTTGTGAAGCTCATATATGTTCTTTGTTGCTTTTAGCAGATGAGAATAACACTGCCCTCTGCGATCTTGATGCTCTCAAAAAGAGCCCTGGGCGAGCGGAGAAAAAAGCCGAGGATGCCATTGGGGCGAAGGAGCGCCTCGAGCAGGAGCTGGCTGACACAGCCGTGGCTAAGGAGCGCCTGCAGCAGGAATCTACGGATTGCGAGGAGCAACTCGCCACTACTGCGGCTTCGCGCGAGAAGGAGGTGGCCGAAAAACTAATGGCTGCTGCCAAGGCTGTCTCTGGTGAGTATTTTTTGCCTTTCTTTGGTTTTTTCGGCTGCTGCGTCCCTGTGCCTTTGTTTGATTCTTACTTTACTTTTCCGTTTCTCTAGATGCTGCATGCATTGAGTTCAATCGCAGTGCCCTGGAGCATGGTAGTTCTTTGGATGATGTTGCTGCGGCGATCGAAGACAGTTGCAGTACTGTGGTTGGCTCTCTTGCCAAAGCCAAGGAGGTCCTCGGGCGCTTCAACAAGGAGCTCGTTCCCAAGGGCGTTGCCCTTGAGGATGTCGATTCCTTGACGGATGCGTTGTCCGCGGATGCGCCTGCGGCTTACAAGCGCAAGCAAAAGGGGATTCGTGCTTCCATGGGCCTACCCATGGCCATGGCATCCGGGGCGGAGCTGGATCTTCACCAGGTCACCTCCCAGATGCCAACGGCCCCCGACGGTTTCAAGGTAGCCTTCGCTATCTTTGCTGCTCGTTGTAAGCGCTATGGGCCAAAGCTTATTGACCTTCTGGCGGAGTATGCGATGAAGCAGCAGCAGGAGGAGGTCAAGGGCAAGGCACTCTGGCTCCGAGGCCACTCAGGATGTAGTTGCTTAGGCTTTGTCGTTCTAGTTGTAGGGTAGTTGTCTTGTACTTTTGCTGTAATGTCTTGATGAACAACTTCCTGTGCCACGCAGTGGATTTTTGTTGTATATAATGAGCCTTCGAGCTGTTGCCCAATCATGTGTTGTTTATATCCTTTCTGTTTTCCTTCAGGGACCTTCGGGTGGGGACCCAGTCGATACTTCGTCTGCTCCGCAGCTGCGACCATCCTTGGATGATGCGTCGCAGCTTGTTTTTCTTCGTGACCACGTTCGTTGGTCTAGAGAAGGAGTTAATTTCCATCCGAGGCCATGCGGATGTTTGGAAGTCAAAGGCGGAGCGAGGTACCGCCAGAGAGGAATATCTGATGGGGGAGCTGCGGCAGTTAGCCGAGCAGCTGCAGTGTAAGTTTTTTCGAGCTGCTGCTTGTTTTCGGATGCGTCTGGTTGGTGGGTCATCTTACTTTGTGGTTGTTGCAGGTGCCAACCTTGTTCCGAGGGAGGAGAAGGAGCGCGTTGCAGTTCGGATCAACTGCTTGACCCAGCAAGATATGGAAGCCGGTGGCTTTTTCTGGATGGATCGCGACCGTGCCATGGTCCTTGCGACTGTGCAGGATCGTGCTCACCAGGTGTCGCGAGTGCTGCGGCAGGTGAAGACTTCCCTGGCGTCGATTTTGCACGTCATGTTTCCCCTTGATGAAGCACCGTCGACTCTCTAGGGCTTGCTGGCAAAGTTTCAAGACGTGTGTCAGGTCAGGGAGCTGGTGCGACACCAGTTAGTTATGGGGGTGAAGGTCATTCTTTCCCTCGTGCGGCTGCATCGCCCTGATGTGAATCTTGCGGCTGTGGCGGCTGGGCCGCCCCCCGGACATATGGTGGCCTATGGGACATGCGCCCGCACTATGCGAGTGTGAGGCAGTATGCCGAAGAAGTTGTAGATCTCTTTGAGCACCGTGCGCAGGTGATCCTTCAGAATAGGTAGGACCTGTAAAAAGATATATGTAAAACTTGTATGTATTTTGACTGGGCGTGTTGTGTCCTTTGCTATAAAGGTTGATTGTATTATCACGTGATGCTTGGTTGTATGCATGCCCTTTTCGTTAGCCTGACGTGATCAGCTACTCAGGTGTACATGCGTTATCCTCAGTCGAAGAAGTAGTGTGGTGAGGGGGATCCCCCGAGTGTGTTGAAGCATAAACAAATGCGAGAAAAAGATAAATTTTCAAGCGAGACACTTAGCTTTATTCATATCGTAATGAGGAGGTACATTTTGCGGATGAGTAGCCTTATTGAAAGCAAAAGGGGATAGCTAGGGGTAGAAGCGTCGCAATTGTGCGACGTTCCATGGGTTGGAGTAGCGAATCCAGACTCCATGTGTTTGAGGCGGTAGGCGCCACCTGGGATGACTTCGGTGATGACGTATGGTCCTTCCCAGGGTGACTCGAGCTTTTTCGGCCGCTCTTGCTTGATTCGTAAGACGAGGTCTCCTTCGACGAAGGAACTTGGGCGCAACCGACGGCTGTGATAGTTGCGGAGGATCTGCTGGTAGACCGCCGAGTAAGCCGCTGCGATGTCGCGCGCCTTGTCGAGTGTGTCGACGGCGTTTTCAAGTGCGGCCGTCGATTCGGCTTCGTTGTAGGCGACGACCCGTGGGGCCTTATGGCACACTTCTGCAGGCAACACTGTAGGGTTTCGTAGCATGGAAAACAAAAAATTTCTATTGCATACAAACAAACAAGCCAAGATCTATCTACTAGATTGTAGCAACGAGACGATGGAATAACTCACCCTCGAAGATTCCAAAGTGTTTAACGAGAGCGGATTCTCGTGGGTGATGTAGTTGTACTCTTCCCGATCTCAAGATCGCGTAGACGATCCTTCCGGCGCTGCGTTCCGGCAGCGCTTCCGCAGTCGGTCACATGTTTGGTACTCGACGAAGACCTTCCTCTCCCTTGTTCCAGCAGGCAGCGGAGGTTGTAGCACTCTCCTCGCGATTCCGGCAGCTCAACGGCGTGGTACCGGAAGTAGAGGGGAGATTACGCAGGGCTTCGCCTTAAGCCGGAGCGAGTATGGTGGACTATGAGAGAGCTCCTCGGTGATCTAGGGTTTAGACACACCAAGTAGGGGGTGCTAGGGCCGGCGGCTAGGGCTTGGGGCTTGCCCAAGTCGACGGCTATGGGAGCCCTAGGCGGCGGCAACAGGAGGTGGCGACGCCGGGCTAGGGTTTTGGGGTGGAGAACTTGTGTGCTTGGAGGGGCAGCCCTGCCCCTCCCTTTATAGGTGGGAGGCGCCGGCCAAGGGGAGGGAGTCCCTCCCCAACTCGGATCCCTAGTGGACCGGCGGTGGAGGAGGAACTCCTCCCCAACTCGGTTTCCCACTTCCCCTCCACTTCCCAAAGTAGCCGTTTGACTTTTCAAATTGGCGTTTGACTTTTCAAACTAGGATTTGATTAAACCCTTTATTTCGTTCAGAGATGACACTTAGTACATGATGCAATCATTCCAACTTGGTATGACACATTCATGTACCCTTCCCCTTCGGAGTGCCGGACATTCCGGAACCTTCTAGAACATTCCCGATGAAAACACCAGAACCATTCTCCAACCCCGAAACAGGACTTTCCTTATATGAATCTTACTCTCCGGACCATTCCGGATCTCCTCGTGATATCCCGGATCCCATCCGAGACTCCGAACAACATTCGGTCTCTTACTCATCATTCCATAACTACTCAAACAACGTCAAATCCTTAAGTGTGTCTCCCTACGGTTCGTGAATTATGCGGACATGATCGAGACACTTCTCCGAACAATAACCAATAGAGGAATCTAGAAATTCATTTGGCTCCCACATATTTCTATGGTTACTTTGCGATTGAATGAACCACTTACATATGATACCAATTTCCCTTTGTCTCATGATAGTTTACTTATCCGAGGTTATAATCGCTGGTATCTCTGCATACCTAGTTCAACCTCGTTACTGATAAGTACTCTTTTCTTGTTCCCGTGATATGTGATCCCTTGTGAGCCAGTCACATGCTTGCAAGCTAATTGGATGACATTCCACCGAGTGGGCCCAGAGTATATCTATCCGTCATATGGATGGACAAATCCCACTCTTGATCCATGTGTCTCAACCAATACTTTTCGAACACTCAATGCCACCTTTATAGCCACCCAGTTACGCTGTGGTGTTTGATGTCATCAAAGCATCCATCCGGTAAAGGTGATATGCATGATCTCATGGTCGAAGGAATTAGGTTACTATGTATCAGAAAGCATATAGCAATTGAACTATTAAAATGACTTGATCTTTATGCTACGCTTATCTATAGGAGTATGTCCACCATATCATTCTCCTAACGATATGCCCTTGTTGTTAATAACATCTCAATGTTCATGATAGGGAAACCACAATCATTTATTAACCAACAAGCTAGTAATATATAGAGGCTTTACTAGGGACTTCAATTTAAGTTTACAAATCACATAAGTATTAATGTTTCCCAGTTAATACTATTATAGCATGAATGTAAACATTTATCATAAACACAAAGATATAATAATAACTACATTTATTATTGCCTCTAGGGCATATCTCCAACAGTCTCCCGCTTGCACTAGATTCATCTATTCTAGATTACATGGTAATATACCGAACACCCATGGCAGTTTGGTGCTGGTCATGTTTTGCCCTCGGGAGAGGTTTAGTCAACGGATCCGCCACATTCAGATCTGTGTGTACTTTGCAAATCTTTATGTCCCCATCTTGGACATGTTCTCGAATAGCGTGAAAACGTAGCTTGATGTGCTTCAGCTTCTTGTGTGACCTTGGTTCTTGCGCATTGGCTATGGCGCCCATGTTATCACAGTAGATAGACATTGGGTCCAGCGCACTAGGAACCACACCCAGCTCTGTAATGAACTCTTTCATCCATATCGCTTCTTGTGAAGCCTCCGAAGCAGCCATGTATTCCGATTCAGTTGAAGATCTCGCCACAACGCTTTGCTTTGCACTCCTCCAGCTAACCGCTGCACCATTCAAAGTAAATACGTATCCAGATTATGATTTAGAATCATCCGGATCGGTGTTCCAACTAGCATCGGTGTAACCATTAACAACGAGTTGTTCATCACCTCCATAAGAAAGAACCATATCCTTAGCTCTTCTCAAGTACTTAAGGATGTTTTTGACCGCTGTCCAATGATCTACTCCTGGATCACTTTGATATCTGCTAGTTAAACTAATAGCATATGCAATGTCGGGTCTAGTACATAACATGGCATACATTAGAGATCCTATGGCTGAGGCGTAGGGAGTCTTACTCATCCTTTCTCTATCTTCTGTCGATGTTGGACTTTGAGTTTTACTCAAGGTCGTATTGGGCAACATGGGCAAGAACCCTTTCTTGCTATCTTCCATTCCAAACCTCTTTAGAACTTTGTCCAAATATGTACTTTGTGACAATGATACTAGGCGTCTCGATCTATCTCTATAAATCTTTATGCCTAATATGTAAGCTGCTTCGCCAAGATCCTTCATCGAAAAACTATT
Source organism: Avena atlantica (assembly GCA_910589765.1). NCBI lineage: Eukaryota > Viridiplantae > Streptophyta > Magnoliopsida > Poales > Poaceae > Avena > Avena atlantica. Next base: position 419,610,401 of record OU342735.1, read on the forward strand.
ATTCAAATATTCCTTGACACTATTAAGAAGGTCTACATCATTCCCAATCAACAATATGTCATCCACAATGGTATTAAGAATGCTACAGAGCTCCCACTCACTTTCTTGTAAATACAAGCTTCTCCATAAGTTTGTATAAAACCAAAACTTTTGATCACCTTATCAAACCGTTGATTCCAACTTCGGGATGCTTGCTTCAATCCATAGATGGACCATTGAAGTTTGCATACCTTGTTAGCATCTTTAGGATCGACAAAACCTTTGGGTTGCATCATATACAACTCTTCATCAATGTCTCCATTGAGGAACGCTGTTTTGACTTCCATCTGCCATATATCATAATCATAATATGCAGCGATTGCTAACATAATCCTCACAGACTTTAGTTTCGCTACTGGTGAGAAAGTCTCATCGTAGTCAACTCCTTGAATTTGTTGAAACCCTTTTGCGACAAGTCGAGCTTTATAGACAGTAACATTACCATCAGCATTTGTTTTCTTCTTGAAAATCCATTTGTTCTCGACAGCCTTACGGCCATCCGGTAAGTCCACCAAAGTCCATACTTGGTTTTCGTACATGGATCCAATCTCGGATTTCATGGATTCTTGCCATTTATTGGAATCTGGGCTCATCATCGCTTCCTCATACGTCACAGGGTCATCGGTGTTGTCCACCAACATGACATTCATTACGGGATCATACCAATCAGGAGTGGTACGAGTTCTCGTTGACCTGCGAGGCTCTGTAGCAACTACAACCGAAGTTTCATGATCATCATCATTAGCTTCCTCTCTTATTGGTGCAGGCAGCATAGGAACTTCTTCCGGTGCTGCGCTACTCGCAATTTCGAGAGAAGGTTCGACAACCTCGTCGAGTTCTACTTTCCTTCCAGTCATTTCTTTCGAGAGAAATTCCTTCTCTAGAAAGGATCCATTCTTGGCAACGAAGATTTTGCCCTCGGATCTATGATAGAAGGTATACCTAATAGTTTCCTTCGGGTATCCTATGAAGACGCATTTTTCCGCTTTGGATTCAAGCTTGTCCGGCTGTAACTTCTTTACATAGGCTTCGCAACCCCAAACTTTAAGGAACGACAATTTAGGTTTCTTCCCAAACCATAATTCATACGGTGTCGTTTCAACGGATTTAGATGGTGCCCTATTTAAAGTGAATGCGGCTGTTTCTAATGCATAACCCCAAAATGATAGCGGTAAATCTGTAAGTGACATCATAGAACGAACCATATCTAAGAGAGTTCGATTACGACGTTCGGACACACCATTACGCTGCGGTGTTCCCGGCGGTGTCAATTGTGAAAGTATTCCGCCTTTCAAATGCACGCCAAACTCGTAACTTAGATATTCACCTCCACGATCAGAACGTAGAAATTTAATCTTCTTGTTACGTTGATTCTCAACTTCACTTTGAAATTCCTTAAACTTCTCGAAAGTTTCGGACTTATGTTTCATGAAATAGATATACCCATATCTACTCAGGTCATCCGTGAAGGTAAGAACATAACGATAACCACCGCGCGATGCTACACTCATTGGACCACACACATCGGTATGTATGATTTCCAATAAGTCCATAGCTTGCTCCATCATACTAGAAAATGGAGTCTTAGTCATTTTACCCATCAGACATGCTTCGCATCTTTCAAGTGATTCAAAATCAAGTGATTCAAGAAGTCCATCGGAATGGAGTTTCTTCATACGCTTCACTCCAATGTGACCAAGACGACAGTGCCACATATAGGTCGAGTTATCGCTCGATTTCAAACGTTTAGCCTCAATGTTATTAATATGTGTATTTCCACTATCGAGATTCAATAAGAATAGACCATCTATCAAAGGTGCATGTGCATAAAACATATTACTCATATAAATCGAACAACCATTATTCTCGGACTTAAACAAGTAACCGTCTTGCAATAAACAAGATCCCGATATAATGTGCATGCTTAACGCAGGCACCAAATAACAATTATTTAAGTATAAAACTAATCCCGATGGTAGATGAAGGGGTAGCGTGCCAACCGCGATCACATCAACCTTTGATCCGTTTCCCACGCGCATCGTCACCTTGTTCTTCGCTAGCTTCCGTTTATTCTGCAGCACCTGTTTCGAGTTACAAATATGAGCAATCGAACCAGTATCAAATACCCAGGCACTACTACGAGTACTAGTGAGATACACATCAATAACATGTATATCGAATATACCTTTCTTCTTGATGTTGCTGTTCTTTAAATCCGCCAAGTACTTTGGGCAATTCCGCTTCCAGTGACTTTCTCCCTTGCAGTAAAAGCACTCAGTATCAGGTTTAGGTCCAGCCTTGGTCTTCTTTGTTGGCGCGGTAACTTTCTTACCACCCTTCTTGAAGTGTCCCTTTTGCTTAGACTTGCCTTTCTTGAATTTGGTGGTCTTATTGACCATCAACACTTGGTGCTCTTTCTTGATCTCCACTTCTGCAGATTTCAACATGGCAAAGAGTTCTGGCAACTGCTTGTTCATGTTTTGCATATTGTAGTTCATCACAAAGTTCTTGTAACTTGGTGGTAGTGATTGGAGGACACGATAAATCCCCAAAGCATTAGGAATCACTATGCCCAAGCTTTGAAGTTTGTTTGCGTGCCCAGACATCTTAAGCACATGCTCACTGACGGAGCTGCCCTCTTCCATCTTGCAGTTAAAGAATTTTTCAGAAGCCTCATAGCTCTCAATCGCCGCGTGAGTCTCAAAGATCAATTTGAGATCACGAACAATATAATGTGGGTCTGAATTCTCAAACCTTTTCTGAAGCTCCGATTCTAAACCATACAAGATAGCACATTGAACTGTGGAGTACTGAGTCTTCCTAGCGAGGTAAACATTCTTTACTTCATCGGTAGCAGTAGCTGCTGGTGGGTCACCCAGCGGTGCATCCAGCACATAGGTCAAATTACCAGCTGTGAGGACAATCCTCAAATTGCGGAACCAATCCGCGAAGTTGCTTCCATTGTTTTTCAACTTTTCTTTCTCTAGGAACGCATTAAAATTGATGGTAGGGGCCGCCATTGATCTACAACATATTTGCAACAGTTCAGACTAAGTTTATGACAAATTGAGTTCTAATTAATAGTTAAATTAATCTAGGTGAACTCCCACTCAAAACAATATCCCTCACATTGTTTTAGTGATCACACGAACCAAATCCACCACATCAACACCGATCATCACGAGAGTTGATGTAGCTTCAATGGCGAACAATCGACATGTTCATCATATCTACTATATGATTCATGCTTTACCTTTCGGTGATCCATGTTCCAAGACCATGTATGTACATGCTAGACTCGTCAAGATCAAACCTTAGCTTCCGCATGAGCAAATCTGGCTTGCTCACGTTGTATACACTTGCGGAATCTAACACATCCGATCATCACGTGGTGCTTCGAAACAACAAGCTTTAGCAACGGTGCTTACTAAGGGTGAACACTTTTAGAACTTGAAATTCATGTGCATGAGGGGTCATCTTATAATGCTACCGTCGTTTACTAAGCAATACAAGATGCATAAAGGATTAACATCACATGCAATTCATAATATGTGATATGATATGGCCTTTCTTCTTTGTGCTTCCGATCTCCATCTTCAAGCATGAACATGATCTCCATCATCACCGGCATTGCATCAAGGTCAATGACGCTTCTCCATGGTTGTCGTCCACCGGCTTCAACTATTACAACTACTTTGAATAGACACGCGGGTCTTAACATAAATTAAAGACAACCATATGGCTCCTGCCGGTTGCCAACTTACAATAAGGAACATTGCATACATCAAATATGATCAAAATCATGGCCATATCACATCACTGCACACCCCTGCAAAACAAAGTTAGACGCCTCTACTTTCTTTGCATGTTTTACGTGGTTTGGGGCTTTCAATAAGTGACGTTCTAACTTACGAATAAGAACCACAACATTGATACTAGCATTGTTAATCACCTGTTGTAAATTGAATCTTAACTATGCTGGGAGAAACAGGCACCCGCAAAGCCAATTATGCAATACAAGTTGCATGTCAAGCGTGGAGCAAGTCTCATGAACGATGTCATGTAAGGTTAGCCCGGGCCGCTTCATCCCAACATCCCGCAAGATTCAAAATACACAAGAAGTAGTCGACAATAAAAGCATCAATGCCCACAATGACCATTGTGTTCTACTCGTGCAACAGATCTACATATAGACACGGCTCTGATACCACTGTAGGGTTTCATAGCATGGAAAACAAAAAATTTCTATCGCATACAAACAAACAAGCCAAGATCTATCTACTAGACTGTAGCAACGAGACGATGGAATAACTCACCCTCGAAGATTCCAAAGTGTTTAACGAGAGCGGATTCTCGTGGGTGATGTAGTCGTACTCTTTCCGATCTCAAGATCGCGTAGACGATCCTTCCGGCGCTGCGTTCCGGCAGCGCTCCCGCAGTCGGTCACACGTTCGGTACTCGACGAAGAACTTCCTCTCCCTTGTTCCAGCAGGAAGCGGAGGTTGTAGCACTCTCCTCTCGATTCCGGCAGCTCAACGGCGTGGTACCGGAAGTAGAGGGGAGATTACGCAGGGCTTCGCCTTAAGCCGAAGCGAGTATGGTGGACTATGAGAGAGCTCCTCGGTGATCTAGGGTTTATACACACCAAGTAGGGGGTGCTAGGGCCGGCGGCTAGGGCTTGGGGCTTGCCCAAGTCGACGGCTAGGGGAGCCCTAGGCGGCGGCAACACGAGGTGGCGGCGCGGGTCTAGGGTTTTGGGGTGGAGAACTTGTGTGCTTGGAGGGGCAGCCCTGCCCCACCCTTTATAGGTGGGAGGTGCCGGCCAAGGGGAGGGAGTCCCTCGCCAACTCGGTCTCCAAGTGGGTCGGCAGTGGAGGGAGGAACTCCTCCCCAAGTAGGTTTCCTACTTCCCCTCCACCTCACAAAATAGCCGTTTGACTTTTCAAATTGGCGTTTGACTTTTCAAACTAGGATTTGATTAAACCCTTTATTTTGTTCAGCGATGACACCTAGTACATGATGCAATCATTCCAACTTGTTATGACACATTCATGTACCCTTCCCCTCCGGAGTGTCGAACATTCCAGAACCTTCTAGAACATTCCCGATGAAAACACCGGAAGCATTCTCCAACCCCGAAATAGGACTTTCCTTATATGAATCTTATTATCCGGACCATTCCGGATCTCCTCGTGATATCCCGGATCCCATCCGAGACTCTGAACAACATTTGGTCTCTTACTCATCATTCCATAACTACTCAAACAACGTCGAATCCTTAAGTGTGTCTCCCTACGGTTCGTGAATTATGCAGACATGATCGAGACACTTCTCTGAACAATAACCAATAGAGGAATCTGGAAATTAATATGGCTCCCACATATTTCTACGATTACTTTGCGATCGAATGAACCATTTACATACGATACCAATTTCCTTTTGTCTCACGATAGTTTACTTATCCGAGGTTATGATCGTCGGTATCTCTGCATACCTAGTTCAATCTCGTTACTGATAAGTACTCTTTTCTCGTTCCCGTGATATGTGATCCCTTGTGAGCCAGTCACATGCTTGCAAGCTAATTGGATGACATTTCACCGAGAGGGCCCAGAGTATATCTATCCGTCATATGGATGGACAAATCCCACTCTTGATCCATGTGTCTCAACCAATACTTTCCGAACACTCAATGCCACCTTTATAGCCACCCAGTTACGGTGTGGTGTTTGATGTTATCAAAGCATCCTTCCGGTGAAGGTGATATGCATGATCTCATGGTCGAAGGAATTAGGTCACTATGCATCAGAAAGCATATAGCAATTCAACTATTAAAATGACTTGATCTTTATGCTACGCTTATCTATAGGAGTATCTCCACCATATCATTCTCCTAGCGATATGATCTTGTTGTTAATAACATCTCAATGTTCATGATAGGGAAACACCAATCATTTATTAACCAACAAGCTAATATTATAAAGAGGCTTTACTAGGGACTCTATTTTAGTTTACAAATCACACAAGTATTAATGTTTCCTTGTTAATACTATTATAGCATGAATGTAAACATTTATCATAAACACAAAGATATAATAATAACTACATTTATTATTGCCTCTAGGGCATATCTCCAACAGGGCTAGGGGCTGGTTGTGTCGCGCGCGGTGTGCGTTTGTGTGTGCTGCGGCGGCGGGGTGAGAGAGGGGGTAGGGATTAGATGGGGACTTGGTTGGTCTAGGGTTAGGGTTTTGGATGGGACCAGGGTTGTAGGTGGGCTTCCGGCCGTGCTGGGCTTGACCTGGCTGGCTGGGAGGTCTGCCTCCCTTTTTTTTATAAAACATTTATTTTATTTATTTGTTTGTTTTATTTTAAAAATACGTTTGCAAATACTTTTTAGACAAATAAAATAATCTGGAAGAGACCGCAGATTTTGTATTTGAAGAAAGAGGGCTATTTGTAGAAAATAAATATGGCTTTTTGCAAAACAGTTTTAAGCAAAAAAGATGCATGATGATGTCATGATGATGCACAAAGATAAAACAACAAACGATTTTCTAGTAGCGAATTTACCCGGGGTGCTACATTCGGTTTCTCCATGGCCAGTATGGCCCGGATTTTCTTCGGGTTTGCCTCAATTCCTCGCTGGGAGATGAAGTAGCCAAGTAGTTGGCCAGATGGGACGCCGAAGGCGCACTTTTCTGGGTTCAGCTTGATCTTGTAGTGATCAAGGTTGTCGAACGTCTCGTGGAGATCGTCGATCAATGTCTTGGCCTCCCTTGTTTTGACTACTATGTCGTCGACATAGACCTGCGGCCAATCTGGCTCTTCAAGCATGCCTGCATGCACCGCTGGTACGTGGTGCCTACGTTCTTCAGCCGGAAAGGCACCGTGTTATAGCAGAACACTCTGAACAGCGTGATGAACGCCGTTTTCTCCTGGTCTTTGACCTTCTGTCGAATCTGATTGTAGCCTGAGTAGGCGTCAAGGAAGGATAGTTTATCACATCCCGCAGTCGAATTGATAATCTGATCGATCCGAGGGAGAGGGAAGTGATCCTTCGGGCAGTGCTTATTCAGCGATGTGAAGTCCACGCACATCCGCAGAATGTCTGTGTCCTTTTTAGGGACCATCATGGTGTTGGCTAGCCACTCGATTTCCTAAATCTCCTTGATGAAATCAGCGTCGAGCAGTATGTTGACTTCGACTCCGATGGCTTCGGCACGTGGCTCAGACAATCGTCGAATGGACCGTTTGACGGGCTTGGCATCTGGGAACACATTAAGTGCGTGCTCGGCGAATTCCTTGGGAACTCTTGGCATGTCCGCAGGACACCAGACGAAGATTTCCTAGCGCTCACGGAGGATTTCAACGAGCGCGCTTTCCTATGCGGGGCTGAGGTTGTTGGCGACCAGCGCCGTCTTGGAGGCGTCCGTCGGGTGGACTTGCACCTTCTTCGTGTTGACTGTTGAGTCGAATGACATGTCAAGTGCATTTTGCCTCGAGACTGGGGTGCCCCGTTGTCTGTCACCTCTTGGAGCCTTGTGAGCTCCTCCTGCATGCCGAATGACTCGGTGATTCTGTTGAAATCCATGTCTTAGTGGTCGGACCGGGTGAAGCTCCTGTGTACCGTGATGACGCCCCTAGGTCCTGGCATCTTGAGTAGCAGGTACGCATAGTGCGGTACTGCCAGGAACCTTGCGAATGTCACGCGCCCGAGGATGGCGTGGTATTGTGATGGCCAATCCACCACTTCGAACTCGAGTCGCTCGCACCAAAAGTTGTCAGGCTTGCTGAAGATGACGTCGAGCCATATCTTTCCTAGGGGAAATATGCCCTTCCATGGGATGATGCCATGGAACGTTGTGTCGGATTGTTCCAGGCTGCACAGCGGGATCCGCATTGCTGATAAGGTGCTAGCGAACATTAGATTGATGCCGCTGCCACCATCCATGAAGACACGGCTCATCTCGAATCCTCCGATCTGCGCCTCGAGCACCAGGGCAGCATGACCTGGGCAAGGGATTTGGTGGGGGTGATCCGAACGACTGAATGTGATGCAGGACTCCGAACCGCTGAGGTACTCAGGGATGGCGGGTGGAGCTGTCACAGCCAAGCTGACTTGGCGGGTGATCTTCTTTTGCACCCTGTTTGTTGGGCGCCCCTTTTGGATCATCAGTGACCCTTTCGGCGCGGGGTAGCCGTTTACGCCATTGTTCTGTATGTGTGGGACCGGGTGATTCGAAGGTCCCACGGTAGGTAGCGGAGGAGCTCCATGGGTGATGTCGCCTGGTGCGGGCGCGTGTCCGAACCATTGTTCGGGACCTGCTGCATCTGGGACAGGCTCTCGCTGAGTTTCTGGAACTCGCGGCAGTCCTTGAGCATGTGGTTGGCCTTCTTTTTTCCATCCCGCTTGTCGATGTAGAAGTGGATGGTGCATGGGCCCGATAACTTGTCGTATGCCGAGGGCTTGTCGTCGCGGCCACGACGTTGCCACGTTTGCATTGGACGTCCTCCATCGCGGAAGTTCTTTTCACGGTATCCGCCACTGCTGCGGTTGCTTTCGTTGCGGCGGTCAGCATAGCCAGCTGCGTCCATGTCGGGTCCGTCGCGATCGTCGTAGACGTGCGATCTTCATTTGCTACGGCGCTCGCGTCGGCGGTCGTAGTCGTCCTCCTCATCCGAGTGTGCTCGGTGGACGAAGTCTTCGCCATCTGACCACCTGTTGGCGATGTCCATGAGGTGGTCGAGTGTCTTGGGCTTGACGCACCCAAGCTCTTCCTTGAAGTCCTAGCGTTTGACACCATCTTTGAAGGCGTCGATTGTTCTCTCCTCAGAGATGTGTGCTGCGGAGTTCTTGATGTTGGACCAGCGTAGTATGTACGAGCGAATGGATTCGCCTGTTCGTTGGGTGCAGGCCCACAGCTCTTCGATCGAGGCTGGCCTCTTGCTGGTACCCTTGAAGTTTCGGATGAAAATGTACGCCAGTTCTTCCCAGCTTCAGATGGATCCCGAGGATAAGATGCTGAGCCAGATCCGCGCTACGCCTCTCAGCTGCAGCTGAAGGCATTGCAGGGCGGTGTTTTTGTTGCCGCCGTGCAACTTGACGGACGACAGGTGGTCGCTGAGCTACGCCTTAGGGTCCTGCATGCCGTCGAACTTCAGAGTGTCCGAAGGAAGCTTGAAGTTTCTCGACATCCGTGTCCGCCGAACAGATCTGCTGAAGCATCGAGTTCCGCAGAGTTCTCCTTTGTCGTCATCCTCTTCGGATTCGGATGAGCACACACGCTTGGCGCGTGCCTTGTCGATCTTGCGCTGGGCGAGGTCGCTTCGAGCATCGTAGTCGCGGTTGCGACATCGTGGACTCTTGCGTCGTCGAGGTAGATCATGTTCCTCCTCGTCGGATGTGGGTGTGGGGCTGCGGTTGAATCTGACCGCAACTTTCTTTTTCGGCTCCGCAGGAGCTTCCTCGTCGAGCGCAACTCCAACGAGTCCGAGTCCGGCTAGTGAGGAATTGTGCATGGCCCTCTTCGGGTCCCCTACTGGAGGTGGATGGGACGCAAGATATGTGGTGGCTGCCATGATCGCAGCTTGCGGCGTCTTCGGGATGACGTTGTCGTTGGCGTCCATCTCCATGAAGGACATGTTGAGGGTTCAAGTCACCTCGCGACGTGCAACGGGATCCATGTTCTCTACGCGAGAGCGATGCTTGTTGGCATTGTTGTCGTGCGAGCTAGAGCGCAGCTCGCCGCGCGCTAGACTCCGAGGCTGCTTGCTTGCCTTTGTCGAGTACCTCTTGCATCCTCACCTGCTTTTTGTGCTCTTCGGTGAGGAGCAGGTGGTATGCCATCAGTAGGTCCCGTGAGGCACCCACTGGCAGGATCTTGTTGCCCGCCATGGCTTCACGTGCCTGGTTCCATCCTTCCTCGCCGAGGTGGATTACTCGATTGGCATCAGGGTCATCCTTGTTGGGCGGGGGGGGGGGGATGGTTGCCTCCTGTTTTCGCTGTTTCTACCCTGCGGGTTAGGTGGCGGTACGTGAGCACCCGAACCTGGTGGTTGTTGCTCGTTTTCGCTTTGGATGACCACAGCGCATTGGTAGCGTCCATGGATTGGATCGCTGCCGCAGCAGCTTTCGGATCCAGAATCGTAGGTCCCTTCATCTGACGGGGGATCACAAAGATCTGAGTTGCAGCTGCTGCTGTCGTATGACTCATCTATCGATGTTGTAGTGCGTAGCACATTGGATGCGGAGCCCACGAGGCAGGCCTGATCGATGGCAGAGGCACCCTCTCTAGGAGGAGGATAGTGCCGGTATGTCCCACCTAGAAGCAGAAGCTTCCGAATAGGATCTCGAGCCCGTAGCCTACGGGCTCGAAGTCCTTCAGGGTGGCTGTCGAGTTGGTGGTGAAGTCGAAAGCGCCGAAGAGGAGATGGCTTTCCGTTGCCGAGGAATTGTAGATCTCTTTGGTCGGGACCGTCACGATCGCACAATCAGCGCCCCTGATTCCCACAGACGGCGCCAAATGACGAGGTTCAATCTCGTCAATGCCCATTATTATGAGCTTGGGTTTTGGAGAAGATGGGGGTGCTGAAGATCGCGGAACGGTTAACAGACAAGCAACCAGGGGACACAAGATTTACCCAGGTTCAGTCCCCCGGAGGGAAAACCCTACTCCCGCTTGTCTGCTCTTGATTACGGTGGAACCGAAAGTTACAGGGGTGCGCAGATGTAATCTGACGTGGAGGTGTGTATGCAGTGAGGTGAGAGAGATATCCTCTTCGTCGTGCCCTCCTAGCCTTTATATAGAGGTAGGCAGGTCCCGGGCACAGATCGAGTCGGTTACAGGTTTAGGGTTTGCCCCCCTTTGAATATTTTATCTGTTCTAGTCTTGCTCTCCAAGGATCCGAAGACATTGTGGGCTTGGGCCACCCGAAAATCTCCATGGGCCTCGTATATTATCGTGAGCCTTTCTTGGGCTGGACCAGGTATGCTAATGTCGTGTACCCGTAGGGTATAACCATGTCACCAACATCCGCTTCGTTTCCCCCGCCGCTTCCTCCATGGCCGATAGTACCCACTCGTTTGCGCCGAAACCTTCGGCGGCGCCGTTACGACTTGCTCCAAGTAGATCCGACCGACTAGGGGTTTTGCGAGAAATCACCGAAGTGAATCTCATCTTTCACACGAAATTATAGATCAATACCGAGAGATTGTGAGCACAACGAGGCCGGCGAAAGAAATTTTTGTGGTGGAATTGATGGCTCTGGGTACCAAATTGTGATGACCCGATCCGAGAGATTCGAATTGTACTTGAATTTGGGGAAACCGTAAAGGGGATGAGGGTAGCAAGCAGGAGATGGGATACAGAGAGAGGGTGAGATACATTTCACTTTCTATTTTATTCGATACCGATTACATCCCGCAGTTCAGTATTAATCAGCCGATACACCCGACGGCCCACTTCCGGCCCAACACACACAAGGCCCATCTCCTGCTCTCACTTGTCACGGTGCATCAGGTGACACTCAATACAGGTGTTACACCGTGGGCGGACCCATTTTAATAAAAGTTAGTGGCCACGTTGGCCGGTTGGCTATCTTGGATCGACCCACTTTTGAATGCTAATGTATTTTTTCAGTTTTGTTTATACCAAAGACCTTTCCCTAAATATAGTATAACAGTACCGTTTGGTCTAGACCGATAATAAATGGCAAAAAGGCTGTTGATTCACACAAATACAGACCAAAATGGCAAAAAGGCTTTTGATTCACATAAAAGTTAATACTTGTTGTGTGAATTAGACTAGCATGACATGTTATCGACTAGTTAGAGAAAATCTTTTGAACAAGTACTTCCTCGAATGAGGTGGGTCAACCCAGCAATGTGTAACTAAACTCCCGCATGCTGTCTACCCGCTTGACTTTCTCTCCAATTTACTGAAATTCTATTGGACCCAATTGAGTCAAAGACCCGTTAATTCTAACAAAAAGCCGCATAGCAGATGTCGGAAAATAATGGTATGTCTAATTATCCACATCCGCACAGCTAATCAATAATAAACCAGAGTAGTCGAGATTTCGGTTGTGGCAGAGTAGTTCACGGGAACCAAGAAGCAGAGTGACGCCAACGCATCTTCCTGTTGTTAGGCATGGCTCACGAATATGCCGCGCTGTGTTGTTTCGTCACAAGTAAATCGTGGCTTCAAGTAAACCTCTGCCGTGACAGCAACTCGTAACCTGACATGATGTGTTCTTCTTCCTGGCATGGCGAACGACTGGGCTGCCGCCTCAAGGACTAGACACCCGATCCACACATCCGATTCGCGGTAGCTGTCAAGAATGTATGGACTGACATTCCACCGCATTTCCGCTGTAACTTGGGGCCCTGTGCTGCTGTCATGTAAGATTCTCCAACTGATAAGTGCTCCAAGTCTCCAACTGATTAGTGCTTCCCAGACATGGAGTACTAGTACTTGTTACCATATGTTTCGGCTTAGCTTTACTCTTAAGTCAGCACCACATATCCCCGACCCAAAGGCAAGCCTGAGACGACGGTTTTTTGGCTGGGTGGATGGATCAAAGAGACGGGAGTGCTTATTCTTGGATGCCTGCCTATATTAACGGCGTAGCAAGCTGCAAGCATAGAGTATCTCCAACGGACTTTTTTATATTTGTCTAGGATTACTAAATAGTGAAAATATAGCAATTTGAGCTAAAAAAGTTACTCCAACAGTCTTTGTATAAGTTGTCACACAAAAAAATTAAGTAAGCTAAGTAAAATAGCCCTTGGACCAACCCCCAAAACGTCTAATAAAACTGACGCTGGAGGGCCAACCGCCTGCGTGCGGACTTTTCATCGCGCGACCCTGCCACCAGCCGCCTTGCTTCCTTGCCTTGTCGTCGTTCGCCCCGGGGCCGCCACCCCTGCGTGCCCCGAGGCTCCCCGCTGCCCCACCCCTCCTTTCCCTATCGCATGAGATTCCCCGCCGCCGAATCAAGCTCCGTAGTGCCTGTCGACTTACCAGCTGATTCGTCCCGTGGAGGCCGTCGACGATGCGGGATAAGCTCGGTGCGGTCCCCAGGGGATTCCAGCCATCCTTCGCCGCCTCGCCCGTGCCTTCCCATGCTGCCCCGAGCTCACCATTGCCTCCGTTGACATCTGTCGACACCACTCGACTCCGCCTGGCCGAGGTCAATTGCGGCCAGATTGAGGGCTCCTGGCATCCAAACCAACGGTCCTGCGTCCGGCCGGCGTGCGTGCTCGGGCGGCGAGCGCGCTTGATAGGGGTGGCCGCGTGCAGCCATGGTAGTATGCGTGTGCCCTAGGAAAATAGAAGAAGAGAGGAAAAGAGAGAAAAGACTAACCATCAGACCAGGCCCACATGTCATTGTGCACACGAACAAATTTAGCAATTCGTTTTAGGAATGCTGCAAAAGCAAATTTTGTTGTGAGTTGCTATACCCTCTATCCTTTTGTCAAACCCAATTTTTAGCAATTCATTATAGGAAGACTTTGGAGATGTTCTAACAATCGGGAGAAAAACAAGTACAACCGTCCAAATAGGGATGACCAGAAGAAACCAAACCTATTTTTTAGCAATCCATTATAAGAAGACAGTTGGAGATGCTCTAACAATCGGTAGAGAAACAAGTACAACCGTGCGCTCGGGCCGGCTAGGGATGACAGGATGAAACCATATAAATAATAACAAGTTCCTCGCGTGGTTAGAGTATTTCATGAGGAACCGTGACAAATCCAGGTATTTGGAGTTATGAAGGTGTGACAGGTGTACATATTGTGTTTTCTGGTTTGTATTTCTTGGAAGCGGATCTGATATTGGGTATATTTGCACCATTCTAAGTCGCATTAAAATTAGTGGTCTTAGGTTGATTTAGTTCGGTGGAAAAGTAAGGGAAAGAAAATTCTATGAACCTTTTTTCTTTGTTAAGTTCAAGTCCGACGAGGATAATATTCCAGAACTAACGGCTCATTTATTTTGAGACCAACCCACTTCCTATCTACTCCTTCCGTTTCAAAATATAAGATGTTTTAGCTTTGTGAAGCAAATGTATCTAGACTTTTTTTAGTATGTAGGTTTATTTAGATTTGGAGTGAATCTACACACTAGATTTTATTTACTACTTTATATTCTAATGTGTCAGTCGTTCAAATGCTTTGGCAATTTCCAGCAATATAATTTTGAATTAAACCTTTTGATCTTTGGTTATCTTTCGTAGTAATAATATCTTGGAGTTTGTAACGAAAACTTGGTAGTACGTATATTCTCTATACGGCCATTAATTAACTATAATTAATACGTCTATTGTTTAATAATTGGTAGGACCCAGGAATTAGGAAAAAGAAAAGAGGAATGGTTGAGGCCATACCCAATTGAAAAAAAAAAGGAATTTATCAAACACAAACGACGCCACGCAATGCAATCAGAGCGAGGCCCATCCAGCTCTGCTGCACCGGGCATTCATCATTGGGGAACACTTTGGCAAGCGGGCATGTGGTCGGTGCGGTCCACTGACCCCCTCCGTCTCCGGTCCTCTCCCTTCCGTTGGCTCCCCTGGAATTCAAATCTTGCTAAGTGACTATGGGAACAAGAACACAAAATGTTGCTACCAGGTGTCCACGTTCCCATTCCCTTCTTCTATTTTTTTTTTCTAAAAGAGCTTCAGTGCATCTCAAGTTCTCAACTCGTCTAGCTACCAGCCAGTGGTGATGAAGTATGAAATAAACGAGTTCTCTTGCGAGGATGAGACAGGGTAACTAGCAACTGAACAGGGCAATCTTTACTCGAAGAAGGCAAATCGCGTTGCTTGCAGTAGGCGGGAGCCAGGCAGATCCTGCCCCTGCCACTGCCCCTGCCCCTGCCCCTGCCCCTACGGTCCTACCTCTACCTGCCGTTGATCGTGAGCTGTCTCGAGGAGGCCGGCCAGCCAGCCAGCCAGCCAGGCTGTAAAATGCAGAGCCTCGGCCCTCCAAGCCTCAACTACTCTGTTCTTCATCTGCTATAAAAACGCGCGCTTCGTCCCTGATTACCTCCGCCTTTTATCTCGCACACACTACATCTTCCCCAGTTCTCCCGTCCATTCGAGCAGCCGTGTAGTACAGCCGCATCCGCGAAGTTTTCTTCTAGGACTATGGCCTCCAAGATCCTCCGCGCCGTCGTCGTCGCGGCCGTCGCCGTGTCTTCCTTCGCGGCGGTCGCTCTGGCTGCCGACGAGCCTGCGCCCAGCCCGACGTCCGGTGCCGCGGCTCTGTCCTCCTCGCTCGTCGCAGCCGTGCTCTGCCCGGCCGTGGCGCTCCTCGTCGGCAGCATGCGCCACTGAGTCCGCTGTGGTCGCAGCGCGCGCGTGTCCCGCACCCGCAGGCTCGCTTTGCGTGGTCATTCTGCCTAACGTGCCCTCTTTACCTACTCCTTCCTGCGTGTACTCAGCACCGTTCTTCTTCCGCTCCTGCTGTATGTTAGTGTTGGCGGTGTTCTTATTCTCTTGTCATATCCATCTATTTCTATTGAATTCAGATTATTTGCATCAGGATTTGCTATACTGATTTATTTTTTGTCGTGTGGCTACACTATGCATTGTTTATATCCGCTGAATCTTAAAAAAAGCTTTAAGCTCCCTAGAATTGAGACGCTGTGCGTCCTTCCGGGTTTCATTTTTCCTCTTGAGATCGCGTGGTGCGAGGAACGTGGCTAGTACATGCCTAAGCGCCTTCAGAAGAGCTTAACGGTGCTTAAGAGCATCTCGAGCGCACGAACCAGAAAACACGTTCTCAAATTGCGTTTTACGATTTTTTTTTAGGCCACGAGTGACCGGACGGAACAGACCCTTTAAAACTAAATCAGAAAAGAAAATATTCTTTTTTTTACAGTTTTACGCACATGGTTTCTGCCAGGACAAAAACGATACAAAACAACAAAATTTAAACAAATTCAACCATTCAGCCGCGACAATCATCAAGTTTTAACCAAATTTAACAAAGTATCTCGCTACCAGGTCGCAGAACATCATCCAAAATATAAATCATCACCACAACCCATGATGATGATCAAGCATCGAAGCCAAGAGAAGCAACACCGCCACCGCCACCACCACAAGCCGAAGCACCACCATGGCCACCATCACTTACCGGAGCACCATGTCCACCACCATCCCTAACCCAATCATTGCCTCTTGCCAGCGCCGCTGACCTCCTTCTCTCCAAGATGTCCTGCCTTGCTTGATCATGCCACACCAAGGTGAGCTCGTCCCCATAGCCGTCGAGCGAAGCCTTGTCGATGTACACCGCATTGTCATTCAACAAATCGACGTAGGAGATCGGAACCTCGTGCAAATCGTTGTGTATAAAGCGCCAAATCGAATCAATTGTTCATACCTAGGTCGGCGGCGGCTGCAGTGGAAGGGGGAGGGGAATTGTTCATACCTAGGTCGGCTAGCCGAGGCCGTTCTGGCGGATTTCGCGGCGGAGGATGGTTTCCAGAGGGCTGCCTTCCGCTTCACGACCGTCCTCTACACCTTGCCCGACGCCGGCTTGGAGGCGGCGGCACTCACTTGAGCGTAGGGAGCAGCGGGACTGGTGGGAGAGGCCGGAGCACACACGGTACCATCCTGGATGAGGACGGAGACCTGTCGCTTCCGCTTCGTCGCAGCAGCAGCACCGGCTGGGGGACCGGTGACGGGGACGAAGACGACGGTGGTGGCTACCAGATCTGGCAGACCCGTCGGAGGGGTCACCTGCGATGGCGCGACCTCGCCGGAGCTCAGCGGCGGCTGCTGGACGTCCATGGCGACCTTTCGTGAGGCTCGACGGAGGTGGGAGGGGCGGGGACGGCAGATAGAGCATGGCGGCGGGAATAGCGTGGCTGAAACTTCCCTCCCACCAATGAAAACTGGAGATATGGTTCGCGTTCAGGTCGGGCTTGAAAACTGGGTTTTCTCGGTTTGGGGGTGTTTTCTCGGGGACTTTATTTTTTTTTCGGTTCGGTCGATTTTAAAGCGTATGTTCTGGCCACTTTTCTCACGTGAAACCGGAAAGTGGCGGTTATTTTCTCAGTTTCGCTCTTTTACGGTATCTGCTAGAGTGCTCTAAGGGCCTCCAAGAAAAAAACGCATCGTGGGCGGATTGTTATCCAACACACTTTCCATTCCTCGGCACTTCGGAGTTGTGTTGCGATTGGATTTATAAAAAAGTGGGCGTGTTATAAAAAATATGTGAAGATGTAACAAGATAACATATTGGCAAAATCTAGATGTGGACTGAATTATAATATTTAACACTAAATAAACCTATATATATATATATCTTTCATGATCTATATATACGAGAGCATCTTCATCCACGTTCGCAGAACGCCGATCCCAGGGCGAAAATTAGGTCTAGACACCGAATTTCGGCCCATGACTAATTTTGGTCCGGACTTCTCAGACAATTCCCAGTATCCCGGAAACGCCCTGAAAACGCTGGACGAAGCGAATTTGTTGAGTGGACCAGTCCTGTCAGCGACAAAAGCCGAATAGTCGTCATCCTTCTCGCTGTTTTCCTTTTTCTCGCCCTCGCTGCTACACCCCTCCCGTCCTCGCCGCCGGCCTCGGCCTACAAAAGTCGTACACCTCGTCGTCTCCCTTCACACTCTCTCACAGTGCTCCCAACTTCGGCGAACTCCAAACGCTCGCACCTCTACAACTCCGTCGAAAAGACATGGCCGAGAGATTCCCCGGCGACAACGCGGCGGTGAACGGCCGCCGCACGCTGCAGCCGTGGGAGGCCCGGCTGCTCCACGACGCGGGCTATACAGCGTCACCGGACTTTCGTCTCCCCATCGGCTGTAACCTTAGCGCCGACGGATCCCGATTCCGCCTATGCCGACCGACAAGGACATTGCCGGCGAGATCCATACGGCTGTCGCTGCCATGGAAGACCCGGATCTCGCCGAGGATCTTGGCAACCTAGTCTTCTGGGAGCAGATCTTCGCCGACAGGCGGCTCCAGGAGCTCGCTCGACACGAGGGACCGCTGGGCTCGCCGCCGATGCGTAACAATGTGGTGTTCCGCCGAACGCTCGCCGACGTGCTGGAGCACATCCAGGCCGGCAACCACCCCCGCCTCGGCATGTAGAGGCGGCGTCCGACATCGGCATCGGCGTCGGCCACGGTGGCGGCCTTTTCCTAGTTTAAATTTAATGTTTTCGTACTTTAAATTCGATGTAATATATGCGTCCTCGCCTAATTAATGAAATCCGTCTATATTCGTTCAAATTTCACCGTGTTTAACTGAATTTAGCCGAACATGGGAACTACGTCTAGGAACACGTAACTTGGCGTTCTCAGGCCAAAAACAAATTTCATACGGCCCAAAATTAATTCGAATTTTGGACTGGGATCGCCCAACAAATAGGGATGCTCTAACGTGTAGTGCACAGAATGACCCCGACAACTTGGCCCAAGCAACACGAGAATGTAGGGAGCCTAGTGCTCGGAAGGATGTCTATACTGGCCATGCTATAATTTTTGAACTAATTGTTCGAGGGATTTCAGAACACATCCTGGCACCACAACATCATTAGGAAGATCCACAGGACAACCGTCTTGGTCGTGCCAACAATGTGCCCATTACCATAGATTGACCTGATAAACCTAGTCTCAATCTAATAACTGAACTATAATTAATCACAAACAATATCGAAAACAGGAAGTGAAATATGCCAGAGATACTCACAGAGAAGGACATAAGAATTGGAAACTTTGTTCAATTGCTCTTAGTATTCTGTCAGGATCCCTATATGATCAATCTAGTCTGTTGCTTCCTTCCTTCTGACTTCTGGTTACACCTCCGTGTAAGAAAGCTAAGTATCATATTTGAGATTTTAACCGATAGCACCGAACCAAAAAAATAAAAAAAATCGAGGGATACAATGATATATATGCATATGAGAGAAATTATATCCTGAGATACTTGATCTGTTTCCAAAAAACTAAACAGTACCAAAAACTACTGAAAGTTTAAACACTATTTGCAGCAAAAGAAGTTACAGCTGAACACGAGTTTTTCTCAGATCTATGTGACAAAATATAATCAACTATTCAACTTGGTCAGGTACCGAAACATGTCGAAAATATATTCAACCCAAATATACAGAATTATTTGGCACCGAAGTTAAGAGAACTCAATACTTGTTTTCACAAATTCACATCTGCATAATTTGCACATCTGATTCATAAAAAGATCAAAAGAACTCTTCAGATGTAGGATTTACAAAATTATATACTGACCGTTCTATACCCTTGTTTCAACAAGGCGTCCACATCCCGTGCACCGCAACATGAAATGAGTTAAAAAAAATGGTGACAATAAGAACCGTGAAACCCTAATCCAATCCAGCAAAAAGTACAAATAGGAATACAAAATAGAAGGTACACTATGTAATGGTTTTTGGTCCATCGACATCTAAAGATATGTTGGAATTTGGTGTATGTTGGTCTGTTGGCCCATTAGACAAATTCTGAAATTCTCTTTGGCCCACTTGTATATGACAGCATATGGTTGTCCTAGTGGTGCTAAAGTTTAGTCTTACATTGCTAGTTGAAGGAGAGTTGGATCACCTTATATAGTAGAGTGTTGCACCACTCACTAAGGTGTGACAAGAAGAGTAGCCCTCGCGCACTCCTCCTCCGACGCCGCCCGTCTCGCCACGCCTCGTCACGACGCGCGCGCGCCGCGGATTGCGGGAATCTCGCCGAACCGAGCTTTATTTTGTTTGTTGGAAAAACTGATTATGAGTTATTAACGCACGTGTTAATTACAACCGCTTCCAGCTTTTATGGACTTGGCTGTTACCGACTCGGACGTGGGCTGAGCCCACGATCTTCCTAACCTGCACTATATAAGCGTCCGGGCTAAACCTAATCGGTACTGAATCAGTCGACATACGCGCCTATCCTCCAGAACCTTGCGTCGCCGATTTCGTCTTCCCCATCCCGGCTTGCGGCGTGCACCGCAGATCGGGACAGTAGGCCTCCGGAACCCCACCTCTCGTGAACCTGTACGGGTGATGGGCGATCGGGTTTTTGGGGAGCGCTCAAGCGCGACTACTGGCAACCACGACGTCGTCCGACGACGAGTTCCAGAACGACGACTTCTTCCCGGACGTCAGCGACCTCTTCGGCAACCTCAACATGGGCGACAGCTCTGTCGCAACTGCATCGTATGTGATCTCAATCCATCTCTTTCGAATTATGCTAGAGTTTCTAGTTCTATCGTTTGGCGTAGATGTGATAGGTTTGTCTTGTATAGATGTAATCTGTTCATCTACTTTGTTGATCTGCATGATTGGTTTTACTACTATTTGTATAATCATGCTTTATTAGTTTATTATTCGGATTAAACCATATGGATTATTGCTTATATTTCCAACAATTCAAAAATCTGATTATAGGCAACTAAATTCCACTGGTGTAGCCGCGGCTACTAGGCCGCTTCCTTTTGATGGAATGCACTATAAGAGATGGCGCAAGAGAGCAGTTTTTTGGTTTGAAAACCTAAACTGCTATAGCGCCACTCTTGGCAAGCCTCAAGGAGATCTTTTTGCTGAGCAGGAAGCGAACTTTAAGAAAGCTGATACCATGTTTATGGCGGCTTTGTTCAGTGTTCTTAGGGACAACATTGTTGACCCTTATATGTCATTTGATAATGGCAAGGACGTGTGGAAAGCGCTCGAGGCCAAGTTTGGGGTCTCGAACACAGGCACTGAGCTATATGTCATGGAGCAATTCTATGACTACAGGATGGTTGATGAGCGCTCCGTCGTTGAGCAAGCTCATGAGATACAATCACTTGCCAAAGAACTCGAGAAGTTCAAGTGTTCCTTACCGGACAAATTTGTGGCTGGTGGCATTATTGCCAAGCTTCCTCCTTCGTGGAGGAACTTTGCTACTTCTCTGAAACATAAGAGACAAGTATTTTTCGTTACGGATCTCATTGGGTCTCTTCATGTGGAAGAGAAGGCGAGAGCAAAGGACAAAACTGCTCGAGGATTTGAGGGAGATTCTGCTGCCAATTTAGTGTAGAGGAAAAACATCCAATCCCACAAGTTCAAGAATAAGAACAAAACTGAAGGAAAGGGAAAGTTTGATGGCAAGAACAAGGCCACACACTCTACCAACTTCAAGAAGAAAAATGATAAGAGGAAAGGCTCTTGCCACGTCTGTGGTGATCCTGATTATTGGGCTCCTAGCTGTCCTAATCGCTTTGACAAGCGTTAACATGGAAAAAGCGGCAAGGCCGCTAATGTTGTTATTAGCGATACTGAGATGAAGGATGTTGGGTACGGTATTTTACCTACTATCCTTTCAGTATGTCATTCTCCTGATTGGTGGATAGACACGGGTGCTAATACACATGTATGTTCTGATATTTCCATGTTTTCCTCTTATCAGGTCTCAAGGACCTCTTCCGTGCTGATGGGAAACGGCTCACGTGCTTCTGTTCATGGTGTTGGTACGGTAAATCTGAAGTTTACTTCGGGGAAGACCATACAGTTGAAGAATGTGCAGCACGTTCCCTCCATCAATAAGAATCTCGTCAGCGGATCGCTTTTATGTCGAGATGGCTTTAAGTTGGTTTTTGAGTCCAATAAAGTTGTAATTTCTAAGTATGTACAATTTGTTGGAAAAGGTTATGAGTGTGGAGGTCTGTTCCGCTTGTCTTTGTCAGACTCATGTAATAAAGTTATTAATCATGTTTGCAATGATAATGAGTCTAATGTTTGGCATTCACGACTCTGTCATATTAACTTTGGTTGCATGGCGTGGCTAGCCAATATGAGTTTAATTCCGAAATTTATCACTGTCAAAGGTTTTAAGTGCCAAGTTTGTGTGCAAGCAAAGCAACCCCGCAAGTCTCATACGGCCGCGGAACCGAGAAACTTAGCACCGCTAGAACTTATACATTCAGATCTTTGTGAGATGAATGGTGTATTGACAAAAGGTGGAAAAAGATACTTTATGACGTTGATTGATGACTCCACTAGATACTGCTATGTTTATCTTCTGAAATATAAATATGAAGCTTTGAACTACTTCAAAATCTATAAAGCTAAGGCAGAAAACCAACTTGATCTTAAAATCAAGCGGCTAAGGTCGGATCATGGTGGAGAGTACTTTTCAAATGAATTTGATTTATTTTGTGTGGAACATGGTATTATACATGAGAGGACGCCTCCCTCACCTCAGTCAAATGGGGTGGCCGAAAGAAAGAACCGCACTCTAACTGATTTGGTTAACGCCATGTTAGATACATCGGGTCTTTCCAAGGAATGGTGGGGGAGGCGCTAATGACTGCGTGTCATGTCCTAAACCGTGTTCCTGTAAAGGATAAAACCATGACTCCATTTGAGGAATGGGAAAAGAAAAGGCTTAAACTCTCTTACTTACGAACTTGGGGTTGTTTGGCGAAAGTCAATATTCCAATACCCAAGAAGCGAAAGCTTGGACCAAAAACCGTTGATTGTGTTTTTCTGGGATATGCTTTTCATAGCATTGGCTATAGATTTTTGATAGTAAAATCTGAGGTATCCGACATGCATGTTGGTACAATTATGGAGTCGAATGATACGACTTTCTTTGGGGACATCTTTCCTATGAAAGGTATGTATATCTCATCAAATCAGGAGATGACTAGTTCATCTAGTCAGGAATTTTCTATAATTCCTGAACCCACTATGCCGATAGAACACTCTAATGATCCTGTGGAGGATGACAATGAAGCTCCCAAAAGGAGCAAGAGACAAAGGACTGTAAAGTCATTTGGTGATGATTTCATTATGTACCTTGTGGATCATACTCCCACTTCTATTTCAGAAGCCTATGCATCTCAAGATGCTGACTACTGGAAGGAAGCTGTCCGAAGCGAGATGGACTCCATCTTAGCTAATGGTACTTGGGAAATCACTGATCGTCCTTATGGGTGTAAACCTGTAGGATGTAAATGGGTGTTCAAGAAAAAGCTTAGACCTGATGGTACTATTGAAAAGTACAAGGCATGTCTTGTGGCTAAGGGTTATACCCAAAAGGAAGGTGAAGACTTCTTTGATACCTACTCACCTGTAGCCAGATTGACCACTATTCGAGTACTACTTTCCTTGGATGCCTCACATGGTCTTCTCGCTCATCAAATGGATGTTAAGACAGCTTTTCTAAATGGAGAGCTAGATGAGGAAATTTATATGGCGCAACCTGACAGATTTGTAGTAGATGGTCAAGAAGGAAAGGTGTGTAAGTTAGTGAAGTCCTTGTATGGTCTTAAGCAAGCTCCTAAACAGTGGCACGCGAAGTTTGAAAGAACTTTAACTACTGAAGGCTTTGTTGTAAACGAAGCTGACAAATGTGTGTACTATCGCCATGGTGGGGGTGAGGGAGTTATTATGTGTCTCCATGTTGATGACATATTGATATTCGGGACCAACCTCGCTGTTATCGAGGAGGTCAAAGAGTTCCTATCTCGCTGCTTTGAGATGAAGGACTTGGGAGTGGCTGATGTAATCTTAAACATCAAGCTACTAAAGGATGACAATGGTGGGATTATATTGCTTCAGTCTCACTATGTGGAAAATATATTGAGTCGCTTCGGGTATAGCGACTGCAATTCTTCTCCAACGCCTTATGATCCGAGTGTGCAACTTCGAAAGAATCGAAGGACTGCTAAAGATCAATTGAGATATTCTCAAATTATTGGCTCGCTCATGTATTTAGCCAGCGCTACTAGACCTGACATCTCCTTTGCTGTAAGCAAACTGAGTCGATTTGTGTCAAATACTGAAGATGATCATTGGCATTCTCTTGAAAGAGTTTTGCGCTATTTGAAAGGCACGGCGAGTTATGGTATTCACTATACTGGGTATCCACGGATACTTGAGGGTTATAGTGATTCAAACTGGATATCTGATGCTGATGAGATTAAGGCCGCAAGTGGTTATTTGTTTACACTTGGTGGTGGCGCTGTTTCCTAGAAGTCTTGCAAGCAGACCATCTTAACGAGGTCAACAATGAAAGCAGAACTCACAACATTAGACACAGCCACTGTTGAAGTAGAGTGGCTTCGTGAGCTCTTGATGGACTTACCTGTGGTTTAAAAACCAATACCCGCCATCCCGATAAACTGTGATAATCAAAATGTGATCGTCAAAGTAAACAGTTCTAAGGATAATATGAAGTCATCAAGGCATGTGAAGAGGAGATTGAAATCTTTCAGGAAACTGAGAAACTCCGGAGTTATTGCGTTGGATTATATCCAAACATCTAAGAATATGGCAGATCCCTTCACAAAGGGATTATCACGCAATGTGATAGATAATGCATCGAGGGAGATGGGTTTGAGACCCACGCTATAGGTTGATCCTAGTGGCAACCAACTCTATGTGATCGGAGATCCCGTAAATTAGAGATGGGAGACAAGCTGTTAGTCAGCTGAGAGGAGAGTATTCCCATATTATATTTACATCTCCATAAAGATGCAATACTCTCTTAATCTGCATGGCAGGTTGATATTTATCTTAATATGTTCCAAGTGGCTTTTTATAAGCGGAGATGTTGTACTGCAGAACATCTCTTTAGGAACATACCTATATGAGTCTGACTGTCAAACGTCGCAGTCCGTGAAAGTTGGGTGCTCTCTAATAAACTCATGAAATGCCCTGGAGTATGATGCATAAGCTCCAAACCGCGGGAAAGCCGACGGTAGCCCTGTACCGGTCTAGATTTTGTGTGAAACTAGCGCGTAGAAAACTTGTAGTTCAAGGCATAGTCTACTATTCAAGTTGCTAGCTAGCGTAACATGAAGTTTAACGTGGAAGTTTAATTTAACAGTCTCCACTACACACCGGTATATAAAACAATGTTCTGAAAGAAAAGTGTTATGATGTGCCAATGAGACTTTGTGGGGGATTGTTGGAATTTGGTGTATATTGGGCTGTTGGCCTATTAGACAAATTCTGAAATTCTCTTTGACCCACTTCTATATGGCAGCATATGGCTGTGCTAGTGATGCTAAAGTTTAGTCCCATATTGCTAGTTGAAGGGAAGTTGGACCACCTTATATAGTAGAGTGTTGCACCACTCACTGAGGTGTGACAAGAAGAGTAGCCCTCACGCACTCCTCCACCGACGTCGCTCGCCTCGCCTCGCCACGCCTCGCCTCGTCATGACGCGCGCGCGCCGCGGGTTGCGAGAATCTCGCCGAGCCGAGCTTTATTTTGCTTCTTGGAAAAATTGATTATGGGTCATTAACGCACACGTTAATTACAGCCGTTTTCAGCTTTTATGGACTTGGTTGTTACCGACTCGGACGTGGGCTGAGCCCACGATCTTCCTAACCTGTGCTATATAAGCGTTCGGGCTAAACCTAATCGGTACCGAATCAGTCGACATACGCGCCTATCCTCCAGAATCTTGCGCCGCCGCTTTCGTCTTCCCCATCCCGGCTTGCGGCGTGCACCGCAGATCGGGACAGTAGGCCTCCGGAACCCCGCCTCTCATGAACATGTACGGGTGAGGGGCGATCGGGTTTTTGGGGAGCGTTCAAGCGCGACTACTGGCAACCACGACGCCGTCCGACGACGAGTTCCCGAACGACGACTTCTTCCCGGAAGTCCGCGACCTCTTCGGCAACCTCAACATGGGCGACAGCTCTGCCGCAACTGCATCGTATGTGATCTCAATCTCTCTCTTTCGGATTATGCTAGAGTTTCTAGTTCTAGCGTTTGGCATAGATGTGATAGGTCTGTCTTGTATAGATGTAATCTGTTCATCTACTTTGTTGATCTGCATGATTGGTTTTACTACTGTTTGTATGATCATGCTTTATCAGTTTATTATTCGGATTAAACCATATGGATTATTGCTTATATTTTCCAAATACATGTCGCTTAGCTAACACGCCTAAACATCTTGACAGTAGTGTTTGCCGAACATCTTTGTATCTTAGTTTAGGATAGCGTATAACGTGTACCATATCATTGCCTAACTCTTGGTACATTGGTAGGTGTAGGCCTACAGCATGTGAAATGTTGTGCTAGCTAGAAAACTTCAACCATTGGAAACTAAATTCGAGGGGTGTACCTGACCATTCAGAAGTAAAATAATTGCATGGTTTACATATTGTAATGTCATTGCTCGGTTTGATATATATCATACCTAGAACAGAGTTGCAGAATGCTACGTAATTAGCTTAGGATACTATATAAATGTATCAATCTGGTTCTCTCCACAAGAACCTGAGCAAGGATGGTTTAAACATTGATTTAGATGGAACACAGTAATAACATGTAATTTTTCAACTTCCTGCTCTAGCACATCCTGGTTGCTTTCAATACAAAGCCATGTAGCACATCAGCCTTCTCTCTCTACAAAATTGTATAGTTTTCTGTAACGGATTTGCTAGTTCTCAGGTGTCTGAAAACTTCTTAAGTCTCAGTCGTCTCTTTCACCATTTAATTTACCTCGTGATTCGTGTAAAATGGAAGTTGCACATGAGTTGCAACTTGGATGTAACTGAGAATTTAATGAGTTGCAACTGGGTTGTAACTGAGAACTGGTATAAATCTTATGAGTTATAACTAGGTTGCAACTGAGAATTAACACAAATATTAGGATGACATCAGGGACTTAGACATAACTAATTCTCAGGCGACTGATATCTAGACACTCCCTTTCTGTAATTGTAGGTTATAATAGAAATTCAGAAACGAGACGATCTAAGTAAGCCATATTACACGGATCTGCAATAGTTCACCTGTGTCTGAGCCAGTCACCACGGAGTACGCCGGTCCCGATTCATTAAGCAACCTTAGAAGTCATAAACCGAAAAGGCTCCAGATGTCTTGTTATGGTTAATGAATTCCCCCTAAGATCAGAACCCTCCCTCACCAGGTATATAGATACGGAGAGCATACTCACATGGATGCGAATACCCCCTCCGTTTTAGAATATAAGATGTTTTACGTTTATGAAGAGAATGTATCTAGACTTGTTTTAGTGCGTAGATTCACTCCAAACATGAGTGAGCCTATATACTAAAAATAGTCTAGATACAATTGCTTTACAAAGTTAAAACATCTTATATTTTGAAACGGAGGGAGTATGTGTCATGGCCACCGGATCCTCATGCATCGGCTCAGCTGTTAACACCAGCAGGATTAGCGATTCAGGATACACAGAGGCGGATCCAAGGAGGGGCGAGGGGTGGCCAGGCCACCCTATGGTTTGGCCCCCCTCAAGGATATGCGGCGGGGGCTAATACTAGTTTTGATGCTAAACTACTAATCGTAATACTCTGTCTATTAGCTTAGACCGATGTTTGTAATATGCTAATTGGTGAAGCTTTATGGGACAAACCTAAAACATTATAACCATCAAGGGATAACACATATCTACTAAAGCACTGGCAAGACCACATATCAATCATCTGATCCATGGGGCGTATCTGAATTTCTTCTCTACTTGATTTCCCTAGATGAGCTAGTCGAATTATTTATCCATTCTCTGTTTCACCATGGTGAAGCCTACCTAGGGTAAGGGTCTCGTTGGTTGAGCGTCGTCGCCAGAATCATCGTGTCCATGATTACCCGTTAGTGAAGGCACAAATCACAACTCCCGTGCGTCTGGGAACTATCAACTATGGCATGCCACTGCCACACGTCATGCCCAATTCGTTAATTGACCGTGCTAACATATGATCTCAGATATATTGCATGTTGTCTAATAGAATTGCTAGTTGATTACCCTATCTAATAGAAATTGTTTCTTGTAATCAATTGCAGATTATATACACCAGCATTTTTATGAACTATAGTGATTAACTAACTATCGAGTTACTGACTTATTTGATAGGTGTGGGCATAGACCTACACTCAAACTAGTATAATGTATCTTGATTTTTCATTGCAAAACATATAATGTTATAGTTTAATGTCCATAGTATACACTAGAAGACTTGATATATTTTCATGTTTATCTCTTTCATGGTGAATTTTTTCTTTACTCCACATGCTCATATATTAGATCAAACTACATGCTCATATATTAGATCAAATAAAATGAAGATTTAATTATAGAACATGTTGTCCGATAACAAAATTACATATATTTAAGAATCGATATAGTGTTGTTGTATACCTATTTTATCGTCAATATCATATCGCCCCCCTATGGTCAAATCCTGGATCCGCCCCTGAGGATACATGTGTTCCTCCCCAATACTCAACCGCCGCATGTACTACCACAGCGCCGCCATGGTCGCCGCCCATCACCTCTGGAGTGCGGGAACCATGCGCTTCCAGCCCCACGACACACACACACCTACACCACCAACGCCTCCCGTCCGAGATGGCGCGACATGGAGTTATTTTTACCAACTCGTGACTCGCCGCTCGAGATGGAGTTGGGGGGGGGGCACCACAACTTCTTTTTACCAACCTAGCAGATATGGTGGAGCTACCACAACTTTCCAATTCTAGAGAGATTAGAGCTCTTAAAATATATCAACATACAATTGGATGGTTTAATTTAAAACATTTATGAAATGAGCCTAGCACATACGATGAAACAATGCCGTCTGTGATCATCCAGAATCCCAGATGATAAACATAGGGAACGCGTATGTGAATGCCCAATGATTCACAGATGGTTGGGCTATAGAAAGCATGTGCCCTTTATGTTAGAAAGTATCGAGAGGCAAACGAGAGACATAATGAATGGACAGAATCAAGTATCTTTATTGATAAATGAATCAGTATATATACAGGGGAAGGTGTTTGGGATATGCTATATGGGTATCCTCATAGCATGTCTCCTATCCGGATAACCCGGGTGGCCCATAGTCGGTAGCATGGCCCATGACCTGCTGGGCGTCCCAGTTAGATGGATCCAGAAGGGAGGCCCATGCCGGATAAAGGAAGGCTACGGTGGAGTCACCAGTGTACCCGAAGTCTTGGAGTGCAAGAGACGCTAGACTAGTAATAGACAGTGTAGGACCCTGTAACCTGTCCTGCTAGGACTTTTCCCTGTAACCCTAGGATCTGGTGACTATATAAGTCGGGCCTATGGAAGCCTTTAGGGCATCGTTTTACACACACCTCGCACAACGAACCTATCTCTGTAACTCGGCGTATTGCCATTATAGTGATTTATAGCAGGAGTAGGATTCCGCCACCGTTGTGGGATATGAACCTGGGTAAGCTGTGTTACCTCGTACCCGCCAACCGTCCGCCTTCCCCCACGTCTCTAAACACGCACTGTGAGGACCCCTACATGACGTACTCGTCGGCGATACCACGACAGTTGACGCCCACCGTGGGGCAAGAGGCGCTTCAGGCTCTTCAGCAGGCGAGGAACAAGGTCTTCATGGGAATCGGCGAAACCATAGCCATCGGTCACGTTATCTTCTCCGGCAAAGTTCCGATCGTCCCTCCCGACGAGTTCTGGATCCCTGCGAAGACGAACCCTACGGGGTGTTCGATCGTTCCTATCGGAGACATCCACCTCTTCATCGGCGAAACCGACACAGGCACTAGTTCCCTGGGAGTTGGAGGAGCATCAAGACCCGCACGGACCGCCTACGGGCAGGACACGTTTGCAGAAGGATCGATGTCGGATCTCTCTTCGGAGTTTGCCGACAAAGATCGGAAAAATTCAAGGCCCACCCAAACTGCCCCTGTGCAGGATATAAAGGTGGAAGATCACTGCAAGTCCGCCGGCTTCGCCCGTGCGTCTGGACATCAGAGATTCAAGTTCGTCGGTGTGGTTACCATCTTAGATCTGGCGCGTTGAGTTCAGAGAGAGGGCGAAAATCGCCGCGATTACCTTGCCAGGTGGCTCCGTATACGAGCCGATCTGGCCCACTACCCCAATGATGATGGTATGTATCACTTTGTGGAAGGACTGGACCATGGCACGCTTCTCCGACATTCTCTAAGATGGCAGCAGGCGTCAGGGCGCCTTACCTTCGAAAGCATGGTGAACACCGTCAACAACTATGCGGAGGCCGAAGCGGTAGCTCAGACAGCGCTTGCGCTCATTGACGGAGCCCCTCTGATTCAGCCACCGCCACCACCGCCTCCGGCCGCCATCGCCGCAGCTGCGCGACCACCTCCAGTCATTGTCACTGCTGTTGCACCTCCACCCCCCGTCATGGAGGAAGTCCTGGCAGTGATTGACGCGTTGTGCGCCGACTTCAGTGCAGATTTGGAGGAGATAGATTTCAGTCCAGAGGAACTAGAATCCGCCGTGCAGGAGATGGAAGAGGAGTATACGCGCGACGAGCAGGCCAACAATGCCGTCACGTCTCGAGAGGCGTTCGTCACCATTGGGACGACGATGAATGAAGACCAACCCGGACGAGCTCCGCCTACAGCGCTGGACAAGGGGAAGGGACCACTTATTGCTGCTGACGATGATTGCGCAAAGGTCATGCCCCCTCCGCCTAACCCAGTGCAACAGCCGCAGGAACTCGGCACCGGTCCGAGCAACAACAACACCGCAAACCTGCCGCCTCCGGCATCTACGTCTGTTGCAGCCCAAGTTACTCCAGCTGATAGAGTGATGTACGGCAACCTTCTTGTTGAGCCACTGACCGTAGCTCATATCCGGAACATGACCCAGCTTGACGAGAAGCGCCAGCAGCTGCTGGAGGAAGCGCAAGCCATCGCGGAGCAGGGCGCTAAACTAGATCGAGATCTGGTCAACGCGCAGAAATCCATAGAGAAAGCTAGAGCAATGGAGGCCAAATACAAGATTCTGCTGCAGCAGCAGAAGGCCAAGAAAGCTCCGGCTCGCGTCATCAATGATCCTGGTGTACGGCGAAACCTAGGATGGGCTCCCCCGAAGCCGGCACAGGCCAAGCCATACATTGACAGTGAAGGCAGGCAGGTGATGGCCACTCCTCTCCTCAACCTCGCCGTCGCCAAGACCCTCCTGGAGCAGGATCGGTCGCCTGAGGCGGTGGAATAGGTCTATGACCTAGTAGCCAAGACGGTGAAACAGCAGGAAAAGGCCACCTCTCAGAGGCTTGAGTCTGACCCAGCGTTTTGCCGGTCTAGCCAGCACAGGACGCCAAGGGAGAGATCTCCTCTTAATGTCGGGTCTCAGACAGGTTCATCAGAACAAAGACGGAGGGATGCGCGCAACATGAGGGATGTTATCCCCATATCCTCCAATCACGGAGAAAAGGCCCAGCCTCGTCGCCCATCGCCATCGCCCCGCTCCCCCGACATCACGAAGACCCCAAGGCTCACCGTCGTATGGATATGCCCCCGCCAAGGCAGGGCGACATCGTCATCCCGACAACACAGAGCAGACCCGTCATGACGGAGAGCGCAACCAGGGACACAAGAGTAGGTCACGCCATGACCCTCCGCGTCTGACAAGCAACCGCGACAAGCGTGAGGCGTCGCAGGAGGGTAACAACAAGAAGGCTAACCCACCGCCACCTCCGCCTTCGTCACCACCTAGCAGTCACCATGGCGGACGGGGCCCGCGTCGTTCTCGCAGCCCATCCCCTGTTGACAAGAAGAAAAAAGACCCGGAGCCATACGACGCACGTTCACGGATAGACAATATCATGAGGCCCGGGAAGGACCATACCTGGGACCACGTTGCTTTGGACCTGCGATACAGTCCGCAACTTACCCCAAAGGTTTCCGGATTGACAAGACCATCAAGCCCTATGACGGCATCGCCAAGCCATCCACATGGTTGCAGGATTACGACAACGTGGTGGAGATTGCCGGAGGTAACCCCAACGTTGCCGTCAAATACCTCCCATTGATGTTGGCGGGCACGACCCGTCAATGGATTGATGACTTGCCGGAGAAATCCATCTGCAACTGGTTGGACATGCAAGAAGCGTTCACCAAGAACTTCGAGGGTATGTACAAACGTCCCTGCACTATTGGCGATCTATAGCGGTGTGTGCAAGAGAAAGATGAGACATCTCGCGCCTACCTCTCCCGCTGGATGGATATGAAAAATTCCTGCGCAGGAGTGCACGCTTAGACCGCCATGGCCGCCTTCATTGATGGGTTGGAAAGGGGCACGTTGCTCCGACATAAGCTGAAGAGCTTGCAGGACAATCACTAGCTTGACTTGAAGTAGATGATTCAGTTGGCTAGTGAGTTCGTAGCCGCCAACGACGACGCTCGCGGCTCTCTGCCGGCAACGGCCGTTCCAACTCAAGCTCGACGGAATAGCAGCACAAAGCAGAAAACCGCTCCAGAAGAAAAGCAAACTTCCGACATGGTCGCCATGACCTTTGCAGGACGAGGTGATGGCGAACAACATGGCCGAAGACGGGGAGCTGGTCGTGGGCAGAAGCGAGGAAGTGAAACTACCTCGGCAGTGCTCCGTGTTCCCCAAACCTACGAGGAGTACCGCGATATGTCGTGCCTCGTACACCTCGATGTCAATGGCAAAGCCACTCACACCAATCGACACTGCAAGTTTGTCAACGACCTCAAGGAGGACCCGGAGTCCGGCTACAAGCAAAGTCGGAAGAACATACCGCGAGGCAAGGGGAAAGGGAAGAAGAAGGAGGACGAGTCCAAGGATTCAAGTGACATGGATGAGGATGTTGACCCCAAGCACGCCGCAAGAGCGACGACAAAGGCAAGAACCCCTTCGTGAAGAAGGCACCAGTTTACCACACTTTCCTTGACACCCCCTCCGCCCGACAACAGAAGACCTCTATGAGGATCCTGATGGCTACTCTACCCCCAGTTCCCTAGTACCTGCGCTGGTCGGAGGTTCCAATCACTTGGTTAGGAAGGATCACCCAGACCTCATCCCTACGGAGAACCAATACGCCATGGTCATCAACCCCCTGATTGACGACAATGAGTTTACCAAGTGTATGGTGGAAGCAGCATCAACATCATGTACCTGGATACACTACAGAAGCTGAACTTGACGGAGGCAAACCTAAGGCGGACCAATACCATCTTCCATGGCGTAGTTCCTGGTCGGGAGGCTCGGTCCCTTGGGTGCATCACACTTCAGGTAGCCTTTGGCGGTGTTAATA
Organism: Avena atlantica; assembly: GCA_910589765.1. Classification (NCBI taxonomy): domain Eukaryota; kingdom Viridiplantae; phylum Streptophyta; class Magnoliopsida; order Poales; family Poaceae; genus Avena; species Avena atlantica. The sequence goes on from OU342735.1 coordinate 419,643,515, forward strand.
ATTACCGCCAAGAGCGCATGACCTTTGAGGTGGCCCCCTTCAAGAGCGTGTACCACATCATATTCGGCCGCAACATATTCCACACCTTCATGGCCAAGCCATGCTTTGTCTACAACAAACTCAAGATACCCGGACCAAATGGTGTCATCACCGTATCCGGAAGCTTTACCATAGCTAGGGACTGCGAGATTAATGAAGCAGCCTTCATGGAAGTTGTCCTCTACAGCGAAGAATTCAAGGAGATCCAGAGCAAGGTCGATGACTCAGAGATGCCCGCATCAAAGAAACAGATCTCCGACTCTGCTCCAGCATTCAAGGCCGCCATCGAGACCAAGCCGGTGGAACTTTTGGTAGGCGATGCCTCCAAGACCACCGCCATTGGGACGAACCTGGATCCCAAATAGGAAAGCGTGCTCGTCGAGTTCCTCCATGAGAATAGGGACATCTTTGCCTGGCAACCTGCCGACATGAAAGGTGTACCTAGGGAACTTGCCGAGCACAGCTTAAACATTGATCCAAAATGCAAACCAGTGAAGCAACCTCTACGATGCTTTGGAGATGAGAAGAGACGCACTATTGGAAAAGAGATAGCTAGGTTACTTTAGGCTAGTTTTATCCAAGAAGTCCTTCACACCCAATGGGTGGCCAATCCTGTACTTGTCCCCAAAAAGGGAACCAATGAATTAAGAATGTGTGTTGATTACACCAGCTTGAACAAAGCATGTCCCAAAGATCTGTTTGCTTTGCCTCGCATTGACCAAGTCATTGACTCAACGGCTGGCTCGGAACTTTTGTGTTTTCTCGATGTATACTCAGGATACCACCAAATCAAGATGAGGAAGTCGGACCAATTGGCCACTTCGTTCACTACTCCTTACGACACGTTTTGCTATGTTACGATGCCCTTTGGGCTGAAAAACGCAGGTGCCACATACCAGCGGACAATGCAACGTTGCCTACACGATCAAATTGGTCGGAACGTTCACGCCTACGTGGAAGATATAGAGGTGATGTCTAGAAAGTCAAATGACTTAATCTCCGACTTAAAAGAAACCTTTGATAATCTCCAGAAATACAACATGATGCTTAACCCTAAGAAGTGCGTCTTCGGGGTCCCAGCCGGCAAATTGTTGGGCTTCATCGTTTCCCTGCATGGAATCGAGGTCAACCCAAAGAAAATCAAGGCCATCTTAAACATAAACTGTCCGACATGCCTAAAGGACATTCAACGACTAACAGGTTGTGTTGCAGCAGTTAGTCGGTTCGTCAGCCGACTTGGAGAGAAGGCTCTGTCGCTATACAAGTTGCTGAAGAAGGCGGACAAATTTACGTGGACAAACGAGGCAGATGCAGCATTGAAGCAGCTCAAGGAGATTCTTTCCTCAGAGCCCATCCTTGCAGCACCCGAGCCTGGAGATCCCATGTTACTTTACATGGCGGCAACCAACCGGTAATCAGCATCGTCGTTGTGGTAGAACGGAAGGAACCAGGCTATGATCACGGAGTTCAACGACCACTTTACTATGTAAGCGAGGTCTTGACAGAGTCCAAGCAGCGTTACCTGCACTACCGGAAGATGGCTTATGGAGTATTCCTTGCTTCTCAGAAGTTGAGGCATTACTTTCAGGAGCACCCAATCACAGTGGTGAGCAAGACTCCACTGTCCGACATTATCAACAACAGCGACACTACGGGAAGGGTCGTGAGGTGGGGAATTGAACTTGCTGCCTTCGAGATCACCTACAAGAGACGCGACGCTATCAAGTCACAAGCCTTGGCGGATTTTATTGCAGATTGGACGGAGATGCCAGATGTTACTCCGTTGCCGGAACCAAAGTACTGGGTGACGCACTTTGACGGATCAAAGATGCTCAACGTCTCGGGGGCTGGTGTACTGCTATAGTCACCAACTGGCGACAACCTACACTATGTTCTGCAGATCCACTTCGAGGCTACGAACAACATGGCGGAGTATGAAGCACTCATTCACGAATTACGCGTAGCCAAGGATATTGGCATCAAGCGCATAGTTTGTTATGGAGATTCTGACTTGGTTGCCCAACAGGTGGCTGGCACCTGGAATGCGCGGAACCCTATGATGGCAGCATATCGAGACGAAGTGGACGAGATAGCCAAGTGCTTCTTGGGCTACGAGGTCAAGTATGTACCTAGGGAGCAAAACGAGGCGGCTGATCTACCGTCTAAACTTGGATCAGGGCGCAAGCGAATTCCACTAGGAGTTTTCCTAGAGCATCTACGGACACCATCCGTGAAGGGAGCAGACATAGACAACCCGGATATAGTTGACTCTTTCGTCCACATGGTGGCAAAGATCCCTATGGCTTGGACAAAACCATTCATGGAATATCTCGAAAACAGAACTTTTCCTGACGACTAGGTCAAAAGACGGCAAATAGTACGACAAGCAAAGGGTTATACCATAATCAATGGACAGCTCTACAAAAGGATCACTACTGGTGTATACCTTAAGTGTGTTTCCTAGCTAGAAGGTATTGAAATCCTGCGCGAAATACATCTCGGAGATTGCGGGCATCACGCCGCTCCTCGATCATTGGTCGCGAAAGCCTTCCGGCAAGGATTCTACTGGCTGACCGCGAAGGAGGACGCCGACAAGCTAGTTGAGACATGCATGGGATGCCAGTATTATGCCCGACAACCACATGTTCCTTCTGAAGAATTGCGAACAATACCAATAACTTGGCCATTTGCAGTCTGGGGTCTAGACATGGTGGGACCGTTACAGACGGCACCATGTGGGTTTACGCATCTGCTAGTAGCAGTTGATAAATTCACTAAATGGATAGAAGCTAAACCCATTAGAAAGCTTGATGGGGCAACTGCCCTCAGGTTTGTCCGGGATCTAGTGGTGAGATTTGGTCTCCCACATAGCATTATCACTGACAACGGTAGCAACTTGTCACTCGGAGAAGTGGAGGCTTATTGTTGGGAGAAGGGCATCCGACTTGACATTGCATCTGTGGCACATCCACAATCCAATGGTCAGGTTGAGCGAGCCAATGGATTAATTCTGCAGGGAACAAAGCCACGTCTTGAGGCACCGCTACATAGAGCAGCTGGAGCCTGGGCGGAAGAATTGCCATCTATGCTATGGAGTTTACGAAATACACCCAACAGATCCACCGGCTACACCCCTTATTTCATGTTATATGCAGCAGAAGCCATCCTACCTTCCGACATACTTCACGATGCACCAAGGGTTGCCGCCTACGACGAAGATGATGCTGAAGAATCCAGACGCCTAGATGTGGACCTTCTCAAGGAGGAGCGCGTTTTGGCATGCCAAAGATCCGCCATCTACCAGCAGAAGCTACGCAGCTACCATAGTCGTCGCATTCAGCATCGCTCGTTTAAAGAGAGGGATTTGGTGGTCCGACTTAAGCAGAAGAAGTCACACAAATTATACCCGCCACGGGAAGAACCGTTCATCATAAACAAGGCGCTACTCAATGGGTCTTACTACCTTGTTGAAAATCATGAACTGAAGGATAGACCCAACAAGGATCATAAGCGTAAGCGACGTGATCCGGATGATGACTACCCGGAGCTTGATCGACCATGGAACATAGCACAACTACGTCCTTTCTACACTTATATGATCAATGAAATAAATCTCTCTGGTTCACTCATATTGCTGAGTCTTTCACCTCCTTTAGTGTTCATTTTTGGATCATATAAAAATTTTATGCACATGCTTTGTGATTGCACTTGTGAAAATTCTGCCTACGGGCGTTAGCTTAAGTTTTTCTGGTCTACACATTCTTTGTTGTTTTTATGTGGATTCTGGAGTAGTGACTTTTGGCATTTATTGTCGGCGATTTTGTGCTTAGGTTATTGACGGTGCCATTGGGCATCATCACCTGAGCGCATGGTTCCGACAACGAGTCTTCCGACTCACGAAAAGTCAAGCATAAGAACCAAAGTAATGGATAAGCCAGCACTTACTTAAAAAATATATACATGCTGGAAATAATTCTTAAGTAGCAGGACATACACCATTGTTTTCCGCCTTAAGTTAACACATAGTTTTTTCGCATACACATTGCAGAGGAAACAAATATTACAAAGTGTAAGGTTCCCAACCTTTAATAAGGTAGAGTCCCCTGTGATTGCAATGCTAGTCCCTGGATCAATAGCTAGCATCCACAGTTAAGATGTAATATCAAGAAACAAAGGTCATAATACAACTTTATAACCAGGAATAAAATAATTTATTCCATCTTTCATAGCTCATTTGGCTATTACATTACATTGCAACAGAATATCTATAAGCATGGGGTCCTTCATCTTCAAAGTGCCACAGGCAGACATGTTGGTTGTAGGCTTTGTAATCCTAATCAACACACTTCACTAAATCAAACAAACCTACAACATAACAAGTTACAGCCACAAGGGTCAATACATTTGAATTGTATTGGCAAGTGATACTATGGTAGTATAGTGGAGTCTATCATCTATATGCATTTGGCTAAGTGGAGCTTAGGCTTGCATTGCTCAAAATAGATTTTTCCTTATCATGTGAAAACACTAAGTTATTGTTTGGCAAAATCACCCAAGGCATCTACCAATCAAAGATTGAAGATCCTTTAACCCTTGTTCAATCCACAAGTTTTTAACTTAGAAATTTGGATGATGAGATTCTTAATAGCTTCCATGTCTTGATGCTCAAATTGTCCTTTACCAGGGACATGGGTAAGTACTTAGATTTTACACTCTGCAGAGGTGGTGCACTTTCCCCACAAAACTTGGTTTCCCAAGACAAGATCTTTCAGAAGCCTTCCCTTAGACCAAAATGGACGCGTTCCAACCTATCAAACCCCTACCACCAACTGTCCATTTGGCTAAGTTCTTGCCACCTATGATCCAGGCAGAGCCCATAATGCCAAGTGGCTGCACTTGAAGCTTCTCAACATTTGACATCTCAAATCTCTTTGTTCCTGGGTGGCCATCCACAAGTGAGATACACAAGGTTCACCAGTCCCCTGGCCTTGTGTAACCACTCAACATAAACCATTCCTTCCATTCCACCCAGGTGATTCATTCACTTATTTGTTTTATTAAACAAAACACAAGTCCTCGGACTTAGAAATTTTCCATAGCATGAATATATATTCCACCCTTGTTTTCTATTAGCTAAGCTAAGCATGATAGTAGTAGGAATCTTAACCTAGGAAATTTTACTAAGGTTTCATCTACTAGGTTTTCCCATAGCATGGTTTATACTTAGCAAAAATTCCATGCAAGTTTTACTTAGAAAAATCACTAATGCATAGTGAAAGTAATGGGACAAAAGTATGAAGCATCACTTGCCTTTTTGGTAGAGTATAGGTTCACTACTTGTCCTTGCAACAATCACACTCTTCAAGTCACTACAATTCAATCAAACAAGGCACAATTTCAATCTACCATTCAAGCAAAACATCACATAAAATGATAAAGTCAAAGTAATGCATGCAAGCATGCCAAGCTTTGTTTTATTTGAAAAAGTGGTTCCTAATGGGTCATAAACATTTGAAAACACCTAATGGTCATTTTATAAAGTGGCAAAGTCATTTGCAAAAGGTTTCACTTTATAAACCATTTTTAAGACAAGGTATCATTTTATGTGGTGTGGAAATGTTTTTAATAAGGCATTAATCTATAGTGTTCACAAAATATGTTTTCAAACCTTAAAACCTTGTGTTTAGGGTCAGAGATTTTAAAACAAAACATTTCCCAAAGGTTTTCTTCCAAAACCATTTTTAATAAATAAACCTTATTTTTATTTGACTAGAAATGGTTTAAATCCAAGGTTCATTCTTTTGTTTCACCAAATACATTTTTGAAACCACAAAGTGATTCCTATGGTCAGTAGGTTCAAAACACACCATTTGCAAAAGATTTTATCCCCAAAAACATTTTAGAACAATTTTTATAACCTAAACAAGCATACATAAGTTTCTGCAAAAACAAACATTTTAACAGAAGCTTTTTACTAAACAAAAGGCATGGTTGGCTAGGGCTTGTTCCACTGAATCCATTGATATAAAGTTTGCAAAAATTGGACATGTAGATTTAAAGTTATGGAATTTACAAAATCACATATCTAATAGATCAAATTCTATTTTTAAAACAAACTCTGGGACACGCGTCTTCTTCTGATTGGACAAAAACGGTTCGGCTGGATCGCGTGCTGTGAGGCGTTGGATCAAAATGAAATCGTGCGGCACAGGTAGCTCCATACCGCTTCGGTTAGTCATTCTATCTCAACCTTACGATCTAGATCTGACGGTGCTAAGCTTACTAGCCAAAGATGGGCGGCGCTGCGGTGGCTACTGGCGGCGGAGCTATCGGACGACGACGGTGCCGACGCTACAGGAGGCGAGGGGGAAAGGGGAGATGTTCACCGTGTTCGCAACGTCGTGGGGAATCTCAAGGTGCTCTCGAGGAGGTAAGGGGCGCACGGAGTTCACGGCTATTGCTCACCGGAGTTCACACGGCGTCGGGCATGCTCTGGTCGTCGTAGTTGGCGAGGCTACAGGCCACGAGGAAACAAATGGGAAGCACGGTTAGATTCGTACGCGAGTCACGGTCATGCGTGCATCAACAAGAGGAAAGGGGGTTGTCAGATACTACCTGGAGGTCTCGCCGGAGTAGCAAACAGACGGTGGCGGCGCTTGGAGTCATCGCTGTCGAGGCTCAGGGGCGCGCGTGAGCGAGCTGCGGATGCAGAAAGATGCGCCAGGGCCTGGGGAACTTGCCTGTGTGCTCAGGGAGGCAAGGGGTGGCGCGGGGTCGCCGGAATCGGCAGGGAAAGCCGTCGGTGACAGTGAGGTTCGGAGAGGAATTAGGGCGGCCTGGGGGCGTGCTAAGGTGGGGCGACAGAGGGGAAGGAGAGAGGAGGGGGAGACGCTTTAACGTGCGTGGTCGCAGAGGGTAAAGGCAGCATCAATGCCGCGAATTAAAGCGAGCATTCATCGGCGGAAACAGCCGGCGAGGTAAGGGGAGAAGGAGTCGCTGCGGGTGAGGAAGAAAGCTAGGGTGTGGGGTCGTTTCGTCAGCGAAGTGAGAGAGGGGAGTTGGGGTCCACATGTCTGTCGCTAAGCGGGTAGGGTGTTTGGTCTGAAATGTTTTTCTGCGAGAGAGAGCTAGTTGGGCTGGACCAGGCTTGCTGGGCTGGCCAGATGGGTTGGGCTAGTTTCTATTTTTTTAATACTGAAAGCTTTTCTTTTCTTTTTTCTATTTGATTTTCTGTTTTGTTTTTCAAACAATTAATTCAAACATCAAAACAAATCAAACCACCACCAAACTTTGAACAATTTTTAGTTCTGTCTAACAACACAAATCCAAAGTCCAAAATAAAATAATATTTTATTCTTTTTTAGGATCCATTAATAATTAAATAAATAGACCTTAGTCATTAATTTAAATAGGATTTGATTTATTTAAAATCTCCATTTGAAATCTAAATATTACCAAAATCAATTCAGTAGGTTTTATTTGAGAAAATAAAATACTTGGAAAACTTGTTTAAAATAATTTAACAAGTTTTTGATGTTTAATTAAAATGGTAAAACCTTTATTTTAATAAAATTGGATGTTAATAAATCCTCATTATTTTGTTTAAATAACCCTTTACTCCTTTAATCAAAACAAAATATTTTATATGCAAAGTTTGGCCAAGGTTTAATTTGGCTCTATAAAAATAATCATTATTTATAATTCTACCCTTTTCATTTGAAAACCAAATCTTTTTATTAAAAGATCCAAAAATAGTAATTTCACATATTTAATATTTTCTTTATTAATTGTTTATCTTTTCAATCCCTTTAGGATTTGTTTGATCAGAAAATAGGTTTGAAGGTTTCCGATTGGAAAAAGTTTCTTCTCACCCCGAAAATCAACAAAGTTTCATTTTATTCATTTATTTTTCACATAACAAGATTTGGAAAATCTTGGGATGTGACAGGAAGCAGCATCACCAGCAGCAGGAGAGTCACCCTCGAAGTCAGCAGTGTTGAGGGACTCGGAGGATCTTTGGTCGCCACCATTAATGGTGTTCATTGGCACGAAGACGTTGACGTCGACCAACTCGGCAACTCTGGTGTCATAACCCGCGAGTGACGACAAGATAGATTCATGGTCTATCTTTTTGCCTTCGTCATCTACGTCGGGGATACCAGATGTTACCATGTCGATATCAGCATCCTCGTAGTGTGCCTTGACCATGGACAAGGCCATCCTTGCACCGGCCCGTGCACATGAAGCTTTCCAGCTTGTAATACGCTCGGGGGCTCGGCGCAGGATCTCCGAGAACTTCGTCACTGAGTCTGATGCCTTGATGTTGATCTAGAGGGGCTTGGCAATCTCTTTGTCCTGCGCGATGGCGATGTTGATGAAGTTGCCAGCAAGGACCATGCATTCTTTTGCCGGAGGAGGTGATCTCTGCTTGCCGGAGGAGCTCCTTAAGACCGCACGTCGGAGATGTCGGCGCCGCACCAGGAACCAGAGAAGTGCTACCCGGCGTAAGTGCCAGATAGACTACCTTCGGGAACTCTATGGCTTTCTGGGGGGTGAGGGCGCCGCCTTCGGCAGAAGTACCACCTTCCACCACCGCCTTACCGCTACGGATGGAATCCTTAGCCGGAGCTTCAGCCATTTGGTATGCGGCACTCTCCTGCGTCACCTGTTCGCCGACAACAGCAAGCTCAGTAGAGGCACCTGAGTCCACTTCCATGGCGGAAGGGCCAGCTGCTTCCTTGGATTGAGAGCTTGTCGGAGCGGATGAAGGCTTGAAAATGGGAGTGACAGGGGCGATGGTGGGAGATGTGTCGCGATGCAGCATATGCTTGATGGTTCTAGAAGCCCCCGAAGTTTTGGAGGTTTTCTTCAAGATGGTCGTGGCTTCTTCCTGAAACGTGCAAAATGCATAAGTACGGGAATAAGACAGACAAATGGACAATGTCAGAGAGAAAGAAGCTTACACAAGTGGGGGTGCTTTAGCAAAAGGGATCCCTGTAACCTATCTTTTCTCCACCTCTAGGGCGGCGGTAGTCTTCTTGGAGGCTCCACCCTCCGTCTTCTTCTTCTTACCTCTGTCGGCAGCGTCAGAGGTGGAGCTCTTCCGCTTTCGCGACAACAGAGCATCGTCGTCGGACACGACCATGACTTCCTTCATCTTTGGATCATAGATTTGGACAGACATGCTATCCTCCTCTAGATCGCTAAGTTGTTAAGTGAGAGGTCATCGTGTTAGATGAGATGGAAATGGCTAGACGGAAGAACTGGAGTATATGTCATACACGGAAAATAAGCAGTTACCTTTGGGCACTTGCTCTCTACGAACATGTCGTAGGTGATGGTGAAGTCACGTCTCTTGTCCTTCACCTTGACGATGTCCTTGAGGCGAAGCTTGATGGTTCTTGCAGGACTCATAGAAGTAAGTACGCTGCCAGTTCTTGCAGTAGAAGTAAGTATGCTGCCAGTTCTTGCAGGACTTGTGGCCGACGATGTCGGGGAACCGCCGGTCAGGCCGGATCTTGAAGCTAATGGTGCCACAATTTCTAAGTTCATCTTTGTTGGCCCCGGCTTCGCACTTGACGGTGAAGAAATAGACAAAGAGATCTAGCCTAGGCCTAATCCCTAAGTAACCCTCGCAAAGCATCGCGTAATTGCTAAGCGCTAGGATACTATTGGGAGAGAGGTTTTGGGGCTATACTCGGTAGTGATTGAGGACAGCGAGGAAGAAGTTAGAGATGGGCAGGGAGACGCCGCGTACCAACTATGCTTTGAGGTACACCTTTTCTCCGGCTTGGGGAGAAGGTGTGACCTCGCCGGCCGGCGCCGCCCGCCAGGCGAGCCCCTCCGTCGCGGGGAGGTAACCTTCGACGATCAACTCCTTGATGTTGTGGTCCGTGATGTTCGAACCGCGCCAGTCGCCTTTGTGGGAGTCGCTTTCCTCCTCCAGTAGTTAGAGCGCCGCTGGATTATGGTCGCCGCCGGTGGTTTCGACCACCGCGGACATGGGGATGACCAGGCCCTCTGGGGGCACGACGACGGAGCTCGCCGGCTTCGCCGCGGTTTCGCCCGACGCCGCCATCGATGGGGAGGAGCTGCTACTGGCCATTGGGTGCATTTGGAGGTGACTGCCGAGATTGGGAGTTAGGGTTTTTTCGCACGTCGCATGGAGAGCTCGAGGAGGCGCTCGATGGAGGAAGAAGACGATGCAGGGGAGAATGAGGTGAAAAAGTAAATTTTCCACCGCAGTTACTATTTATGGTCTCCGGCATCAAGATTCGTGCAGCTTGATCGAATCGTTGTCGCGTAGACGACGTGTGCGGGGGCGTGTGCGGAAATTTCGCCACGTACCAACCGTCGCCGCCAAAGGTTCGTATCGCTCGTGCGGGAAAAATGGACATGATTGCGTTCTCTGGATGTGTGAGTTACGAGGCGTCGTTGACCTATGTCTGCGTCACCCTAGCTGTCATAGGCAGATGAACCATCACATCGGAATATTCCGGCATGGACGGATCCAGTCCGGCTACGGAAGAGTACGATGGAAGATTCAGCATTTCTCCGACTTGCAACTGAAGACAGAGAAAACCTTGCAGGGTTCTTTGGGAGGACTACAAGATACCGCTTGATGATTTGCTGACGTCCATTTAGACGGAGCATTCAATATGAAGAGGCAAGACGGCGCAAGATCTCGGAGTTCTCCGGGGGCTACTATTGGGGATATTCTATATGGGTATCCTCATAGCATGTATCCTATCCGGATAACCCGGGTGGCCCATAGTCGGTAGCATGGCCCATGGCCTGCTGGGCGGCCCAGTTAGATGGATCCAGAAGGGAGGCCCATACCGTATAAAGGAAGGCTACGGTGGAGTCAACAGCGTACCCGGAGCCTTGGAGTGCAAGACACGCTAGACTAGTAATAGACAGTGTAGGACTCTGTAACCTGTCCGGCTAGGACTTTTCCCTGTAACCCTAGGATCTGGCGACTATATAAGACGGGCCTATGGGAGCCTTTAGGGCATCATTTTACACACACCTCGCACAGAGAACCTATCTCTGTAACTCGGCGTATTGCCCTTATAGTGATTTATAGCAGGAGTAGGATTCCGCCACCGTTGTGGGATCTGAACCTGGGTAAGCTGTGTTACCTCGTACCCGTCAATCGTCCGCCTTCCCCCACGTCTCTAAACATGCACTGTGAGGACCCCTCCATGGCGTACTCATCGGCAATACCACGAGAGAAGGTCGGTTCCGGGAGGCAGCACTCCAGGAATCCTAACTGCCCGATGGTTCCACATATGTGGGATTACAGGAGAGGGGATACTATGTTTAATTAATTCTAACACTCCCCCTAATCACCGTTTCATTGTAAGATCCATCATCTTGATTCAAGTCTCCTCCAAAAACCCTGTGGGGAAAATGTGAGGAGTATGGTAGGATATGCTGTTAAAACTCCTTCAAAAACCCTATGGGAAAATAAGAAGAAAATGGCACATCATATAATGATTATCGCCTCTATTAAATCAATATGAAATAAATCCATAGAATCTAGAGGTAAATAAATATTTCGTTTATACCATCTTAAAAACCCTGATGGGGAACACGGATAGTATGACATATGATCTTATGTTGATATTACCTCATTAAAAACCTTAATGAGAACCTATAAAGTAAACTCATTTAAGGGAAAAAGAGTGTAATATGATGCTTTGAACAGGAATAGTTCAGGAAGATACTCCCCCTGATTCTTGCAAATCTCGAAGCCGTCGCATACCGATTCCATGAATATATTTCTAGAATGTTGAAGTTAGTAGAGACTTCATAAACAAGTCAGCGAGATTATCACATGATTTGACTTGCAAGATGTTTATTTCCCCACTCTTTTGGAGTTTATGAGGATAAAACAACTTTGGGGAAATATGCTTAGTGATATTGCTCTTGATATATCATGTTTGCATCTGTGCAACACAAGCCGCATTATCCTCATAGATAATGGTAGGTGATTCGATAGAACCAATTCCACATGACTATTGTATGTGGTTTATCATTCTGCGAAGCCACACACATTCGCGTTATGCCTCATATAATGCAATTATTTCAGAATGATTGGTAGAAGTGGAAACCAGAGTCTGTTTCGAAGACTTCCATGATATAGCCGTTCCAGCATGTAGGAACGCAAAGCTGGTATGCGATCTACATTATGGCGATCAGATAAGTATCCAGCATCAGTGTATCCAATCATACTGGAGTCCATATTTCTCTAAAACTTAAAGTATAGGCCAAGATCCTTTGTGCCTCGGATATATCGAAATACATTCTTGACTTCCGACCAATGGCGTTTGGTGGGAGCTGCATTGTGTCTAGCAAGTAGATTAACTGCAAATGCTAGGTCAGGTCTCGTACAATTTGCAAGATACATGAGCGCTCCAATGGCACTGAGATATGGAACCTCGGGTCCCAACATCTCTTCTCCATCATCCCTTGGCCTGAACGGATCTTTCCCTACATCTAGAGAACGAACCACCATGGGAGTTTTAGATGGATAAGATTTGTCCATATTGAATTTCTCCAATATTTTCTGGATATAGGCAGCTTGGTGTACCATTATTCCTGAGGGAAGGTGCTCGATTTGGATACCCAAGAAAAATTCTTCATCTCAAATTCTGTCTTTAGATGATTGTGTGCTTCATCAATATCTTATGCGTTGCCAATGATGTTGAGATCATCGACATACACTGAAATAATGCAAAATCTTTAAGAGCACTTCTTGACGAAGACACATGGACAGTCATCATTGTTGGAGTAACCCTTCTGAAGAAGGAACTCACTAAGTCGGTTGTACCACATCCGTCCTGACTGTTTCAAGCCGTATAAAGACTTGTTTAGTTTTACACAGTACATGTTGCGTTTAGCGCTTGCATTCGGGATAGAGACTCCATCAGGAACCTTCATGTATATGTCCAAATCTAGTGACACGTAAAGATATGCGGTCACGACATCCATCAACTGCATAGATAGACGATTTTGCACTGCCAAAGATATAAGATATCGGAAAGTGATACCACTCATTACTGGAGAATATGTCTCACTGAAATCAATGTCGGGTCTCTGCGTGAAACCCTATGCTACGAGCCTCACTTTGTATATCACCACCTCATTGTTCTCATTCTGTTTCCGGAGGAAAACCCATTTGAATCCCATAGGGAAAACATTGGGAGGTGTTGGTATTGCTTCTGTGAATACCTTCCTTTTATTGAGCGAAGCTAGTTCTGCATGTATTGCTTCCTTCCATTTAGGCCAGTCGGAGCGTTTCTCACACTCAACGATAGTCCTTGGATCATGATCATTGAGAAGGGTATCGGAAATTGTAGCAGAAAAATAAGTGTCGGCAATCGTAGAATTACGGTTGAATGATTCTCTAGAATCGATATAGTTGGTGGATATCTCATGCACCCTTGGTGACTCTTCATGATTTCCCAATACGCGTGAGTCTAGGTGTTCCGATGTCCCAGCCAGTGTGTGCAAGCTGGAGCTGGGTTGTGGAGGTTGTCCTTCCACTGGGTGTATACTACCCATAAGGTGTTCGTCAACGTTGAGCTGACTTGCATTTACTGATTTGGAGGATTTTCTACTCTCTCTCTCTCCTTTGTTGCTTGCGAGAAGCAGGTTCCGGATCAGAGGCCGTACTACTCCCCTTATTTTTAGGATCAGGGAGTTGAGTAGTTTTTGTTGGTACCTCCACTCTTTCGGGCGCATTTCTGGCCAATTTCCAGGATTTAGTAACACCTTTTAGATCAGTAAATGAATCTGGCAGATTATTTGCAAGATGTTGCAAATTGATGATTTTCCGAACTTGGAGTTCGGTCTCTTGGGTACGTGGATCAGAGGTTGAAATGGAGATAGTGTTCCAATAAATTTCCGGGCATTCTTTCTGGTACATGAAATCTCCCCTAATGCCGGAAAATGTTCCTCATCAAATATGCAATCAGCGTGACGGGCTGTGAATAGATCCCAAGTCAGGGGTTCCAGGTACTGAATAATCGACGGAGATTTGTACCCCACATAGATCCCTAGTTTTATGTGTGGGCCCATGGATGTCCGCAGTGGTGGTGAGATCGGGATGTATGCAGCACATCCGAACTTACACAGATGGGAAATGCTGAGAGGATTTCCACGTACCAATTGCAGAGGGGAAGTACTGTGATATGCAGTAGGTCACAATTGGATTAGGTCAGCAGCGTGTAAAACCGCGTGACCCCAACACGAAGTTGGCAAGCTGCAATTCATTAACAAAGGGCTTGCAATGAGTTTGATCCTATTTATTAGGGACTTAGCCAAACCATTTTGAGTGTGGACATATGCAACAGAGTGCTGAATTTCAATCACAAAGGCCATGCAATAGTCATTGAAGGCGCGTGAAGAGAATTCTGCAGCATTGCCCATACGAATTGATTTAATTCGACTTTCTAGATAATGAGCCTTTAACTTAATTACTTCCCTCATTATCTTGGCAAATGCATGGTTTCGTGTGGAAAGAAGACACACATATGACCATCGTGTAGATGCGTCAATCAAAACCATGAAATACCTAAATGGTCTAGATAATGGTTGGATAGGACCACAAATATCACCTTGAATTCGTTTAAGGTACTGAAGTGGTTCAACTTGTATTTTGAGGTGCGATGGACTCAAAATTAGCTTCCCTGTGGCACATGATGTACACACAAAGTCTGATGACTGAGGGAATTTAGACTCATGCAAATTATGACCAATGGAATTGCTAGTAATCTTCCTCATCATCCCAATGCCGGGATGGCCTAGGAGATCATGCCAAGTTTGAAATGAGTCAATATTCTGAAAGATTACCTTGTAAGAAACACGTTCTACGGGCTTGATGTACGTATAGTATAGTCCGAACGACAGGGAAGGAATTTTTTCAAGTACTTGCTTGCCATATTCGTTATCTTTTGTGAAGAGCAGATACTCTTCTTTGTTGTATTCATGGGTTTCAATGTGAAAATCATTCTTACGGATATCTCGATAACTGATTAAGGTACGTGAAGAATCGGGATACAACAAGGCATCCTCAATTATCACGTGTGTACCATTTGGGAGGGTAAATATGGCACGTCCAGTGCCAACAATTACCGTATCGCGTTCAGCGATAGTCAAAATATCTTCATTCATATTTTTCAGAGTCTGAAAATATTTCAACTCCCTCAGTATGGAGTTTGTGGTAGCACTATCCACAAGGCATAATTCCTCTTCCATCGGATTGTCCCCGTAGAGAGCTATATAAAAAATGAAGCATTTTCAATAAGAAAACCTTATTTAGATACATGGAATACAATTTTTATTTTACATCAAAGTGCTGATAAAATATACATGAAAACAACAATACTTATGTTCTTATTACAACATCACGAATGGACATAAAATAGAGTGATAACTAAGGAGATAGTGGGACTAGTCGAAGTCTCCTAACACGACGTTTGAGGTGTACTCAATCATCATGTTCTCCGTGCTCATAGGGTCCTCGGGCTGCTGAAGAGTCATGGTGTTGCTAGGTCTAGGAGGAACATCTTGCGAACAACCAACTCCATTGGTGCCATCTGGATGAAGGTTAAAGTTGGCTTCAGACCTTTTTCCTTGAGGTGCCTTGCGTCCTTGGGATTGCTGGTAGAGAGTTGCCAGATGCTTCGGGGTCTTGCACTTGTTAGTAGGATGCGTGTAGCATCCACACTTATCACAAAGCCTAGTATTGTCATACTTTGGCTTTGCGGTGCCTTTCCCACGGTCCGAGTTTCGAGGCTTCCTGTTCTGGTTGCGCTTACGCTTACCCTTGAAGTTCGGTTGGTTACCGTTAAAGGCACCATCAAACTTTTTTCCGTTGCAACATTGATATGAACTTCCGACAAAGATTGGGAACCAACCGGGCGCTGAGAGTCATTCTTAGCAGGAAGCTCATCATGCTTTTCAGCCTGAAGTAGGATATGAATGAGGTTTGAATAGACCTAGTAGTCGCGAGTGCGGTATTGCTATTGGAGAAGCCTTTCAGATGGGAGCATCATGGATAGAGTTTTTTCTATCTTTTCCGCATCTGTAGGTTTCTTCTCACAAAAGCGCAGATTGGAACTTATCTTATGAACCTCATGATTGTAATCCCCGACGGACTTAAAGTCCTGGAATCGAAGATGAGTCCAATCATAAAGTGCTTCGGGCAGGACAACTGTCTTCTGCTTTTCATACCTCGTCTTGAGGGCCTAAAGCAAAGTAAATGAGGATTCCTCCTCCAAATACTCGGACTTAAGATCCGGGTGAATATGGTGCCTTATAATGTACAAGGCAGCATATTTCTGCTCTTCTCTCAGCGGTGCGGCTCCAGCCGGAAGGGGGTCTTCCGGGTTCTGGATGGCACGCACTATCCCATGGGACGCAAGAGCGATCTTGATGTCCATATCCCATGTAGGGTAATTGTGTCCATTAAGCTCGAGTGAATCGAACTCTCTTCCAGCCATCGGTTACCTACATGGTAAACCAGAGAATATTAATCTATGTTCGGTAGTTAAAATCCATCATGGTCATGTTGTAATGAACTATGCAAAATTAAATGATGACTTCAAGAAGTGGGCTCGAAATCATTAGTGTGAACTTCAAATTGTTAAGTATGACACATTGGAGATAATCTCCGAAGAATATTCAGAGTCCGTCTCGCAACACTAGAGAGTATAATCTGATGAAATCAGTAGATACTCATACTTCTAATGACTTATGTCATGATTTAATAAAATGTTTGGGAGAGCACATTGTTAAGCAATCATAGTGTCAAATATGACAAAATGTAGGCTTTACTAAGTAGTGGTGATAATCTGTAGTGCAGTAGATCTGACCACTACCTTGTGTTCTCAAAACATCAATTTAAAGAAATCACTTTGAATTTTTGCATACCAATTCGTGCTCGTATCGAGTCAAAATGACTCAATTAAGACGATGAATTGATCTATTGCAAGAAATTGAAAATCTCAATTGCAAGCGATGAATGTAATAAATCTCAACATGTGCACACATGAAAATATATTATATCAAATATTTTCTAGAATACGCATAGTACTCGATAGATAAATAGTATTTAAAAAACTGTACTGAGATTTAACGGTCTAAGACAAAAAGTTAATTTACTGCTAGAACTGTTGTTAATAGGCTAATTAACTAACATGCTGAAATTAATCAATCTAATTAGCAGGAGTCCAAGACTTGGGTGCAATGGGCCATAGTTGGCAGCCCAGTATTTCCTCGTGTCGCTGTGTGTTGTAGCCTGCACGTACGGGAAGATAAGGAAATGAATCGATCACAAATCCTCCACCAAACGAGCGCAGACCACGACGCACTTCTTCCTCCAGGCCACAACAGCGGATCTTACCGGCGGCGAGCGGCGCTCCGACCGCCCTTTTCCTCGTCGGAGGATCCTCCAGGGAGCCTGGTCCCCGGGGTGATGCCGTTTGCGAGCCCGAGCCAGGCCGGGTTCCAGGTGCCGGTGCGGCGGTTGCGGCTGCTCGATGGCGTGCTCGTCGATGGGCTGCCCAGCGGGAGGCTAAGGGCCAGGGGCGGCGGTGAGCGCCGGAGCGCGGTGACGCTGTTAGCTAGCCCCATCGCGGCCAGGCTCCAAGTGTCGGCGGAGCGACGTCCGTGGCCGTTTGACGGCGGCCTGGGTAGCAGCAGGCCCAGGGCCACGAGGCGGCGGCGAGCGCCGGAGCGCGGTGAAGAAGGGGGTGCGGCGGGCATCGAGGCGGCAGGCGCGACACGACGGCTTCGACATGGATTACCGCGGCGCTGACGCGCGGCGCGACGGCTACGACATCTACGACCGCGGCGTTGGCGCATGGCGCGACGGCTGGCGGCGAGAGTCGTCGTCGCGCAATTGGTGGTGAAGGTACGGCAGCAAAAAGCGAGGCATTTTCTCACCTTCTTGTCCTTGTTCCGACGATCAGTTCTCTGGTTGCTCTCTCTCACCGTAGAGCAAGTTGCTGATAACTTGTTAGAAAGTATCGAGAGAGAAAGTTGCTGATAATGTGTTAGAAAGTAACGAGAGGCAAACGAGAGACATAATGAATGAAAAGAATCAAATATCTTTATTGATAAATGAATCAATATATATACATGGGAAGATCGGTTCTGGAATGTCGGTTTTGGGAGGCAGTGCTCCAGTATATATACAGGGGAAGATCGGTTCTGGAAATGTCGGTTTCGGGAGGCAGCGCTCCAGGAATCCTAACTGCCCGGCGGTCCACATATATGGGATTACAAGAAAGGGGATTAACCCTTAATTAACTAGTTTAATTATATTCGAAAAAAACTACGTTTAATTAATTCTAACACTTTACACACTGTTCACTAACCGTTTGTGCTACAGAGGGTTTCACACACCCCTCGATCGACGGTTCATTTTACTGTGTGTAACGAGCCATTTTCGCGAAAGCCTGATCTATACTAGTGTATACTGTTGGGAAACTGGGCCGGTAGAGGCCCATTCGGTGTGGCCTCTACCAGGTTAGGGTTAGCCCATGTGGGTATCTTATCCCCTTAGTCTATAAATAGAGGAGCAATTATTGTACGGGAGTTTACAGAGAAAGATCAATAAAGTTTCCCCTGTTCTCTGTGTCATTTTCTTGTGTAATCTTGTGTGCCTTCGACTCTAGTCCTCTTCCTTGGATGTGGAGCAGCCTCGGGACCGGCACGTTATCAGCACGTGTCTCTCCGTCGAGCCTCAGTCAAGCCACCATCGAGCCTGCATCACGCAGGCTTTCGTTGAAGGTAACCCGAATCTGACCGCAAAAATGGATTCGTCTCTCGATTTCCTTTCAAGATTTGCGTTCAGATCTTAGATCAGATCCAATCTAGGGTACGGATTTTCCTTTCCGGGAGTCGAGCTGACCTGCTGTCGCCGACCAATGTCGATTTAATCACTCCCGGATCAGAAACTTGTTGACTGTACCAGTGCACCTGTTGTGCCGATCTAATTTTTATTTAGTAGATCGGACTGATTTTGGCCGTTTTATTTAGTAGATCGGATCGATCTATAGTTTTCATATACCTTTTTTTTGTACCTCGCATCCAAAACGCCATGACTGCTGCAGCCCCGCTGGCCACGAGCGAGTTGGGCAAGCGTATGGGCACCGCCGCTGCAGCTCTACTGGGTGCTAGCTGCACCGCGCCGCGCTGGTCGCCGCCGCCCGCTGACCGCGCCGCGCCCGCCCTCCTGGTCGCGCGTCGCCGCGCACTCGCGTCGAGCTGCCGCTGGCCGCCGCCCCGCCGTTCGCTAGCCGCGCGCCGCCGAGCCGCCCGCGCCAGGCCCCGCTAGTCACGCGCGCCGCAGGCGCGCCACCTCTGGTCGCCGTGCGTTGCTGCTGCAACACCGCGTGCTGCTACGCCGCCGCGAGTAGCTGGCCGCGCGCCGGGCCGCCGCCGCCCCGCTGGCAGCCGTCTGCTGTGGCCGAGCCGCCGCGCGCCCGGTGCAGACCGCCCGCCCGCGCGCCGGCACGCGACGCAGGCCCCGCTGGCCTACGATGCCGCCGCATGCTGGCCGTCCGCGTGCTGGCCAAGCCATGTTGCTGCCGTCGCTGCGTCGCGTGCCGTCGCCGCTGCGTGCAGCCGCCGCTGCGCCAAGCTGCCTCGCGTGCCCGCTACAGACCGTCCGCCCGCGCACCCTCGTGCCTCGCCAGGCCCCGCTGGCCTCGTCGCATGCTGGCCGCCGCCTCGTGCTGGCCAAGCCGCGCTGCCGTCGTCGCTGCGTCGTGTGCCGGCGTGCTGCGTGCCGCGCCGCCCTTGCGCCTCCGCCCGCGCACCGTGGGTTGTTGCGCCCTGCGCGCCGCCGCCACTGCACGCCGCCGCCGGGCCACCCCCCCTCGACCTGCCTCCTGCCCGCCGTCGCCGCCGCGGCCTACTGTCGCCGCCCACCGCTCAGTCGGGAGCACATGCTCCATCCCCCCCCCCGCTAGCGGGCTGGGACAGTCTGGGTGGGCCGGCCCAGTTGGGCCCTTTTCGGCCCAGGCGGTAATCAAACAAAAAAAAGAGGGGGTGTGGACGCCCTATCCACACACAGTTACTGGGCTGTTGGCCCGTTTTTTCCCTGTTTTCAGCCCATTCTTTTTACACAAGTTTTTGTACTATGTTTTACTACAGTTATTAATTATCGCATGATTTTAATACTTTGTACCTCATAGTTAGCTTGTATCATTTTTACATTAAATTTTGGAACGCCGTCATATTTGAATTATTGTATCGATTATCGCATTTATGCAACCGATTACCTGCTGTAATCTTACACACTTTGCATAAATTGCAGATGACCGGAATCGTCAGCTGCGAGTTTCCGGAGTTGACCCAGGTTGGGCTTAACTACCTGACTTGGGCCTCGGACGTTGAGATCGTCCTCGAGGGCCGATGCATCAAGGATGCGCTGATTTTGGGGACCCCGACGACCCCCAGCACCACCATCCCGGCGGACAACGCCAAAGCCCTGCACTTCCTCCGCCATCACATGTGTGAGACTCTCAAGAACGAGTACATGGCAGAACGGAGTGCTTATGCCCTTTGGACCGCCCTCAACAAGCGGTTCTCTAGGCTGAAGTACACCATTCAGCCACAGGCGGAGGCAGATTGGATTCGTCTGAGGTTTGCGGACTTCAAGACAGTGGGAGAGTACAACTCCAGGTTGCACCGGATTTCAGTTGTGTGGGACCAGTACCACCGACCAGCAGAAGATAGACAAAACTCTCTCCACATTCCATCCGGACAACATCCAGTCCTCGCAAAACTTTCGCCAGGAAGGATTCACGGAATATGCAGCGCTTATTGTAACACCCTCAGAATCGGCCCTATGCAAGTTTCAGCGCTTCCCGCCAAACCCGCATAGAAACGATTCAAAGGTGCCCACCAGGCACTTGCGTGCGGGTGTAAAACAAAGTAATATCATTACACAATAGTCCTCGATGGAACCCACAAAACAGATATATACAACGGCGACTCAATGAGTCAAGAGTACAGATGTACAATACAAAGATCCAAATCACCTTGAAAACCATACAGCGTCCGAGTACGGACAAGATGCAAATTGAGCTAAGAGCCCTGAAGAATAACCAATGGCGTCCATAACCCTGCCCAGGCCAAGCCGGAAGGGTAACCCTGCTAACGACGTCGATCTCAAAACCTGCTTAAACAAAAGGGGTGCCGACAAAAGGGCAAAGGAAAAAGAGGAGCGTCAGTACTGAGGCCAGTACACGGCGAGGCTAGAATTCGGCGGTCCTCGCCTACATAGGTATGGTGGGCTGAGCGGCAGCGCAGCATGCACTAAACAACCTATAGAGACTCGAGATAACTGCCGGCTATCAGAGAGGGATAAGAAAGACCTATTCGGGACCAACCTGATTCTACCACCAAACATACCCATCCTGGTGTTTCCCCCTCGAGACCAAACGAGGAAGTCAACCGAGGAACTCACACCGTTGGCAGTTTTATTTATTAAGTTATCGTTGCAGCAATTACTAGTCAGGTATAGATAGTCATCCTGATAGAATAAGCAGTGGGCACTTTTAGTTAACCATTCCGTTGTAGTTGCGACACTTACTAGTCAGATTCAATTAGCATGAGATATCCCAAACCCAGCAGTTGTTGGTACTTTTATTTAGCCATTCCGTTGCAGTGAAGCTGATTACTAGTCATATCGGATACAAGTCAATTTATAACAGTAAACTTTAGTTATAGTTGTCTATGATCGAGAACTGTGCTCCAAGTCGTCCATAACCGCGGACACGGCTTCTCGAAAAGATTTAACCCTGTAGGGGTGCACCAAAGTTCCCACACGCACCTACACCCTTGTTGTCAGATCAGGTAGGTACAAGATCACAAAACATACACCCAACGGTATGTCGACGGGGTTTCGGACACGACGTTTCCCAGACCCAAAGCAAGCACGGGGGGCCACCCCACTAAGCTACCCGCAACGAAGTCGGCCGGTCTCCGAGACGGACTCAGGGTTTGCGTCAATGGCTGTAAACGATTGGGAACCCGAAAGTGTGACTGGGCTTGTCGATACCGCGAAAACACTCCGCTTACCTAAATAGTACAGGTGCATTCCTCGCACAATTTTAAATTAAGCAGTAAAGCATGGCATAAGTACAGGATAGTAATAAAGCCCCAAACTACTTGTGGCCCCCAGTACAGTACTTGGAATCAGGTACTAAATCGATGGGGGTGCCCATACATCCCACATGTGGTTAGCGCGCTCGATCTCAGAACAGGTGTCAAGAACTCGGGGTCCTACGGGACACAAGTGGACGGTTAACAACCAAATAACATCTATTGCCCACCTGTGCCTCTGCATTTACCTACTGCAATTTTAGTTATTAAACGATAATTAAAGCCATGATCATCTCCAACATTAAACATGCGGCAATACTCCAACAACTGTGGTACTGGACGACACGCAACAGCACTTGAGCAAGCGACTACGACGCGCAAGTCCAACTATCTACCAAACAACAGGTAATAGGATGTGTCCAAGGCAATATAAGGCTGCAAGGGATATCACGGGTACAGAAACTAGAGCATCGCAACACAGATAGCAATAGATCAACAGGAGGAAAATAAAGACTATAAATGCAAAATAGGTAGAAGGGGATGGGATGCTCGCCTGAAAACATTGCCGAAGGTTCATCCGAAGAACGGGCGTCACTCGCATCAACTCATCGGCCTAATCCGCGAAGAAGCAAAGCACTAGAAGAAACACCGGATGCAATATTTAATACTATGGCAAAAGATCCGGCATGATTATGATATGCTGCAGATGCGGTGCAATTAGGCAATATTAAGCGGAACCGAGGTACCAACAATTAATTAATAGGTTCGAGTTATTTATCTACCCGCAAATTTAAGTGTTGGGTTGACAGGGCGAAACATGGCATCGGTTCGCTACACCAATTTAAATGGAGTCCGGAATAAGACAAAGATATCCCGCATATCGACTCCATATTCAATTATGAGATGAATTAGCATAATGCCCCAACCCACAGACAAGTATGCATGCATGAACAATTTAATATGCATCAGTTGATAATTTCATATTATAAAATAATGGGGTCTCGGATAGGGAATCACATTAGGGTTCGGCGAGCTTGGGGTTCGATGGATCGGTCTCAGGGTTCGACGGGAGAATGGCTCGACGAGATCGGTCTCGGACAACAGATGTCGATCTTGTCGCATCCGAGAAGAAGGCCTTGGTTGGCGTCGGGGCACATCAGATCCGCCCTGGTCGGTGCCGATCTTGTCGTCTCGAAGATCTTGTCGGGTCCGTGTATCGGGTCGGTCTTGGCGTTCGGGATGCAGAACTTGGCATTTCGCAGCGAAGTGCTTGTCGTATCGGTGGTGATCTTGGCGGTCATCGGGTCCGGGAGCGGTTCTCGGCGAACTGGTCGGTTCCATGTCGGCGTACTTGGCGTTGCGTGAAGAGGATCTCCGAGTTCAGGGTCTCGGACACCGGATCCGTGAAGAAGAGCTTGATATCCGTGAGGGAGATCTTGTGTGGCTTCTCGGTACTTCTTCAAGCATCGAGGATCTTCGAGTGGCACCTTGTCCGTATCAAATGGTCTCATCGGCACATGGAAGATCTTGGCGGCATCGCGATGGGGTTTGCTACGGAAGATGCTTCAGAGGGACGGACTGGGAAATGGTCATCTTAGAACCAACAGGTTCTGGGGTGGAACTCGTACCCGATGTTGAAACAAACGGAAACATATGGCCTTGCACTGGAGCACATCCATCACCGTCGGTATACAAGAAAGACACATATAGCCTCAATAGAGAGAAAACGGTGATACAGAGGCAGGGTCGGAGGATGTTGACGGCGGTGGAACAACAAGGTCAGGCCATAGGGCGGAGGCGTTGTAGGAGGGGCCGGACAGAGGCAGGATCGACGCGGGGATGACCGATGGTGACCGAGGGAGGCGGACCAGACCGCGCAAGCAGATAGGGCCGCAGCAAAGGTCGCGGGCAGGCTCGACGGAGAAGGGGCGGCGCTTGGTCGACGCGGAGGAAGGCGGCGGTAGGAGGAGGGAGGCGCCGAGGCGGGTGGTGGCTGCGAGGACGACGGGGAAGCGGGGAAGACGGGAGGCGGCCGGAGGAGCTTCAGGAGAGGAGGGCGGCGCCTGGCTCGATTGAAGGAGGCAGCGGCGGCGGAGAGGGGCGCTGCTGGCGAGCTTGGAGAGGAGGCGGCGGAGACGCGCGCACGTCGCTGGGGTTCCCGCGGCGAGGAGACCAGGCAGGCTGGGGCGGTGCCGGTGACGGCCAAGATGGGGACTGGGAGTGCTGGGGTCGGGGACGAGCATCAACGGGGAGAGAAGAGAGGACCCTGGCGACGGTGGTGGTTGGCCAGAGGGAGAAGAGAGCCAGGGGAGAGCGGGTCGGGGTGGGAGCGATAGAGAGGTGGGGCCACGAGCGGGGGAGGGCGCGTGAGTGGCGCTGTGTGGCCAGGGATGGTGGGAAAAATATCAGGGTGGGGCCAGGCTGTCGGGCGGGCGGACCAGGGGAGTGGGGCTGCAAGCGGGTGAAGTGGGGCCAGGGCTGAGGTGGCGTAGCGGGGTTGGCTGGAGCGAGGTAGAGATGTGAGGTGGAGGGAGGGGATTGGATGGGGTGAGGTGGAGGGGGCTGGGTAGACTAGGTTTGGGGTAGAAAAGGGTTTAGGGATAGACATGGTAGGGTTTTAATTTGGAGGTGGCCGGCTAGGCTGTCGGGCCTGGCCGACTGCCTCCCAAAAATAATATAAACTTTTATTTTAATTTAAAAATAGATTTTTGTAAATAGTTTTTAGACAAATAAAAGACCCGGAAAAGTCCGGAGTTTTGATTTGAAATTAAGACGGGGAATATTTAGAAAACAAAACTAGGCTTTTAGAAAATAGTTTTAGAAAAACAAATGCATGATGACATGACGATGCTCAAATGCAATGTGGCATGATGACATGAGCATGCGGTCATGATGATGCAATGCACAAAAAATAACGCGATTTTCTAGTAGTGGTTTTTGCGGGATGCCACAATTTGACACCACTAACAATGGATCTCGCCCTCGAGATCCGCCTCATGGTACCAGAAAGAAGGTCGGTGATCTGCATCTTCTCGCTTCGTGTAGATCTTCGCGACACCACTAACAAGAGGTCGTTATCCGTGATCGTCGAGGGAACACTCCGGGAACAAAAGGTCGAAGGTAGAGGTATCAACAAATAAAGCCACCTCTAACTCTGATAGCAAGAGAGAACCGATGCATGCTCATCCACTTCAATGTACACAAGCGAATAGAGTGAGTAGTCGGCATGGGGGCCAATCCATCACGCACCCAAACTATTATCCTGCACAATCAGTAGAGAAGAGTGCAACCATTCTCGGAATCAGACTGAAGATCTCGACAATCGAGGTTCAGGAACAAAGGAGTGATGCAGACTCTGCATCGGATCTGGCGTAGATGATGTCGTCGCGTCAGAAAGCACCGGAAGGCACAAGAAGGAACAAAGAGAAGTCCACCAGACGAAGGATTCCTCGGATAGCATGAAGACCAGATGTAGCAACACCGTTACCAAAGGAGGAAGCGAAACCCTGAAGGTATGATGGAACCCAACCACGAGAAATCCTGGACTCGGAGAGGGGAAGAGAGCGGATTCAAAACACGCAGATGTGAGAGGAGAGCAGCAGAGGGGTAAGGAGTAAAATCAGACCTAATCAGAACTATCCAACCGATTTTGCAAAAATAGTTTCGACACTCTACTTCGGCTGTTAGCTAGGTTATCCTACAGGCTGGACTTGTGGGGTATCGCAACTGCTGAGCTCTAATACCACTCTGTAACACCCTCAGAATCGGCCCTATGCAAGTTTCAGCGCTTCCCGCCAAACCCGCATAGAAACGATTCAAAGGTGCCCACCAGGCACTTGCGTGCGGGTGGAAAACGAAGTAATATCATTACACAATAGTCCTCGATGGAACCCACAAAACAGATATATACAACGGCGACTCAATGAGTCAAGAGTACAGATGTACAATACAAAGATCCAAATCACCTTGAAAACCATACAGCGTCCGAGTACGGACAAGATGCAAATTGAGCTAAGAGCCCTGAAGAATAACCAATGGCGTCCATAACCCTGCCCAGGCCAAGCCGGAAGGGTAACCCTGCTAACGACGGCGATCTCAAAACCTGCTTAAACAAAAGGGGTGCCGACAAAAGGGCAAAGGAAAAAGAGGAGCGTCAGTACTGAGGCCAGTACACGGCGAGGCTAGAATTCGGCGGTCCTCGCCTACATAGGTATGGTGGGCTGAGCGGCAGCGCAGCATGCACTAAACAACCTATAGAGACTCGAGATAACTGTCAGCTATCAGAGAGGGATAAGAAAGACCTATTCGGGACCAACCTGATTCTACCACCAAACATACCCATCCTGGTGTTTCCCCCTCGAGACCAAACGAGGAAGTCAACCGAGGAACTCACACCGTTGGCAGTTTTATTTATTTAGTTATCGTTGCAGCAATTACTAGTCAGGTATAGATAGTCATCCTGATAGAATAAGCAGTGGGCACTTTTAGTTAACCATTCCGTTGTAGTTGCGACACTTACTAGTCAGATTCAATTAGCATGAGATATCCCAAACCCAGCAGTTGTTGGTACTTTTATTTAGCCATTCCGTTGCAGTGAAGCTGATTACTAGTCATATCGGATACAAGTCAATTTATAACAGTAAACTTTAGTTATAGTTGTCTATGATCGAGAACTGTGCTCCAAGTCGTCCATAACCGCGGACACGGCTTCTCGAAAAGATTTAACCCTGTAGGGGTGCACCAAAGTTCCCACACGCACCTACACCCTTGTTGTCAGATCAGGTAGGTACAAGATCACAAAACATACACCCAACGGTATGTCGACGGGGTTTCGGACACGACGTTTCCCAGACCCAAAGCAAGCACGGGGGGCCACCCCACTAAGCTACCCGCAACGAAGTCGGCCGGTCTCCGAGACGGACTCAGGGTTTGCGTCAATGGCTGTAAACGATTGGGAACCCGAAAGTGTGACTGGGCTTGTCGATACCGCGAAAACACTCCGCTTACCTAAACAGTACAGGTGCATTCCTCGCACAATTTTAAATTAAGCAGTAAAGCATGGCATAAGTACAGGATAGTAATAAAGCCCCAAACTACTTGTGGCCCCCAGTACAGTACTTGGAATCAGGTACTAAATCGATGGGGGTGCCCATAGATCCCACATGTGGTTAGCGCGCTCGATCTCGGAACAGGTGTCAAGAACTCGGGGTCCTACGGGACACAAGTGGACGGTTAACAACCAAATAACATCTATTGCCCACCTGTGCCTCTGCATTTACCTACTGCAATTTTAGTTATTAAACGATAATTAAAGCCATGATCATCTCCAACATTAAACATGCGGCAATACTCCAACAATTGTGGTACTGGACGACACGCAACAACACTTGAGCAAGCGACTACGACGCGCAAGTCCAACTATCTACCAAACAACAGGTAATAGGATGTGTCCAAGGCAATATAAGGCTGCAAGGGATATCACGGGTACAGAAACTAGAGCATCGCAACACAGATAGCAATAGATCAACAGGAGGAAAATAAAGACTATAAATGCAAAATAGGTAGAAGGGGATGGGATGCTCGCCTGAAAACATTGCCGAAGGTTCATCCGAAGAACGGGCGTCACTCACATCAACTCATCGGCCTAATCCGCGAAGAAGCAAAGCACTAGAAGAAACACCGGATGCAATATTTAATACTATGGCAAAAGATCCGGCATGATTATGATATGCTGCAGATGCGGTGCAATTAGGCAATATTAGGCGGAACCGAGGTACCCGACAATTAATTAATAGGTTCGAGTTATTTATCTACCCCGCAAATTTAAGTGTTGGGTTGACATGGCGAAACATGGCATCGGTTCGCTACACCAATTTAAATGGAGTCCGGAATAAGACAAAGATATCCCGCATATCGACTCCATATTCAATTATGAGATGAATTGGCATAATGCCCCAACCCACAGACAAGTATGCATGCATGAACAATTTAATATGCATCAGTTGATAATTTCATATTATAAAATAATGGGGTCTCGGATAGGGAATCACATTAGGGTTCGGCGAGCTTGGGGTTCGATGGATCGGTCTCAGGGTTCGACGGGAGAATGGCTCGACGAGATCGGTCTCGGACAACGGAAGTCGATCTTGTCGCATCCGAGAAGAAGGACTTGGTTGGCATCGGGGCACATCGGATCCGCCCTGGTCGGTGCCGATCTTGTCGTCTCGAAGATCTTGTCGGGTCCGTGTATCGGGTCGGTCTTGGCGTTCGGGATGCAGAACTTGGCGTTCCGCGGCGAAGTGCTTGTCGTACCGGTGGCGATCTTGGCGGTCATCGGGTCCGGGAGCGGTTCTCGGCGAACTGGTCGGTTCCATGTCGGCGTACTTGGCGTTGCGTGAAGAGGATCTCCGAGTTCAGGGTCTCGGCCACCGGATCCGTGAAGAAGAGCTTGATATCCGTGAGGGAGATCTTGTGTGGCTTCTCGGTACTTCTTCAAGCATCGAGGATCTTCGAGTGGCACCATGTCCGTATCATATGGTCTCGTCGGCACATGGAAGATCTTGGCGGCATCGCGATGGGGTTTGCTACGGAAGATGCTTCAGAGGGACGGACTGGGAAACGCTCATCTTAGAACCAACATGTTCTAGGGTGGAACTCGTACCCGACGTTGAAACAAACGGAAATGTATGGCCTTGCACTGGAGCACATCCATCACCGTCGGTATACAAGAAAGACACATACAGCCTCAATAGAGAGAAAACAGTGACACAGAGGTAGGGTCGGAGGATGTTGACGGCGGTGGAACGACAAGGTCAGGCCATAGGGCGGAGGCGTTGTAGGAGGGACCGGACAGAGGCAGGATCGATGCGGGGATGACCGATGGTGACCGAGGGAGGCGGGCCAGACCGCGCAAGAAGATAGGGCCACAGCAAAGGTCGCGGGCAGGCTCAACGGAGAAGGGGCGGCGCTTGGTCGACGCGGAGGAAGGCGGCGGTAGGAGGAGGGAGGCGTCGAGGCGGGTGGTGGCTGCGAGGACGACGGGGAAGCGGGGAAGACTGGAGGCGGCCGGAGGAGCTTCAGGAGAGGAGGGCGGCGCCTGGCTCGATTGAAGGAGGCAGCGGCGGCGGAGAGGGGCGCTGCTGGCGAGCTTGGAGAGGAGGCGGCGGAGACGCGCGCACGTCGCTGGGGTTCCCGCGGCGAGGAGACCAGGCAGGCTGGGGCGGTGCCGGTGACGGCCAAGATGGGGACTGGGAGTGCTGGGGTCGGGGACGAGCATCAACGGGGAGAGAAGAGAGGACCCTGGCGATGGTGGTGGTTGGCCAGAGGGAGAAGAGAGCCAGGGGAGAGCGGGTCGGGGTGGGAGCGATAGAGAGGTGGGGCCACGAGCGGGGGAGGGCGCGTGAGTGGCGCTGTGTGGCCAGGGATGGTGGGAAAAATATCAGGGTGGGGCCAGGCTGTCGGGCGGGCGGACCAGGGGAGTGGGGCTGCAAGCGGGTGAAGTGGGGCCAGGGCTGAGGTGGCATAGCGGGGTTGGCTGGAGCAAGGTAGAGATGTGAGGTGGAGGGAGGGGATTGGATGGGGTGAGGTGGAGGGGGCTGGGTAGACTAGGTTTGGGGTAGAAAAGGGTTTAGGGATAAACAGGTTAGGGTTTTAATTTGGAGGTGGCCGGCTAGGCTGTCGGGCCTGGCCGACTGCCTCCCAAAAATAATATAAACTTTTATTTTAATTTAAAAATAGATTTTTGTAAATATTTTTTAGACAAATAAAAGACCCGGAAAAGTCCGGAGTTTTGATTTGAAATTAAGATGGAGAATATTTAGAAAACAAAACTAGGCTTTTAGAAAATAGTTTTAGAAAAACAAATGCATGATGACATGACGATGCTCAAATGCAATGTGGCATGATGACATGAGCATGCGGTCATGATGATGCAATGCACAAAAAATAACGCGATTTTCTAGTAGTGTTTTTTGCGGGATGCAAAACTTATTGATGCTCTCCAAGTGGACGAGGCGTAGGATAATGTTCTGAAAAAGAACTTCTCCGTGCAACCCTTTGCGGGGGGCCCAAGTCATGAGGCTAATACCGGTGCCTATAATGTGCGCAAGCCCATCCACAAGAAGAGAGGCAAGAAGGGCAAGAAGGGCCCCAACTCCTCCAACCCGGCCAAGCAACGCAAGGCGGGCAAGGGGAGGTAATGCCCCAGGACTGCTTCCGCTGTGGCTCCAAGACTCACTTCTCCAGGCAGTGTTTGGCCCCTAAGCACGTCGTGAACGCGTTCAAGGCCAACAAGAAGGCGCGCGAGGCGCACCTTGTCCAGGTTGAGGCACCACTGGCGCCCGGAGCGGCGCCTGTGCAGAACGTCGTGCTTGTAATGGCGCAGGACGTAGCACAAGTGGCAGCACCTTCGGCGGTTCCCACGAACGCCGATGTGCCCATGGAGGTTGAGCACGTTGTGCCCCCCCCCCCCCCCCGCCTCAGCTAGACATCTTTGCTGCCTCGATGATGATAGCCAACGAAGAGAAGCTCAACGATCTTGAGATAAAGGCTGAGATTGATGGTTTCTTTGCAGAATCCACCTGAGCTCCTTTTTTTGTTGTGATGATTTCTTTTCCGTAAATAATCTGATATAATTTTTCGATATGGTTGTAAGATCTATGAGAGCATAACATTTATTTGTTTTCGGCAATTGGATGACATTTATCTCATTCATTTATTCCATTATTTGGTTGTGTGATGTTCTGAAATGTTTATGTGTTTTACTTACTTGATGTAGCATCTTCCTCGCTCCATTATATTAATTAGGCACTATATTTTAGAACGCGTGTGGCGCCCAAATGGAGGAAACGTGCCTTGTTGATAGCGGCACCACACATACCATATTGAGAGAAACAAAGTATTTTGAGTCCATTACCAAAAACCCCGGTAACATAATGGCGATCGCCGGCTGCGGTCCGAATGTAGTTGGCTCCGGAAGAGCAACTATCATACTCCCAAATGGAACAACTCTGATCATTGAAGAGGCATTGTTGTATCCGGAGTCGACTCGTACTCTCTTGAGTTTTAGAGACATCCGCGCAAATGGTTTCCATGTAGAAACCGATGATGATGAGAATGGAAAGGAGTTCCTACTCATTACCAAGCGCGACGAAAATGGTAAACATGTTGTCGAAAGACTCCCTTCATTAGCTATTGGGCTGTACTACACTAAGATAGTAGCACCACCTATTTACACTACCCTTAATACTGTCTTTAGAAGCTCCGAACTATTCTGCCTTTGGCATGATAGGTTAGGCCACCCCGGTCTTAGGATGATGAGAAACATAATTAACAACTCGAATGGTCATAATGTTAATGTGAAAAATTTCCCGAATCCCGATGATTTCGTGTGCTCCGCATGCGCTACGGGGAAATTGATCATTAGACCTTCCCCCCTAAAGGTGAAGGATGAACTCCCCGCGTTCTTGGAACGTATTCAAGGGGATATATGTGGTCCAATTCAGCCCCTCTCAGGGCCGTTTCGGTACTTCATGGTGCTCATCGATGCTTCCTCTAAATGGTCCAATGTTTGCCTGCTGTCAACAAGGAACCATGCTTTTGCAAAGTTGATCTCTCAGATCATACAAATAAGGAATAAATTCCCTGATTATCGTTTAAAGTCTATTCGAATGGACAATGCCGGAGAATTTACTTCCAAGGCATTCGATGATTATTGCATGGCAACTGGAATCAAACTTGAGAACTCTATACCGCATGTCCACACTCAAAATGGACTTGCGGAGGCATTGATTAAAATGATTAAATTCATTGCCAGACCACTCCTTCAGGGTTGTAATTTACCAACTACATGTTGGGGACACGCGGTGTTACACGCCGCTGATCTCATCAACTTTCGACCATCGGCCTACAACCTCCACTCTCCTATCCAACTTGCGCAAGGGTCGGCACCGAAAATTTCCCACCTACGTAGGTTCGGCTGCCAGGTATATGTACCTATACCACCACCCCAGCGATTAGCCATGGGGCCGCTCCGTAAGTCGGGGATATACGTTGGTGATGAGACCTTGTCCATAATAAGGTTCTTGGACCCCTTGACAGGCGACTGTCACACGGCCCGTTTTGCTGACTGCATTTTTGACGAGGATCTTTTTCCGACTTTGGGGGGAGGTAATCAACCCCTGGATGACAAAAGTCGAGAAATCACGTGGAAAGCCACGGGGATCCACGCTCATGACCCGCGCACTGTTGAGACTAATAGAGAAGTCCAAAAGATACTAGATTTGCATTCCCTAGCGAATCAACTGCCTGATCATTTTAGTGATTTAAAGACTGTGACAAAGTTGCACGTGCATGCACGCAATGCACCGGAAATGGTTGAAATACCGAAAAAATGATGGTATACCCGCTCCTGCTCCAAGGCCTAAGAGGACGCGGAATCAGGTTTCTCAAATTCCAAGTACCCGGGGACGCCCGAAGAAAAAGGATAAGAGAGATTTATTACAGTCTGCCCCTGTTGAGGGGAGCCAGTTGAGACCTAGCACAAGTACGGATATTTCAGTGCACGAAATTCCGGACTTGAATTTTCCTATATCGGAAATACCCAGCGAAGTTGTGTGCGCACACATCGGAGCGGGAAAGCTAAAGGACCTAGCTCCTGGATTGGGAAATCCGGTGGAGCAAGAGGATGTGCCTGATGCACTCCATGACGAAATGGCCATTAACTATGTTAATTCGGGCGAGTCATACAACCGAGCCATGGCAAATGTCAACGTTAATTTTGCTAAGAAAATTGCCTCAATCATAGATCTTGACCCTGAGCCTAACACGCTCGCTGATTGCAAGAAAAGGTCGGATTGGAAAGATTGGCATAAGGCAATCACTGCTGAATTATTATCGTTAAATAAAAGAGAGGTATTTGGACCTGTTTGTCCAACTCCTCCCCATATTCGTCCCGTTGGCCATAAGTGGGTTTTTGTTCGAAAGAGAAACGAGAATAATGAAGTAGTAAGGTACAAAGCAAGGCTCGTTGCTCAAGGTTTCACTCAGCGACCAGGTGTCGACTTTGAGGAAACTTACTCCCCGGTCATGGATGGAATTACCTTTAGATACTTGATCTCAATGGCAGTAAACATGGACTTAAAAATGAAACTAATGGATGTTGTCACCGCTTACCTATATGGTAACTTGGATTCGGACATATAAATGAAAGTACCAGAAGGTATCCCTGTCCCGAACCAGGATAGAGCAAACAAGAACTTATACAGTGTTCAGCTTAAGAAGTCATTGTATGGACTAAAACAGTCAGGTAGGATGTGGTATAATCGTTTAAGCGATTTCCTTCATCAGAAGGGCTACGCGAGAAATGAAGATTGCCCATGTGTTTTTATACGGAGATCCCAGGATGACTTCTGTATTATCTCGGTGTACGTGGACGATTTGAATATAATCGGTACACCTGACAATATTGAGGAAGCGAGTTCCTACCTGATGTCGGAATTCAAGATGAAAGACTTAGGCAAAACCAAGTTATGCCTGGGTCTGCAACTTAAGCATTCCCCTGCTGGGATTCTAGTTCACCAGTCGGCCTACACCCAGAAGGTGTTGGAACGATTTGGGTTTGAAAAGGCATATCCTTCTAAGACCCCGATGGTCGGAAGATCTTTGCAGCAAGACAAGGACCCGTTCAGGCCTAAAGAGAAGGGGGAGGAAATTCTGGGACCAGAATTCCCCTACTTAAGTGCAGTTGGCGCACTTATGTACCTCGCAAATTGTACACGGCCGGATATTGCATTCGCCGTCAATTTGCTTGCAAGGTATAGTTCTGAGCCTACCAAGAGGCATTGGAAAGGCATTAAGGACATCTTTAGGTACATACAAGGGACAAAGGACCTTGACTTGTTTTACCAAAAGAACCAAGACCTATCTGTTGTAGGCTATGCAGATGCTGGGTACCTTTCGGACCCGCACACATCCAAGTCGCAGACTGGATATGTTTTCCTTTCGGTGGAACAACGATTTCCTGGAAATCGTCTAAGCAAACTCTTGTGTCAACTTCGACGAACCACTCGGAAATCATAGCATTATATGAAGCATCACGAGAATGTGTATGGCTTCGACGAGTAGTCAGCCACATCCAGATGTCATGTGGACTGAACACCGTACAAACCCCAACAATCTATGAAGATAATGCCGCTTGTGTTGCACAAGTCCAGACGGGTTACGTGAAGAGTAATCTCACAAAGCATATAAACCCCAAGTTCTTCTATGCACATGAACTGCAAAAGATGAACGGAGTGAAAGTCTTGCATACTAAGTCGTGTGAAAATCTCGCTGATTTGTTCACTAAATCATTGCCAGCATCTTCTTTCGAGAGATGTGTCTATGGGATCGGCATGATGAGACTTAGGGAGATGCAAGGTTCAGGGGAAGAATCTTCACAAACTCATCGCTGAAACCTTGATCCCGATGATTGAGTGCTTAACTTTATAGTTAAGTGAATTATACTGTTTTTCCCTTAGTGAGTTTTTATGAAGTTTCTCACATGAGGTTTTTAATGAGGCAATTCGTGCAACATAGCAAGAAGTATACCATGTGCATTTCATCATATTTTTCCCACTGGGTTTTTCGGAGTTTTAAGCCATGGTTATACAGATAAGATAACCAGGGGGAGTGTTGGAAAACTGGGCCGATAGAGGCCTATTCGGTGTGGCCTCTACCAGGCTAGGGTTAGCCCATGGTATCCTATCCCCTTAGTCTATAAATAGAGGAGCAATCATTGTACGGGAGTTTACCGAGAGAAAGATCAATAAAGTTTCCCCATGTTCCCTGTGTCATTTTCTTGTGTAATCTTGTATGTCTTCGACTCTAGTCTTCTTTCTTGGGTGTGGAGCAGCCTCGGGACTGGCCAGCCGGCAGGGGGTGCTCAACATATACCACCATAACCTTTTCTGGTCTGCGTATACGGGGCACCGCGTACCCCAAGGGGCCCATATGGTTTCTTTATACCGCGCCACTCTGAAAACATGTAGCTTTTTTTGTTTTATTTTTCTTTTCTATTTCCTTAAAAATATTAAAACTTAGTTTGGAAACATTATCAAAATCTGGATGTTTTTCAAAATTTGAACAATTTTTAAATATGAACATTTTAAAATTTAAATATTTTGAAAATTGAGCAACTTTTAGATTTGAACATTTTTAAAATTTAGCCTTTTTTCAAAATCTTAACAATTTTCATATTCGAATAAAAATGCGAATTCAAACAATTTTTAGATTTAAACATTTTATGAATATGATTTTTTTTAATCTAAATATATTTCAGAAATATAATTTTGAAAATGAAAATCTAAAAAGTACAATGCAGTATAAAAGAAACAGAAATAAAAAAAGAAATACGAAATACGAAAAAAAAACAAGAAAAGGGAGAAAGGCCGCCGACTGGGCTGGAGAAACGAAACTGCCTACCTGGCCTAAAAACCTCGTTTTGTGCAAAATTGCACCTTCTTCCTAGTTCCCAAAGGCGCAAATATCAGCTGGCCCATTTTGAGTAGGATCGATACACATGTTGTCTATGCCTGTGTCCTTCGCCTTCATGTGATGCATGTGTGCGGTACTATACTCATGATAGAAGAAAAAATAGATCGAACAAATTGCATGCATGTGTGCGGTACTATACTCATGACTTCTAGTATATATATACTCCATCCTAAAGAGTCTCCCCCTCCTTCATTAACAGAGAGAGAGAGAGAGCTGCTCTGTAGAGCTGTAGACAGACACATGTATTTCGATACTAGTAGTAGATATTCAACTGATTAACACATATAGTACGCTATGAGATGTTGGAGCGACACAAATAAGCATCTAGCTTAGGAAATGGAGTAATACATGGAGCCGTTGCACCCAAACG
This sequence comes from Avena atlantica, assembly GCA_910589765.1. Taxonomy (NCBI): domain Eukaryota; kingdom Viridiplantae; phylum Streptophyta; class Magnoliopsida; order Poales; family Poaceae; genus Avena; species Avena atlantica. The sequence continues at coordinate 419,679,585 of OU342735.1, forward strand.
CCATCCCCATCCAACTATGGAGACACTTAAAGTGGTATGAGATGGTGGACCCGGTACTCGGGCCGGATTATGCAGTGGAGAGAGGTGGTGAAGTGCATACATGTGGGGCTCCTCTGTGTCTAGGCTAGTGCAGAAGACCGGCCCACTATATACACGGCTGTTCCAATCCAGCTAGCGATGGGCTCACTCTGCCGGAGCCCAGAGAACCAGCCCCCTTCAACTTGCTTGTGTCAATGTGTGGGGCCTGGATTCTAAAAAAACAGTGCTAGTCTAGGATCGAGTAGGAGAAGCCGCTCCTTCTTCTCCTGTAGTCAGCTGGGTAGATAAGCCTACATAAAAGAAGAGCTCAAGGGAGGCGATCCAACAAAAATGTAGACCTAGTGGTGGCATTAAGCTAAATGTCCTCTATACTATACTCTTATACATACTTCTCTAAAATCCGAATTGCAATGCTATCTTATATTAATTATTTACTAATTGGAGGCAGGAGCCTCCATATTAATCCTCACGCCTGATCTACTATTTACCGTTGGATTAAAATGTGGACAACCGAGATGTATTCTTTCACCCATAATCTTCCTACAAAGCCACCCAAGTCCAATACAGTCTTGATTTATCCCTGCGAGACGCCGCTGCGATCATCCCTACATCCGTCAAATATTATTCTAGGTTCCTGATCGGCAATTCCACTTGATCAAGGCCCACAACCAGCACATCATCATTTGCATCTCCTCTCTCTTACATTCTCAAATTAATGGAGTCTTCTACCATCGTCGTTCCCTCCCAAGGATGCCGCTTCTTCCTTCTTAATATTCCCTGTTTCTCTCTTGCCCCTGCCATCTACCTCTTCTCCTGATTTTCTGGTGGAGGATCCGATGATACCAGTGCGTAGATACCTGCTGCAGGACTTAGCTTAAATTTTTTATGGACGTTGAAGACCGTGGCAGGCACGTCTGGCTTGGAGGCTAATCATCTGCCTATGGCTGCGGTGTCGCCTCCTCCAGGGCCGACGGGGGGAGCCAAACCCTAGCCTGCCACCTACCCCCACCTTCCCCCTCTTCTCGCCATCCCCGGAGGCGGACGTCGGCAAAGCCGCGTGCCTCGCCGGTGAAGGGGAGGCGGGGATTCGTGCCACGCGGACGGGGTTTGGGGCCTGGAGGGAACAGAGCCCTGCGGCGTGCGACGGGCAGCGGCGGCAGGCAGCAACGGCGACGGACCATGCCTAGTAGGTCAGAGGTGAAGGATCACGATGCGTAGCCTTGTAGGAACTGGGCGTAGGCCTGGCTTCCTCGTTTGATAGCAAGGACGCAGCAGCACTGCTACGCGCCCGCGAGGAGTATACATTGCTCCACCGCGCGGATGTGGCTGCTCCGACGACGACACCGGCAATAGCGATGGCGCTGACGGCGGGAGCTCTGGCACGAGGTGGTAGTGCTGGACGGAGATGGCGCTAGCGATGGCAGCAACCTCCGGTGTGGGCCTATAGGCCCAGATCTAGGCCCTTTGCGCCTGTTCAGGGTTGGGCAGGTCTAGTCTTCTCGAGCTAGACCCTGCTCCCCTCCACGCACAGCGGTGTCGTCGTCCACATACTGCTCCACCTCTCTGGTTGGCAGTGGCTGCGGTAGACTGGCGCTCCATCGTGGGGCGGCTCTACCACCATGGGTGGTAAGTTGTGGTCTTTGGTCTCCCTGGATGGGCAAGACCTTGGCGTGATATCCGGCAGGCAGGGCGGTTGGCAGGCATAGGAGGGTGGTGTGCTTGCGGCTTCGTGCTCGCTGCATGGATTCGTCCTACGTCTGGCGGTGCCGATGACTGAGCTCCTCCACCAAGCTGGGTGGTGGAGATGTGCAAGGTGGAGTCTTTGCACCCTCTTGCACTCCGCCTGCTGCTATCGTGCACCAACATACATGGAGATGGTTGGTTGCCATCGTGTGCACCGACATTGTGATCTGTGCCGCAGATCGGAGTTGGCCGGTCCATGGGTGCTCATGCGACGAGGTTCCTACCTTGGACGATGATCCATCGCCACAGAACATGCAACTTGGGGTGGCCTTCGCCAGTTGGTGGGCCAACTGGGTTCTCGAACTGATGCGGTGTTGTTGGCGAGAAGATCTTATTGTCGGGTCTGGGTGGTTGTTGTAGGGTTCGCAGCATAGAAAACAAAAAAATTCCTACGATGGGAACAACTATGTACCAAGATCTATCTACTAGATACAAACAACGGGCAGATGTATATCCATAGAGAACATACCCTTGAAGATCGACAAAGCTTAACGAGTCAAACTCGTGGTTGATCTCTCCTCCTCTTAAAGCACAGCTCCTCGTGAAGGATCTCTCCCCCCTTTAGAATTTCCCCATGGTCTCGGATCAGCGAGATACATGTTCTCGATGGATTTTTCCGGAAGGATTTGTTGCTTCCGCTGCTTCACTAGAGCAAGGGAGTGGAGGTTGTCGGGGTACCCGGATGTGTGTGCGATCACGGATGCACCACTGTTTTGCGGTGCTGGACTTGATGGTGCTGGACCAGCTAGATCAGATGGACTTCATCACGATCTTGAGATTGGTAAGCGTTCGACTATACATCCACGAGTACAACCTCGTTAATGGTATTCGGACTTCGAGGGTATGTATTCTATGGATGTATATCCACCCGTTTCTTGTATCTAGTAGATAGATCTTGGTACTTAGTTGTTCCCATCATAGGAAATTTTTTGTTTTCTATGTTGCGAACCCTTCAGTGGTATCAAAGCCGGATCTATGTGTAGATGCTTTGCACGGGTAGTACACATATGAATATGTGGGCGCTGATGGTCATGTTATTACTTCTTCCTTATACTTTGGATATTGGTCCATAGTGGTGCGGCCCGGACAAACTTTACATGTCCTCGCACATGAGACTTGTTTCACGCTTGACATGCAACTAGTTTTGCATAAGTGGCTTGTGGGTGTCTGTCTCTCCTACTATAATCAATATATGATTTACAACGAGTTGTCAATAATTTGATTATCATCGTTGTGGTTCCATGTTCGTAGGTAAGAACGGTTCTATATCCGAAAGCCCTCAGCCACGTAAAACTTGCAATGGATAAATTAGAAGCATCTAGTTTAGATTGTTGCTGGACTAGTGTCATGATATGGTGATGTTGTAAGTAAAAGTATAAGTCGATACTCTTACAACACACATAACGTGTAAGTTCCATAGACCTTGGCCTTACACATAGAGGAATGATGACGATCATACCATGATGCACATGATGGAGATCAAGTGTAAGAACCATATCATTTCAGTTTTTTTAACATGTGATGTTTGTTGCATCTTATATTGCTAGTTTGGCGTTTTATTAGCATAATAAGATGATCCCTCATTTAGATATCAGGATAAAAATGTGTTCATCCTTAAGTATGCACCGACTATGTTTCGGCGTTTCAAGACATCACGTGATGATCGGGTGTACTTGAATCCACGAGCATATCTCGGGTGTAAGACAGTTTTACACACGCGAATACTAAGGTTCTTACTTGGGGAGCCTAGCATGTGCATACATGGCCTCGGAACACGGACTAAAAGGTTAAGCATGAGTCATATGTTTTGATATGATGACCATATGGATGCTCGCTTTTGAAGCTACAGCGACTCACGTGATGATCGGACTTGGTGTAGTGGATTTGGTTCATGTAATCACCAAAAAGACACGAGGGATGTCGTTTTTGAGTGTGAGTTCATTTGTAATTTGGATTAGTAGAACTCAATTTATCATAAATTAAATCAAAGTGAATTTGCATAATTTGTTGTAGTCATTGGCATTCATTCACCACCTTATGCTTAGTTGTAATTGAGATAATAGAACTATAGAATTCTGGATATTTACTTTACAAACTGGTATCGTATTGTGTTGAGTGTCAATCTAAAGTTTAAAGTCCTATTGCCAACTTTCAGCAAACTCTATTTACTCCGTGAATTTTAATAATTAGTATTAAATCAAGAGTGACAATTCCAGTGTTAATATCTAAAGTATCATGTTTTCCTTCATGATTCTTGATTTAAATATCGAGATTATCTAGGAGCTGAAAGAATTGTTTTAGAAACCATCATGTGTGACACATATAACGATATCTGAAACAATATTTTGGTTGCAATATGATAGAGTATAATATATGTTCTCATATTGGATGAGAATTTGCAAAGATTGGAGATGCTAGACATCCTAATCATCCAAACGGGTTTTGGAAAGTAATGCTATACTCACGATTCACCTTTATAAGCTACATTAGTTTGATCATGAAAGTCGTCATGATAAGGATGAATAGAAGATGTATGTAAAGTGTTTACTACACTAAAAGATTACTAAAGAATGGATTTTGAAAGAACGCCAATCAATTGATGATGGTGATCTACTTCAAAGTGCAAGTCCAAATGTATTTGTATTTGAATATACACGCTTTGGACTATGTGTCATGTATATGGCACCACTGTTGATAGATTTTTTTTAAAAAGGAAAAGGAAATGCTGAAAGAGAATCTATAAAATATATTTGGCAGAAAAGAAAAGACCGGAAATATCTAGTTTAGGTGTATATATGATATACATGTTATGGTTGTATTCTTTGCTTGTTAAACAATGTGGTTCTTGGTTATTTAATACCGAATTGGTTGGTATAAAATTTCATACAGAACGATAAAATTCATGAACTACAATGGCCTAAGTAACTAGCAAGAGAATATGTGATGATGTTCATCGAAAACAAACAAATCGTTGTTAGTTGACATCAGAGCTTGCCTTCAAGATTTGATTTAATAATAATTATTTAAATTTTTTTGAGCACAAACAGTAGGGAAAATCCCTACTATGCCATTTTTCATTTATAAAGCCGAGGTGGCTGATATTTACAGAATTATTATTACAAGGTCAGGGGGAGGGATTCACAAAGTATCTAGCCATTGGGTCATCCCTTCTCTAAGGCTAGGTTTAGCCCTATGCATAATCAGAGAGAAAGCTTCCTTGAACATGAATAGACATCTGTCTTGGCTGATATTCTCCTGGTCAAAGATAATTTTGTTTCTGTGGTTCCATAAACTCCAGCATCCTATAATAAGAACTTCTATGAAACAGATGGAGTTTTGTCTTTGCTTCCCTTCCAGCAACATTTCTACGAGTGATAAACTTGTGTCCCATTCAATATTCATTTTCCACCAAAGATTTTGATTGAAATCGCATTCAAAAAATAGGTGCATGAGGCTTTCTGGCTGATCGTTTTGTCCATCATCGTAGAGAACACAGTTACTGTATTCCACATAAAAAAAAATTGAGCGTCATTTCTTTAGTGTTGAGCCTGTCCAGAAGTAGGAGCCAGAAAAAGAATTTATGGTTGGATAGGCAGCAGGATTTCCATATCCATTTAAAAGGAGGTGGTGCTTCTGGTGGATCCAAGATGGCTTCATAAAAATTTTTGGTAGAGAAAACATCCCCCCATGGGAGAATCCACTTGTCACAATCATTCAGTCTGTTCATACTCTGAGTAATATTCTGCAGCTCATTAAACTGTTGCATTGCAATGTCTGACAGAGGCCAATGAAAAATCTCCATAGGATCACTGTTGATCAGCTCAGTAGCACACTGTAGGGTAATATCTTGATTTTTGGCAAACGAGTGGAGTTGAGGGAATTTGTTTTGGAGGGTGGAGTCCTTCCACTTATCTTTCCAGAGAAGAAAGGAGATACCATTACCTGTCAAACAGGTAGCATATTGTTTGAATATGTCAATGTGTGCTGAATAGTCTCTCCACCAGAATGATCCTTTGGTAGATCTACCCTGGGGCAGTTTTCCATCCTTATAATGAGCTTCCCAAATGAGCTTGACCCAGGGGATATCTTTATTGTTGAAGAATTTGAATAAAAACTTAATAATGAAGCTTGATTTTGTGTTCTTAGATTAAGTACTCCAAGACCCCCATTCTTTTTGGGGAGACAGACAGTATCCCAATTTGCAAGACATTTCCCACTTTTCTGAATATCTTTGTTGTTCCATAGGAAGATCCTGCAAGATTTTTCCACATGGTCTGTGATTGTCAAGTGTACCATAAGAGTGCTCATAGCAAAGATGGGCATGGAAGAAATGGTGGATTTGATGAGCCTAAGTCTGCTTGAATAAGACAATAAATTAGCCAGGCCAGATAATCTTTTGTCCACTCTGTTTACTATGAAGATCAAGTCATCAATTTTTGGTTTAGTCGTCCCCAAAGGTAAACCAAGGTATGTAAAAGGCATACTCTCAGTTCTGCAGTTAATGCAATTAGCCAGTTCCTGACATCTTTCATTTGATATATTGATAGGTGCCATGGATGTTTTTTGGAAGTTCACTTTCAGTCCAGTGGAGTTTGAGAACTTGTCCAATATAGCTTTTAATTTGATAAGCTGAGCTTGGTCGGCAGGGAAGATGATAAGAGTGTCATCAGCATATTGTAATATAGGGTATTTTTGTCCATATGATCTGTCAAGTGGGATTCTGATTTCCCCATCTGTCCAGGCTTTGTTTATAGCAATTTGCAGAAGTTCAGAAACCAGGACAAAGAGAATGGGTGATAGAGGGTCACCCTGCCTGACCCCTCTCAAACATTTTATGGATTTTCCAGGAACTCCATTAAGGATGATGGAGGTGGTGGCAGTATTTAAGATAGAAGAAATCCATGTGATAAACTTATCTCCAAATCCAAAATGTTTCATCATGGCAATGATGGATTTATGGTCCACTTTATCAAAGGCCTTTTCAAAGTCAATTTTGAGGACCACCACTTCTTTTTTGGATTTGTGGCAAATGTCAAGATATTCAAAAGCCCAAGCAAGACAATCCTAGATGTTCCTAGTCTTAATAAAGCCATATTGGTTTTGATGAATCAGAGGAATAATGACTTTTTGGAGCCTGTTGGCAATGAGTTTAGTGATAATCTTTAAAGCTGAGCTAACCAATGAGATCGGTCTGAAATCAGAGCAGGTAGTAGGACCATCAGTTTTTGGGATAAGAGTGATATAGGCAGTGTTAATACTCTGTAAATTCAAATTTCCTTCATGGAAGGCAGAGCATAATTGATAGAATTGTTGTTTGATAGTCTCCCAATGTTTTTTGATAAAGTGACCATTGAAACCATCAGGTCCTGGAGACTTGTAATTTGGTAAATGGTTAACTACATCATTGATTTCCTCCTCCGAGAAAGGAGCTTCCAATTCCAACAAATCCGAGTTTAGAACATTAGTGTTGAGTTGAAACTGCATATCAAGATTCTCAGTTTTACCAAGTCTATCTTTGAAAGATTGCCAGAGTATTGTAGCTTTTTGTGTATGTTCAGTGACTATCCTTCCATCATCTGTTGTTAGGCTGGCAATAAAGTTATTTCTATAGTTTCTGGTAGCCATAGCATGAAAGAACTTAGTGTTCTCATCCCCAAGTTTAGCCCATTTTATGTTTGCTCTGTTCTTCCAATATTTTCTTTTGGCCTCCAGAAGTAACATAATGTGTTTCTTGAGTATTTTCTTGAAGTTTCTCTCAATATTGGAAAGTTGCCTTTGTTCTTCAATTCCATCCATGAATGCAGCCACATAGCAGCAGTTGTCAATGAGTTTTCCCAGTTGTGAGAGATTCCTGCTCCATTTTTTCAGTGCATGTCTGAGGTTTCTAAGTCTGGCAGTGATATCTTGTGCAGCATTTTTATATACACCTCTATTATGCCAATTGGTAGTAACCACTTCTTGAAAACCCTCAAAATCCATCCAATAATCCTCAAATCTGAATATATTGCTTTTTGGTATAGAGCTGCCAACCTTGATCTGTATAGGTAGGTGATCTGATGTTAGATGAGACAGAGGGATGGCCATTGTGTCTGGGTAAGTAGTAGTCCATTCAGCAGAGGTAAAAATCCAGTCCAGCCTTTCTAGTAGTGGGTCATGCTGCATATTGCTCCATGAGAAGGCTCTGCCTTTCAAGGGGATTTCTTCAAGATTAAGATGCTGAATGATGTTGTTGAAAAGTAGCATGTTGTTGTTATCCCCTCCTGGTCTATTTCTGTTGTTGGGGGTTCTCATAAGGTTGAAGTCACCAAGAATCATCCAGTGTTCATAGTCATCATGATTAAGAGAGAAGAGCCAATTGGTGAAATGTCCCCTACCAGCAGCAGTAGTGGGCCCATAGACATTAGTGATAACCCATTTATCAGTGTTGATATTACATGTGAATTCCATAGTAATCTCAAAGTGTTGTTGATGAAGAACAATTCCTGTAAATTGAGTACCAATCCACATGATAATAAGTCCACCAGAGTTGCCAATTGATGGGACAAAAGCAAATTTATTGAATCTCCTAGGACAGAAATTCCTCAGGTAGGCTTGATCAAACTGCTCTCTTTTGGTTTCCTGTAAACAGATGATACTGCAGTTGCTTTCTTCAATTTTCCTGTATAAGTCATCCCATCTGATTTGTGAGTTAATTCCTCTCACATTCCAGTCTAAGATAGCCCAGGTTCTATTCATTGTAATCAGTGGGTTGGCAAGTTACTTTATGAGAATACATCAATAAAGTAAGTCCAGTCATATACAGATGACTGCAGTGAGAGTGGAACAGCATAGCAGACTGGGGAACATTATGACATGTCCAATGTGGTGCTAGTCTGGGAAATTGCTCCCAGGTGATTCTCAAATATACTGGGGATCCATGAAGCGAGGTAGTTGGAGTGTTCAGGTCCCAGTTTTCTTCCTGTCCAATATTGCTTTTGGTGGTATAATTAGAGATAGATTCATGGTGCTTATCATGGAATATAGGAGGGTAGGAGTAGGTGAGAGAGTCCAGAGTGAATAAATGGGTGTTGAGGGATGAAAGTGTAGTGGGTTGTCGAAAATAGGCCCAGTAAATGGTGTCAATAACAGTAGTTGATGCATATGTTGGAAATATTCGGTTTCTAAGGCAGGTGTTAGAGACAACATGAACAATAAGCCAGGTAACCGCACCACAATAAATCTGATAAAGCTTGCATATAAGTTGAAACAAATATTGACTAAGGGAGCTGCTGCAAAGGGAAATAAAGCAGCACAATATTCTGGAAGGGAAAATTAAACTAAGGATAACTAGGCAGTTTTCATCTGGCCTGCCATCAGCCAGCAAGGAAACAAGTTCACACACTATCATAGGAACTGTCATAGCCCAGAGCATCAGCAGAGACCGCAGTATGTGGCATCTGACAAAGACCAGTTCCAATGGCCTGAATGGTGTCTAGTGGGAGCAGAGGAGGTGGTGGAGCATCTTCATTGATGGCCACAGCTTCAAATCGATGTGATAGGTCTGTAGGTTGTACATGGGTGACTTCCTGAATCTCTTCATCCCCATCAACAGCCACATCAGCATCAAAACCAGCAGCAATGGCACTCTGTTTGTCTCTGAATCCACCCAGATAGTTGGCAATTCTAGTGCTTCTGCGGACAGGGACCACCTCAGTAGCCACCTTGGACTTCTTCCTCCTCTTGGGGCCAACATCTGGCTGCTCTTCCACCCTAGCTTCATCCTCTGAAATCTCAATCACTTCTCTGAATGCAGGCATAGGTGCAGGCATGTTGATATCAGCAGTCTGAATTTGTAAGTAGCATTTCTGGACCATTCCATGGTGCTCCTCCACATTCACAATCTTGCAGCTAGCACCGATGATCTTAACACCAGCAAGCCTGGGAATCAACTCGTTGGCATTAGTAACAGTGGACTCGATCAGGCCCTTCAGGATGTTGACAGCATCAGTAGCATGTAAGTCTTGAGGAGGAGTAGGTGGGTTGTTCAGGTTAGGAATAGCCTCCCCAGCTTGCTGAACGCCATCTCCATGGAAAGCCGCCATATCCTCCTGCTGTTGTTGCGCTGGTGCCTATCCTTGTGCACCCTGCCAGATATCATCAAAACCCATTGGAAGGGGGTGAGGGATAAGGTTGCCAGGAGGAATAGGATCTTCATCTGCACCCATCTCGCCAATCAGTGAACGAGAGATGATGTAAGTGGGGCAGGTCCAGGAGTCGTCATGCCCTCTATCATTGTTGTTCTGCATCACAACTATACTCAGGGGGAGAGAATCAATATCATATGGTCTGATCTTCACTAGGATCCTGGCTTTGTTGGAGCAGTCCTTGTTCCACACAACAAATCTACCAAAGGGGGTCATAGTTCTGACAACAGTATCCACATCCCAGCACTCTAATGGGTAGTTAACTAACATGAGCCAGCATTCATGGGTGAAAACAGCATCTCGGTGGTTGATACCTTTGTTCTGAGGCAGGAAGCGAAGCACAGACTCGCCAATGAAGTGGGGACTGGTGTCAATGGCAGTATCTCTCTCAGCGACGCTATGGAACTGAACCAGGGCAGCACCTTGACCGCATATGGAGGTGGATTTCACCCCCCAGCCCTTGCCATCGAGGAAGTATTCAATCAGAGCCGAAGTGGCAATGAAGTCATCAGCAGGTTGTTCAGGCGCCAGGGTAGCAATGCACCAGTCGTCGCAGACTCGGGGGAGTTCACCGCCTACCACCACATGGCTCCTTTTAACACAAAGAGGACCAGCAGGCTGAATCTCCATGCCAGGTGGGAGTAGTGGGTAGGGATCGCAGGGGAAATTCGCCATAGGTGGAAATTGGGAAGAGGATGGTGTCGAGGTTGGCTGAGGAATAATGGGATGCTGAACAGATGTTGTCGTGGGGTATTTATTCTTGATACGATAGATTAGATTGCGATTTCTGTTAGCATAGGATATGCATTGCCTCGCTATATGACCATAATAATAGCAGCTGCGGCATCTAATCTGGTTGGAACAGGTGCGGGATAAGTGCCCAGTAGCTAAACATCTGCTGCAAGTTGAATTCAGTTGAGATACTCCAGGTGGATGCAGATGGGAGGAGCAGATAATCGGGGGTGCACTGCGAGTAGGATCACGTGGCTTAACTACATATGAAGATCTGACAGTGGGAACACTACGCGCGGATCGTAGGCAGGCAGGCTGAGGTGTCCCAGTATTCAAAGAAAGGCTACCGTTGGTTTTGGGCACATGCAACCTGCGACGCTCTGAGTGATCATGAACACCCGAAGAACTGACCATATCCGAGTAACTGCGTGCATGATTGGTAGGTGTAGAATTGATCCTAGATTCAGTGTCAAGATTCAGAGGTTCGGATCGGGGTGTTACCTTTTTCTGGTAGATTTGTTTGGTAATTCTGCCAGTCGGTAGAATTGAATCACTGTCCACTCCTGATCACATTCAAGATACCAAGATTTTTCTTCAGAAATCCAATTCGGACCACCAGATCCCCATAGATGGAAAAAACATTTGAATTCCTTCTCACTGTAAACCTTTTTCCTCTGAATTAAAAAACCCACAGCTTTTGAACAGACCGAGAAACGAAAGACTCTTCCAGAGAGGTGTTGGACATCCAATTCATCAAATGCCGCTCCGATGCATGCCGAGAGGGCCAGTGCGACATTGATCTTGGAAAGGCGGAAGGATGACCTTCCAAAGGAGACCACCAGGAAGAAACACGAGGAAGAGGAGACAGGGTTAACCGGCGTGGAGAAGAGATCACGAACCATCGCTCTGATGGCATGGCCCGACGAGAAATCCAGGGAATGGGCAATGGATAGGGGATCCCCGAAGGGATCATAGGTTGGCATACACCAGGATCAGATCGTCGATGAGAGATCGCCATGGGAGTCGCCAAGGGAGTCGCCCGAGAGGTGGAGGTGGTTGGACATTTTTTTTTGTGCCTACAGTAAATAAATTAGGATTCTAATTAATTATTTAAATTAGGTATTATGAGAACAAAGATTGTTCAAATAATTACCGTATTCCATATAAGATCGATGATTTACAAATCTAGTTGGAGAAATCAAATCCATAAAACTAATGCTTAAATGTCAAAAGACAAATGATTGGAAGATCACTTACGAAGTGACATCACCGTTTAAATTATATTAGAAAGACTACATGAAGAAATTCTATTTTCATGGATTTTTGGAGTCTTTGATTTGATCAAGTGATGCTTGTGAGACTTTCCTCGGGATAATTAAAACTTCGTTCAAAGGCCAAAGAAGAATGATCGACTAAAATATTGGAATTTATACATATCGATGTATATAGTCCATTATGTGTAGTCGTAAGCGATGGATTTCAACTTCATATGCTTTCTCCAGAAATTTGAGTGAATATTCACTTAATGAGAAAGAAGTGTGAAATATTTGAAAACGCTCAAAGACTTTCAAGATGAAGTGGAAAATCATTGTAACAAGAAAATAAATAATTTATGATTTTATCATAAAGGGATTTATTTGAGTTGCAAGTTTAGCAAAACACCTAGATTTACATCTCCCTAAACATAATAATAATAATAATATGGAATGTTTGAGATTTGTAATGAAACCTTGTTTGACATGGTTGGATCAAAGGTGTTATTTATAAAACTGCCATTATGTTTTAAAAGATTAAAGCTTTAGAGACTACCGCTTTTACACTAAAAAGAGCTCCATCTTGATCCTTTGAAATGACATTATATAAGTTATGGTTTGGGTTAAAACCCAAGTTATCCTTTCTTAAATTTTGTTATGTTAAGCATAAGTAAGATGTTTACAACCAAAGTCGGATGAGCATGTCTTTATAGGTTATTTCGAATAACCATTGTGTATTCCTCCAAAACACCGAGGACAGAAGGGTTTGTCGCTTGAAACGTGAGGTTTCTTGAAAAAGGAATTTTTCACAAAAGTTAAGTGGGAGGACAATAGAACTTTGATAAGGATAACGAACCTTAGCTATATGTGATGAGTTGCGCAGCGCCGGAAAATGTTCCGAAGGCAGCCACAATAGTCATGGCTCACGTGCCTCAAAGGTTGTGGTCACGGAGATCTAAGTTCCTATTGAACTAAGTAGGTCGGATAAAAAATCAAATGCTGAGATTTGAGAGTAAATCGTTGTTGTTTGACAATGATGAACCGACTAAATGCAAAGAAGCGATGATGGGCCCTGACTCCGTCAAATGGCTTGAAGCCATAAAATATGTGTTAATTCCATACACGAGAAATCAAGTTTTTTGAACTTGGAAGACCCTTCGAAAAGGTGTGAAAACCTAGGTCGTATTTGGATCTATAAAGAAACAGACATGGATGTTTCACATCTATGAAATAGTCGACATGTCGATTAGTTTTTACGACAATGTTCAAGGAGTTGACTATGACAAGATTTGATCTTTCATAGCGATATTTAGTCTAGACGGATTAATGTAGCAACCACTACATATAATTTTCGTATATGGTAAATGAATAAACAAAACAAAGTTCTTCTAATAGAATGGTTACCTAGGACGTGTACAAGACACGGTCCAAAGGGTTTTGTTAATTCAAAGGATGCTAAAAAGGGCATGCAAACTTCAATGGTTGAAGTAAGCATCACGGAGTTAGAATCTTGGCCGTGATGAAACTATTAAAGGAGTTTTCATCAGGAGACGATGAAGATGCTTGCATTTGAAAGAAATTAAGTGGGAGCGCTGAGAAATATTTCTAATACATTATGTGGAGGACATCTTGTTGATTGGAAATGATGTATATTTTATTAACAAAGGTTAAAATTTTCATTTCGATGAAAGACTTAGGCAAAACTCTAATATTTAGCATGAATGTCTACATGGATAGACAATGGCGCTAATATGGTCGTGTCAAACGTACATATATGAGATATTGAAGCGGTTCGATATAGAAACGACAAGAAAAGGATCTTGTCGCATGGAAAAATAATTGAATCAAGATTCAAGTGTATCGACAGTTGATGAGTGAAACAATATTCAAGTGTTTTGACACTTGATGAGTGCAATCACAAGAATGTTTTGATCATTCATACCATGATATGTACACATCCAGATATGTCCTATGCTTTAAACATTATGAGCATATACCAGAATGAATCATGAAATGATCATTGGATGATAGTAAGGATATTCTTATAATCCTTTGGAAGAATTAAGAATATATTATATTTGTATAAGAGACAAATAGTTCATTGAAAAATGATACTAGTTTTGTCATAAGATACAAATTAATTTTATCTCAATTTAAACTATGGGTGGCACAATGTAATGGAAAGGAGATTCCATGATGGATTTGGATGAGTTCCAAAGTTAAGACATTGTGACGGATACTACAACAAAAGGCTAAGTATATGACTGCTATAGTAGCAGCAAAGGAGGGCATTTGTGTCAAATAGTTTGTTATCAAACTAAGGTGTGGTTCATAACGGGATAACACTAAAGATATATTGTACGACAATAGTATCGACATGATTTAACCCCAAGGAACTAAAGGTCTCACCAAAGACCAAATTTATACAATGCCATCTCATTAGGAAATGAGTGATGCGTGAAAACGCAAAGACATGGAAATACACACGGACCTGAAAGCATCAAATATGTAGATTATGTTAACCACTTACAATCGCGTATATGGAATACCAGAAAGCCATATGTGTTCAATACACAAAGTTTCTAAACTAGATTATTGTCACTAGTGCAAGTGGGAGACTGAAGGGAATATGCCCGAGAGGCAATAATAATGTGGTTATTATCGCATTCCTTATTTATGATAAATGTTTATTTTGCATGCTATAATTGTATTAATACGGAAACATTAATACTTGTATGTTTAATAAACAAACATAAAGTTCCTAGTTATGCCTCTCTTATAAACTAGCTCGTTGATTAACAAGATGATCAAGGTTTCCTGATCATGGACATTGGATGTTGTTAATAACGAGGTCACAACATTGTTGGAATGATGTGATGAACATCCATTCGAAGTATAGAATTACGATCAAGGTCATTGTTGTTTATATTGCTATACCATCATACAAAGTAATCTTAGTCCTTAGACCATGAGATCATGTCAATCACTAACACCGGAAGAGTATCTTGATAACATCAAACGTCACACCGTAACAGGGTGACTATAAAGATGGGTTCAGTACTATGAAGGTGTTATGTTGAGGCTCATGGATCAAGAGTGGAATTTGTCCATCCCGATGACGGATAGATATACTCTGGGCCCTCTCGGTGATATCACATTAGTTAGCTTGCAAGCAACTGATTTGATCACTAGAATGTTATATCACGAGAACGAGAAAAGAGTACATGTCGGTAACGAGATCAAACTAGGTATAGGGATACCGATGATCGAATATCGGACATGTAATATATCGCGAGACAAAGGGATTGAGTTACATGTGTATAAGGTTCACGCGATCATAGAAGTCATCGTTGAATGTGTGGGAGTTAGTACAGATCTCCAGGTCTCACTGCTGATTATTTATCAGAGAAGGGTCTCGATCATGTCTACATTATTCGCGGACCGTAGGGTGACACACTTAGGGGATACCGACACCATTCCGAGCAAATGATATGCCAGAGATGAAGGGAATATGCCCGAGAGGCAATAATAAAGTGGTTATTATCGTCACATCGTAACTGGGTGATTATAAAGATGGCTTCAGAACTACTAAAGTGTTATGTTGAGACCCATGGATCGAGAGTGGAATTTGTTCATCCCGATGACGGATAGATATGCTCTGGGCGCTCTCGGTGATATCACATTGATTAGCTTGCAAGCAAGTGATTTGATCACTAGAATGTTATATCACGGGAACGAGAAAAGAATGCATGCCGGTAACAAGATCAAACTAGGTATGGAGATACCGATGATCGAATCTCGGACATGTAATATATCGTGAAACAAAGGGATTAAGATACTAGCGTAAAAGGTTCACACGATCACAGAAGTCATCGTTGAATGTGTGGGAGTCAGTATGGATCTCCAGGTCTCGCTACTGATTATTGATCGGAGAAGGGTCTCGATCATGTCCGCATTATTCGCGAACCGTAGGGTGACACACTTAAGGTATACCGACACCATTCAGAGCAAATGATATGCCAGAAAAAGAAAAGGAAAGCGCAGGAATTTATTTCACTAGATACCGAAACAGTTTCGGTTGAAATTGCTGAAACTGGTTCTGCATGTGAAATTGAAATGTTGTAAGGGGTTTTATGTGAATGTTTGTTAAGTAATTAACAAAATTCTGAATAAATAAATAAAAGAGTTTTATTTAAATGAGAGCTTGCATTAAATTTGGTGGAAATTTAATGCATGTGAGTGGATTTTTGAGTGGAGGCTTTTTAATGGGAGTGGAGGCTTTTCATTTTGAGTGGCAGCTCCACCCACATGAATGTGGAATAGGTGGGGGCAGCCCCCATGTATGGGATCCATGCCCCTTGGGTGCCCCCCTCTCCCCTATAAAAGGCCCCCATCTCCTCCTCTCAAAGCACACCTCCTCGCGAAGGATCTCTCTCCCCCTTTAGAATTTCCCCATGTTCTCGGATCAGCGAGATACATGTTCCCGATGGCTTTTTCTGAAAGGATTTGTTGCTTCCGCTGCTTCGCTGGAGCGAGGGCGCGGAGGTTGTCGGGGTACCCGTACGTGTGTGCGATCACGGATGCACCACTGCTTTGAGGTGCTAGACTTGATCGTGCTGGACCGGCTGGACCAGATGGACTTCATCATGATCTTGAGATCGGCAAGCGTTCGTCTACATCATCCACGAGTACAACCTCGTTAACGCTATTCGGTCTTCGAGGGTATGTGTTCTATGGATGTATTCCACCCGTTACTTGTATCTAATAGACAGATCTTGGTACATAGTTGTTCCCATCGTAGGAAATTTTTTTATTTTCTATGCTGCGAACCCTATAGTGGTATCAGAGCCGGATCTATGCGTAGATACTTTGCACGGGTAGTACACATATGAGTATGTGGGCGATGATGATCATTTTATTGCTTCTTAGTTGTACTTTGAATATTGGTGGCATAGTGGGATGAAGCGGCCCAGACAAATTTTACATGTCCTCGCACATGAGACCTGTTCCACGCTTGACATGCAACTAGTTTGCATAAGTGGCTAGCGGGTGTCTGTCTCTCCTACTATATTCAATATCTAATTTGCAACGAGTTGTGAACAATTTGGTTATCCTTGTTGTGGTTCATGTTCGTAGGTAAGAACGGTTCTATCTTCGAATGCCCTAAGCCACGTAAAATTTGCAATGGATAAATTAGAGGCGTCTAGTTTAGATTGTTGCTGGGCTAGTGTTATGATATGGTGATGTTGTAAGTAGAAGTATGATATGATACTCTTACAACACACATAACATGTAAACTCCATAGACCTTGGATTTACACATAAAGATATGATAGTGATCATACCACGGTGCACATGATAGAGATCATATGCGGGAACCATATCATTTCACTAAATAAACATGTGATGTTTGATTGCATCTTATATTGCTTGTTTGGCGTTTTATTAGCATAATAAGATGATCCCTCATTTAGATAGCAAGATAAAAATGTGTTCTTCCTTAAGTATGCACCGACAATGTTTCGTCGCTTCAAGGCATCACGTGATGATCGGGTGTACTTGAATCCACGAGCATATCTCGGGTGTAAGACAGTTACACACGTGAATACTAAGGTTCTTACTTGGCGAGCCTAGCATGTACAGACATGGCCTCGGAACACGGACCGAAAGGTTAAGCATGATTCATATAGTAGATATGATGCCCATTTGATGCTCGCCTTTGAAGCTACACTGACTCACGTGATGATCGGACTTGGTGTAGTGGATTTGGTTCATGTAATCACCAAAAAGACACGAGGGATGTCGTTTTTGAGTGGGAGTTCATTTCTAATTTGGATTAGTAAAACTCAATTTATCATAAATTAAATCAAAGTGAATTTGCATAATTTGTTGTAGTCATTGGCATTCCTTCACCACCTTATGCATAGTTGTAATTGAGATAATAGAACTATAGAATTCTGGATATATACTTTACGAACTGGTATCGTATTGTGTTGAGTGTCAATCTAAAGTTTAAAGTACTATTGCAAACTTTCAGCAAAATTCTATTTACTCCGTAAAATTTAATAATTGGTATTAAATCGAGAGTAACAATTCCAGTGTTAGTATCTTAAGTATCATGTTTGCCTCCATGATTCTTGATTGTTTTAATATCAAGTTTATCTAGGAGCTGAAAGAATTGTTTTAGAAACCATCATGTGTGACAGATATAACGATATCTGAAACAATTTTTTGGTTGCAATATGATAGAGTATAATATGTGTTCTCATATAGGATGAGAATTTACAAAGGTTGGAGATGCTAGACATCCTAATCATCCAAAAGGGTTTTGGAAAGCAACATTATACTCACGATTCTCCTTATAAGCTACATTAGCTTGATCATGAAAGTCGTCATGATAAGGATGAATAGAAGATGTATGTAAAGTGTTTACTACACTAAAAGATTACTAAAGAATGGATTTTAAAAGAATACCGATCATTTTGATGATGGTGATCTACTTCAAAGTGCAAGTCCAAAGGTATTATTATTTGAATATACACGCTTTGGACTATGTGTCATGTATATGACGCCACTTTGGTGTTGATAGATTATTTGAAAAAGGAAAAGGAAATGCTAAAAGAGAATCTATAAAATATATTTGGCAGAAAAGAAAAGATTGGAAATATCCAATTTAGGTATATAGATGATATACAGGTTATGGCTGTATTCTTTGCTTGTTAAACAATGTGGTTCTTGGGTATTGGATACCGAATTGGTTGGTATTAAATTTCATACGGAACGACGCAATTCATAAACCACAATGGCCTAAATAACTAGCAAGAGAATATGTGATGATGTTCATCGAAAACAAACAAACCGTTGTTTGTATTTCTCGTTGACATCAAAGCTTGACTTCAAGATTTGTTTTAATAATTGTTATTTGAATCAGGTATTATGAGAACAAAGGTTGTTCAAATAATTACCGTATTCCATATAAGATGGTTATTTACAAATCTAGTTGAAGAAATCACATCCATAAAGCCTAATGCTAAAATGTCGCAAGACAAATGATTGGAAGATCACTTACGAAGTGACATCGCCGTTTAAATTATATTGGAAATAAAACATGAAGAATCTCCATATTCATGGATTTTTGGAGTCTTTGATTTGATCAAGTGACGCTTGTGAGACTTTCCTCGGGATAATTAAAACTTCGTTCAAAGGCTAAAGAAGAACGAACGACTAAAATATTGGAATTTATACATATCGATGTATGTAGTCCATTATGTGTAGTCGTAAGCGATGGGTTTCAACTTCATATGCTTTCTCTGGAAATTTGAGTGAATGTTCACTTAATGAGAAAGAAGTATGAAATATTTGAAAAACGTTTCAAAGACTTTCAAGATGAAGTGAAAATCATTGTAACAAGAAAATAAATGGTTTATGATTTTATCATAAGGGATTTATTTGAGTTACAAGTGTAACAAGAAAAATAAATGAATTATGATTTTATCATAAAAGGGATTTATTTGAGTTACAAGTTTAGCAAAACACCTAGATTTACATCTCCCGAAACACCATAGGAGTATGGAGTGTTTGAGATTTGTAATGAAACCTTGTTTGACATGGTTGGATCAAAAGTGTTATTCATAAAACTGCCATTATGTTTTAAAAAGATTAAAGCTCGCTTTTTACACTGAAAAGAGCTCCATATTGATCCGTTGAAATGACACCATGGAAGTTATGGTTTGGGGTAAACCCAAGTTGTCATTTCTTAAATTTTGGTATGCTAAACATAAGTAAGATGTTTACAACCAAAGTCGGATGAGCATGTCTTTGTAGGTTATTTCGAATAACAATTGGTTATTCCTCCATAACACCGAGGACAAAGGGGTTTGTCGCTTGAAATATGAAGTTTCTTGAAGAAGGAATTTTTCGTAAAAGTTAAGTGGGAGGACAATAGAACTTTGATAAGGTTAACGAACCTTAGCTATATGTGCTGAGTTGTGCAGCGCCGGAAATCGTTTTGAAGGCTGCCATAATGCTCATAGCTTATGTGCCTCAAAGGTTGTGGTCACGGAGATCTAAGTTCCTATTGAACCAAGTAGGTCGGTTAAACAATCAAATGCTAAGATTTGAGAGTAAATCATTATTGTTTGACAATGATGAACCGAATACATACAAAGAAGCGATGATGGACCCTGAATCCGTCAAATGACTTGAAGCCATAAAATCCGTGATAAGTCCATACACGATAAATCAAGTTTTGAACTTGGAAGACCCTCCGGAAAGGTGTAAAAACCTATCGGTCGTATTTGGATCTATAAAGAAACAGACATGGATGTTTCACATCTATGAAATAGTCGACATGTCGTAAAGTATTTTATGACAATGTTCAAGGAGTTGACTATAACAAGATTTGATCTTTCATAGCGATATTTAGTCTGGACGGATTAAAGTAGCAACCACTACATATAATTTGGTATATGGTAGATGAATAAACAAAACAAAGTTCTTTTAATAGAATGGTTACCTAGGACGTGTATATGACACGATCCAAAGGGTTTTGTTAATTCAAATGATGCTAAAAAGGGGCATGCAAACTTCAATTGTTGAAGTAAGCATCGCGGAGTTGGAATCTTCACCGTGATGAAAAAGAGTTTTCATCAGGAAACGATGAAGTGGGAGCGCTAAGACATATTTCTAATACATTTTGTGGAGGACATCTTGTTGATTAGAAATTATGTATCTTTTATTGACAAAGGTTAAGAATTTCATTTCGATGAAATACTTAGGCAAAACCCGAATATTTAGCGTGAATGTCTATAGTGGATAGACTGTGACGCTAATATGATTGTGCCAAACGTACATATATGAGATATTGAAGGAGTTCAATATAGAAACAACAAGAAACGGTTCTTGTCGCATGGAAAAGAATTGAATCAAGATTCAAGTGCATCGACACTTGATAAGTGAAACAAGATTCAAGTGCTTTGACACTTGATGAGTGAAATCACGAGAATGTTTTGATCAATCATACCATGATATGTACACATCCAGATATGTCCTATGCTCTAAGTGTTATGAGCATATTCCAGAATGAATCATAAAATGATCATTGGACTATAGTAAGGATATTCTTATGATCTTTTGGAAGAACTAAGAATATATTTGTGTAGATGTGACAAACAATTACAAATAGTTCATTGTAAAGCGTTACATTGATACTAGTTTTGTCACAAGATACAAATTAAGTTTATCTCAATTTAAACTATGAGTGGCACAACGAAATGGAAAGAAAGTTTCCATGATGGATTTGGATGAAATCCATAGTTAAGACATTGTGACGAATACTACAACAAAAGGGCTAAGTATATGACTGCTATAGTAGCAGCAAAGGAGGGAATTTGTGTCAAGTAGTTTGTTATCAAACTACGGTGTGGTTCGCAATGGGCTAACACTAAAGATATATTGTATGACAATAGTATCGACGTGTTTTAAACCCCAAGGAACTAAAGGTCTCACCGAAAGACCAAATTTATACAATGCCATCTCATTGGAGAATGAGTGATGCGTGAAGACGCAAAGACATGCAAATACACACGGACCTGAATGTGTCAGATCCGTAGATTATGTTAACCACTTGCAGTTGCGTATTTGGAACACCAGAAAGCCATAGGTGTTCAATACGCAAAGTTTTCAAACTAGATTATTGTCTCTAGTGCAAGTGGGAGACTGAAGGGAATATGCCCGAGAGGCAATAATAAAGTGGTTATTATCGTATTCCTTATTTATGATAAATGTTCATTTTACATGCTATAATTGTATTAATACAGAAACGTTAATACATGTGTGTTTAATAAACAAAAAGGGAGTTCCTAGTTATGCCTCTCTTATAAACTAGCTCATTGATTAACATGATGATCAAAGTTTCCTGATCATGGACATTGGATGTTGTTAATAACGAGGTCACAACATTAGTGTAATGATGTGATGAACATTCATCCGAAGTATAGCATTACGATCAAAGTCATTGAGTTTATATTGCTATAACAACTTACGAAGTGATCCTAATCCTTAGACCATGAGATCATGTCAATCACTAACACCGGAAGAGTTTCTCGATGACATCAAACGTCACACCGTAACTGGGTGATTATAAAGATGGCTTCAGAACTACTAAAGTGTTATGTTGAGACCCATGGATCGAGAGTGGAATTTGTTCATCCCGATGACGGATAGATATGCTCTGGGCCCTCTCGGTGATATCACATTGATTAGCTTGCAAGCAAGTGATTTGATCACTAGAATGTTATATCACGGGAACGAGAAAAGAGTGCATGTCGGTAACAAGATCAAACTAGGTATGGAGATACCGATGATCGAATCTCGGACATGTAATATATCGTGAAACAAAGGGATTAAGATACTAGCATTAAAGGTTCACACGATCACAGAAGTCATCGTTGAATGTGTGGGAGTCAGTATGGATCTCCAGGTCCCGCTACTGATTATTGATCAGAGAAGGGTCTCGATCATGTCCACATTATTCGCGAACCGTAGGGTGACACACTTAAGGGATACCGACACCATTCGGAGCAAATGATATGCTAGAAAAAGAAAAGCGCAGGAATTTATTTCACTAGACACCGAAACAGTTTCGGTTGAAATTGCTGAAACTAGTTCTGCGTGTGAAATTGAAATGTTCTAAGGGGTTTTATGTGAATGTTTGTTAATTAAAGTACTTAACAAAATTCTGAATAAATAAATAAAAGAGTTTTATTTAAATGAGAGCTTGCATTAAATTTGGTGGAAATTTAATGCATGTGAGTGGATTTTTGAGTGGAGGCTTTTTAATGGGAGTGGAGGCTTTTCATTTTGAGTGGGAGCTCCACCCACATGAATGTGGAAGAGGTGGGGGAAGCCCCCATGGATGGGAGCCATGCCCCTTGGGTGCCCCCCTCTCCCCTATAAAAGGCCCCCCTCTCCTCCTCTCAAAGCACACCTCCTCGCGAAGGATCTCTCTCCCCCTTTAGAATTTCCCCATGGTCTCGAATCAGCGAGATACATGTTCCCGATGGCTTTTTCTGGAAGGATTTGTTGCTTCCGCTGCTTCGCTGGAGCGAGGGCGCGGAGGTTGTCGGGGTACCCGTACGTGTGTGCGATCACGGATGCACCACTGCTTTGAGGTGCTGGACTTGATCGTGCTGGACCGGCTGGACCAGTTGGACTTCATCACGATCTTGAGATCGGCAAGCATTCGTCTACATCATCCATGAGTACAACCTCGTTAACGCTATTCGGTCTTCGAGGGTATGTATTCTATGGATGTATATCCACCTGTTGCTTGTATCTAATAGATAGATCTTGGTACATAGTTGTTCCCATCGTAGGAAAATTTTTTGTTTTCTATGCTGCGAACCCTACAAGAGAAAGAAAAAGAAAGCGCAGGAATTTATTTCACTAGACACCGAAATCGTTTCGGTTGAAATTGCTAAAACTGGTTCTGCATGTGAAATTGAAATGGTATAAGGGTTTTATGTGAATGTTTGTTAATTAGAGTAATTAACAAAATTCTGAATAAATAAATAAAAGAGTTTTATTTAAATGAGAACTTGCATTAAATTTGGTGGAAATTTAATGCATGTGATGTCGTGGTATTGCCGACGAGTACGCCATGGAGGGGGTCCTCACAGTGCGTTTTTAGAGACATGGGGTAAGGCGGACGGTTGACGGGTACGAGGTAACACAGCTTACCCAGGTTCAGATCCCACGACGGTGGCGGAATCCTACTCCTGCTATAAATCACTATAAGGGCAAATACGCCGAGTTACAGAGATAGGTTCGCTGCGCCAGGTTGTATGAATGGATGCCCTAAAGTCTCCCATAGGCCCGACTTATATAGTCGCCAGGTCCTGGGGTTACAGGGAAAAGTCCTAGCCGGACAGGTTATAGAGTCCTATACCGTCTATAACTAGTCTTGTGTAACTTGCACTCCAAGGCTCCAGGTACGCTGGTGAATCCACCGTAGCCTTTCTTTATCCGGCATGGGCCTCCCTTTTGGATCCACCTAACTGGGCCGCCCAGCAGGCCACAGGCCATGCTACCGACTATGGGCCACCCGGGTTAGTCGGATAAGAGACATGCTATGAGGATACCCATATAGAATATCCCCAACAGTAGCCCCCAGAGAACTCCGATATCTTGCGCCGTCTTGCCTCTTCACGTGGAATGCTCCGTCTAGATGGATGTCGGCAAATCGTCAAGAAATATCTTGTAGTCCTCCCAAAGAACCCTGCAAGGTTTTCCTCCGTCTTTGATTAGTAAGTCGGATAAATGCTGAATCTTCCATCGTACTCTTCCGTAGTCGGATTAAATCCGTCCATGCCGGAATCTTCGATGCGACGGCTCATCTACCATGTCAGTTATGACGACCTAGGCTTAGGTCAGCGACACCTCGTAACTCACACATGCAGAGAACGCAATCATATCCAATTTTACCGCGCGAGCGATACGAACCGTTGGCGGCGGCGGTTGGAGACGTGGCGAAATTACCACGCACGTTCTCGAACACGTCGTCTACGCGGCAACCGTCCGATTAGCTGCACGAATCTTGACGCAGAGCAAGATAAATAGTAACCGTGAGACACTTGCCACTTTTTTACCCCATTCTCTCGCGTCATTGTCGGGGGGTTAACCTCGGGTAGGTAAGAGACGGGGAAAGACAGAGGTACTATCCCCGTCTAGTTTCCGAGTTACAGTCCAAGTCGGTCGAATCATATATATGTCGGCCGATGAACGGAGGCAAGAAGCCCACGTATATGTATCAAGTAGTTACCCGGCCGAGTTACTAAGAGAATCGGCCGGGTTACCCAAGTGACCTTGATGCAGGTGAAGAACGAGCCGAGTAACACAAGGTAAGGCCGAGTGATACGAAGCTTGCAGGAGAAGGAGAAGCCCAAGGTCAAACTATAGCTGCAGGCTAGAAGGAATCAGAGCAGAGCCAAGCACAAGAGACAAGGATGCACATCGTCAGAGGGGAAGAAGGAGGTCACGGAGGTGACAGTCCTGGAGCCCGAGGCACGCAGGAGGGGGCCACTGGAGCCTTGCCGTCATTAGAAGGGAGACAGGGAAAGGAGGCCGCCGAACTACTATTTTGGGACAAGCATATTCCACGAATATGCTTGCCTCGTCAGCCCTAAGGGCACCCAAGGGACTCCTTTATAAGGGGAGGCTTGGACCCTGAGGGAGGGATCGACTCTGAGAGGACCGTTAGGCTGAGGAGATTCATCTGGTCCCTCTCGATACAGCTCAAGGAGCATTTGTAACCCACCAAGAGAGAAATAAAGATCATCACTTTGGCAGCTTGAGTGAAGAGACAGTTGCATCTTCCCTCCCCAGATCCCACTAGCATCAATTGGCCCCATACTTTAGCCTACCCATGGCATTTGCCGTGCCACCACCACGACAGTTGGCACCCACCGTGGGGCCAGCAGCGGTGCTAGCTGGAATTGTGATCCGGACGGGAAACTTCGTCAACACCGGCGAGCGCGTTGTTTCTGGCTTGGTCCAGAGACTTGGTCTCTGCGACTATGTCAGAGACAATGCAGGAAGCTTCAGGGGGAAAACTCCCCCGCGCAATGGAATCTTCATCGGCCTAGGCGAGCACAGAGTCTACATCGGCGTCGACATCACCGGCATTTATCCTCACCAGGTCGTTGTTGCAGGAGAGCCACCTCGAAGCGCGGCAAGCCGTCCCTCAGGAGAGCATCATGCAGGCAGCGTCGAGGTGATGGTCGCAGTAGGAGCTCAAGCGGGAGCAGCAGTAGCCGGGTCAAGCAGAGAACCCGCCGCAGGTGCACAAGGCGCACCCAAGCAAACCACACTGCAAACCACTGAGGTAATTCCGCCAGTGACAAACCCAACCGAGCTACATGACACCACCCCAAAGGCACTAAGAGTGAGAGGGCCACCTCTGGAAAGACCAGAGAACATTCTTCAAGCGACTATAGAAAACTTAACCACACCTGTAGCGCCGATACTTGATCCGGCAAATGCTCAGGCAGAGTTAGAAGAGACCAGGCAAAAGGTGCTGGTAGAAGCCAAAAAAGTATCAGCCCTGCAGGAATCCTTGAACAGGACCCTAAGGGAATATGCAAAAGCTAATAAGCTTAATATCGCACCCGAGCGGGTGGACGAACTGAGATTAAGAGGGAAGAACCTCATGAATGACATTAACAAAGAGCATGAAGCTCACAGAGCAGAATCAGGTGATTTGGGTTTGCCGAGGTACAGTACCCCGGCGAAAAACCTGAGAGCGGCAAATGCCGCAGCATTGGAGTTAGAGGGGTTAACCGGGGAAGCTCGGCAGAAACAACAAGAAAGAGTAAATGAGCTGGTGCGCATCGCAAATCAGCAAAATGAGGAAATACTCAGAACTAACCCGACAAGACCAGGGGCTTCACGGATGGTACATTCGGCAGGGGCAGCACCTGCTTTATCCGCGGCAGCGGCATCTTCACCCGGAAACAACGCTCGAAAAGAGAGAGCAGTAACCTCTGGGAAGAGGAACAAGCAAATTGTTCCATATGACCCGGCAATAGCTGGAAAGGCAAATGAGAACAGAGGCAATGCAAGCCGAGGTAACAGTGGGGAGAGAAACCACGGCCATGTGGAAAAGGACGGCGGCGGCCGAGGCAATGGGGATCTCGGCAGGAGAGAACCCGCAAGAGATAATCATGAAAACCAGACCCCGGCCGAAGTAAGGAGAGAAGTGCTGCCCAACCCGCAACCAAGACATGAGCTTCGGCAGGAAAGAGAAGTGACGCCAGCTCGCCACAATCAGATGAATGAAAGGTACAATGATGGATATTCCGAGGTAGAATACGCAAGCCAGGGTGGAAACAATCACTATGGGATACAGGATAGAATTCTGTACAGAGATTTGCCAGCGAGTGATGCGAGAGTAAAGTTGGATCGGCTATACCGATCCGAGTTATTGGAAGAGCAAGGCCCACCAGGTCCGACGTGTTTTGGACCACGGATCATGGGCGAACCACCAGTGCCGAATTTTCAGTTAGCAAGAGGCACAAAAACGTACAACGGAAGTACCAAGCCACAAGACTGGTTGATTGATTATGCCACCGCTGTGAAGATAGCGGGTGGCAACCTAAGATGGGAAGTGCGGTATGTCCCACAGATGTTGGAAGGCCCAGCCAGGGTATGGTTGAATAATCAACCAGCTGGCAGTATCAACTGCTGGTTAGATTTCGAAGAAATGTTCGTCAGCAACTTTACCAGCACATACAAGAGACCGAATAGACCACAACAGCTGGCCATGTGCAAACAGAGGCCGAATGAAACGGATAGAGAGTTTCTAACTCGATGGTGCAACCTGAGAAACTCATGTGAGGGAGTTATCGAATCACAAGCAATCGCTTGGTTCGCGCAAGGCTGCCGCTATGCCAGCGTTTTGTGGCAACGCCTGCAAAGAGATATGCCAACCACACTGGCAGAAACTATCAGAATAGCAGACTCCTATGCATTGGGCGACCCAACCCAACCGGAATTAATGTCGGCAGATCATCGTGAGCAACAGGACCAGTACGCGAGAGAATTGGCCGGGTCATCCAGGCGTGATTTCAGAGGAAGAAGAAGAGAGGAGAGGCCGGATTATAGATATAATTCGGCCCAGGTGGCGGCAGTAGCACAAGATCAGCCGAGTCACGGAGCAACTCGACGACAGAAAAATGGACCTCAACAGTGGACATCGAGAAATGAGGGAAAAAGGCAATGGACCCCAGAGCAAAAGAAGCAATGGCAAGAGAGGCCAAAGTACACGTTCGAATCCATGTTAGATCAACCGTGCAAATTTCACACATCAAACCCATCCAGACCAGCCAATCATACAACCCGCCAATGTGCCTGGATGAAAAATGCGATGGGGAACCCAGCAGGAGTTCAGGCTCCCCATCAGGTGCAACAGCAACATCAGCCGCAATTAACTGGAGCAAATACACAACAATTGATGCTACCGCCCCCTCCCCCTAGATACGATAACTCGGATCGGAGGGATGCAGTACATCAAGTAATGAACCAGGGCCAGGACGGAAGGATGAATCCGGCAAATACCGGACGTAATGATTACAGGGAACATCACCAGTCTTATTGTGTGTTCACAACAGAACAGCAGGACAAGCAAAGTGTGCAGCGCCGGCATATGGAAGTGAATGCAGTTGTGCCGGCAGTACCAAGATACCAGCCGTGGTCTGATCAAGAGGTGACCTAGAGCATGAAAGACCACCCCAGAATAATGCCGAATCCAGGATCATATGCACTTGTGTTGGATCCGACGTTTGTTGGACCAAGCATCAATGTAAAGTTTTCAAAAGTACTCATCGACAATGGGAGCAGTATCAACATCATGTACAAAGATACCATGCATAAACTCGGAATATCGCAGAATATGCTGCAGTCCACGAGGACGACTTTCCATGGGATAGTGCCAGGGCTTTCATGTGAGCCCATCGGTAAAGTCCGAGTGGACGTGTTATTCGGTACAAGAGATAACTGCAGAGCAGAAAACTTGGAGTTTGAAGTGGTGGATCTGGAAAGTTGTTATCATGCTCTACTCGGACGGCCCGCACTGGCCAAATTCATGAGCAGCTGTCATGTAGGTTATCTAAAGATGAAATTACCCGGACCACAAGGGGTGATAACAGTTGCAGGGGATTACAAGAAGTCAATGGAGTGTGCTTCAGCCGGGTCAAATTTGGCCGAGTCATTGGTCATAGCAAGAGAAAAGAAAAGGATTCAGGAGGTAGCAGCCCTCGCTCAGTCAGCACAGTTGAACATGCCGGCACTGGCCAACCCTCATGGCAGTGTTTCTTTTCAGCCAACTAAAGAGACGAATAAATTTCAGATTGATGAGCAATTCCCAGAGCGCACTGTTACAATTGGTGCGGGCCTTGACGCTAAATAGGAAGGCGAGCTCACCAACTTCCTCCGTGAGAATCGGGACATATTTGCATGGTCAACTCAAGATCTGCAAGGTGTTCCGAGGGAGTTGGCTGAGCACTCTTTAAACGTCAGGCCAGGAGCAAGGCCGGTGAAGCAACCTCTCCGCCGCTTCGCCGAAGACAGGAGAAAAGTAATAGGGGATGAAATAGCTCGGCTCCTCGCGGCCGGGTTCATCATGGAGGTGCTATATCCGGATTGGTTATCAAATCCGGTGCTAGTAGAAAAGAAAAAAGATGACCCCAATGTAGCCATTGTGTGGCGAATGTGTATCGACTACACCAACCTGAACAAGGCGTGTCCGAAAGATCCTTTTCCATTGCCTAGAATAGACCAAGTCATTGACTCGACCGCTGGCTGTGAGCTGTTATCATTTGTAGACGCGTATTCTGGTTTCCACCAGATACCGTTAAATCCGGCCGATCAAATAAAGACTGCATTTATTACCCCGTACGGGGCTTATTGTTATCGCGCAATGCCATTCGGCCTACGAAATGCAGGAGCAACATATCAAAGATGCATGCAAAAATGCTTACATGATCAGATAGGGAAATATGTGCAAGTATATGTCGATGACGTAGTCATCAAAACTAAGGAGAGCAAAACCTTGCTAGAAGATATACGGCAAACTTTCGCGAACCTGAGAAGGTTCCGAATGAAGCTTAATCCAGAAAAATGCACATTTGGCGTGCCGGCAGGAAAACTACTCGGTTTCCTTGTGTCCAGCCGAGGTATCGAGGCTAATCCGATAAAAATAAGAGTAGTAGAAAGAATGGAATTGCCGAGATGTTTGAATGATGTACAAAAATTCACGGGCTGCCTGGCCTCGCTTAGTCGATTTGTATGTCGGCTAGGAGAAAAGGCGCTGCCACTCTATCAGCTGATGAGAAAGTCGGACAAATTCAGTTGGACCACGCAGGCGGACCTTGCATTTCATGAGTTGAAAAAGATGCTTGTTACGGCACCCATTTTAGCTTCTCCATTATCGAAAGAACCTATGCTACTCTATGTGGCGGCTACCAATCGAGTAGTTAGTACTGTGGTCGTAGTGGAGCGACTTGAAGATGGTAAGTCAATTCAGAGGCCGGTGTACTATCTAAGTGAAGTATTATCCACTTCAAAGAAGAATTATCCGCATTGTCAGAAGATGGCTTATGGGGTATATATGTCGGCAAAAAAGCTTAAGCATTACTTTGAAGAGCACCCCATCAAAGTAATCTGTGAGGCACCCATAGCCGACATATTGAACAACAAAGATGCAAGTGGTCGAATAGCAAAATGGGCGATCGAGTTATCACCGTATGCTCCACAATTTGATAGAAGAGATGCAGTCAAATCTCAGGCTGTCGCCGACTTTCTCGTAGACTGGGCCGAGGTGCAGTATGAGCCACCTTTGCCAGATCCAAATTACTGGACAATGCATTTTGATGGCTCCAAACTAAGGAATGGTTTGGGAGCAGGTATAGTGCTAACCTCTCCTAAAAAAGATCAATTGAAATATGTACTGCAAATACATTTTGCGGCGTCCAACAATGTAGCTGAATATGAAGCGCTAGTCCATGGATTAAGAGTGGCAAAAGAAATTGGTATACGCCGAATTCTATGCTACGGTGACTCGGATTTAGTAGTACTGCAAGTATCGGGCAGTTGGGACGCATTAGATGCTAATATGGCTTTATACAGATTCCACGTGCAAAAGATCAGTGGATACTTTGAAGGATGTGAATTCCACCACATACCACGAGCAGAAAATGACGCTGCCGACACATTGTCGAAATTGGGATCAACCCGGCAGTCAATTCCACCAGGTATTGCCTTGGAGCACCTCAGGAAACCATCGATAATCCCATCACCAGAATCCGAATCAATCTTTATCCCAGCAAGTTCTGCGGAAGATCACACACCAATGGAGGTAGATCCGCAGAATGATTCGGAACCCCTAAAGAGGAGGACAACCGAGGTAATCACAGTCAGAGAAAGAGCCGAAGTATATACGTCGGCAGAGGACATGGATATAGACAGTGAGATCACATCAGAAAAAGTAGCACCGATATGGGCGCAACCCATACTTTCTTACCTAAAAGACGCGACGTTGCCGAGTAATGAGGTATTAGCTAGACAAACCGTAAGAAGAGCAAAAGCCTATACTATCATAAACAATGAGTTATATAAGAGAAGCGTCACAAACGTATTGCAGAAGTGCGTGAGTTCCACAGAAGGTCAGGAAATCCTTCTAGACATACACCAAGGAGAATGTGGGCACCACGCCTCATCTCGCGCTTTGGTAGCCAAGGCATTTAGGCATGGATTTTACTGGCCAACGGCGTTAAAAGAGGCAAAAGAATTAGTTAAGAAATGCAATGGATGTCAGAGATACGCTACCAGAATACATATGCCGTCGGCCGAGTTAAAAACAATACCCATCACTTGGCCATTTTCTGTATGGGGTTTAGATATGGTGGGACCATTCAAGCTGGCGCGAGGAGGAATGACCCACATATTGGTTATGGTAGACAAGTTCACAAAATGGATTGAAGTAAAACCGATTAAAAAGTGTGATGGGCACACAGCAGTGAAATTTCTCAAGGATATCATCTTGAGATACGGGTACCCGCATAGTATTATTACGGATAATGGCACAAACTTTGCAGAAGGAGCTTTCGCTAGATTTTGCCGAGAGAAGCACATAAGGCTAGATATTGCCTCCGTGGCTCACCCAGCATCCAATGGACAAGTGGAAAGGTCTAATGGACTGGTGCTATCAGGAATAAAACCACGACTTGTTGAACCTTTGCAGAGGTCGGCAGGGTGTTGGATCGAAGAAATCCCAGCCGTGTTATGGAGTCTTCGGACTACTCCAAATAGATCAACATGTTACACTCCATTCTTTCTGGTGTACGGGGCAGAGGCCGTACTCCCAGCCGACATAATATATGACTCGCCAAGAGTCGCTCAGTACACAACCTCAGAGACAAATGAGGTAGCTCGGCAAGATGCCGTAGACCTGTTGGAAGAAGCCAGAGAGTTGACATTATCACGGTCGGCTATTTATCAACAGAACTTGCGGCGATATCACAGCAAGAAAGTGAATCCAAGAGTATTCAAAGAAGGAGATTTGGTCCTCCGACTAGTGCAACGCACGGCCGGCATGCATAAATTATCACCCCCATGGGAAGGACCGTTCATTGTGAGCAAAGCATTGCACAACGATGCATATTATCTAATCGACGCTCAGTCCCCTGGAGAGAACAAGGCAGACAAAACTGGTGAAGAAACGAAGCGCCCCTGGAATGTGGCCTTACTTCGGCCATTCTACTCATAGCATTATATCTCAAAGTCAAAATCCAATGATGTATTCGAACCTCGGCACCCAGAGCAATAACTCGGGGACTGCCTTAGGTTATATTTATTTCATATTATGTATTCGAACCTCGTCACCCAGAGCAGTGACTCGGGGACTGCCTTAGGTTATATTTATGTCATATTATGTATTCGAACCTCGGCACCCAGAGCAGTTACTCGGGGACTGCCATATGTTATATTATTTCGTGTTATGTGTTTGGACCTCGGCACCCAGAGCAATGACTCGGGGACTGCCATATGTTATATTTATTTCGTTCGCGTTATGTGCTTGAACCTTGGCACCCAGAGCAGTGACTCGGGGACTGCCGTATGTTGTATTTCTTTCATGTTACGAATATAAACCTCGGCGCCCAGAGCAGTGACTCGGGGACTATCATATGATATATCAATTTCGTATTGATACCTAAACCTCGGCATCTAAAGCAGCGACTCGGGGACTACCGTATGCTACCTCAAACTTATGCTGAACGAACTCAATTTTATACTACCTCCGAAATTTGATTTATATATGGAAGTTTCGGACAGTAAACAACGATCCAGCGATTGTTACATACTTCCACAACGAAGTAGTTAACTCATGTTCAGAACAGATCAATATCATAGGTATTCAGCGCTCATGCCTGATAAGATCATAAAAAATAACGGCAAAGTTAAGCCCTAGAAGGTCAAGAAATTAAGGGCCAACGAAGCAAGAATTCGGATGAGCATCCACTTAACCAAATGTCACAACAGTACATGGCAAAAAAAATTCAAATCATACGGAGAGGTGACAAAGTTTGCGCCTACATCATACGCCCGACATACCAGGGATCGGAATTAACTTAGGCATTGTTCGTTGGAGAGGCAGCTACTTGCTCAGGTGCGGGGCACCCCGAGGTAGGAGGAACCTCGACTGAGGTCGCCTCGCCCTCCGCCGACCCAGGTGCAACTTCGGAGGTCCGGGGTTGTTCGGGAGCGTCAGTCCGTGCGGTCGAATGCCCGGTACCTTTGGAAGAGGACCGCGCATCGCCGTTGCTGTCCGAGCTTGAGCTAGAGATATCAGAGGCGGCCGAATCATCTTCACCTCCCCCCTGCTCAGCTGAATCATCATCTGAGGAACCCTCAGCCACAACCTCTTGATCCGGGTCTGGGAGAAAACTCGGCCCTTCATTCCAAGTGTGCACGTCGGCGTACTCGACGAGTTGGAACGCCCGGGCTTGCCGAAGAGCAACAAAAGTGGGATCTTCAACCCAGCGGGAGCCAGTGCGCAAATTTCTCAGGATGTCAAGAGCGATGTCTTCATACCATGACATGATTACAGTAAGGGCCATGTCGGCACCAGCACGCCCAGCGGATTCTCTCCAAAGACTCAACTGCCTCTCAGATGCCATTAGCCTTGTCACCAATAACTTGACTTCGTTGATATCAGGAGTCCCCGAGGTATTCGGCCAGAGTACGTGGTAAGCTCGGATAGCGGCCTGCACCAAGTCCCGGCCCATAATTTTCATCGGGCCAACTGCGGCACCAACGGCAACCAAGTAGTCCTCCATTGAATATTCTGAATCAACGGTAACAGGTTCACCTCGGCGCACGCGAGCTGCAAGGACCGCTTTAGAACTCACGGGCTTGGCCTCGGGGAAATGATCTGCGCAAAGCATGAACGTGTCAAAGGATAGCAGAGACAAAAAAGAAAAATATAATTCGGCCATGCCAAGTAGCTTACGATGAATGTAGCTCATCATTATCTGAAGATCTTTGGCCCAATCAGCCTTGCTTTTCTCAAAACGAGCAATTTCCTCGCTCAAACCCCGAGTTTTAAGTTCGGCAGCTTCAAGGAGTTCTTTGTTCTTCTGCAGATCCAGAGTCAGCCGATTCTTTTCCTCGGAAAATTCTTGGTCGACCTTCTCTAGTTCGGATTTCTGAGAGAGCTTAAGGGTATCCACTTCGGATCGCAGGCGAGCTATCTCATCGTCTTTTTCTTGCAGTTGCGCCGAATGAACTGCATTTTGTTCTAAAAAATGCAGCATCACGTCAGGCATGGGCACGCAATCTTGATGTGACACTGCGAAGTCTTGCAGCTCGGCTTTACCACAGCCGAGCGCAATAAGGAACCTTAGCATATATATTAAGAAGGAGAAGGAGTAAAATAGAAAGGAAACTAACCTTCCAGGTTCTTGATCTTCTTTTGAAGTTGAATATTGAGGTTATTAATATTACCTGTTCAACAAGAAGTAAGCCGGCATTCCGTGGACGAATACATGAGAAAGTTGGGAATAAGGAAAAGGAACTATCAACATACCAGCCTTCTTCGCCACAGGCAGAACTTTCTCGTACTTCTCTTCCAGTTTGCGGTGCGAAAAAAGCAACCTCTAGAACTCGGCAGTTCGCCGGTCATGTGCAACCTGAATAATGAGGCACAATGGTAAATCAACGAGTAAAAGTTAAACCAGATCCGAGTCAAGCAGAACTTAATTCAGATCTAGGTGGCTGGATATTCAAAGCTGAATCAGATCCGAGTCAAGCAGAACTTAACTCAGATCTAGGTGGCTGGATATTCAAAGCTGAACCAGATCCGAGTCAAGCAGGACTTAACTCAGATCTAGGTGGCTGGATATTCAAAGCTAAATTAGATCCGAATCAAGCAAAGCTTAATTCGGCTCTAGGTGGCTGGATCTTCAAAGCTAAACCAGATCCGAGTCAAGCAAGACTTAACTCAAATCTAGGTGGCTGGAGATTCAAAGCTAAACCAGATCCGAGTCAAGCAGGACTAAACTCGGATCTAGATGGCTGGATATTCAAAGCTAAGCTAGGTCCGAATAAAACACAACTAAACTCGGATCTAAATGGCCGGATTAACGAACCTTAGAAATAAAGTTAAGTCAAACTTCCAAGTATACAACAAGTTATTTCCTTGCAAGTTTTGGGGACTAGAGCATATGGTAACATCTGAAGAATAATTTAATACTCGGAGAAAAAATAATTACCTCATTCATCTTGTTGGTATCAATGATGAACTGGGCAGCATGGTCAAAACGGC
The DNA here is from genome assembly GCA_910589765.1 of Avena atlantica. Taxonomy (NCBI): domain Eukaryota; kingdom Viridiplantae; phylum Streptophyta; class Magnoliopsida; order Poales; family Poaceae; genus Avena; species Avena atlantica. The sequence continues at coordinate 419,714,911 of OU342735.1, forward strand.
CGCTGATGTCAGAAAGCTGAAAGGGCTGGTTGGTTGGGTTACCCTCAAACTGATCAGCAGCATTCCAGTTGTTGGCGTATTCAACCAGCGCTCCAAGGCTGTTCCCACTTGCTGTCCGAGTTAAAACTTTACCCCGGGCAGGCGGTCCGACCACGGCAGTCGCAGGGCTCTTATGAAGAGCAAGCTGGCTGCCGGAGGCCGAGGTAACAAGGACTTTAGGCGCAGCTCCCTTACGCAGCACGTCAGCGATACTCGGTTGAGAAGAGCCGGCAAGACCTTTCTGAGAAGAAGAAGTCTTGACGGCAATAGCTTTTTCCGCCTTAGAAGAGGCATCAGCAGGAAGTGGCGCCTCGGGAGTAGGGACGGAGTCCTTAGGAACAGCGGAGGATAAGGTCGCAGAGGGCGCCGGGATAACAACCTTTTCGGCCGAGGTCGGGATGGCCGTAGAAACTGCTGAGGTAGATGGAGGCTCAGTAGCAGCGCTGGGGCCCATAGAAGGGGCGGCGGGCTCGACGAAAACTTCGGAGGGTCGGTTCGAATCCAGGGCAATGGAAGGGGTCTCAGGGACATCGTGACGGACAGGCGAAGTATTCGGAGCTAGAGGAGAAGCAGGACGAATAGGACTAGGAACCCTGGTATCATCAGCGGGAGGAGGAGATGGCGGCCGAATCGGACGGTTAGTCATACTAGGACCGCCGGGTTTAACAGAAAGAGGAGCACTGCAAGAATAAGAAAGAGGATTCGTCAGTATGAGAAACAGAAAGAGAGAAACAAGAAATATAGGCAAAAGAACTTACCCGGCGACCCCAGGCATAGTCTTGCGCCTGGGAGGGTTCGGAGCGGATTTCTTCATTCGCTTCTTAGGAACCGCCTCCGAGGCACTAGCAGGAGCCCCGCGCTTCCCCGAGGTAACGGGAGGCCTGGAAGCAATAGGCTCGGCGTCGTGGACCTGACCGGCCGGATTAGCTGGGAAAGTAGAAGCCGGAAATGCATAAGAAATAGGCGTGGCGGCAACTACCTCAAGAATTTGGACCTCGTCCGAATCACCTTCCTCATCATGCGCTGAAGTTCTGCCGCGAGCTCGAGCCGGAGCAGGATCTGACTTAGGGACGAACTCCTCGGAGTCCGGCTCACCAGTATCCGGGGTACTCCTGTCCGCAGGCCAAGGGAGCTGCAGAACTTCGGCGTCCTCGTTTTTCTGCTCTGCGAACCTCTGCAAGACGAGGAGAAAGAGAATTAGATAAACCAGTTTCTAAAGACAGGGGAATAACAGAGCAATGCTGATTAATCTTACCTCGGGAGGCGGATGATCGCGAGTGAATGGTTTTAATCCCCAAGACCAATCCTCAGGCATCTCAGTCTTGAAGATAGCTCGGACGCGCTTGTAAATAAGGTAGTTATCCAGCTCCACGGTCGAGACTCGGTTAGGGTCAAGGGGACCACTCATGTAGCACAGCTTGTGGGTCCGCTGCTGGAAGGGGCAGATCCGACTACTAATGAAAGTTGCCATCAGGTCTTCGCCGCATAACCCGGCCCGGATCAACTCTTTAAGCCGAATCTCAAAGGCCTCGGCCAAGGCGTGAGTTTTCCTCGGATTATAGAGCCAGTTCACTTTAGAAGGTGGGCCAATTGAGAATGGAGGGAGCCGAATCTTGTCTTCCGCCCCTCTGTTCTTGACGTAGAAAAATGACTTGTGCCACTTCTTGCACGACTCCAACCCAGTGACACGAGGGAACACGGATTTCCTCCGAGGTGTTATAGACGCCGCCCCACATTGGGTGAGCAACTTCTCGGAAGGGTGCAAAGATTTGTCAGGGACAACGTTTGAGCGGATCTGGAAGAACTTCAACCAGACATGTACTGACGGCCACAGGCCAAAGTAACCCTCCGAAGCGGAGATGAAAGCAGAAAGAGAAGCTATGGCGTTCGCAGGAAGATGATGCGGCTGAAGGCCGAAGTAATCGAGGAATTCTCTAGCGAAATCGCTAAGAGGGAGACCGAAGCCACGGGCGAAGTGAGACATGAAAACCACATACTCGCCCTCTCTGATGTCTGGAGAGGATTCGCTGCCGGGTAAACGGCAAGAAACCTCGGCGGGAATCCTTCGAGTCCGGATGAGCCATTCAATCTCACGGCGCGTGACTGAAGAGCCTTGCCACGAGCCTCGCTCGGGCCCGGAGCCAGCGTCGTCGTCCTCGACAAGAGCGCCGCTAAACGAACTAGACATACGTGTGCCGGAAAGATCGCCGGAGGAAAGATTGGCGGCGGAGGGGAGTTTAGAGCTGCAAGGCCCCGTCGGAACTTTGCGCGAAAACAATGGCGAAGGAACGAAGGAACCGTCGCCCGAGCACGAAAACAGAGCAGATGAATCTAGGGAAAGAACAGGGCAAGACGGCCAGAGAGGACTCACCGGCGACGGAGTCAAAGCCGCGGAGCGCGGAGAAGAGTAGAACGGCGCGGCGGAATCTCCGCCGACGGAGGCTCTGGCTGGCGAGCGGCGGCGGAACTGCAAGAAAACGCGCCGGCGAAAGGAAGAAGGAGAACGGAGGCGAGCGATAAGGGGAAAGGTGAATCCCGCAAACGCGGTTCCCCTCTTTATAGTCAAGCCATGAACAAGGAAGTGGGATCGTGGGTGTGGCAGTTATCCGTGTAGATCGTGCGTGCATCACGAACGCACGACGGTGAGCAGAGCCACACCAACGGCCACACACGAAGAGGGGTCGTTACAATCCCTAAGGGGAACCGCACCCGAGGCGTCGCAGCGACGGCGCAGCAGGTGCAGAATTCACTGTAGACTTGTCAGTAAGCAATGTAGAGGGACCTAAAAATTAGAAGAACACATATGGGATGACACGTAGGACATGGCGTACGAGGGAAGGAACGAGGAGACCTCGGACGAGGACATAACTCGGAAACAAGACTAAAGAATATAATGAAGCTGATATAACCCGGCCAAAGCTATTGACAGGGCCACACCAGCTTCGGGGACTAATGTCGGGGGGTTAACCTCGGGTAGGTCAGAGACGGGGAAAGACAGAGGTACTATCCCCGTCTAGTTTCCGAGTTACAGTCCAAGTCGGCCGAATCATATATATGTCGGCCGATGAACGGAGGCAAGAAGCCCACGTATATGTATCAAGTAGTTACCCGGCCGAGTTACTGAGAGAATCGGCCGGGTTACCCAAGTGACCTTGATGCAGGTGAAGAACGAGCCGAGTAACACAAGGTAAGGCCGAGTGATACGAAGCTTGCAGGAGAAGGAGAAGCCCAAGGTCAAACTATAGCTGCAGGCTAGAAGGAATCAGAGCAGAGCCAAGCACAAGAGACAAGGATGCGCATCGTCAGAGGGGCAGAAGGAGGTCACGGAGGTGACAGTCCTGGAGCCCGAGGCACGCAGGAGGGGGCCACTGGAGCCTTGCCGTCATTAGAAGGGAGACAGGGAAAGGAGGCCGCCGAACTACTATTTTGGGACAAGCATATTCCACGAATATGCTTGCCTCGTCAGCCCTAAGGGCACCCAAGGGACTCCTTTATAAGGGGAGGCTTGGACCCTGAGGGAGGGATTGACTCTGAGAGGACCGTTAGGCTGAGGAGATTCATCTGGTCCCTCTCGATACAGCTCAAGGAGCATTTGTAACCCACCAAGAGATAAATAAAGATCATCACTTTGGCAGCTTGAGTGAAGAGACAGTTGCATCTTCCCTCCCCAGATCCCACTAGCATCAATTGGCCCCATACTTTAGCCTACCCATGGCATCTGCCGTGCCACCACCACGACAGTCATCATCTTCTTCCTCCAGCCGCACGCCTCCTCGAGCTCTCCGCAGAAAACCTCGAAGAAACCCTAGCCTCTCCTTGCACCAGTCGCATCCTCCCTGTCCTCCATGGCTAGCAGCAGCTCCTCCCCGTCGATGGCGGCGTCGAGCGAAGCCACGGCGAAGCCAGCGAGCTCCATCGTCGTGCCCCCAGAGGGCCTGGTCATCCCCGCGTTGGTGGTGATTGAAACCACTGGCGATGACCACAATCTGGCGGCGCTAGAGCCTCTGGAAGAGGAGCCAGACTCGCACAAGGGCGACTGGCGCGGCTCGGACATAACCGGCCGCGACATCCAAGAGATGGTCGCCGAAGGCTACCTCCCCGCGACGGAGGGGCTCGCCTGGCGGGCGGCGCCGGCCGGCGAGGTGACACCTTCTCCCCAAGCCGGAGAAAAGGTGTACCTCAAGGCTCAGCTGGTACGCGTCGTTTCTCTGCCCATCTCCCACTTATTTTTGTCCGTCTTGAACCACTTCAAGGTCCAACCCCATAACCTCTCCCCCAATAGTATCTTAGTGCTTAGCAACTTCGCGGCACTTTGTGAGGGTTACCTAGGGATTAGGCCTAGGTTATACTTGTTCGTGTACTTCTTCACCGTCAAACATGAAGCCGGACATAGTAGGGAGGAGCTTAGGAACTGCGGCACCATAAGCTTCAAGATCCGACCTGGCCGGCGGTTCCCCGACATCGTCGGCCATGAGTCGTGCAAAAAACTGGCAGCGGACGTACTTCTACGGCCCCGACATTCCTTTGGCGGGCCGAGAAGTGACGTACCCGGACTTCATGGATGGAGCTGCCGCTGAAGTTTCCACATGGAGATCCCATGCCTCCCTTCCCTCCGACCTCGATGCTTCTCGCGTAATAAGGCGGATCGAGTGGTTCGTAGAGACGGGTTTGACCGGCTTGGACCTAGCCATGTGCTGGTTCATCAGACGAATCCAAACTCTGTAGCACCGCGTGAAGTTCATGCACGAGTACACCAGTGATCGAACGGATACCCTCCGGATCTCCGTGGATAACTTCTCGAGCGACTCCGTCAAGCTCCGTCTGAAGGACATCGTCAAGGTGAAGGATAAGAAGCGCGGCTTCACCATCACCTACGACATGTACGTAGACGGCAAGTGCCCAAAGGTAGGTATTTATTTTCCGTGTATGACATTGCTCTAGTTTATCCGTCTTGTCAGTGCCATCTTATCTAACACGGTGATTTCTCACTTAACATCTTAGCGGTCTAGATGAGGACAACCTGGCTTCCCAAATCAACGATCCAAAGATGAAGGAAATCACGGTCGTGTCCGACGACGATGTCCCGTTGGCGCGAAAGCGGAAGATCTCCACCTCTGACGCTGCCGACGGAGGCAAGAAGAAGAAGATGGAGGGTGGAGCCTCCAAAAAGAATACTGCCGCCCTGGAGGCGGAAAAGAAAAAAGGCACCGGGATGTTTGCCAAAGCGCATCCCCTAGTGTAAGCCTCTCATTCTCCGACATTGTCTTACTTATCTGTCTTATTCTTGTACTTATGCATTTTGCACGTTTCAGGAAGAAAGCCACAACCACCCTCAAGAAGTCCTCCAAGACTCTTGGGGCTTCTAGAAATATCAAAGACATGCTGCATCGCGACTCCTCCCCCACCATTGCCCCTGTTACTCCTGCCGTCAAGCCCTCCTCTGCTCCGACAAGCTCTCAAGTCCAGGAGGGACCAGGCCCTTCCGCCATGGAAGTGGATTCTGGCGCTTCTACCGAACTCGCTGTTGTCAGCGAGCAGGCGACGCAGGAGAGCGCTGCTCTTCAAATGGCTGAAGCTCCGGCTAAGGATGCCATCGATAGCGGCAAGGCGGTGGTGGGAGCTGGTACCTCTGCCGAAGGCGGCGCCCCTACTCCCTAGAAACCCTTCGAGTTCCCGAAGATAGTTTACCCGGCGCTCCTGCCGAGTAACACAACTATGGTTCCTGCAGGAGTGCCGTCATCTCCGACGTGCGGTCTTGAGGAGCTACTCCGCCAAGCAGATATCTTGCGAGGAAACAGCATTTCCTTCGGCGAGCTGCTAGCTGAGAGCACTACAAACCTCAAGATTATTGCACTTGTAAGTTTTTACTTTGCCTTCTGCATTTCATATGAGTATCCCACTGTAGCCCCGAGGATGTAGACGGAAAACCATAGGTTTTGCATCTATATGCTCTAAGAGTGACTAAGTTAGAAAAAACTCTCACTGTAGCCCCCAAGCATTTAGATGGAATGAATTACTCCGACTAGATGCTTTAAGAGTAGCATACACAGTGTTCATAAATTTTCAATGTTGTAGCCCCCAAGCCTCTAGTTGTAACTAAATTAGTTCCGACTAGATGCTTAAAGAAAAGCTAAGCATATTGCTAAGTTAAAAACTCTCGCTGTAGCCACCGAGCATCTAGGTGTAAAATCTCCGACTAGAATCTCCAAGCAGACCAAACAACGATTTAACTTTGTATTTCTTTCCACAGAACGAGAATGCTCGGAGGGGCATGGCCAACGACAAGTACCAGAAGATGCGCGCAGATCTTGAAGCCGAAAAGGGTAAAACCGCCATCTTGAAGGAACAGATCATCAAAAACAAGAGTCTGTTTTCTTTTTGCGCATTTCTGTCTTACTTTTGTGCCCATAATCTTTGAGTACTCACTGTGTACGTTGTTTTCTCCGACTTGCAGAGCATGTCGCCAAGGCCAAGGATATTGTCGAGCAGTCCAAGCACATTCAGCAGCTGGACAGCGAGAACAAAATCATTAAGAAGGAGAGGGAAGAGATGCTGAAGATGCACGAGGATTCCATGAAAGCCTAGTAATATTCCGCCTCCGCGGAGATCAATCGCTTGAAGGAGGAGCTTGCGATCCTAAAGGATCAGAAGCAAGCTGCTGATGAGCAAAATCTTCGCCATAGCGAGGCGTTTAAGCTCCTCCAACAAGAGAAGGAATCCTTGGTGGACACCGTCTGGCAGGCTAAGGCCAGCATCTTCAGTAAGTGTCCTCCACCTTGTATTTTGCAGCTCCTATGGGTTTAACCCGCTCGGATCCTTCGGATAAGGAATGTATGGTTCTTGCCGGCAACTTCATCAATACCGCCATCGCCCAAGCCAAGGATATTTCCAAGCCCCTCCAAATTTATATCAAGGCCTCGGACTCCGTGGCGAAGTACTCAGAGATTCTGCGCCGAGCCCCCGAGCGTGTTGCGAGCTGGAAAGCTTCGTGCGCACGGGCTGGTGCAAGGATGGAACTGTCTATGGTGAAGGCACACTATGAAGATGCCGACATCGACACGGTGACCTCTGGTATCCCCGACGTGGATGATGATGGCAAGGAGATCGACCACGAAGCCATCCTGTCATCACTCGCGGGTTACGACACCAGGGTTGCCGAGTTGGTGGATGTTGACGTCTTCGTGCCCAGGAACCTTATCGATAGCATAAACCAAGATTCCTCTGAGTCTCATCACAGCGCCGATGTTGAGGGTGATTCTTCGGCTGGTGATGATGCGGCCTCCAAGTCTCCTGCGCCCAAAGAATGAAAAACACTTTGTAATTTCTGTTTCACCTTTGGTGTGTGCACGGGAGAAACTTGGCGATGTAATCTTAAGGCGGAAAACAATGGTTGTCGTATCCTGCTACTTAAGAACTAATTCCCAGTATGTATATATTTTTTAAGCAAGTGCTGGCTTATCCATTACTCTGGTTCTTATGCTTGACTTTTCGTGAGTCGGAAGACTCGTTGTCAGAACCATGCGCTTAGGTGATGATGCCCAATGGCACCGTCAATAACCTGAGCACAAAATCGCCGAAAATAAGTGCCGAAAGTCACTACTCCAGAATCCACATAACAACAACAAAGAACGTGTAGACCAGAAAACTTAAGCTAACACCCGTAGGCGGAATTTTCACAAGTGCAATCGCAAGACTTGTGCATAAAGGTTTTATATGATCCAAAAATGAACACTAAAGGAGGTAAAAGACTCAGCAATATGAGTGAACCAAAGAGCTTTATTTCATTGATCATATAAGAAGTACACAATTAGATAAAAATGCTAAGTGTATAAAGGACGTAGTTGTGCTATGTTCCATGGCCGATCAAGCTCCGGGTAGTCATCATCCAGGTCACGTAGCTTACGCTTATGATCCTCGTTGGGTCTATCCTTGAGTTCACGATTGTCGAAAAGGTAGTAAGGCCCATTGAGCAACGCCTTGCTTATGATGAACGGTCCTTCCCATGGCGGAGATAATTTGTGTGACTTCTTCTGCTTAAGTCGGAGTACTAAATCCCCCTCTTTAAACGAGCGATGCCGAACGCGACGACTATGGTAGCTGCGTAGCTTCTGCTGGTAGATGGAGGATCTTTGGCATGCCAAAACGCGCTCCTCCTCAAGAAGGTCCACATCTAGGCGTCTGGATTCTTCAGCGTCATCTTCGTCGTAGGCGGCAACTCTTGGTGCATCGTGGAGGATGTCGGAAGGTAGGATGGCTTCTGCTCCATATACCATGAAGTAAGGGGTGTAGCCGGTGGATCTGTTGGGTGTAGTTCGTAAACTCCACAACACATATGGAAATTCTTCCGCCCACGCTCCAGCTGCTCTATGTAGCGGTGCCTCAAGACGTGGCTTGATTCCCTGCAGAATTAATCCATTGGCTCGCTCAACCTGACCATTGGACTGTGGGTGTGCCAAAGATGCAAGGTCAAGTCGGATGCCTTTGTCCCAACAATAGGCCTCCACTTCTCCGAGTGATAAGTTGCTTCCGTTCTCGGTGATGATGCTATGTGGGAGACCAAATCTCACCACTAGATATTGGACAAACCTGAGGGCAGTTGCCCCATCAAGCTTTCTAATGGGTTTAGCTTCTATCCATTTGGTGAATTTGTCAACTGCTACAAGTAGATGCGTAAACCCACACGGGGTCGTCTGTAACGGCCCCACCATGTCTAGCCCCCAGACTACAAATGGCCAAGTTATTGGTATTGTTCGCAATTCTTCAGCGGGAACATGTGGTTGTCGGGCATAATACTGGCATCCCGTGCATGTCTCAACAAGCTTGTCGGCGTCCGCCTTCGCGGTCAGCCAGTAGAATCCTTGTCGGAAGGCTTTCACGACCAATGATCGAGGAGCCGCGTGATGCCCGCAATCTCCGAGATGGATCTCGCGCAGGATTCCCATACCTTCTAGCTGGGAAACGCACTTTAAGTATACACCAGTAGTGCTCCTTTTATAGTGTTGCCCATTGATTATGGTATAACCTTTTGCTCGTCGTACTATTTGCCGTCTTTCGACTTCGTCGTCGGGCAAGTTCCGTGTTCGAGATACTCCATGAACGGTATTGTCCAAGCCGGAGGGATCTTTGTCACCATGTTGACAAAATAGACAGCTCTATCCGGGTTGTCGATGTCTGTGCCCTTCACGGATGGTGTGTGTAGATGCTCTAGGAAAACTCCTGGCGGAATTTGCTTGCGCCCTGATCCAAGCTTAGACAGTAGATCAGCCGCCTCGTTTTTCTCCCTAGGCACATACTTGACTTCGTAGCCCAAGAAGCTTTTGGCTATCTCGTCCACTTCGTCACGATATGCCGCCATCATAGGGTTCCGCGCGTTCCAGGTGCCAGCCACCTGCTGGGCAACCAAGTCGGAATCTCCACAGCAAACTATGCGCTTGATGCCAATATCCTTGGCTACACGTAGTCCGTGAATGAGTGCTTCATACTCCGCCATGTTGTTTGTAGCCTCGAAGTGGATCTGCAAAACGTAGTGCAGCTTGTCTCCTTTTGGTGACTGTAGCAGTACACCAGCCCCGAGCCGTTGAGAAACTTTGATCCGTCAAAGTGCATCACCCAGTACTCTGGTTCTGGCAGCGGAGTAGCATCTGGCATCTCCGTCCAATCTGCAATAAAATCCGCCAAAGCTTGTGACTTGATAGCGTCGCGTCTCTTGTAGGTGATCTCGAAGGCGGCAAGTTCAATGCCCCACTTCGCGACCCTTCCTGTAGCGTCGCTGTTATTGGTAATGTCAGACAGTGGAGTCTTGCTCACTACTGTGATTGGGTGCTCCTGAAAGTAATGCCTCAGCTTCCGAGAAGCGAGGAATACTCCATAAGCTATCTTTTGGTAGTGCGGGTAACGCTGCTTGGACTCCGTCAAGACCTTGCTCACATAGTAAACTGGTCGTTGAACTCCGTGCTCGTAGCCTGGTTCCTTCCGCTCTACCACGACGACGATGCTGATAACCCGGTTGGTTGTCGCCATGTAAATTAACAGGGGCTCTCCAAGCTCGGGTGCTGGAAGGATGGGCGCTGAGCAAAGAATCTCCTTGAGCTGCTTCAATGCTGCATCTGCTTCGTCTGTCCACGTGAATTTGTCTGCCTTCTTCAGCAACTTGTACAGTGGCAAAGCCTTCTCTCCAAGTTGGCTGACGAACCGACTAACTGCTGCAACACAACCTGTTAGTCATTGAATGTCCTTTAGGCATGTTGGACGGTTTATGTTTAAGATGGCCTTGATTTTCTCCGAGTTTACCTCGATTCTGCGCTGGGAAACGATGAAGCCCAACAATTTGCCGGCTGGAACCCCGAAGATGCACTTCTTGGGGTTGAGCATCATGTTGTATTTCCGGAGATTATCAAAGGTTTATTTTAAGTCAGAGATTAAGTCGTTTGAATTTTTAGACATCACCGCGATATCGTCCACATAGGCATGAACGTTCCGACTAATTTGGTCGTGAAGGCAACGTTGCATTGTCCGCTGGTAGGTAGCACCTGCGTTTTTCAGCTCAAAGGGCATCGTGACATAGAAAAACGTGCCGTATGGAGTAGTGAACGAAGTGGCCAATTGGTCCGACTTCCTCATCTTGATCTGGTGGTATCCTAAGTATTCATTGAGAAAACACAAAAGTTCCGAGCCAGCCGTCGAGTCAATGACTTGGTCAATGCGAGGCAAAGCAAACAGATCTTTGGGACATGCTTTATTCAAGCCGGTGTAATCAACGCACATTCTTAATTCATTGGTTACCTTTTTGGGGACAAGTACAGGATTGGCCACCCATCGGGTGTGAAGGACTTCTCAGATAAACCCAGCCTTAAGTAACCTAGCTATATCTTTGCCAATGGCGCGTCTCTTCTCATCTCCGAAGCGTCGTAGAGGTTGTTTCACTGGTTTACATTTTGGATCTATGTTTAAGCTGTGCTCGGCAAGTTCCCTAGGTACACCTTTCATGTCGGCAGGTTGCCAAGCAAAGATGTCCCTATTCTCACGGAGGAATTCGACGAGCGCGCTTTCCTATTTGGGATCCAGGTTCGTCCCAATGGCGACGGTCTTGGAGGCATCGCCTACCACAAGTTCCACCGGCTTGGTCTCGATGGCGGCCTTGAACGCAGGAGCGGAGTCGGAGATCTGCTTCTTCGGTGCGGGCATCTTTGAGTCATTGACCTTGCTCTGAATCTCCTTGAATTCTTTGCTGTAGAGGACAGCTTCTGCAACGGCTGCTTCATTGATCTCGCAGTCCCTTGCCTTGGTAAAGCTTCCGGATACGGTGATGACACCGTTTGGTCCGGGTATCTTGAGTTTGTTGTAGACGAAGCATGGCTTGGCCATGAACGTGTGTAATATGTCGCGGCCAAATATGACGTGGTACACGCTCTTGAAGGGGACCACCTCAAAGGTCATGCGCTCTTGGCGGTAATTATTAACGTCGCCAAAGGCTACCTGAAGCGTAATGCACCCAAGGGACCGAGCCTCCCAACCAGGAACTACGCCATGGAAAACGGTGTTGGTCCGCCTTAGGTTTGCCTCCGTCAAGTTCATCTTCTGCAGTGTATCCAGGTACATGATGTTGATGCTGCTTCCACTATCCACCATGCACTTGGTGAACTCCACGCCATCAATCAATGGGTTGATGACCATGGCGTACTGGTTCTCCGTGGGCACAAGGTCTAGGTGGTCCGTCCTGTCCCAAGTGATTGGAACCTCCGACCAGCGCAGGTATTGGGGAACTGGGGGAGAGTGGCCATCAGGATCCTTAGAGAGGTCTTCTGTTGTCGGACGGTGGGGGTGCCAAGGAAAGTGTGGTAGACTGGGGCCTTCTTTGCAAAGGGGTTCTTTCCCTTGTCGTCGCTCTTGGCGGCGTGCTTGGGGTCAACGTCCTCGTCCATGTCACTTGAATCCTTGGACTCCTCCTCCTTCTTCTTACCCTTGCCCTTGCCTCGTGGTCTGTTCTTCCGACTTTGCTTGTAGCCAGACTCCGGGTCTTCCTTGAGGTCGTTGACGAACTTGCAGTGTCGATTGGTATGGGTGGCCTTGCCGTTGGCGTCGAGGTGCACGAGGCACGGCATATCGCGATACTCCTCGTAGGTTTGGGGAACGTGGAGCATCGCCGAGTTGGTTTCACTTCCTCGTTGTTGCCCACGACCTGCTCCCCTTCCTCGGCCACGTTGTCCGCCTTCTCCTCGTCCTGCAAAAGTCATAGCGACCATGTCGGTAGATTGCTTTTCTTCTAGAGCGGTTTTCCGCTTTGTACTGCTGTTCCTCCGAGCTTGAGTTGGAACGACCGTTTCCAGCAAAGAGCCACGAGCATCATCGTCGGCAGCTGCGAACTCACTAGCTAACTGAATCATCTGATTCAAGTCAAGCTGATGATTGTCCTGCAAGCGCTTTAGCTTATGTCGGAGCAACGTACCCCTTTCCAACCCATCAATGAAGGCGGCCATGGCGGTCTGAGCGTGCACTCCTGCGCAGGAATTTTTCATATCCAGCCAGCGGGAGAGGTAGGCGCGAGATGTCTCGTCTTTCTCTTGCACGCACCGCTGTAGATCGCCCACAGTGCAGGGACGCTTGTATGTACCCTCAAAGTTCTTGGTGAATGCTTCTTGCATGTCTAGCCAGTTGTAGATAGATCTTTCCGGCAAGTCGTCGATCCATTGACGGGCCGTGCCCGCCAACATTAACGGGAGATACTTAACGGCAACGTTGGGGTTGCCTCCGGCAATCTCCACCGTGTTGCCGTAGTCCTGCAACCATGTGGCAGGCTTGGCGGTGCCGTCATAGGGCTTGATGGTCTTGTCACCGGAAACCTTTGGGGTAAGTTGCGGACCATATTGCATGTCCAAAGCAATGTGGTCCCAGGTATGGTCCTTCCCGGGCTTCATGGATCTTATCGATCCGCGAACGTGCATCGTACGGATCTGGGTTCTTCTTGTTGTCAACAGGGGATGGGCTGCGTGAATGACGCGGGCTTCTTCCGCCATGGTGAATGCTTGGCGGCGACGGAGGCGGAGGTGGCGGTGGGTTAGCCTTCTTGTTGTTACCCTCCTGCGACACCTCGCGCCTGTCACAGTTGCTTGTCGGACATGGAGGGTCGTGGTGTGACCTGCTCTTGTGTCCTTGGTGGCGCTCTTCATCATGACGGGTCTGTGCCGCGTTGTCGCGGATGACGATGCCACACTGATTTGGAGGGGCATATCCGTGCGATGGTGAGCCTTGTAGTCTTCCTGACGTCGGGGGGGATCGGGGCGGTGGCGATGGGCGGCGAGGTCGGGCTTTTTCTCCGTGGTCGGAGGATATGGGGATAGCATCCTTCCTGTTGCGTGCATCCCTCCGTCTTCGTTCTGATGAACCCATCTGTGATCCGACATCCTGAGGAGATCTGTCCCTTGGCGGTTTGTACTGGCTAGATCGGCAGAGCGTTGGGTCAGACTCAAGCCTCTGAGAGGTGGCCTTTTCCTGCAGCTTTACCGCCTTGGCCACTAGGTCATAGACATGTTCTACTGCCTTAGGTGATCTATCCTGCTCCAGAAGGGTCTTGGCGACAGCGAGGTTAAGGAGTGGGGTGGGCATCACCCGCTTGCCTTCAATATCAATGTATGGCTTGGCATGTGCCGGCTTCGAGGGAGCCCATCCTAGGTTGCGCCGTACACCAGGATGGTTGATGACGCGGGCCGAAGCCTTCTTAGCCTTCTGCTGCTGCAGCAGAGTCTTGTACTCGGCCTCCATTGCTCTAGCTTTCTCTATGGACTTCTGCGTGTTGACCAGATCTCGATCTAGTTTAGCGCCTTGCTCCGCGATGGCTTGTGCCTCCTCCAGCAGCTGTTGGCGCTTCTCGTCAAGCTGAGTCACGTTCCGGATATGATCAACGGTTAGTGGCTCGACGAGGAGATTGTCGTACATCACTCTATCAGCTGGAGTAACATGGGCTGCTGCCCACGTGGATGCTGGAGGCGGCAAGTTTGCGGTGTTGTTGTTGCTCGGACCGGTGCCGAGTTCCTGCGGCTGCTGCACTGGGTTAGGCGGAGGAGGCATGACTTCTGCACGATCATCGTCGGCAGCAATAAGTGGCCCCTTCCCCTTTTCCAGCGCCGTAGGCGGAGCTTGCTCGGGTTGATCTTCCTCCATCGCTGTCCCAATGGTGACGAACACCCCTCGATACATGACGGTGTTGTTAGCATGCTTGTCGCGCGAGTACTCCTCCATCTCCTGCATAGCGGAGTCTAGCTCTTCTGGACTGAAGTCTACCTCCTCTAAATCTGTACTGAAATCAGCATAAAGCGCGTCAATGACAGAGTCGGAGGGTTCCAGGACTTTCTCGATGACGGGCGGTGGAGGTGCAACGGCCTCGATGATGACTGGAGGTGGCGGTGCTGCTACGACGATGGCGGCCGGAGGCGGTGGCAGCGGCTGCTGAACCGGAGGTTCTCCGTCTCTGAGCGCAAGCTCCATCTGGGCTGCCGTGTCAGCTGCCGCATAGCTGTTGACGGTGCTCACCATCTCTTCGAGGGTAAGGCATCCTGTTGCCTGCTGCCGACGTAAAGAATGTTAGAGAAGCGTGCCACGGTCCAGTCCCTCCACGAAGTGATATAAAGCGTTATCATCGGGGTAATTTGCCAGGTCAGCCCGTATACGGAGCCACCTGGCGAGGTAGTCGCGGGGGTTTCGCCCTCTCTCTGAACGCAGCGCGCCAGACCGAATATGGTAAACACGCCGACGAACTTGGATCTCTGCTGTCCAGACGCGCGGATTTGCAGTGATCTTCCACCTTTATATCCTGCACAGGGGCGGTTTGGTTGGGCCTTGAATTTTTCCGATCTTTGCCGGCAAACTCCGAGGAGAGATCCGACATCGATCCTTCCGCGAACGTATCCTACCCGTAGGCGGTCCGTGCGGGTCTTGATGCTTTCCGATCTTTGCCGACAAACTACGAAGAGAGATCCGACATCGATCCTTCCGCGAACGTATCCTGCCCGTAGGCGGTCCGTGCGGGTCTTGATGCTCCTCCAACTCCAAGGGAACTAGTGCCCGAGTCGGTTTCGCCGATGAAGAGGTGTATGTCTCCGATAGGAACGATCGAACACCGCGTAGGGTTCGTCTTCGCCGGGATCCAGAACTCGTCAGGGGGGACGATCGGAACGTTGCCGGAGAAGAGAACACGGCCGATGGCTACGGTTTCGCCGATTCCCGCGAAGATCTTGGTCCTCGCCTGCTGAAGAGCCTGAAGCGCCTCTTGCCCCACGGTGGGTTTTTGAGTGGAGGCATGTTTATGTGAGTGGAGGCTTTTTATTTTGAGTGGGAGCTCCACCCACATGAACGTGGAAGAGGTGGGGCAGCCACCATGGCTGGGTGCCATGCCCCTTGGTGCCCCACTCTCCCCATAAAAGGCCTCCCTCTCCTCCTCTCAAAGCACACCTCCTCGTGAAGGATCTCTCTCCCCCTTTAGAATTTCCCCATGGTCTCGGATCAGCGAGATACATGTTCCTGGTGGCTTTTTAAAAAGGATTTGTTGCTTCCGCTGCTTCGCAGGAGAGAAGGCGCGGAGGTTGTCGGGGGTACCCGGACGTGTGTGCGATCACGGATGCACCACTGCTTTGCGGTGCTGGACCGGCTGGACCATATGGACATCATCACGATCTTGAGATCGGCAAGCGTTCGACTACATCATCCACGAGTACAACCTCGTTAACGCTATTCGGTTTTCGAGGGTATGTATTCTATGGATGTATATCCACTCGTTGCTTGTATCTAGTAAATGGATCTTGGTACTTAGTTGTTCCCATCGTAGAAAATTTTATGTTTCTATGTTACGAACCCTTCAGTGTGCACTGATATTGTGATCCCTGCCACAGATCGGAGTTGGACGGTCCATGGGTGCTCATGCGACGAGGTTCCTACCTTGGACGATGATCCATCGCCACAGAACATGCAACTTGGGGTGGCCTTCGCCAGCAGGTTGGTGGGCCAACTGGGTTCTCGAACTGATGCGGTGTTGTTGGGGAGAAGATCTTGTTGTCCGGTCTGGGTAGTTGCACCAACGAGTGAGTGGCGGTCGGGGCGCTCCAGGCGAAAGCCTGGCACAACCTTTGTTGGTGCCAACGGCAACGGCGCCATCGGGCATCGTTACCCACTTGGGGGTGTTGTCGAGGAGCATTGACTCAACCCTTATCCCTCGTGGTTTAGTTCCTCGGGTGAAAACCTAGATCTAGCTTGTCAGATCGGATGACAACGGCGTCCTAGACGTCACTCCCTCCTTGGAGGCGTTGTTCTTGGTGGAACGGACCTGGGTGGCATGCATGGTGATGGCTCATGCTTTCACTCTAGCGAGCAGATTCTTGGAGCTCCGACGTCGTGTTAGTTCGGCTACCCCTCTGGCAAGGATTGTTGATTACGGAAGATCCCCAGTTGCGGTGTTTCGATTGCATGGATTCACTCGATGGGGCTGGCTGACGGTTGATGGCTTATGTTGCAACAACGAAGTTTGTGGTGGTGGGCGGTGGTGCTACTTTGTGAGCATCTTTTCCAAAACAGGAGTGGCCCAACTCTGCCCTTCTAATGTGGAGCTCGTGTTTAGTGTGTGTATCTAGTCTAGGTTTGTTTGGTGGTGTCGGTTATAATATTCGCCTAGCGGCCTTGGCTATGGACTGCCTTGAGTGTGTCGGGTGTGCGTGTTTTGAGGTCCGTGTATATTTTATACAAAATTCTTCTTTTCTAAGCTTTTATGTTTTCGCGAAATCTGTCCCCCGCACGTGGTAGGCGCCGACCTAGTCGGTGTATAGGTTTTCCTGTTGTGTTGAGAGACTCGTTTAACTACTTTACACAATAATTGGCTAACATGGGTATGAGGATTTGCTGTTATGTTATTTTCATCCTTGCAATCAAAAAGCAGATTGTTGATAGAATTCAAAGAGAAGAAAGGAACGGGTTTCTCGGAGGCGCAAAGTTTATTTTTCAAAGAGAAAAAAGCGAGATTGTTGATGCGATTTTGCATAAACAATTCACACTCGTCGAAATAGTTCATGTTTCCAACTCGTTACTGATATACTACTGCACATGAACAATTGAATGGCTCTCCATTTTCGTCCACATCATTTTTTGCTGCAACTGAGCAAGTGAGCAGCATCAGTTTAATTTACACCGAGCGCGCGTTGAACAACATCAGTCACTGCATGACCATATTGTTGCTAGCAGTACGTCTTTTTCTGGATCCCAACAAAATCCTGATGAAGTTCCGAGACTACGCGGTCATCTTGAGAACGTCGAGCCGCCGTGCAGGCGCGCGCGCGCGCGTGCCCGGCGCGCGCTGGCCGAGCCAAGGTCGCGACTGTCACCATGCATGCAGCAGCAGCCGAACCTATAGCTCGTCGTGAGGCGCCTCGCGCTGCTTGCGCTGCAGGTATGTCATGGCGAGGCTGGCGTGCATCGCCGCGCCGTACGGGAGCGCGCCTTCGTCGACGCGGAAGTGCGGCGAGTGCGCGTCGTGCACCGACCCGGCGGTCTCGTTACGTATCCCGACGAAGTAGAAGTGGGAGCTGGGCACGGCCTCGGAGAAGGCGGCGAAGTCCTCGCTCCCCATGCACGGCGCCATGGCGGCCCGGACGGCGCCGGCGCCCACCGTCTCCGCTGCGACGGCCTGGAAGTGCGCGTGCAGCGCGGCGCTGTTGATGGTGGGCGGCAGGAGCGGGCGCCCGCCGGCGTGGAAGTCCACGACGGCCCCGCACCGGTGCACCGCCGACTGCGCCACGATCACCTCCTCGATCCGCCGCTTCAGCCGCATGAACCCTTCGTTCGAGAAGCACCGGAAGGTGCCGCCGATGGTGGCAGAGTCAGGGATCACGTTGAACGCGCCGCCGCCACGGAACCTCGTCACCGTCACGACCTGCGCCTCCAGGGGGTCGGCCTCCCGGGAGACGAGGCTCTGGAGGGCGAGGACGACGCTAGAGGCGGCCAGGACGGGGTCGACGCTGGTGTGGGGGATCGCGGCGTGGCCGCCCTTGCCGGTGATGACCGCCTCGAAGAAGCCGCAGCCGGCGAGCAGCGGGCCGGCCATAGATCCCACCACGCCCGTGGGGAGCATGACGGTGACGTGGAACCCGAAGATGGCCTCGACGTTGTCCACCGCGCCGGCCTCAACCATCTTCTTGGCCCCGCTGCCGACCTCCTCGCCCGGCTGGAAAAGAAGGACCACCGTTCCCTGGAAGAAATACATACCTGACTTGTTAACGGCCGTTTGGATAGATCACACGACAATAACTTTGAAGTGGAACACATACATATGTGTTTTATTTTGCACCGAGAAAAGGTTCCAAAATGGAATAAGAAGCAGAGCGAGGTCTCTCAGAGCTAATCTGGTTATGTACCATCGAAGCTCCTACCTGGCACGCACGCTGTACCCTGACTTGCACCATACTCTGGCCTCTGCGCCCATGGATGAGCTGAGCTCCATCATCAGAGTTTTAAATCGGCAGTGCAGTGCCACCCGATCGAGGATGATCCATGATAAATGGCTACTACTAAACCATTCCCCCCATTACCGTAGCACTAGCTAGTAGAGAACTAAAACGGGCCACGATCGATGCGCGCACAGCGCAAGTAGCTAGCTAGCGCTGGGCGGCCGATCGATGAGATGAGACAAAAGCGGATCTTGACGCTACCTATATAGACCGGCGCCTTTTGCTCGAGAGAAACGAGACGGGTGAAAATGGAAACGACGAGCGAGGGGTCTTGGAAAGGGGAAATGATGGCAGGGCTCGATCATCTTGCTTGGAACAGAAATACTATCCGAGGAATCCGCTCGGAAAAGGACGGCGCAACAAACAAACAAACAAACGTGTGTTAATGCTCGCTGTTTCTAACGGAGTCTGTTGCGTGGCCAATCGATCGGTAATTATTAAAGAATCAGAATAATGGCCAGAAAATCAAGCTAGTAACTGCTTCAGGCTGACGCGCGAGCAGTGCAAGAAGTCAAAACTGACTATGATGGGAAATGTGCGTGGACGGACGGCGAGGAGGGTTGTCGCGGTACGTCACCTGTAGTTCGTGGCGGTGGTCGTGGAGGATCCTGGCGGCGCCGAGCAGCATCGCGGTGTGCGCGTCGTGGCCGCAGGCGTGCATCCTCCCGGCCGCCTTGCTCCGGTGCTCCCACTCCACCTCCTCCTGAAAACGGAACATGCCATCGGGGTTTCAGTTCCAGAATAATGCAGGTTATTATGCAGAGCACTTGAGACATTAATGCGACTTGATATGTTATTAATCTGAGGAGAGATGCGTAGATAGGGCCTCCGTCGCACTCATTGTTTTGGTGCTTTCGACTTTGCTAGTACCACTGACGACACTAGTGCTTTCCTTTTCTATATGAAACGTGCGTCAAATTAAACTGTTGCACATCGCTTCCATATAGTATATGTCTCTACAGTAAGCACCTGGACTTATCGTCTAATTTAGCAAGATTACTATATGATGATGAGATGAGATATGCCTTTTCCGTTTCTCTTTCTCTTTTCTTTTTGGCCGTTGCTGTGTATGACGCCAAATGTTTCCGAATGAATGAATCCAGTGATCCAGCACCAGAACACGTAGCCTAGCAAGCCAGGAACAAAACAAGGAAGCATGGAAGGAAACATGGGCAAGGGAAAACCAAGCTGGTAGCTAGCCCTTGGTACAGTAATAGGGAACCGCGCGGCACATACGCACGCACCTGCAGCGGGAGCGCGTCCATGTCGGCCCGCAGCGCGACGAACGGCGGGCGGCCGGTGCCCACGGCCGCCACGACACCCGTGCCGGCCACCGGGTGCTCGTACGCCACGCCCATGGCGTCCAGCTCCCTCCTCACCAGCCGGCTCGTCTCCTGCTCCTCGAAGGCCAGCTCAGGCCGCTCGTGGATGGCCCTCCGCACGCCGACCATCCACGCCGCGAACTCAGGCTGCTTCGCGCGCTGCAGCGCGTCGGCGCCGCCCGCCGCTGCCGCCGACGAGGCACGGCACCACAGCGCGACCAGGACGGGCAGCAGCGCGGCGCGCGCGACGTGGAGGGCCATCGGTCGGCGGCGCGTGGCTCGGCTCAGCGCACCGTACCGCGGTGTGGCGATCGAGTCGAGGACAAACACGACTGGGACGATACAGGGTTGTGGTGGGTGGGTGGGCGTGCACGCGGCGAGCGAGTGTGGCGCGCATATATACTCGTGCTCGTGCACGACCTCGACGTATCGTTCTTGTATGTATGGCCCTGTTTATTTCGTCGCGAGGACGCTGCCCTGGGGCTGGGGTAGGGTGGACGGTAGCTAGCCAGCGCACGCCGGAAACGTGCCCGAGGGCGACGTGCCCGATCGATCCCGCGCGCCGCGGGCAAACGGAAGCCGTCACCGTGGATGAAAACGACGAGATCGTCCTTACCTTGCGAGACATACGGACACGAGACGGAGTGAAGTCGTGCACTGTACGTTACGTACACGACGACTTGGTCCTTTGCCAAACCAAAATCTAACGTCTTATGGCCGCGGCTAGCTACCACACAAGTGAGTCTAGCCCCGTTCTTCCGTACATCCACAACCATGTAGCCCCGTTCAAACCTGGATATGCTCGCTAAATCTGCATGTGCGTGTTGTTGGTAGAGCGGGGTCTGTTAGGGGGCGGCCAAGTTTTTCCTCTCAAACGAAATGGTGGCCAAGTTGGGGACGGTAAAGCGTCGTCATGGTGGCCAAGTTGCGATCCGCCGGCCGCAATCTGGCAGTGATATGCTCTAAGCTTCGCCGGTATTCATCATCATCGCAACCAAAGTTGACAAGTCCGGATTCGCATCTAAGTGTAGTATTGAGAAGTCGTCCGCTCAAAGATCCCAGTACAGCAGGTACCTATTAGACCAGACCTAGCTAGTCTGCTCCTGGTACAGTACATGGCATCAGTAATAGCGCCTGACCACAAAGGCTGGGCGGGCGCACATTCATCTCGTTGGCTACACTGTGGTTTCACCACATTGCGCAGTGGAGGGCGTCATATCACACACAGCGCATTCTCGCACGTGAAAAATATTGAATCTGCTCTACTGCCTCGGTTTAGTAGAGGCCTTGTTTCGGAGTACCAGAGGTTTTGAGAGGACCGGTGGCGGTGTTAAATCCCCTAACGGATTGAGTGATCGTCCGATCCACTCAAAAATGTTGGAACGCCCCTGCCGACTGGCCGGTCCCGAGGCTGTTTCACACCCAAAAAGAAGACTAGAATAAGGCACACGCAGTACACAAGTAGATGACATAGGGAACAAAAGAGAATTTTATTGAAAACTCTCTCGGTAAACTTTCGTACACAGATTGTTCCTCTATTTATAGGCTAAAGGAGGATACGATACCACATGGGCCAACCCTAGCCTGGTAGAGGTCACACCGAGTGGGCCTTTACCGGCCCAGTTTCCCAACACTCCCCCTGGGTATCTTATCTGTATAACCATGGCTTAAAACTCCGAAAAACTCAGTGGCAAAAATATAGAGAAATGCACACGGTATACTTCTTGCTATGTTGCACGAATTGCCAAACCTCATGTGAGAAACTTCATAAAAACTCACTAAGGGAAAAAGAGTACAATTCACTTAACTATAAAGTTAAGCACTCAATCATCGGGATCAAGATTTCAACGATGAGTTTTTGAAGATTCTCCCCCTGAACCTTGCATCTCCCTGAGTCTCATCATGCCAATCCCTCGGACACATCTCTCAAAAGAAGACGCCGGCAATGATTTAGTGAACAAATCAGCGAGATTTTCATACGACTTAGTATGCAAGACTTTCACTTCGTTCATCTTTTGCAACTCATGTGCATAGAAGAACTTGGGTTTTATATGCTTTGTGAGATTGCTCTTCACGTAACCCGTCTGGACTTGTGCAACACAAGCGACATTATCTTCATAGATAATTGTTGGGGTTTGTACGGTGTTCAGTCCACATGACATCTGGATGTGACTGACTACTCGTCGAAGCCATACACATTCTCGTGATGCTTCATATAATGCTATGATTTCCGAGTGGTTCGTCAAAGTTGACACAAGAGTTTGCTTAGACGATTTCCAGGAAATAGCTGTTCCACCACAAAGGAAAACATATCCAGTCTGCGACTTGGATGTGTGCGGGTCCGAAAGGTACCCAACATCAGCATAGCCTACAACAGATAGGTCTTAGTTCTTTTGGTAAAACAAGCCAAGGTCCTTAGTCCCTTGTATGTACCTAAAGATGTCCTTAACGCCTTTCCAATGTCTCTTGGTAGGCTCAGAACTGTACCTTGCAAACAAATTGACGGCGAATGCAATATCCGGCCGTGTACAATTTGCGAGGTACATAAGTGCGCCAACTGCACTTAAGTAGGGGAATTCCGGTCCCAGAATTTCCTCCCCCTCTTCTTTAGGCCTGAACGGGTCCTTGTCTTGCTGCAAAGATCTTCCGACCATCGGGGTCTTAGAAGGATATGTCTTTTCAAACCCAAATCGTTCCAACACCTTCTGGGTGTAGGCCGACTGGTGAACTAGAATCCCAACAGGGGAATGCTCAAGTTGCAGACCGAGGCAGAACTTGGTTTTGCCTAAGTCTTTCATCTCGAATTCCGACATCAGGTAGGAACTCGCTTTCTCAATATCGTCAGGTGTACCGATTATATTCAAATCGTCCACGTACACCGAGATAATACATAAACCATCCTGAGATCTTCGTATAAAAACACATGGGCAATCTTCATTGCTCGCGTAGCCCTTCTGATGAAGGAAATTGCTTAAACGATTATACCACATCCTACATGACTGCTTTAGTCCATACAATGACTTCTTAAGCTGAACACTGTATAAGCTCCTGTTTTCTCTATCCTGGTTCGGGACAGGGATACCTTCTGGTACTTTCATGTATATGTACGAATCCAAGTTACCATATAGGTAAGCGGTGACAACATCCATTAGTTTCATTTTTAAGTCCATGTTTACTGCCATTGAGATCAAGTATCTAAAGGTAATTCCATCCATGACTGGGGAGTAAGTTTCCTCAAAGTCGACACCTGGTCGCTGAGTGAAACCTTGAGAAACGAGCCTTGCTTTGTACCTTACTACTTCATTATTCTCGTTTCTCTTTCGAACAAAAACCCACTCATGGCCAACGGAGCAAATGTGGGGAGGAGTTAGACAAACAGGTCCAGATACCTCTCTTTTGTTTAACGATAATAATTCAGCAGTAATTGCCTTCTGCCAATCTTTCCAATCCGACCTTTTCTTGCAATCAGCGAGCGTGTTAGGCTCAGGGTCAAGATCTATGATTGAGGCAATTTTCTTGGCAAAATTAACATCGACATTTGCCATGGCTCGGTTTTATGACTCGCCCGAATTAACATAGTTAATGGTCATTTCGTCATGTAGTGCATCAGTCACATCCTCTTGCTCCACCGGATTTCCCAATCCAGGAGCTCGGTCCTTTAGCTTTCCCGCTCCGATGTGTGCGCACACAACTTCGCTGGGTATTTCCGATATAGGAAAGTTCAAGTCCGGAATTTCGTGCACTGAAATATCCGTACTTGTGCCAGGTCTCAACTGGCTCCCCTCGACAGGGGCAGACTGTAATAAATCTCTCTTATTCTTTTTCTTCGGGTGTCCCCGGATACTTGGGATTTGAGAAATCGGAAGCCGCGTCCTCTTAGGCCTTGGAGCAGGAGCGGGTATACCATCATTTTTATTTCGTATTTCAACCCTTTCCGGTGCATTGCGTGCATGCACATGCGACTTTGTCATAGTCTTTAAATCACTAAAATGATCGGGCAGTTGATTCGCTAGGGAGTGCAAATCTAGTATCTTTTGGACTTCTCTATTAGTCTCAACAGTGCGCGGGTTATGAGCGTGGATCCCCGTGGCTTTCCACGTGATTTCTCGAATTTTTTCATCCAGGGGTTGATTGCCTCCCCCCAAAGTCGGAAAAAGATCCTCGTCAAAAATGCAGTCAGCAAAACGGGCCGTGTGACAGTCACCTGTCAAGGGGTCTAAGAACCTGATTATGGACACAGTCTCATAACCAACGTATATCCCCGACTTACGGAGCGGTCCCATTGCTGATCGCTGGGATGGTGGTATAGGTACATATACCTGGCAGCCGAACCTACGGAGGTGGGAAATTTTCGGTGCCGACCCTTGCGCAAGTTGGATGGGAGAGTGGATGTCGTAGGCCGATTGTCGAAAGTTGATGAGATTAGCGGCGTGTAACACCGCGTGTCCCCAACATCTAGTTGGTAAATTACAACCCTGAAGGAGTGGTCTGGCAATGAATTTAATCCTTTTAATCAATGCCTCCGCAAGTCCATTTTGAGTGTGGACATGCGGTACAGAGTGCTCAAGTTGGATTCCAGTTGCCATGCAATAATCATCGAATGCCTTTGAAGTAAATTATCCGGCATTGTCCATTCGAATAGACTTTAAACGATAATCAGGGAATTTATTCCTTATTTGTATGATCTGGGAGATCAACTTTGCAAAAGCATGGTTCCTTGTTGACAGCAGGCAAACGCTGGACCATTTAGAGGAAGAATCGATGAGCACCATGAAGTACCGAAACGGCCCTGAGAGGGGCTGAATTGGACCACATATATCCCCTTGAATGCGTTCCAAGAACGCGGAGAGTTCATCCTTCACCTTTAGGGGGGACGGTCTAATGATCAATTTTCCCGTAGCGCATGCAGAGCACACGAAATCATCGGGATTCGGGAAATTTTTCACATTAACATTATGACCGTTCGAGTTGTTAATTATATTTCTCATCATCCTAAGACCGGGGTGTCCTAACCTATCATGCCAAAGGCAGAATAGTTCGGAGCTTCTAAAGACAGTCTTAAGGGTAGTGTAAATAGGTGGTGCTACTATCTTAGTGTAGTACAACCCAGTAGCTAATGAAGGGAGTCTTTCGACAACATGTTTACCATTTTCGTCGCGCTTGGTAATGAGTAGGAACTCCTTTCCATTCTCATCATCATCGGTTTCGACATGAAAACCATTTGCGCGGATGTCTGTAAAACTTAAGAGAGTACGAGTCGACTCCGGATACAACAATGCCTCTTCAATGATCAGAGTTGTTCCATTTGGGAGTATGATAGTTGCTCTTTCCGAGCCAACTATATTCGGACCGCAGCCGGCGATCGTCATTATGTTACCAGGGTTTTTGGTAATGGACTCAAGATACTTTGTTTCTCTCAAGATGGTATTGGTGGTGCCGCTATCAGCAAGGCACGTTTCCTCCATTTGGGCGCCACACGCGTTCTAAAATATAGTGCCTAATTAATATAATGGAGCGAGGAAGTTGCTACATCAAGTAAGTAAAACACATAAACATTTTAGAACATCACATCATCAAATAATGGAATAAATGAATGAGATAAATGTCATCCAATCGCCGAAAACAAATAAGTGTTATGCTCTCATAGAGCTTACAACCATATCGAAAAAAAATTGTATCTGATTATTGCGGAAAAGGAATCATCACAACAAAAGGAGCTCAGGTGGATTCTGCAAAGAAACCATCGAGCTCAGCATGTATCTCAAGGTCAGTGAGCTTCTCTTCGTTGGCCATCATCATGGACAAGGGGCCTAGCTGAGGCGGCGGGGGCACAACGTGCTCAACCTCCATGGGCACAGCGGCGTCCGTGGGGACCGCCGAGGGTGCTGCCACTTGTGCTACGTCCTGCGCCACTACGTGCGCGACGTTCTGCACAGGCGCCGCTTCGGGCGCCAGTGGTGCCTCAACCTGGACAAGATGCGCCTCGCGCGCCTTCTTGTTGGCCTTGAACGCGTTCACGACGTGTTTAGGGGCCAAACACTGCCTGGAGAAGTGAGTCTTGGAGCCACAGCGGAAGCAGTCCTGGGGCCTCGCCTCCCCCTTGCCCGCCTTGCGTTGCTTGGCCGGGTTGGAAGAGTTGGGGCCCTTCTTGCCCTTCTTGCCTCTCTTCTTATGGATGGGCTTGCGCACCTTGTAGGCACCGGCATTGGCCTCATGACTTGGGCCCCCTACGAAGGGTTGCGCGGAGAAGTTCTTTTTCAAAACATTATCCTGCGCCTCAGCCACCTGGAGAGCATCAATAAGCGCTGCATATTCCGTGAATCCTTCCTGGCGAAAGTTTCGCGAGGACTAGATGTTGTCCGGATGGAATGTGGAGAGGGTTTTGTCTATCTTCTGCTGATTGGTGGTAATGGTCCCACACAGCTGAAGAATAGTACAAATCCGGTGCAACCTGGAGTTGTACTCTCCCACCGTCTTGAAGTCCGCAAACCTCAGACGTATCCAATCTGTCTCCGCCTGTGGCTGAATGGTGTACTTCAGCCTAGAGAACCGCTTGTTGAGGGCGGTCCAAAGGGCAGAAGCACTCCATTCTGCCATGTACTCATTCTTGAGAGTCTCACACATGTGATGGCGGAGGAAGTGCAGGGCTTTGGCGTTATCCGCCGGGATGGTTTTGCTGGGGGCCGTCGGGGTCCCCTCAATCAACGCATCCTTGATACATCGGCCCTCGAGGACGATCTCAACGTCCGAGGCCCAAGTCAGGTAGTTAAGCCCATCCTGGGTCAACGCCGGGAACTCGCGGCTGACGATTCCGGTCATCTGCAATTTATGCAAAGTGTGTAAGATTACAGCAGGTAATCGGTTGCATAAATGCGATAATCGATACAATAATTCAAATATGACGGCGTTCCAAAATTTAATGTAAAAACGGTACAAGCTATCTATGAGATATAAAGTATTAAAAACATGCGTTAATTAATAACTATAGTAAAACATAGTTCAAAAGCTTGAGTAAAAGCGGAACGAAAAACAGAGCCAAAAACGGTCCAATCGCCCGCGATCGCGTGCTACCAAACGGCCAAGCTACCCTTGTCTCTACGCGGCCGGTCCGCTCCAGACCGTCCCGGCCCGCTAAGCGGGGGAACGGAGCTAGCAGAGCTAGCTCTTGACTGGGCGGCGGTGCCGGCAGCAGGCCGGACCGGCGGAGAGGTGGGGAGGGGCGTCGGCGGCCCGCGCGCGGCGCAGCGGCCAGCGTGGCGGCAAGCACGCGCTGGGCGGCGCGGCGCAGCGGCCAGCGCGGCGGCAGGCACGCAGCGGGCGGCACACTGCGGACGCGCGCGCAGCGGCAGCACGCGGGCGCGGCGGCCAGCGTCGCAGCAGGCGGCCCATGCGGTGGACGCGACGGCGCGGCGAGCTCGGGCCAGGCGGTGGACGCGGCGCAGCAGGCGCGGACGAGGCAACGGCCATGGCTCGGCGGCGGACGCGGGCGGCTGCGCGGCCAGCAGGGCCGGGCGGCGCGGGGCCAGCGGCCGGCGGGCGGGCTCGGGTGGCTGCGCGGCCTGCAGGGTCGGGCGGCGCGGGGCCAGCGGCCGGTGAGCGGGCGGCGACGGCCAGCAGCCAGCGTGGCTCGGCGGCGGCGTTCGCGCGGCTCGACGGCGGGCGCGGGCGGCTGCGCGGCCAGCAGGGTCGGGGCGTGCGGCGGCAGCCCGGCCAGCGTGGCCTGCGCGGGCGCGGACACGAGCTCGGTCTCTCAGCCGCCATGGCCTCTTCATTTTGCAAGCGCGAGCATACGTGCGGTTACAAAAAAAAATATACATGCAAAAACTGTAGATCGATCCGACCTACTAATTAAAAATTTAGATCGGCACAGCAGGTGCCTCCATCGACGGTACAGTCAACAAGCTTCTAATCTGGGAGTGATTAGATCGACATTGGTCGGTGACAGCAGGTCAGCTCGACTCCCGGGAAGAAAAATTCGCACCTTAGATGGGATCTGATCTACGATCTGAACGCAAATCTTGAAAGGAAAACGCGAGACGAATTCATTTTTGCGGTCAGATTTGTGTTACCTTCAACGAAAGCCTGCGTGATACAGGCTCGACGATGGCTTGACGGAGGCTCGACGGAAAGACACGTGCTGATAACGTGTTAGAACACCCCATGCCGACTGGCCGGTCCCGAGGCTGTTCCACACCCGAGAAGAAGACTAGAAGAAGGCACACACAGTACACAAGTAGATGACACAGGTAACAAAAGGGAACTTTATTGAGAACTCTCTCGGTAAACTAGATTGTTCCTCTATTTACAGGCTAAAGGAGATACGATAACCATATGGGCCAACCTAGCCTGATAGAAGCCACACCGAGTGAGCCTCTACCGGCTCAGTTTCCAACAAAAAACTCTTGCATCCTAGTATCTCTTACAGCCACCACACCTTCGCTCGCTCGGAAGAAACCACAACACGAGGTGAGGGGAGGATCGTGGGTTAGAGATACACTACGATCATAGGGTTTTCTGGGGATAAGTAGGGTTAAGCTTGGACAGCAAAACGGCTAATTCAGGTTTCCGGGCTGTCGGTTTAATCTCCTATGATCGCCCCCAAATCCTCCTTTACAAAATGAGCCCTAAGGTAGTTTGCCAAAACTCGTTCAACAATCTAAGACCGAGTAAGTAGCACGAACAAAGACGTCAACGCATCGACTGCAATAGTTTGGGAGCATGCAGGCGCATCACATATTCTCAACGCCCTACTCGACTAGATGTGCATCGTGTGGCCACACACTATTAAGGGCATGTTGGATAGCCCGCAAAAGGTCCAACAAATAGATATGCAAAATTTTGATCTTTACTAGTGTCGTTTCTAGACAGACCCACGGAAACATCAAAGCGGTCCAAAATGGTCTAGTCCGTTGTTTTTCGTGGAGCCATTAGAGTATAGGAATATTTTAGCGTTTAAACTTAGGACGACTTGTCTTATACTCTAAGTATCTCTATGCAAACCCCGCGGAGGTCGAATCAATATAACAACAAAAGTTGAGATTTTATAATATAACAACAAAAGTTGGGATTTTATATTCACCACATGGTATTAGTCTCTGTTGAAACCAAGCAAACAACACATCATTAAATCTAAAATATTTGTTGTATCTCATTGATCTCACGTCTTAGGTTTTCATGTATATTTATAGGTCTTCATGTATATTTATAATCTAGACACGACCACACGGGGGTTGTTGAAATATATTAGCCAACACACTATTATGTCTAAAATATTTGCTTTTTTTTAATATCACATCTAAGGTCTCCATGTCCATAACATAGACATTAGGGGAGTGTTGATCCGTCAGTACGGACTTGTAAGTCAATTGGTTGAGTGCTTTTAGTCTAAGACTCTATCGTTACGCTATTAAAAATCTAGAATAATGACGGTTTTTATCGATTATGTATCTAAGATTTGTATGTGTACTCTCTGTTTCCAGTCACGGTCTTTTTTATATTAGAGAGCTACTATAGTAAATCATACATAAGTTGCAGTTTGGACCTTCCACATAATCCAGCCATAAAGAGTCTTGAGGCCTTGATCACAAGTTTCTCCATCTTGTTAGTGTCACCGTCAATAGTTGGATGCAAAATAATAATCATGCATGTCCTGGTCATAATGGGTCAATCTTGTCCTAAATATCCAACAATATCATAGATGTTCTATCTCACACCCTTCAACTTGTATCCATTAGGATTTGATAGTCAAACTCTCAAAAGTGATATCATGCAAAGCATAAAACCGATGGTCTTGATTCTCTTTTGCAAATTGAATCGCACAATCAACATTAACCAAATGGATAATAATATTAAATTGTTTGCTTATGATGGTTGGATATTATTTTGTTTTTGTATTGTCTATTTATTGTGGATTACTTTATCGTATAGATTGTGTGGACTGCAACCGTCTGAGTGTGAGAAGTGTACGATCAACGTTTACAAAAGGCAAGTGTCACTTATATAAATGTCCTACTATTTTTCCTACACATTGTAGATGTTTTTGTAGACTGCATGTGTAAGAATATCTATTGTTGCTATGCTATGTCCCATTATAGTGTTGTAGATTTCCTTGATAGATGAGCCACCGTATGTGTATATTATGCTTAGCAAAGCTTATTTTAGACGGGGATTGGATCACATCATGAAACATTATGATTTTAAGTATATATGTTTTTATTATGGAAAACAACATTAATTAATGAATCTTTTGGGAAAATGTCGTATGTTAGTCATTAGAGTGCAAATTTATGGTGGATCCATGCGGTGACCCAACATACCACTGCATGTGTAGTACACTATAGTCGTTGACATGACATTCACGGAACACCGTTTCGTAAATATCACATCCCTCGGAGTGGTACAACAGAAACATTGCGGGGCCATATTACAAACATACACACATTATTATTATTACAATACCAGAAGTTTAAGACTTTAAAAGATTCAACTTACAAACCAAATATAAAGTGTTTCAGCGGAAGTTTTAAAGTGACAACTTTAACTCCAAATTGAGCTCAGCAACATATTATTATATATTGTTCATGTTGCTCAGCTCAATTGGTTATTACTACTAAGGCAACTAATTTGACTCGTTGCCGCTCACACCATATCTGATCTCGTAGTCCACCCCTTCCACACTGCCTGACAGGCCTGGCTCCTCATAGAAGACATCTTCTTAACATTCTGTTGTATACATTGGGGTATCTTCTGGATCCTCAGAGTCTAAGCAGGGGATCAAAGGAAAGGGTGAGTAACAGCATTACCCAGCAAGTTCATTATATGCAGGGTGTGAAGTTTGATGCTCTATCTACCACCTCGGACTATAAGTCCTTGGCACTATGCAGTTTTCGTAAATCTTTCTTCAAAGATTGATTTTATTATTAAAAACTATGCCCATCAGCCTTCACAGGTTTACCAGAACTTTCATAGAGTTCCTTTCCTGCCGCGTTCGTAGCTCCTTCCCGGAACAGGGAGTAATAAGTTATAATTTTTACACTCTACAGAGGTGCGTTACTTTACCCATGAGAGATTAACTCCTTGTTGCACAACTGGGCGTACTTTTCCGTCCACAATTCCATGATGTGGGTCCCAGTAGGTGATCCGAGCCAATCACTACCCCCTTCGTGACCCCGCATATCTCCTTGGTGTACACCATGTCCACCCATTGAATTACGGCAATAGTTTGTACAGACCGTTAGATGCCAGAACTATCATGGGACATTGAGGGTTCCCATGTTGGAGATATGCCCTAGAGGCAATAATAAATATAGTTATTATTATATCTTTGTGTTTCTGATAAATGTTTACATTCATGCTATAATAGTATTAACAAGGAAACATTAATACTTGTGTGATTTGTAAACTAAAATAAGAGTCCCTAGTAAAGCCTCTTTATAATACTAGCTTGTTGGTTAATAGATGATTGTGGTTTACCTATCATGAACATTGATATGTTATTAACAACAAGATCATATCGTTAGGAGAATGATATGGTGGACATACTCCTATAGATAAGCATAGCATAAAGATCAAGTCATTTTAATAGTTCAATTGCTATATGCTTTCTGATACATAGTAACCTAATTCCTTCGACCATGAGATCATGCATATCACCTTTACCGGATGGATGCTTTGATGACATCAAACACCACACCATAACTGGGTGGCTATAAAGGTGGAATTGAGTGTTCGGAAAGTATAGGTTGAAACACATGGATCAAGAGTGGGATTTGTCCATCCATATGACGGATAGATATACTCTGGGCCCTCTCGGTGAAATGTCATCCAATTAGCTTGCAAGCATGTGACTGGCTCACAAGGGATCACATATCACAGGAACGAGAAAAGAGTACTTATCGGTAACGAGGTTGAACTAGGTATGCAGAGATACCGAGGATCATAACCTCAGATAAGTAAACTATCGTGAGACAAAGGGAAATTGGTATTGTATGTAAGTGGTTCATTCGATCGCAAAGTAATCGTAGAAATATGTGGGATCCATATGAATTTCCAGATTCCTCTATTGGTTATTGTTCGGAGAAGTGTCTCGATCATGTTCGCATAATTCACGAACCGTAGGGAGACACACTTAAGGATTCGACGTTGTTTGAGTAGTTATGGAATGATGAGAAAGAGACCGAATGTTGTTCGGAGTCTCGGATGGGATCCGGGATGTCACGAGGAGATCCGGAATGGTCCGGAGAATAAGATTCATATAAGGAAAGTCTCGTTTCGGAGTTGGAGAATGGTTCCGGTGTTTTCATCGGGAATGTTCTAGAAGGTTCCGGAATGTCCGGCACTCCAGAAGGTAAGGGTACATGAATGTGTTATATCAAGTTGGTATGATTGCATCATGTAATCGGTGTCATCGCTGAACAAAATAGAGGGTTTATTCAAATCCTAGTTTGAAAAGTCAAACGCCAAGTTTGAAAGTCAAACGGCTAGTTTTGGGAAGTGGAGAGGGAGGTGGAAACCGACTTGGGGGAGGAGTTCCTCCTCCCACCGCCGGCGCACCACCAAGCCGAGTTGGGGAGGGACTCCCCTCCCCTTGGCCGGCCCCCTCCACCTATAAAAGGAGGGGCAGGGCTCCCCTCCTAGACACACAAGTTCCTACCTCTAAACCCTAGCACCAAGCCGCCGCCTCCATAGCCGCCGCCGGCCCTAGGGCACTCGCCGCCGCCTAGGTGAAACCCTAGCCGCCGGCCTAGCCCCCTCCTCGGCATGTCTAAACCCTAGATCGTCGAGGGCTCTGTGGCATCCCGCAAAACCACTACTAGAAAATCGCGTTGTTTTGTGCATTGCATCATCATGACCGCATGCTCATGTCATCATGCCACATTGCATTTGAGCATCGTCATCATCTTGCATTTTGCTTGCATAAAACTATTTGCGGAAAAACCCAGTTTTGTTTTCTAAACGCCCCGCCTTTGTTCAACACGCAAACCGGATCGCCGAAATATTTTACTTTGTCTGCTATTAGTTTGCAAAAGGCTTGTTTGAAATAAATAAAACATTTAATTGTTTTTGTGGGGGCAGTCGAACGGGCCGGATCGACCCGAAGGACCACCCCATTTTCAAAACGGTCCACCCCTTATTCCTAAACCTACCAACCTATCTACCCAGCCACCCCCTCCACCTCATCCCAACCAACCCCCTCCTGGCACCTCACCCTCTCTCCCCCTCTACCCAATCCTAAACTGCCACTTGGCCCAGCCACTCCCTCTCTCTCTCCCGCTCTCTCTCCCTGGACCCACTCACCCAGCCGCCCACACACACTCACACGACTGCGCCTGCAGGCCCCCCCTGAACCGACCGCGCGCCCCCCACTCACGCACGCCCTGTGGGACCCACCCCTGGCCCCTGTCCCCGCTCTCACCTTCCTCTCTCTCCCCTCATCTCTCTCCTTCCTCGACCGCAGCCGCCGGCCACCGCTCCCGCCTCCCGCGGCTCCCCGCCAGGCACCCCCTCCCCGCGGCCCTCCTTCCCCTGTGCTCGCCCGTCTCTTCCCTCTAGCCCGACCCCGTCCTCCCGTCCGACGCTGCCCGTGCCCGTCTCCGGCCGCCTCCCGCCCGGCGCGCTCCGGCCGCTTCTCCGCCCCGTCAAGCATCGCCGCCCCGTCCTCGCTGCTAGCCCCCTCCCCTCGGCGAGCCCGACGCCGACCTCGCCTCTCCCTGCGCCCGCGCGCCCCCCCCCCTCTGCCGGCGACCGCGCCCGCCTGCCGCCGGTCTCCACGACGCCGCCGCTCCCTCCTCTCCCCTCGCCTCCGCCGCCCCGAGCCTCCTCCCCTCCGACCGCAGCTCCGCCAGTCGCCCTCGGCCGGCCCGTCCTCTTCTTCCTCCTGGCCGCCTCCGCCGTCCCGCGTCGGGTCGTCTCCCCGTAGCTCCTCTGCACCAGCGCCTCCTACCTCCGCCGCCGGCCTCCTCCGCTCTGCCCCCTGCCTCGTCGACCGCCCCGCCACCCGCCCGCCGGAGCTCCTCCCTCTATCGGCTCGCCCCGCTGCGCCGAGCTCCCGCCCCCTCCCTGGACCCCTCCTCCGGCCCGCTCCCACCTCGAACCGCTCCCCAACCGCGCGGCCGTCCTCGATGCGGAACAGGCGCAGCCGCCAGGATGGCCTTCGCCGTCGCCAAGTTCCAACCACGCCACGAACAGCCGCGCCCGGGCTCCGTCCCCGTCTATGTGCTTGCCGGCCGTTGTTGTCTGATGGTGGTGTGCTTGGAGATGACATGAGAACGACACCCCGTGCCGGTTTCAAGACCACACCGACAAGTGAAGCTGAAACGCCAAGATCGCTTTCCCGAAGACTGAACCCTCGACGCCCCTAGCTCGCCTTCCCGAACGCCAAGACCATCGCCAAGACCTGCTTGCCCTGCAAGATCGACCGGGGACATTCAGGGTCATCTCCAAGACCGTTCACGGATCCGAAGACCCCAAGTTCTACTACAAGGACACGAAGATCTCGTTCTGGGATTCGATGACCCGAAGACCGATCCCGGCGCGCCCGGACCCCGTCAAGACCCCGAACCCTCTCGGATCCGAGGACCGAAGACGGCCGGAACGCCAAGACCGACCCGGTACACGGGCCCAACAAGACCCTCGCAACGGCAAGCTCGACCCTGTGGGACCCGACAAGATCTGCACGACGACAAGAACGACACCGACCCGGAAGATCCGATGCGCCCCGACACCGAACCAAGTCCGGCTTCCCGGAACGCCAAGATCTACCCCAGAAACCCGAGAACGCTTCCGCCGAGACCGTTTCCATCGAGCCCTGGACCCTGAGACCGACCCCGAACCCCGGAACCCCAAGTCCGTCGAGACCCCTAATGTGTGAACCTTTTTCCGAGCCCCTATCTTATAAATGCTAAATATAAAACTTGTTGCATATCAAATTGTTCTTGCATGCAACCTTGTCATGTGGTTTGGGGGCCTTATGCCGATTCACCTCTAATTAAATATGGGGCCCATATGCGGGCAAATCTAGCCTTATATTGGCCTCATTTAAATTGGTGTAGAGAACCGGTAACTTCTCTTGCCTTGTCATTACAACATTTAAATTGCGGGGTTTCTAAATAACTTGAACCGTCTAATTAAATGTCGGGACCCCGGTTCCGCTTAATCTTGCCTAATTGCATCGCACCTTTGCCATGCCATACATCATACATGCATCATGCCGATCTTCTGCCGTAATCTTAAATAGTGCATCCGGTGTTTCTTCTAGTGCTTTGCTTCTTCGCGGATAAGGCCATTGAGTTGATGTGAGCTTCGCCCCGATCTTCGGTTGAACCTTCGGCAATGTTTTCAGGCGAGCATCTTCCCCTTTCTACCTATCTTACTTTTATAGTCTTTATTCCCTCCTGTTGATCTATTGCTATCTGTGTTGCGATGCTTTAGTTTCCGTACCTGTGATATACCGTGCAGCCCTATATAGCCTTGGACACATCCTATTACCGTTGTTTGGTAGATAGTTGGACTTGCGCGTCGTAGCCGCTTGCTCAAGTGCTGTCGCGTGTCGTCACTTGCCACGGTTGTTGGAGTATTGCCACCTGTTTGATGTTGGAGATGATCTCGGCTTTACTTTTCGTTCACTTTAATTCCGGTTTAACAACTAAAATTGAAGTAAGTAAGCAGAGGCATCGGTGGGTGATAGATAACATTTGGTTTCCGAACGCCCACTTGTGTCCCGTAGGACCCCGAGTACTTGACACCTGTTCCTTGATTTATCGCGCTATCCACATCCGGGAGGTATATGGGACCCCCCTGAGCCAGAGCTTGATTCAGTCTTATTTCTTGGGGCCACAACTAGTTTGAGGTTTTATTTACTATCCTGTACCTATGCCATGCTTTACGGCTTTATTTACGATTGTGTGAGGAGCACGCTGTACTGTTTTGGAAGCGGAGTGTTTTCGCGGTATCGACAGTCCCCGTTTGGGGATTTGCTGTCGTTTACAGCCACTGACGCAAACCTTGAGTCCGTCTCGGAGCTTGCTTACTTTGTTGCGGGTGTAATCCAAGGGGTGGCCCCCTGAAATATTTCTGAATCCTGTGATTGCTTTGTCGTGAAGGCCTCGTTGGGTTTTGTTTTGGTTTTTCCGAGGTTGATCGAGTGTGTGTTGCTATTGGTGCACCCCGGCCGGGTAAAACTTTCTGAAAGCCGTGTCCGCGGTTATGGACGACTTGGAGCACAGTATCTCGACCATAGACAAGCACAACTAAAGTTTATTGCTATAAATTTGACTTTATAATGACTAGTAATCAGCTTCACTATATTGGAATGGCTAAATAATACTGCCCACAATTGTTTGTTTGGGTGTCGCTTGCGACCATTGTACCTGACTAGTAAGTATTGCAACTACAACGGAATGGCTAAATAACAGTACCAACAACTGCTGGGTTTTGGGTTATCTCACGCTATTGTATCTGATTAGTAAGTGTTGTAACTATAACGTAATGGTTAACTAAAAGTGCCCACTGCCTACTTTATCAGGACGATTATTTAAACCTGACTAGTAAAGTGCCGCAACTATAACTGGATAAGTAAAACTGCCAACTGTGTGAGTTCCTCGGTTGACTTCCTCGTTTGGTATCGAGGGGGAAACGCCAGGATGGGTTTGTTTGGTGATAGGATCAGGTTGGTTCCGAATAGGTTTTTCTTACCCCTCTCTGATTGCCGCTAGTTGTATCGAGTCTCTATAGGTTGTTTAGTGCATGATGCCGCTGCCGCTCAGTCCACCATACCTATGTAGGCGAGGACCGCCGAATTCTAGTCTCGCCGTGTACTGGCCTCAGTATTGACGCTCCTATTTTTCCTTTGCCCTTTGTCGGCACCCCTTTTGTTTAAGCAGGTTTTGAGATAGACGTCGTTAGCAGGGTTACCCTTCCGGCTTGGCCTGGGCAGGGTTATGGACGCCATTGGTTATTCTTCAGGGCTCTTAGCCCCATTTGCATCTTGTCCGTAGTCGGACTCTCTATCGTTTTCAAGGTGATTTGGATCTTTGTATATTATATCTGTATTCTTGACTCATGGAGTCGCTGTTGTATATATCTGTTCTGTGGGTCCCATCGAGGACTGTTGTGTAATGTTATTACTTCGTTTTCCACCCGCACAAAAGTGCCTGGTGGGCACCTTTGAATCGTTTCTATGCGGGTTTAGCGGGTTTCGCTAAAACTTGCATAGGTCCGATTCTGAGGGTGTTACAGGCTCTCTCATACTCCACCATACTCGCTCCGGCTTAAGGCGAAGCCCTGCGAGATCTCCCCTCTACTTCCGGTACCACGCCGTTGTGCTGCCGGAATCGCGAGGAGAGTGCTACAACCTCCGCTGCCTGCTGGAACAAGGGAGAGGAAGGTCTTCGTTGAGTACTGTTAGACCCCTCCTTTATAAAGGAAAGGATCCCTGTGATTGCAATGCTAGTCCCTGGATCAATGCTAGCATCCACAGTTTAAGATGAAGTACACAGATACAAAGGTCGTTTATTACATTCATTCCAGAGATAAAATATAGTCTTTTACAACTCATGGCCATAGGCCTAATACAAGAGTTTTATGGAACAAATAAATAAACACAAGTCTTCATCTTCATGTGCCACAGGCAAGCATGTTGAGTGTAGACTCATGACTCCTATTCATCATCGGAGTAACCTGCAACATCACAAGTTACAGCCACAGAGGGTCAATACTTTGGAATAGTATTGGCAAGTGATACCTTAGTATATTTTAAGTGGACTATATAACTATATGCATTATGGCTAAGTGTAGCTTGGCTTGCTTTTGCTTGAAAATAGATTTTTCCTATTAGTTGAAATTGCTAAGTTTTTCTTTATCAAAAACATTCCCAAGGAAACCACCAATAGACATTGGGGTCCTTCACCCTTGTTCACCCACAAATTTTTATTGTAGAAGTTGGAGTGATGAGATTCTTGTAGCTTCCATGTCTTGATGCTCAAAGTGTCCATTTCCTTGGACTAGGCTAAGTACTTAGTTTTTCCATCTGCAGAGGTTGTGCACTTTCCCCACCAGACTTGGTTTCCCAAGACAGGACCTTTCAGAAGCTTTTCCTTAGTCAAAATGGACGCGCTCCAACCTATCAACCCAACTACCACCATCTGTCCAAAATGACTAAGTTCTAGCAACCTATACGATCATGGCAGAGCCCATATTGCCAAGTGGTTGCACTGTAAGCTTTCTCAACACTTGGCCTCCAAATCCCTTTGTGCCTGGGTGGCATTCCACAAGTGAGATACACAACCCAAGTCCATGGCCTTGTGTAACCACTCAACATAACCCAATCTTTCCATTCCACCCAGGAGGTTCATTTGACTTAGTTGTTTTATTAAGAAAATATAAGTCCCTTTGACTTAGAATATTTTTATCATAGAATAAATAGATGTTCACCACCCTTGTTTACTATAGGCTAGGCTAAGCAAAGTATGGTACCTTATCTTAGGAGAAATTTCCCTAGCAATTCTACTATTTCACTCTACTTAGGATTTCCCATCTTAGTACTAAGCAAAATATCATGCATTTTACTTTAGCAAAATATCTAATGCAAGTATAGAATCTAAAATAGGAATTTCATGTAAATATCACTTGCCTTGGTAGTGTGGAGAGTAGCACTCTTCACAATCACAATCACTATCAAAATCTACACAAGAGATCAAAGCATACAATTACACACAATTTAAATACAACCAAAAATAATATGAATGTATGCATGCAAGAATTTACTATATGGTGATTTTTGAAAATTATATCAAGTATGTTCATTAGTACAAAAACCTAATATGTCACAAGTTTGCCAATTAAACTTATTTGGTCTCAAAATAATAAACAAGAATAAAACTATATCTAAACTAGCCCCAAACTTGTTCCACAAATAAAATCACTTTTACTGTTACTATATGCTAAATAAAGTGGATATTCAGAAAGGCCTTGTTTCACTGAATTCAACGGTATAAAGTTTGTAAAAATCCAACGTGGGATTCAAAAGTTATAAGCATTTGAAGTTTGAATCTAAATAAGGTTTTAAATTCTGTTTTTAATCCAAACCTTGCCACGCATCGCGTTATTACTGGCGCGTACCGGTTCGCACCGGATCACCCTTCTGTACCGTTGGATCTAACTAACGCTGCACGGCTCAGATCGCGTACCTCTTCGGTTTAAGTGAATCTATCCTAGCGCTGCGATGTAGATCCAACGGTCCACATCATCAAACCAGAAACGGGCGGCGCTGGCGATACTGACTGGCGGCGGCGCGTCTGACTATGGCGGCGCCGGCGTTCTACATTGTCCGCGAGAGGAAGAGGGGTATTACCAGGTTCGCCGGAGGCTGCTGAAGCTCGTCGTGGTA
The DNA here is from genome assembly GCA_910589765.1 of Avena atlantica. NCBI lineage: Eukaryota > Viridiplantae > Streptophyta > Magnoliopsida > Poales > Poaceae > Avena > Avena atlantica. Next base: position 419,754,138 of record OU342735.1, read on the forward strand.
CTGGCTTGTGGAGGGGCGCTCGGAGATGGGCTCTAGACCTCGTCGGAGTTGCGTCTGGCGTCAAGTGGGGGTTGTCGGAGTCGTTGCCGATGTTCTGCGTCGCCTGAGCACGAACCAATGGGTTTAGAATATGCGCAGGACAACTACGAACACGCTCGGGTGAACAAGAAAGCAAGGGGCGCTCGAAACTTACTGAGATTGCTCGCCGGAGTTCGCGAAGAAGACGGTGGCGGCCAGTCGTCGACGTTGCCAAAGCTAGGGGTCATGCGAAGGCAAACGGCGAGTGTCAGAAGATGTGTATGAGTTCACTGAACAAGATAGTGTGAATGAGAGACAGAGGGGAACTCGAGGCTCACCGGAATTGGTCGCCGGAGGGGGCTCTGTCAGCGGCGATTCACGGAGGATTGAGGGCAGCCTGGGGGCGTGAGTGTGCGATTGACTGGGCGAAAATGATCGTGGAGAGGTGGGGATCTTATAGCCGGGGAGTCGACAGGAAACGCCTGTGTTTAATTGCCCAATTAAGCCGCGCCATCACCGACAGTCACTGCAGCCGCGACGTGGTCGCGGGCGAGTTTTGGGGAAGACGATGACAGCGTGTCCAGGGTCCACTCGTCAGCGATATGTGCGAGATGGGTGTGGGGTCTGGCCGTCAGTGGCTCAGTGTGTGTGCTCGCGCGTGAGAGGAGAAAAAGAATTCCCCGGGTGGGCTTGCTGGGCTCGATCGGTTGCTGGGCCAGATTCTGGCCGCGCGGCCCTTTTCTATTGTTTATTTCTTTTCTTTTTCTATTTCTATTTTCTGGAATGGTTTTTGATATGAATTTAAATCCTTTTGAATTCAATCTGCCTTGGGAATTTTTACAGGGTTTTGTGGATTCAAAAACAGTCATAAAACTAGGTGGTTACTTTGCAAGGCTTGGTCCAGCTTGGTTTCTATAATAATTGTGATTTGTTCTTGTTTGGAAATATTTGAAATGGACTTTGGAATCTACTCCTAAAATTTGAAATCTTTGGGGGTTTAAAAGTTTCACCTAAACTTTCCCTCAATGAAGGCAAGCATTCAAGTATTTAATCATTCAAACTTCAAAAGGATGATGTTCATTTGGGACAATTTAACCACATGAAATCATAACTCATATTCCATCACTAAGTGATTTTTGATAAAACCCTAAATGAATGAATGTTGCAAAGTGATATGAATGAGTTTTGAAACTATGATTTTTGGGATGTTACAAATCTAACCCCCTTAAGATGAATCTCGCCCTCGAGATTCGGTTTGGCTAGCAAATAGGTGAGGGTGGTCTTTCCGAAGATCATCTTCTCTTTCCCATGTTGCTTCCTCTTCGGAGTGATGGTTCCATTGTACTTTACAAAATTTGATAGTCTTGGTCCTGGTGACTCTCTCTGCGGTCTCTAAAATCTTTTACAGGCTTTTCTTCATAAGTGAGATCACTTTCTAGTTGAACCTCTTCCAAAGGTATGGTATCCTTCAAAGAAGACTCTTCCATTTCTGGGTGACATTTCTTAAGCTGACTCACATGAAATACGTTATGGACTGCTGATAGAGATTCTGGCAATTCAACTTCATACGCAACTTCTCCTTTGCGACTTAGAATTTTGAATGGCCCAACATATCTTGGGGCCAACTTTCCTTTGACTCCAAATCTTTTCACTCCGCGAAGTGGTGATACTCTGAGATAAGCTCTATCTCCAACTTCGTACGTGACTTCTCTACGTTTAGAATCCGCGTAGCTTTTCTGTCGGGATTGTGTTATCTTCAACCTGTCCTTAACCAATTTAACTTTCTCTTCGGCTTCCTTAATAAGATCAGGTCCAAATAAGCTTCTTTCTCCCACACCATTCCATAATAATGGGGTGGTACACTTTCTTCCATAGAGTAACTCAAACGGTGCCATTCCAATACTTGATTGATGGTTGTTATTGTAAGAGAACTCCGCGTAAGGTAAACTTTCATCCCAACTTGCTCCGTAGTCTAAAGCACAAGCTCTCAACATGTCCTCAAGAATTTGGTTGGTCCTTTCTGTTTGTCCATCCGTTTGAGGATGAAAAGCAGTGCTAAACTCTAATCTGGTTCCTAAGGATTCATGAAGTTGTCTCCAAAAGTGAGATGTGAACTGAGTTCCTCTATCAGACACAATACTCTTTGGCACACCATGAAGGCATACAATCCTGCTCATGTAAATTTTTGCTAACTTGGCACTTGTATAGGTTGTCTTTACTGGTATAAAATGAGCCACTTTTGTTAGGCGATCTACCACTACCCATATGGAATCATATCCCGATCTAGTCCTTGGTAATCCGGTAATGAAATCCATACCAATATTTTCCCACTTCCATTCAGGAATAGGCAGTGGTTGAAGCAACCCTGCTGGTTTTTGGTGCTCTGCTTTGACTCTGCTACACACATCACACAAAGCAATATGTTCGGCGATGTCCCTTTTAAGATTGTTCCACCAAAACATTTCCTTCATGTCCATGTATATCTTGGTATTTCCCGGGTGAATAGAATACGGGGAGTTGTGACCTTCTTGTAAGATCAGTTTCCGCAATTCTGGGTCTTGTGGAACACATATACGTTTCCCGTGCCATAAAGTTCCCTTTTCATCAACATGAAAACTCTTAGCTTTCCCTAAACCAATGTTTACTTTAATCTTTTCAATTTCCTCATCAGTCTTCTGGACTTCTCGGATCTTGTCCAACAGAGTGGGTTGAACATCTAAGGACATGAGATGTCCTTCTGGTACAATCTCCAATCTGAGTTCTTTGAATTGCTTACACAAGTCATCTGGCAATTCCCCTTTTGTAAGGCCATTTACAAATGTCTTACGACTTAGAGCATCCGCTACTACATTTGCTTTACCGGGATGGTATTGCAAACTTAAGTCGTAATCTTTGATAAGTTCTAGCCATCTTCTTTGTCTCATGTTGATTTCCTTCTGGGTGAAGATGTACTTCAAGCTCTTGTGATCGGTGAATACTTCACAACGCTTTCCCAAAAGGTAATGTCTCCATGTTTTTAGTGCATGGACGACAGAAGCTAACTCCAAATCATGAGTAGGATAGTTTACTTCATGAGTTTTGAGCTGTCTCGAAGCATAAGCTACGACTTTACCATCTTGCATAAGTACGGCACCCAACCCTTGATGAGAAGCATCACAATACACTTGAAAATCCTTTTCCAAATCTGGCAGACATAGAACTGGTGCTGTTACAAGTCTCTTCTTCAATTCTTGGAAACTGATTTCGCAACCTTCAGTCCAAGCAAACTTCTTATCCTTTTTTAGCAATTCTGTCATAGGCTTAGCAACTTTCGAGAAATTTTCTATGAACCTTCTGTAGTAACCTGCTAAGCCGAGGAAACTACGAACTTCTTTCACATTCTTGGGTGATTCCCAATCTGTCACAGCTGAAACCTTAGCAGGGTCAACTGCCACACCATCTTTTGTCATCACATGACCAAGAAAACCAACTTTCTCTAACCAAAACTCACACTTGCTGAATTTGGCATATAGTTTATGTTCCCTCGGTTTCTCAAGTATCAAGCGTAAGTGTCTTTCATGCTCTTCCTTGCTCTTGGAGTAGACCAAGATGTCATCGATGAAAACGACAACGAACTTGTCAAGGAATTCCATGAACACCTTGTTCATCATATTCATGAAGTATGCTGGAGCGTTGGTTAATCCAAAAGGCATCACAGTATACTCATACAATCCATATCTTGTGGTGAATGTTGTTTTTGGTATGTCTTGTTCTCGTATCTTGAGTTGAAAATACCCTGACCGGAGATCAACCTTCGAGAATACGCATGCTCCTTCTAGCTGATCAAATAAGTCGTTGATTCTTGGCAAAGGATACTTGTTCTTGATTGTAACCTCGTTGAGAGAACGGTAGTCAATACATAACCTTTGTGTTCTATCCTTCTTTTCCACGAACAACACTGGGGCTCCCCAAGATGAAGAACTTGGTTGAATAAACCCTTTCTGTAATTGTTCTCCTAGCTGTTTCTTGAGCTCTTTCAATTCATCAACAGACATTTTGTACGGTCTCTTAGATATTGGTCCAGATCCTGGCACCAAATCTATCAGAAACTCCACATCTCTATCCGGTGGCATTCCTGGTAGCTCTTCCGGAAACACATCCGGATAATCACTTACTATTGGTACACCATCCATGCTAACCCCCTTAAGAGAATTCAGCTTACTTCCTTTGGATTCAAAGTTTGACTTAAATTTTATTCTTTTTCCTTCGGGGGTTGTGAGTGTAACAGTACGTTTTGCACAATCCAATACTCCTTCATACTTGGCCATCCAATCCATTCCCAATATTACATCTAGTCCTTGGGAATCTAGGATTATCAGGTTTACTGGAAATTTATGTTTACCAAACTCTATGGTGAGATCCCGGCATCCAAGGCTTACTATCATGTCTCCCCCCGGAGAACTAACTTTTATTGGACACCCAATGTTTTCTGATGCAAACCCATTTCTATCAACAAAAGCCTTTGATACGAATGAATGAGATGCACCGGTATCAAAGAGTACAAATGCTAAAATTGAATTGAGTCTGAACTTACCAGCCACGGCATCAGGCTCCTCATAGACCTCCTCCACATTTATGTGATTAACCTGTCCTTTCTGGAAAGGATTTGGCTTGTTAGGTCCTTCAACTTTCTTTTCAGGGCACTCATTTGCATAATGCCCTAGCTTTTTGCATTTGAAGCACTCAACCTGACTGGTGTCCTTTTTAGGAGGTTGGCCTCCACTACCACTACCATTTCCACCATAGTGGCTCTTATGTCCACCCTTGTGGTTCTTGTACTTGTCCTTGTCATGACTGCGGTGATGTTTGTTGTCATGACGGTTGTGGTTGTGCTTGCTGAATTTCCCATTTTTATGGGATCCTGAACTGCCACTGTCATCATAGTGAGATCGTTTGTGAGACGATCCCAAGCTGTGCTTGTCGGAGTGTTTCCTCTTTCTACTCTCGACTTGCTTTATCTTACTCTCCAAAATAGCAGCCTTGTCACACAAAGACTGATAAGTTGGAACATATGCCACAGCCAACTGCAGATTCAGCTCATCATTCAAACCTTCCAAGAACTTTTCTTTTCTCTTGGCATCTGTATCAACCTCATCCGGTGCATAGGGCGCCAGATTGTTGAACTCTTCTATGTATTCTGCCACGCTGCGGTGGCACTGTTTCAGGTTGTGAAACTCCTTCTTTTTCAGACTCATCATTCCTGATGAGATATGAGCAGTGCGAAAGCCATCTTGAAAGACAGCCCAAGTCACCTCATCAATAGGAGTGGTGATTTGGAAGTTGTCCCACCATGTGGCGGCTGGTCCTTCCAACAGATGTGCTGCAAACCTGACCTTTTCAGCATCCGTGCAGCCCACGGTCACTAAGTCTTTGTTCACGGAACGTAACCAGTCATTGGCTACCATGGGATCAGTTGTTCCCGAAAACTTTGCTGGCCTCAGACGCAGAAATCTGGTGAGCATATCGAAACCCGGAGGGTTGTTGTTGTTGTTGTTGTTGTTGGGGTCGTTGTTGTTGTTGTTGTTGTTATTCTGGTTTTGGATGAACGTTGTCATCATTTGCATAAGCTGGGTTTGTGCATTCATCATTTGTTGCATTTCCGGGGTGATGTTGTTGGGGTTGGGGTTTGCGCGACGGGGAGGCATCTGTGGTTTGTTCAAATAGATAAGAATGAGATACCCATAGATGTTTTATGCACAATACAACATGAGCAATCACATAACAAGCAACATAAGAATAAAAGTTCAACAACCATATAACAAGCTCATGAAGTGACACACACAAGTGGCAAGCCATCCACATGTCGGATGGTCCAATAACAAGTTCACAAAAACAAGTATGAATAAAAAGATAAACAAGTAGTCAAGTCTACTCATCAGCGTCAATCTCCTCCTCGACGAAGGTAAGACCTGCGTTCTCCATCGCGGTCTTGTTCTCCTCAATCGTAGTGGTCAAGGAATCGACCTTGGCCTTGAGAGCCCTCTTCTGGGAGCGAAGTCTCTCAATAACCATCTGCTGCTGCTCAAGCTCGAAGTCCTTGGACTTCAGTTCCTCGGTCATGTCCCGGATTCTTTTGTTCCTATCCTGGACGCGTTTCTCTTGACTCTTGAACTTGCGGTCCTGAGCCTCGAACTTTGTCTCCATTTCCTTAATCATCTCATCATGCTGCGCAAAAAGCTTGTCCTTCTCGCGAAGCTGCACCTGAAGCTCGTCATTTCCTAGCATGACGTTTGTCCTGTCCGTATCTACGTGCCTGAGAAGAGTCTCTAAGTCCTGAAGATAAAGGCGTATCGGCTCTGCGGTGCTCCTCGAGTCGTCCTCGAAGTCGATGGACTCTCCGTCAACATCACGTCTTCCAAAGACGTGGAAGTGAGTGCCTCTAACCTGACGGGAATGACGGCCTAACAGTCGTCCTATCAGATCCTGCATGACTACCTCCATGCCTCTCTCCCTGTCATCGTGCATCAGCTTGAAGATGATGGCCTCAGTAGTAGGCTCAGTCTGGCGTCCGGGCTGATTCACTTTGAAGCCCTAGAGGTCCTTCCTCTCGAACTTGGTGAGTGGGTACACCGTAATGGTAGGAAGAGGGAAGTCAAGCAGAGTGGTAAGCTCAATGATACGGGAACCAAAACGAGTAACCCGAAACTCCTCAATAGAGCTGATGGCAATAGGCATCTATTTATAAGAATGAAAAAGTTAGAACAACACAAATCAAGGTAATTCGGGACAACATTCATACATATCCTTGTAATACAATCATCACACAATTCATGCATACAAAAAGGCTATTACATTAATCAAAGGTCCAGACTTAATTAGAATATTTTGGAAATAAGGTGATAGGTGGTGGTCCATCTAACGATGTCTCTTACAGTCCAATCTCACGGGATCTATTATTAAACACAATGTTCCTAGAGGCAATCCACCAATATTGCTCTCTTGACTCAATCACTAAGTCTATAATATCTCCCCTTATTTCTTGGTTGTTGTCCTCCAACTCTTGAGTAAGCTCCTTCTCTTTTTCTAAGTCCTTTTGGAGGTTGAGCATTCTGCATTTGACTCTAGCACTTAGTTCCTTGATAGTCCTCCAAGCTGCATCCCTGGCTGACTCAAAGAATGTGGTGTGCATTGTTGTGTTGGTGTACATGCATAATCCCCTTTCTTTGTGGTTGTCTTCCTTGTTTTTGTACAAGTGAAGTTGCACCCACCAATACTCCACTCCTTCATCCATCACTGGAAAGCCCTTGTACACGGCTTCACCATGTGCATCCATTGCCTCCATGAGGTCCTTGAGAATGTTGGGAAACTCAGTCTCACACTCTAAGGTCATGGTCATGAGTGGTCCCTTCTTCACGGCTTCGTTGATGGAATTCATCTACAAAGGAAGTTTGAAAGGGATTAGAAAAGTTTTACGAGAAGAATAGATAAGTGTAGAAGTAGTTGAAATTTTTTTTTCTTAGTGGTTTTCCAATCCTAGGGTCATAATCCTACAGGCAACACAGTGCTCTGATACCATCTGTTAGACCCCTCCTTTATAAAGGAAAGGATCCCTGTGATTGCAATGCTAGTCCCTGGATCAATGCTAGCATCCACAGTTTAAGATGAAGTACACAGATACAAAGGTCGTTTATTACATTCATTCCAGAGATAAAATATAGTCTTTTACAACTCATGGCCATAGGCCTAATACAAGAGTTTTATGGAACAAATAAATAAACACAAGTCTTCATCTTCATGTGCCACAGGCAAGCATGTTGAGTGTAGACTCATGACTCCTATTCATCATCGGAGTAACCTGCAACATCACAAGTTACAGCCACAGAGGGTCAATACTTTGGAATAGTATTGGCAAGTGATACCTTAGTATATTTTAAGTGGACTATATAACTATATGCATTATGGCTAAGTGTAGCTTGGCTTGCTTTTGCTTGAAAATAGATTTTTCCTATTAGTTGAAATTGCTAAGTTTTTCTTTATCAAAAACATTCCCAAGGAAACCACCAATAGACATTGGGGTCCTTCACCCTTGTTCACCCACAAATTTTTATTGTAGAAGTTGGAGTGATGAGATTCTTGTAGCTTCCATGTCTTGATGCTCAAAGTGTCCATTTCCTTGGACTAGGCTAAGTACTTAGTTTTTCCATCTGCAGAGGTTGTGCACTTTCCCCACCAGACTTGGTTTCCCAAGACAGGACCTTTCAGAAGCTTTTCCTTAGTCAAAATGGACGCGCTCCAACCTATCAACCCAACTACCACCATCTGTCCAAAATGACTAAGTTCTAGCAACCTATACGATCATGGCAGAGCCCATATTGCCAAGTGGTTGCACTGTAAGCTTTCTCAACACTTGGCCTCCAAATCCCTTTGTGCCTGGGTGGCATTCCACAAGTGAGATACACAACCCAAGTCCATGGCCTTGTGTAACCACTCAACATAACCCAATCTTTCCATTCCACCCAGGAGGTTCATTTGACTTAGTTGTTTTATTAAGAAAATATAAGTCCCTTTGACTTAGAATATTTTATCATAGAATAAATAGATGTTCACCACCCTTGTTTACTATAGGCTAGGCTAAGCAAAGTATGGTACCTTATCTTAGGAGAAATTTCCCTAGCAATTCTACTATTTCACTCTACTTAGGATTTCCCATCTTAGTACTAAGCAAAATATCATGCATTTTACTTTAGCAAAATATCTAATGCAAGTATAGAATCTAAAATAGGAATTTCATGTAAATATCACTTGCCTTGGTAGTGTGGAGAGTAGCACTCTTCACAATCACAATCACTATCAAAATCTACACAAGAGATCAAAGCATACAATTACACACAATTTAAATACAACCAAAATAATATGAATGTATGCATGCAAGAATTTACTATATGGTGATTTTTGAAATTATATCAAGTATGTTCATTAGTACAAAAACCTAATATGTCACAAGTTTGCCAATTAAACTTATTTGGTCTCAAAATAATAAACAAGAATAAAACTATATCTAAACTAGCCCCAAACTTGTTCCACAAATAAAATCACTTTTACTGTTACTATATGCTAAATAAAGTGGATATTCAGAAAGGCCTTGTTTCACTGAATTCAACGGTATAAAGTTTGTAAAAATCCAACGTGGGATTCAAAAGTTATAAGCATTTGAAGTTTGAATCTAAATCAGGTTTAAATCTGTTTTTAATCCAAACTTGCCACGCGTCGCGTTATTACTGGCGCGTACCGGTTCGCACCGGATCACCCTTCTGTACCGTTGGATCTAACTAACGCTGCACGGCTCAGATCGCGTACCTCTTCGGTTTAAGTGAATCTATCCTAGCGCTGCGATGTAGATCCAACGGTCCACATCATCAAACCAGAAACGGGCGGCGCTGGCGATACTGACTGCGGCGGCGCGTCTGACTACGGCGGCGCCGGCGTTCTACATGTCCGCGAGAGGAAGAGGGGTATTACCAGGTTCGCCGGAGGCTGCTGAAGCTCGTCGTGGTACTGGCTTGTGGAGGGGCGCTCGGAGATGGCTCTAGACCTCGTCGGAGTTGCGTCTGGCGTCAAGTGGGGGTTGTCGGAGTCGTTGCCGATGTTCTGCGTCGCCTGAGCACGAACCAATGGGTTTAGAATATGCGCAGGACAACTACGAACACGCTCGGGTGAACAAGAAAGCAAGGGGCGCTCGAAACTTACTGAGATTGCTCGCCGGAGTTCGCGAAGAAGACGGTGGCGGCCAGTCGTCGACGTTGCCAAAGCTAGGGGTCATGCGAAGGCAAACGGCGAGTGTCAGAAGATGGTATGAGTTCACTGAACAAGATAGTGTGAATGAGAGACAGAGGGGAACTCGAGGCTCACCGGAATTGGTCGCCGGAGGGGGCTCTGTCAGCGGCGATTCACGGAGGATTGAGGGCAGCCTGGGGGCGTGAGTGTGCGATTGACTGGGGGAAAATGATCGTGGAGAGGTGGGGATCTTATAGCCGGGGAGTCGACAGGAAACGCCTGCGTTTAATTGCCCAATTAAGCCGCGCCATCACCGGCAGTCACTGCAGCTGCGACGTGGTCGCGGGCGAGTTTTGGGGAAGACGATGACAGCGTGTCCAGGGTCCACTCGTCAGCGATATGTGCGAGATGGGTGTGGGGTCTGGCCGTCAGTGGCTCAGTGTGTGTGCTCGCGCGTGAGAGGAGAAAAAGAATTCCCCGGGTGGGCTTGCTGGGCTCGATCGGTTGCTGGGCCAGATTCTGGCCACGCGGCCCTTTTCTATTGTTTATTTCTTTTCTTTTTCTATTTCTATTTTCTGGAATGGTTTTTGATATGAATTTAAATCCTTTTGAATTCAATCTGCCTTGGGAATTTTTTACAGGTTTTGTGGATTCAAAAACAGTCATAAAACTAGGTGGTTACTTTGCAAGGCTTGGTCAGCTTGGGTTCTATAATAATTGTGATTTGTTCTTGTTTGGAAATATTTGAAATGGACTTTGGAATCTACTCCTAAAATTTGAAATCTTGGGGGTTAAAAGTTTCACCTAAACTTTCCCTCAATGAAGGCAAGCATTCAAGTATTTAATCATTCAAACTTCAAAAGGATGATGTTCATTTGGGACAATTTAACCACATGAAATCATAACTCATATTCCATCACTAAGTGATTTTTGATAAAACCCTAAATGAATGAATGTTGCAAAGTGATATGAATGAGTTTTGAAACTATGATTTTTGGGATGTTACAAGTACCGAACGTGTGACCGACTGCGGGAGCGCTGCCGGAACGCAGCGCCGGAAGGATCGTCTACACGATCTTGAGATCGTGAAGAGTACGACTATATCACCCACGAGAATCCGCTCTCGTTAAACACTTTGGAATATTCGAGAGTGAGTTATTCTATCGACTCGTTGCTACAATCTAGTAGATAGATCTTGGCTTGTTTGTTTGTATGCGGTATAAAATTTTTGTTTTCCATGCTACAAAACCCTACAGTGGTATCAGAGCCGTGTCTATATGTAGATATGTTGCACGAGTAGAACACAATGGTCATTGTGGGCGTTGATGCTTTTATTGTCGATTGCTTCTTGTGTACTTTGCATCTTGCGAGATGTTGGGATGAAGCGGCCCGGGCTAACCTTACATGACATCGTTCATGAGACTTGCTCCACGCTTGACATGCAACTTGTATTGCATAAGTGGCTTTGCGGGTGCCTGCTTCTCCTAGCATAGTTAAGATCCAATTTACAACGGGTGATTAACAATACTAGTATCAATGTTGTGGTTCATGTTCGTAAGTTAGAACGACACTTATTGAAAGCCCCAAACCACGTAAAACATGCAAAGAAAGTAGAGGCGTCTAACTTTTTTTTGCAGGGGTGTGCAGTGATGTGATATGGCCATGATTGTGATTATATTTGATGTATGCAATGTTCCTTATTGTAAGTTGGCAACCGGCAGGAGCCATATGGTTGTCTTTAATTTATGTTAAGACCCGCGTGTCTATTCAAAGTAGTTGTAATAGTTGAACCCGGTGGACAACAACCATGGAGGAGCGTCATTGACCTTGATGCAATGCCGGTGATGATGGAGATCATGTTCGTGCTTGAAGATGGAGATCGGAAGCACAAAGAAGAAAGGCCATATCATATCGCATATTATGAATTGCATGTGATGTTAATCCTTTATGCATCTTGTATTGCTTAGTAGACGACGGTAGCATTATAAGATGATCCCTCATGCACATGAATTTCAAGTCATAAAGTGTTCACCCTTAGTTAGCACCGTTGCTAAAGCTTGTTGTTTCGAAGCACCACGTGATGATCGGGTGTGTTAGATTCCGCAAGTATATACAACGTGAGCAAGCCAGATTTGCTCATGCGGAAACTAAGGTTTGATCTTGACGAGCCTAGCATGTACAGACATGATCTCGGAACACGGATCACCGAAAGGTAAAGCATGAATCATATAGTTGATATGATGAACATGTCGATTGTTCGCCATTGAAACTATATCAACTCTCATGATGATCGGTGTTGATATGGTGGATTTGGTTCGTGTGATCACTAAAACAATGTGAGGGATATTGTTTTGAGTGGGAGTTCACCTAGATTAATTTTATTATTAATTTGAACTCAATTTGTCATAAACTTAGTCTAAACTATTGCAAATATGTTGTAGATCAATGGCAGCCCCTGCCATCAATTTTAATGCGTTCCTAGAGAAAGAAAAGTTGAAAAACAATGGAAGCAACTTCGCGGATTGGTTCCGCAATTTGAGGATTGTCCTCACAGCTGGTAATTTGACCTATGTGCTGGATGTACCGCTGGGTGACCCGCCTGCAGCTGATGCTACCGACGAAGTAAAGAATGTTTACCTCGCTCAGAAGACTCAGTACTCCACAGTTCAGTGTGCTATCTTGTATGGTTTAGAATCGGAGCTTCAGAAAAGGTTTGAGAATTCAGACCCACATGATATTGTCCGTGATCTCAAATTGATCTTTGAGACTCATGTGGCAATTGAAAGCTATGAGGCTTCTGAAAAGTTCTTTAACTGCAAGATGGAAGAGGGCACCTCCAATCACTACCACCAAGTTACAAGAACTTTGTGATGAACTACAATATGCAAAACATGAACAAGCAGTTGCCAGAACTGTTTGCTATGTTGAAATCTGCAGAAGTGGAGATCAAGAAAGAGCACCAAGTGTTGATGGTCAATAAGACCACCAAATTCAAGAAAGGCAAGTCTAAGAAAAAGGGACACTTCAAGAAGGGTGGTAAGAAAGTTACCACGCCAACGAAGAAGACCAGGGCTGGACCTAAGCCTGATACTGAGTGCTTTTACTGCAAGGGAGAAGGTCACTAGAAGCGGAATTGCCCAAAGTACTTGGCGGATTTGAAGAACGGCAACATCAAGAAGAAAGGTATATCCGATATACATGTTATTGATGTGTATCTCACTAGTACTCGTAGTAGTGCCTGGATATTTGATACTGGTTCGGTTGCTCATATTTGTAACTTGAAACAGGTGCTGCAGAATAAACGGAAGCTAGCGAAGAACGAGGTGACGATGCGCGTGGGAAACGGATCAAAGGTTGTTGTGATCGCGGTCGGCACGCTACCCCTTCATCTACCATCGGGATTAGTTTTATACTTAAATAATTGCTATTTGGTGCCTGCGTTAAGCATGAACATTATATCGGGATCTTGTTTATTGCGAGACGGTTACTTGTTTAAATCCGAGAATAATGGTTGTTCGATTTATAGAGTAATATGTTTTATGCACATGCACCTTTGATAGATGGTCTATTCTTATTGAATCTCGATAGTGGAAATACACATATTAATAACATTGAGGCTAAACGTTTGAAATCGAGCGATAACTCGACCTATATGTGGCACTGTCGTCTTGGTCACATTGGAGTGAAGCGTATGAAGAAACTCCATTCCAATGGACTTTTTGAATCACTTGATTTTGAATCACTTGAAAGATGCGAATCATGTCTGATGGGTAAAATGACTAAGACTCCATTTTCTGGTATGATGGAGCGAGCTACAGACTTATTGGAAATCATACATACCGATGTGTGTGGTCCAATGAGTGTAGCATCGCGCGGTGGTTATCGTTATGTTCTTACCTTCACGGATGACTTGAGTAGATATGGGTATATCTATTTCATGAAACATAAGTCCGAAACTTTCGAGAAGTTTAAGGAATTTCAAAGTGAGGTAGAGAATCAACGTAACAAGAAGATTAAATTTCTACGTTCTGATCATGGAGGTGAATATCTAAGTTACGAGTTTGGTGAGCATTTAAAGAAATGCGGAATACTTTCACAATTAACACCGCCGAGAACACCACAGCGTAATGGTGTGTCCGAACGTCGTAATCGAACTCTCTTAGATATGGTTCGTTCTATGATGTCACTTACAGATTTACCGCTATCATTTTGGGGTTATGCATTAGAAACAACCGCATTCACTTTAAATAGGGCACCATCTAAATCCGTTGAAACGACACCGTATGAATTATGGTTTGGGAAGAAACCTAGATTGTCGTTCCTTAAAGTTTGGGGTTGCGAAGCCTATGTAAATAAGTTACAACCGGAAAAGCTTGAACCCAAAGCGGAAAAATGCGTCTTCATAGGATACCCGAAGGAAACTATTGGGTATACCTTCTATCATAGATCCGAAGGCAAAAACTTCGTTGCCAAGAATGGATCCTTTCTAGAGAAGGAATTTCTCTCGAAAGAAGTGACTGGAAGGAAAGTAGAACTCGACGAGGTTGTCGAACCTTCTCTCGAAATTGCGAGTAGCGCAACACCGGAAGAAGTTCCTGTGGTGCCTGCACCAATAAGAGAGGAAGCTAATGATGATGATCATGAAACTTCAGTTGTAGTTGCTACAGAGCCTCGCAGGTCAACGAGAACTCGTACCACTCCAGATTGGTATGATCCCGTTATGAGTGTCATGTTGGTGGACAACACCGATGACCCTGAGACATATGAGGAAGCGATGATGAGCCTAGATTCCAACAGATGGCAAGAATCCATGAAATCCGAGATTGGATCCATGTACGAAAACCAAGTATGGACTTTGGTGGACTTACCGGATGGCCGGAAGACTGTCGAGAACAAATGGATTTTCAAGAAGAAAACAGATGCTGATGGTAATGTTACTGTCTATAAAGCTCGACTTGTCGCAAAGGGGTTTCGACAAATTCAAGGAGTTGACTATGATGAGACTTTCTCACCAGTAGCAAAGCTAAAGTCTGTGAGGATTATGTTAGCAATCGCTGCATATTATGATTATGAGATATGGTAGATGGATGTCAAAACAGCATTCCTCAATGGAGACATTGATGAAGAGTTGTATATGATGCAACCCAAAGGTTTTGTTGATCCTAAAGATGCTAACAAGGTATGCAAACTTCAACGGTCCATCTATGGATTGAAGCAACCATCCCGAAGTTGGAATCAACGTTTTGATAAGGTAATCAAAAGTTTTGATTTTATACAAACTTATGGAGAAGCTTGTATTTACAAGAAAGTGAGTGGGAGCTCTGTAGCATTCTTAATACTATATGTAGATGACATATTGTTGATTGGGAATGATGTAGACCTTCTTAATAGTGTCAAGGAATATTTGAATAATAGTTTTTTCAATGAAAGATCTTGGCGAAGCAGCTTACATATTAGGCATAAATATTTATAGAGATAGATCAAGACGCCAAATATCATTGTCACAAAGTACATATTTGGACAAAGTTCTAAAGAGGTTTGGAACGGAAGATAGAAAGAAAGGGTTCTTGCCCATGTTGCCCAATACGACCTTGAGTAAAACTCAAAGTCCGACATCGGCGGAAGATAGAGAAAGGATGAGTAAGACTCCCTATGCCTCAGCCATAGGATCTCTAATGTATGCCATGCTATGTACTAGACCCGACATTGCATATGCTGTTAGTTTAACTAGCAGATATCAAAGTGATCCAGGAGTGGATCATTGGACAGCGGTCAAAAACATCCTTAAGTACTTGAGAAGAACTAAGGATATGGTTCTTTCTTATGGAGGTGATGAACAACTCGTTGTTAATGGTTACACCGATGCTAGTTGGAACACCCATCCAGATGATTCTAAATCACAATCTGGATACGTATTTATTTTGAATGGTGCAGCAGTTAGCTGGAGGAGTGCAAAGCAAAGCGTTGTGGCGAGATCTTCAACTGAATCGGAATACATGGCTGCTTCGGAGGCTTCACAAGAAGCGATATGGATGAAAGAGTTCATTACAGAGCTGGGTGTGGTTCCTAGTGCGTTGGACCCAATGTCTATCTACTGTGATAACATGGGCGCCATAGCCAATGCGCAAGAACCAAGGTCACACAAGAAGCTGAAGCACATCAAGCTACGTTTTCACGCTATTCGATAACATGTCCAAGATGGGGACATAAATATTTTCAAAGTACACACATATCTGAATGTGGCGGATCCGTTGACTAAACCTCTCCCGAGGGCAAAACATGACCAACACCAAACTGCCATGGGTGTTCGGTATATTACCATGTAATCTAGATTAGATGACTCTAGTGCAAGTGGGAGACTGTTGGAGATATGCCCTAGAGGCAATAATAAATATAGTTATTATTATATCTTTGTGTTTATGATAAATATTTACATTCATGCTATAATAGTATTGACAAGGAAACATTAATACTTGTGTGATTTGTAAACTAAAATAAGAGTCCCTAGTAAAGCCTCTTTATAATACTAGCTTGTTGGTTAATAGATGATTGTGGTTTCCCTATCATGAACATTGAGATGTTATTAACAACAAGATCATATCGTTAGGAGAATGATATGGTGGACATACTCCTATAGATAAGCATAGAATAAAGATCAAGTCATTTTAATAGTTCAATTGCTATATGCTTTCTGATACATAGTAACCTAATTCCTTCGACCATGAGATCATGCATATCACCTTTACCGGATGGATGCTTTGATGACATCAAACACCACACCGTAACTAGGTGGCTATAAAGGTGGCATTGAGTGTTCGGAAAGTATTGGTTGAAACACATGGATCAAGAGTGGGATTTGTCCATCCATATGACGGATAGATATACTCTGGGCCCTCTCGGTGAAATGTCATCCAATTAGCTTGCAAGCATGTGACTGGCTCACTAGGGATCACATATCACAGGAACGAGAAAAGAGTACTTATCGGTAACGAGGTTGAACTAGGTATGCAGAGATACCGACGATCATAACCTCGGATAAGTAAACTATCATGAGACAAAGGGAAATTAGTATTGTATGTAAGTGGTTCATTCGATCACAAAGTAATCGTAGAAATATGTGGGAGCCATATGAATTTCCAGATTCCTCTATTGGTTATTGTTCGGAGAAGTGTCTCGATCATGTCCGCATAATTCACGAACCGTAGGGAGACACACTTAAGGATTCGACATTGTTTGAGTAGTTATGGAATGATGAGAAAGAGACCGAATGTTGTTCGGAGTCTCGGATGGGATCCGGGATATCACGAGGAGATCCGGAATGCTCCGGAGAATAATATTCATATAAGGAAAGTCTCGTTTCGGAGTTGGAGAATGGTTCTGGTGTTTTCATCGGGAATGTTCTAGAAGGTTCCGGAATGTACGGCACTCCGGAAGGGAAGGGTACATGAATGTGTTATATCAAGTTGGTATGATTGCATCATGTAATCGGTGTCATCGCTGAAATAAATAGAGGGTTTATTCAAATCCTAGTTTGAAAAGTCAAAAGCCAAGTTTGAAAGTCAGACGACTAGTTTTGGGAAGTGGAGAAGGAGGTGGAAACCGACTTGGGGGAGGAGTTCCTCCTCCCACCGCCGGCGCACCACCAAGCCGAGTTGGGGAGGGACTCCCCTCCCCTTGGCCGGCCCCCTCCACCTATAAAAGGAGGGGCAGGGCTCCCCTCCTAGACACACAAGTTCCTACATCTAAACCCTAGCACCAAGCCGCCGCCTCCATAGCCGCCGCCGGCCCTAGGGCACTCGCCGCCGCCTAGGTGAAACCCTATCCGCTGGCCTAGCCCCCTCCTCGGCGTGTCTAAACCCTATATCGTCGAGGGTTCTCTCATACTCCACCATACTCCCTCTGGCTTAAGGCGAAGCCCTGCGAGATCTCCCCTCTACTTCCGGTACCACGCTGTTGTGCTGCCGGAATCGCGAGGAGAGTGCTACAACCTCTGTTGCCTGCTGGAACAAGGGAGAGGAAGGTCTTCGTCGAGTACCGAACGTGTGACCGACTGCGGGAGCGCTGCCGGAACGCAGCGCCGGAAGGATCGTCTACGCGGTCTTGAGATCGGGAAGAGTACGACTACATCACCCACGAGAATCCGCTCTCGTTAAACACTTTGGAATCTTCGAGGGTGAGTTATTCTATCGACTCGTTGCTACTATCTAGTAGATAGATCTTGGCTTGTTTGTTTGTATGCGGTAGAATTTTTTTGTTTTCCATGCTACGAAACCCTACATCCCACCCATATGCTGCATATCCTCTACGGAATACCAATTAATGCACGCTACGAGGATAACAGCCACAACCTGCACATCCGGCTACATGCGAGAGGAAGAAGATACAGCTGACTTCTTCGTTCCATTCCAAATCTCATGGTTAACACGTAATATACGGTTCTAGAATCACTGATGTCATGAGTTGATAAGTCCTAGGTGATTAATCTTATTGCAAATGGAAACCTTAGGTTCCATTGCTCACCTTATCCATATCTCCACTTAGGATGATATCATCATTATTGGTTTTGAGAAAATAATATTTTCTTTCTCCAAAGCATAGATGATAACACACAATTTACAAATACTTTGATAAAGACTCTTCAAAGGATATGAGCAAGTGATGAACTTGCCTTGTGATTGCAAGGTAGTGAAGTCACATGCTTGCACTAGACCTTGAGCTTCTATGTCTACAAAACATCATTATTTCTTGTTGGAGATATGCCCTAGAGGCAATAATAAATATACTTATTATTATATCTTTGTGTTTATGATAAATGTTAGCATTCATGCTATAATAGTATTAACAAGGAAACATAATACTTGTGTGATTTGTAGACTAAAATAAGAGTCCCTGGTAAAGCCTCTATATAATACTAGCTTGTTGGTTAATAGATGATTGTGGTTTCCCTATCATGAACATTGAGATGTTATTAATAACAAGATCATATCGTTAGGAGAATGATATGGTGGACATACTCCTATAGATAAGCGTAGCATAAAGATCAAGTCATTTTAATAATTCAATTGCTATATGCTTTCTGATACATAGTAATCTAATTCCTTCGACCATGAGATCATGCATATCACCTTTACCGGATGGATGCTTTCATGACATCAAACACCACACCGTAACTGGGTGGCTATAAAGGTGGCATTGAGTGTTCGGAAAGTATTGGTTGAGACACATGGATCAAGAGTGGGATTTGTCCATCCATATGACGGATAGATATACTCTGGGCCCTCTCAGTGGAATGTCATCCAATTAGCTTGCAAGCATGTGACTGTCTCATAAGGGATCACATATCACGGGAACGAGAAAAGAGTACTTATCAGTAACGAGGTTGAACTAGGTATGCAGAGATACCGACGATCATAACCTCGGATAAGTAAACTATCGTGAGACAAAGGGAAATTGATATCATATGTAAGTGTTTTATTCGATCACAAAGTAATCGTAGAAATATGTGGGAGCCATATGAATTTCCAGATTCCTCTATTGGTTATTGATCGGAGAAGTGTCTCGATCATGTCCGCATAATTCACGAACCGTAGGGAGACACACTTAAGGATTCGACGTTGTTTGAGTAGTTATGGAATGATGAGAAAGAGTCTGAATGTTGTTCGGAGTCTCGAATGGAATTCGGCATATCACGAGGAGATCCGGAATGGTCCGGAGAATAAGATTCATATAAGGAAAGTCCCGTTTCGGAGTTGGAGAATGGTTCCGGTGTTTTCATTGGGAATGTTCTAGAAGGTTCCGGAATGTCCGGCACTCCGGAGGGGAAGGGTACATGAATGTTTTATATCAAGTTGGTATGATTGGATCATGTACTTGGTGTCATCGCTGAATAAAATAGAGGGTTTATTCAAATCCTAGTTTGAAAAGTCAAACGGCTAGTTTGAAAGTCAAACGGCTATTTTTGGGAAGTGGGGAAGGAGGAGGAAACCGAGTTGGGGAGGAGTCCCTCCTCCCCACCGCCGGCGCACCAGCAAGCCGAGTAGGGGAGGGACTCCCCTCCCCTTGGTCGGCCCCCTCCATCTATAAAAGGAGGGGCAGGGCTCCCCTCCTAGACACACAAGTTCCTACCTCTAAACCCTAGTACCAAGCCGCCGCCGCCTCCATAGCCGCCGCCGGCCCTAGAGCACTCGCCGCCGCCTAGGTGAAACCCTAGCTGCCGGCCTAGCCCCCTCCTCGGCGTGTCTAAACCCTAGATCATAGAGGGACTCTCTCATACTCCACCATACTCACTCCGGCTTAAGGCGAAGCCCTGCGAGATCTCCCCTCTACTTCCGATACCACGCCGTTGTGCTGCCGGAATCACGAGGAGAGTGCTACAACCTCCGCTGCCTGCTGGAACAAGGGAGAGGAAGGTCTTCGTCGAGTACCGAACGTGTGACCGACTGCGGGAGCGCTGCCGGAACGCAGCGCCGGAAGGATCGTCTACGCGATCTTGAGATCGGGAAGAGTACGACTACATCACCCACAAGAATCCGCTCTCGTTAAACACTTTGGAATCTTCGAGGGTAAGTTATTCCATCGACTTGTTGCTACAATCTAGTAGATAGATCTTGGCTTGTTTGTTTGTATGCGATAGAAATTTTTTGTTTTCCATGCTACGAAACCCTACAGTGGTATCAGAGCCGTGTCTATATGTAGATCTGTTGCACGAGTAGAACACAATGGTCATTGTGGGCGTTGATGCTTTTATTGTCGATTGCTTCTTATGTACTTTGCATCTTGCGGGATGTTGGGATGAAGCGGCCCGGGCTAACCTTACATGACATCGTTCATGAGACTTGCTCCACGCTTGACATGCAACTTGTATTGCATAAGTGGCTTTGCGGGTGCCTGTTTCTCGTAGCATAGTTAAGATCCAATTTACAACGGGTGATTAACAATACTAGTATCAATGTTGTGGTTCATGTTCGTAAGTTAGAACGACACTTATTGAAAGCCCCAAACCACGTAAAACATGCAAAGAAAGTAGAGGCATCTAACTTTGTTTTGCAGGGGTGTGCTGTGATGTGATATGGCCATGATTGTGATTATATTTGATGTATGCAATGTTCCTTATTGTAAGTTGGCAACCGGCAGGAGCCATATGGTTGTCTTTAATTTATGTTAAGATCCGCGTTTCTATTCAAAGTAGTTGTAATAGTTGAAGCCGGTGGACGACAACCATGGAGAAGCGTCATTGACCTTGATGCAATGCCGGTGATGATGGAGATCATGTTCGTGCTAGAAGATGGAGATCGAAAGCACAAAGAAGAAAGGCCATATCATATCACATATTATGAATTGCATGTGATTTCCTGTATGCATCTTGTATTGCTTAGTAGACGACGGTAGCATTATAAGATGATCCCTCATGCACATGAATTTCAAGTCATAAAAGTGTTCACCCTTAGTTAGCACCGTTGCTAAAGCTTGTTGTTTCGAAGCACCACGTGATGATCAGATGTGTTAGATTCCGCAAGTGTATACAATGTGAGCAAGCCAGATTTGCTCATGCGGAAACTAAGGTTTGATCTTGACGAGCCTAGCATGTACAGACATGGTCTCGGAACACGGATCACCGAAAGGTAAAGCATGAATCATATAGTAGATATGATGAACATGTCGATTGTTCGCCATTGAAACTATATCAACTCTCGTGATGATCGGTGTTGATGTGGTGGATTTGGTTCGTGTGATCACTAAAACAATGTGAGGGATATTGTTTTGAGTGGGAGTTCACCTAGATTAATTTTATTATTAATTTGAACTCAATTTGTCATAAACTTAGTCTAAACTATTGCAAATATGTTGTAGATCAATGGCAGCCCCTACCATCAATTTTAATGCGTTCCTAGAGAAAGAAAAGTTGAAAAACAATGGAAGCAACTTCGCGGATTGGTTCCGCAATTTGAGGATTGTCCTCACAGCTGGTAATTTGACCTATGTGCTGGATGCACCGCTGGGTGACCCACCTGCAGCTGATGCTGTCGATGAAGTAAAGAATGTTTACCTCACTCGGAAGACTCAGTACTCCACAGTTCAGTGTGCTATCTTGTATGGTTTAGAATCGGAGCTTCAGAAAAGGTTTGAGAATTCAGACCCATATGATATTGTCGAGGATCTCAAATTGATCTTTGAGACTCATGCGGCAATTGAAAGCTATGAGGCTTCTGAAAAGTTCTTTAGCTGCAAGATGGAAGAGGGCAACTCCGTCAGTGAGCATGTGCTTAAGATTTCTGGGCACGCAAACAAACTTCAAAGCTTGGGTATAGTGATTCCTAATGCTTTGGGGATTTACCGTGTCCTCCAATCACTACCACCAAGCTACAAGAACTTTGTGATGAACTACAACATGCAGAACATGAACAAGACGTTGCCAGAACTCTTTGCCATGTTGAAATCTGCAGAAGTGGAGATCAAGAAAGAGAACCAAGTGTTGTTGGTCAATAATACCACAAAATTGAAGAAAGGCAAGTCTAAGCAGAAGGGACACTTCAAGAAGGGTGGTAAGAAAGTTACCACGCCAACGAAGAAGACCAAGGCTGGACCTAAGCCAGATACTGAGTGCTTTTACTGCAAGGGAGAAGGTCACTGGAAGCGGAATTGCCCAAAGTACTTGGCGGATTTGAAGAACGGCAACATCAAGAAGAAAGGTATATCTGATATACATGTTATTGATGTGTATCTCACTAGTACTCGTAGTAGTGCCTGGGTATTTGATACTGGTTCGGTTGCTCATATATGTAACTCGAAACGGGTGCTGCAGAATAAACGGAAGCTAGCGAATAACGAGGTGACGATGCGCGTGGGAAATGGATCAAAGGTTGATGTGATCGCGGTCGGCATGCTACCCCTTCATCTACCATCAGGATTAGTTTTATACTTAAATAATTGTTATTTGGTGCCTGCGTTAAGCATGAACATTATATCGGGATCTTGTTTATTGCGAGACGGTTACTTGTTTAAGTCCGAGAATAATGGTTGTTCGATTTATATGAGTAATATGTTTTATGCACATGCACCTTTGATAGATGGTGTATTCTTTGTTGAATCTCGATAGTGGAAATACACATATTAATAACATTGAGGCTAAACATTTGAAATCGAGCTATAACTCGACCTATATGTGGCACTGTCGTCTTGGTCACATTGGAGTGAAGCGTATGAAGGAACTCCATTCCGATGGACTTCTTGAATCACTTGATTTTGAATCACTTGAAAGATGCGAAGCATGTCTGATGGGATGTTGCTGGATCGCTTGTTTGTTGATGTGTTGCATGCTTGTGATTGTCTGCCATTGTTTGTTGTTGTTTGATCATATGCATGGGTAGAATCCTATTGTCGTAGTTGATTCTTTCTAAACTTACCTATGCTGAACCGCAGATTCCTCCCCGCTGTCAACCCACTGAGATGGAGCAGCTCATGGCAGCTCAGGCACAGCTGACCCAAGTGATGACTCAGTTCATGGCAAATCAGAACAACAACAATGGAAACAATCAGCCTCAGGGAGATGCTCTCACCAGATTTCTGAGGTTAAGGCCAGCTAAGTTCTCTACTGCAACGGAACCAATGGTTGCTCTCGACTGGTTGCGTTCAGTCAACAAGGATCTAGTAACCGTTGGATGCACTGATGCTGAGAAGGTGAGGTTTGCCGCTCACCTACTGGAGGGACCAGCCGCTTCTTGGTGGGACACATTTCAGATCACCCACCCGCTGGATACCGTGACTTGGGCAATGTTTGAGGAAGGTTTCAGGACCAACCACGTGTCTTCAGGAGTTCTGAGCCTGAAGAGGAAGGAGTTCCGCAACTTGCGCCAAACCAATCGCACCGTGGCCGAGTACATTGAGGAGTTCAACAACCTGTCCCGTTATGCACCTGAGTATGTTGACACTGATGCCAAAAGGAGGGAGAGATTCCGGGATGGCCTCAGTGATGAGATTTCAGTACAGCTACTTGTGGTTTACTGCCCCACTTTCCAGGAGCTTATGGACAAGGCTAGGATCTTGGAGGGGAAGCACAAGCAGGTGGAGAACCGCAAGAGAAAGAGTAACAATCATCACTCTGGTTCACACCACAAATCTCGCACTTCGTATGATGGATACTCCAAGCATGGAGGAAGTGACCATGGGAGCCATGACCGCCGCGATGGACATCGCCATGACAACCACAGGAGCAGCCACCACAACCACAAGGGAGGACACTCTCACCACTCTGGAGGACACGGTGGACATGACCGCAACCGTGATCGCAACTTCGTGAAGAAGGATCCGAGTGAGGTGACGTGCTTCAAGTGCAAGCAGAAGGGACACTATGCTGACAACTGTCCGGAGAGGAAAGGACTGAAGCCAACCAACGGCGAGAAGGCCACAGTGAACCACATGAATGTGGAGGAGATTCCAGATGAGCCAGACCTTGTGATTGGTAAGTTCCCAATCAACACTTACCTTGCACTTATACTTTTTGATACTGGTGCATCGCATTCATTCATATCAAGGGCATTTGTGGATAAGTATAAGTTACCTACTGAGTCTATGAAAAGGTCTATTAGAGTGAGTTCACCTGGAGGAGATATGATAGCTAGCGCGGGATGCCGTGACTTAACTGTGAGGATTGGAACACACAACTTCATAGCACATTTGGTAGTGTTGGATTCACAGGGATTAGATGTCATTCTGGGTATGGATTGGATGTCTATGCATGGGGGACACATAGATTGTGCGCAACAAGCTGTTTCACTCAAAACCCCGGATGGTAAGAGGATTAGATTCAAGTCGGCTGCACGACCGAGAAGGTGTAAGTTGAATTCTCTTAAGGGGGTTAGCATGGATACTGTGCCAGTGATTAGGGATTACCCCGACGTGTTTCCGGAAGAGCTTCCAGGGATGCCACCTGACAGGGATGTAGAGTTTCTTATCGACCTGATGCCGGGAACAGGACCTATAGCAAAGAAACCATATAAGATGGATATGGATGATCTGAAGGAATTGAAGAAGCAGTTGAAGGAGCAGCTGGAAAAGGGATTCATTCAGCCTAGTTCATCGTCATGGGGAGCGCCTGTTCTGTTTGTGGAGAAGAAATATAGCAGCAAGAGATTAGTGGTGGACTATCGCTCGCTGAATGAAGTAACCATCAAGAACAAGTACCCTCTGCCGAACATAAATGATTTGTTTGATCAACTAGAAGGAACAAAGGTGTTCAGCAAGATTGATCTGCGATCAGGCTACTTCCAATTGAAGATCCGAGAGGAGGATGTACCAAAAACCGCCTTCACCACTAGGTATGGTTTATATGAGTATACAGTTATGTCTTTTGGACTAACGAATGCCCCGGCATACTTCATGACCATGATAAACAAGGTATTTATGGAGTATTTGGACAAGTTCGTGGTGGTGTTTATTGATGACATACTGATATATTCCAAGGATGATGCCGAGCATGAGAAGCATCTGAGACTGATTATGGATAAGCTGAGGGAACACAAGCTGTATGCCAAATTCAGCAAGTGTGAATTCTGGCTTAACACCGCTGGGTTTCTTGGACACGTAGTGTCGGGAGAAGGAATTGTTGTTGATCCAAACAAAGTGACTGCAGTAACTGAGTGGGAAGCGCCCAAGAATGCAGGAGAGATTCGAAGCTTTTTGGGACTTGCTGGATATTACAGGAGGTTCATTGAAAACTTTTCCAAGATTGCTAAGCCGATGACTGAACTTCTGAAGAAGGAGAGGAAGGTTGAATGGTCAGACGTATGTGAAGCTAGCTTTCAGGAACTGAAGCGTCGACTAGTGACCGCGCATGTTCTATGTTTACCAGATCTTCAGAAGGATTTCCAAGTGTACTGTGATGCTTCACGACGGGGACTTGGGAGTGTGCTGATGCAAGATGGGAGAGTAGTGTCATATGCCTCGCGACAACTCAAGCACCATGAGCGGAATTACCCCACACACGACTTGGAGTTAGCATCAGTGGTTCATGCGCTCAAGGTATGGAGGCATTACTTAATGGGAAAACACTGTGATGTGTACACCGACCACAAGAGCCTGAAATACATATTTACACAGAAGGAGTTGAACATGAGACAAAGGAGATGGTTGGAGCTTATCAAGGATTATGATATGAATCTACAATACCACCCAGGAAAGGCCAATGTAGTAGCAGATGCTCTGAGCCGGAAGGTTTATGCCAATGGATTGACAATTGGTGAATTGCCTGAGGACTTGTGCAAGCAATTCAAGGACCTTAGACTGGAGGTAGTATCTGAAGGATACTTGGCAACAATGGAAGTCCAACCAACGCTACAGGACAGAATCATGAAGGCTCAGATAGGAGACAAAGAGATAGATGAAGTTAAGGAAAAGATAAAGGAAGGTCGAGCAAGGGAATTCCGCGAGGATGAGCAAGGAACCCTGTGGTACGGAGATCGTTTATGCGTTCCCAACGATCCCGAGATAAGGAAGTTGATTCTGCAGGAAGCTCATGACTCGCCATATTCCATACATCCGGGCAATACGAAGATGTATATGGACCTAAAGGACAGATTCTGGTGGAACAACATGAAGGGAGACATCGCAGAGCATATTGCCCTATGTGATGTATGCAGCCGAGTAAAAGCGGAACACCAGAAGCCAGCAGGATTGCTACAGCCATTGCCTGTGCCGGATTGGAAGTGGGATAGAGTGGGAATGGACTTTATCACAGGATTGCCTAGGACCAGGTCAGGATATGACTCTATTTGGGTAGTGGTCGACCATTTGACCAAGGTAGCCCACTTTATACCGGTGAAGACGACCTATACGAGTGCAAAGTTAGCCAAGATTTACATGGACAGGATTGTGTGCCTACATGGAGTTCCCAAGAGTATCGTATCTGATAGAGGCACCCAATTTACCTCACACTTCTGGCGCCAGCTGCACGAGTCACTTGGTACTAGATTGGAGTTTAGCACAGCGCTTCACCCACAGACTGATGGACAGACCGAGAGGGTGAATCAGATTTTGGAGGACATGCTGAGAGCTTGCGCCTTGGCTCATGGTTTTAGTTGGGATGAGAATTTGCCTTATGCTGAGTTTTCCTACAACAACAGCTATCAAACCAGCATCAAGACATCACCGTTCGATGTGCTATATGGGAAACGGTGCCAGACACCATTGCTATGGGATGGAGTAGGGGAACGTCAGTTTTTTGGGCCTGATTTGATCAAGGACGCTGAGGAGAAGGTCGCCTTGATTAGGGATAGGCTGAAGGTAGCACAATCAAGGCACAAGAGCTACGCTGACGCCAAGCGCAAGGAAGTGGTGTATGAGATAGGTGATAGAGCATACCTCAGAGTATCGCCGCTTCGTGGAATCAAGAGATTTGGAATTAAGGGTAAGCTGGCACCTCGATTTATTGGACCGTATCGGGTCTTAGCACGCAAAGGAGAAGTTGCTTATCAGTTGGAGTTACCAGAGGCTTTGTCCGCTGTTCACAACGTGTTCCACGTGTCCCAGCTGAAGAAGTGCCATCCGGAGATGGTGGATACACCGTTGAGAGACACTGTACCGCTAGAGGAAGTTCAGCTGGAGAATGACTTGACCGATGAGGAGAAACCGGTCAAGATTCTGGAGACATCAGAAAGGATTACCCGAACCAAGACGGTCAAATTTTGCAAGGTACAATGGAGTCACCACACCGAAGACGAAGCCACTTGGGAGCGTGAGGATGACATCCGAGAGGACTACCCACACCTGTTTGCTAGCCGCGCCGAATCTCGAGGACGAGATTCATCTTAAGGGGGTTAGTCTTGTCACATCCCAAATTTTAGATTTGGTCTTGCATATCATTCATATCATTGCATCATGTCCTCCCATGCAAAACCGTCGAGTAGAAAGGTTCGACGTAGCGCTATTTGCAAAACCCTATTTTACTTCGCTATGAGGTTCCTACGGGAAGCTTTAGTAGGACTAGCATGGACCACCCCTGTAGGTTCGAGGTTTCGCTCAAACCTTGACGCTAGGTTGTTCCCCTCGACGATACGAACCCGTAGGTGCGAGAATCGCTCTAATCGGAGTTCGTACGGAAAAGCTTCGGACGTTTTAGTAAACCGCCGGAAAACGGTCCGAAAATCCGGACCGATTTCCGAGTTGTAGTCAAATTCTGGACCGAATCTGAGTAGAATTCGCGCGAGAGGGCCACAAAAGGGGACCCCACCAGGGCCTCGTTTCCCGTGCCCGACTGCCACCTGCGCCGACCCCGCCGCCATCTCCTCCTGCGCGCGCGCACGCCCCGAGGCAGCCGCTGCCGCCGCTTTGGCCGCCGGCCACCGCCTCGCCGTCGCCCCCCAGGTCCGCGCCGCCTCCCTCCCCTCTCTCCGTTCCCGCGCGTCACCGCCACCATCGCCGCCGATCGCCGCCCCAGGTGCACCGCGCCGCCTCCTCTCTCTCTCCTCTCTCTATTCCCGCCCGCCGACGCCGCGCCATCGCCGCCCTCCGCATCCCTGCCAAGCCCCGCTGCTGCGCCGCCGCTCCACCTCGTGAGCCGCACCACCTCGCCGCCGCGACCGCCCGCACCCGCCCGCGTCGCCGCCGCGACGCGCGGCCCTCCACCCCGCCTCGCCGCAGCGCTGCAAGCTGCTGCTGCCGCTGCTGCTGCACGCTGCGCGCTGCGCCGCGCACACACACACACACACACACACACACACACACACACACACACACACACACGCGCGCGTTATCGCATGCATGCATACACGTGCACGCATACGCGCCGCCTGGCGCGCGATTGTTTTTCTCGGACCGTTCGTTGACTCTCCCCGTCCGTGCAGGAAGAACCCCGACGCCGGATCCGATCGACACCGCCGTCCGGAACTCGCCGCACCGTCCGGAGTCCGTTTCGCAGTCCGTTTCCGGTAAGACAGAAGCCACCGTCAGATCTCAGATCAGCGGCTCAGATCGTTAGTTGACCAGTCAGACTCAGGCGTTGAGTAGTCAGACGCCCAGTCAGCGCCCAGTCAGCAGACGCTTTGACCAGTCAACAGACACAATTGACTGGTCAATTTCGTTAATCCTTTTAGTTGACAGATTTCGGTAGAATCTTGTAAATTGCGTAGTAATTAAACCGCTTGGCAAAAAATTGCAAATAAAATATGTACGGATTCAGTGAGTCGTGTAGAATCTCGCTGTACCTTTGGTTCAGGCTTTTGCAGCAAGGTTTAGTACAGTTTAGTCAAACTAGTTAGTGGCCTTTTCGGAGTAATAAATTCGTAGAAAAAGATCCGTAGCTCCAAAAATTGTGTATGATATGTCCCTGGATTCAGTGGAACGAGGTGAATCTCATCGTGAATTAAAAGGGTAGGCTTACAGTAAAATCTTCTACAGAAACTGTCTATTGGTTTTCTGCGGTGTTTTAATTACTCGGGGAGTTTTATAATTCCTTCTCGAGTAATTCCAATTGGTACTGTTTCTAATCAGCGATGCCCATACTGTAGAATTTTCCCAAGATTTTACAAACAGTATACTACCGGTAGTGAATTATTTAAGTTCTAGCTCTAGTTTGGAGCACTACTTTTACTTAATAGTTTTCCTAGCGCTAAAACTATTTTCCATGCATGCAATCGGTAGTATTATGGTATAGGATGTTGTGGTGCAGCTGTAGCACCAATTCACTTGTCGTTCTTGCATTCATGCATCATATTTATTGCATATGCTTGTGCATTGTTTGTTTATGATTGCAATTGTATCGTGTAGATTGTGTCGAGTGCAACGCTTGCTCGTGTGAGGATTGTGCTCCCGACCGCTACAACCAAGACAAGTAGATGCTACTTTGTTCATGATATCGTCCTACTATTTTCTATGCATTGTCGTGTATTTTGTAGATGCATGTGTAGGATGATACTATCGCTATGCTATGTCCTATTATGTGGTAGGACCCTATTTGTAGATGAACCACCGTCGGTAGATGTGCTTAGCCATGCTTGATGAACGAGGGCTGGGTTACATCATTGATACTCGTTTTCTCAAAGTATCGGTTTGTGAAAACTAAAAACAACTTAATCAATGAACCCCCTGGGTGTGATGGTATTGATAAATTTTGGTGTTTCATTGCGGAAAGGCACCCAGGTATCAAGAGAGAATGATTGGCTTCTTTATTGTGTAGCTTACGTGTACAACCATGTGCCAATAATGAAATAGGCGGTTGGTTGGACTTAGTAGGTTGTGGTAACTCGAACCCGCCTATCCAGAGATGTAGAATTTTGGTAGGTTGGACCGGTGCGGGTCGGGATTGAGGAGCTACTTTCCGAACAGTCTCTTCTTGGTCTTCTCCCTATCATCACCCAAAATGAGAGTGATGGTATGAGCTGGGCTGGCCAAGTCACATGGGTAAAGTGTACTAACCTCTGCAGAGTGTATAATCTAATCGATTAGCCGTGTCCCCGGTTATGGACAACTGAGTTGCTAGATATTGATTCCATGACATGTTTCTCGCTCATTCTAATTTCATAATTGTTTTAACATTGTTGGGTTAACTTAATTGGGTTCTTTTCAAAGAAAATCAAAAACTGTTTATGAAAGTAGGACAAATGTATTTGCAAATGCAAGCCAGACACAGCTCCACTTGCCAAATATGCATGTAGATGTTAGTACTATTGTCTCCTTTACTAGCTCTACTTGCCATACATTCCATGTATTGACCCTTCGGGGCTGCTACGTTTCATGTTGTAGGTTATTCCGATTCTGATTGATCGTTATAGGCCACGGTACTCCACTCGGCACTTGTTCACTTGTGGGCAATTTGAAGAATGGAGGATTTACTTGTTTATGTTGCTACCTGAATAATTTGAGCTAGCTTTACGCTAAGCTTTTATTGTAATAATGGTACTCTGGATCATCGTTATTCATGATACACGGATATTATGCTATGTTATCTATCTTACTCTATTGTGGGCCAATGAACTGATCCAGGGATTGGCATGTCAGATAGAGGCCACGGTCTTTTCAGAACCGGGGTGTTACGGTTACTGTCTATAAAGCTCGACTTGTCGCAAAGGGGTTTCGACAAATTCATGGAGTTGACTACGATGAGACTTTCTCACCAGTAGCGAAGCTAAAGTCTATAAGGATTATGTTAGCAATCGCTGCATATTATGATTATGAGATATGGCAGATGGATGTCAAAAGAACATTCCTCAATGGAGACATTGATGAAGAGTTGTATATGATGCAACCCAAAGGTTTTGTCGATCCTAAAGATGCTAACAAGGTATGCAAACTTCAACGGTCCATCTATGGATTGAAGCAAGCATCCCGAAGTTGGAATCAACATTTTGATAAAGTAATCAAAAGTTTTGGTTTTATACAAACTTATGGAGAAGCTTGTATTTACAAGAAAGTGAGTGGGAGCTCTGTAGCATTCTTAATACTATATGTAGATGACATATTGTTGATTGGGAATGATGTAGACCTTCTTAATAGTGTCAAGGAATATTTGAATAATAGTTTTTCAATGAAGGATCTTGGCGAAGCAGCTTACATATTAGGCATAAAGATTTATAGAGATAGATCGAGACGCCAAATATCATTGTCACAAAGTACATATTTGGACAAAGTTCTAAAGAGGTTTGGAATGGAAGATAGCAAGAAAGGGTTCTTGCCCATGTTGCCCAATACGACTTGAGTAAAACTCAAAGTCCGACATCGGCAGAAGATAGAGAAAGGATGAGTAAGACTCCCTATGCCTCAGCCATAGGATCTCTAATGTATGCCATGCTATGTACTAGACCCGACATTGCATATGCTGTTAGTTTAACTAGCAGATATCAAAGTGATCCAGGAGTGGATCATTGGACAGCGGTCAAAAACATCCTTAAGTACTTGAGAAGAACTAAGGATATGGTTCTTTCTTATGGAGGTGATGAACAACTCGTTGTTAATGGTTACACCGATGCTAGTTGGAACACCGAACCGGATGATTCTAAATCACAATCTGGATACGTATTTATTTTGAATGGTGCAGCAGTAAGCTGGAGGAGTGCAAAGCAAAGCGTTGTGGCGAGATCTTCAACTGAATCGGAATACATGGCTGCTTCGGAGGCTTCACAAGAAGCGATATGGATGAAAGAGTTCATTACAGAGCTGGGTGTGGTTCCTAGTGCGCTGGACCCAATGTCTATCTACTGTGATAACATGGGCGCCATAGCCAATGCGCAAGAACCAAGGTCACACAAGAAGCTGAAGCATATCAAGCTACGTTTTCACGCTATTCGAGAACATGTCCAAGATGGGGACATAAAGATTTGCAAAGTACACACAGATCTGAATGTGGCGGATCCATTGACTAAGCCTCTCCCGAGGGCAAAACATGACCAACACCAAACTGCCATGGGTGTTCGGTATATTACCATGTAATCTAGATTAGATGACTCTAGTTCAAGTGGGAGACTGTTGGAGATATGCCCTAGAGGCAATAATAAATATAGTTATTATTATATCTTTGTGTTTATGATAAATGTTTGCATTCATGCTATAATAGTATTAACAAGGAAACATTAATACTTGTGTGATTTGTAGACTAAAATAAGAGTCCCTGGTAAAGCCTCTATATAATACTAGCTTGTTGGTTAATAGATGATTGTGGTTTCCCTATCATGAACATTGAGATGTTATTAACAACAAGATCATATCGTTAGGAGAATGATATGGTGGACATACTCCTATAGATAAGCGTAGCATAAAGATCAAGTCATTTTAATAGTTCAATTGCTATATGCTTTCTGATACATAGTAATCTTATTCCTTCGACCATGAGATCATGCATATCACCTTTACCGGATGGATGCTTTGATGACATCAAACACCACACCGTAACTGGGTGGCTATAAAGGTGGCATTGAGTGTTCGGAAAGTATTGGTTGAGACACATGGATCAAGAGTGGGATTTGTCCATCCGTATGACGGATAGATATACTCTGGGCCCTCTCGGTGGAATGTCATCCAATTAGCTTGCAAGCATGTGACTGGCTCACAAGGGATCACATATCACGGGAACGAGAAAAGAGTACTTATCAGTAACGAGGTTGAACTAGGTATGCAGAGATACCGACGATCATAACCTCGGATAAGTAAACTATTGTGAGACAAAGGGAAATTGATATCGTATGTAAGTGGTTCATTCGATCGCAAAGTAATCGTAGAAATATGTGGGAGCCATATGAATTTCCAGATTCCTCTATTGGTTATTGATCGGAGAAGTGTCTCGATCATGTCCGCATAATTCACGAACCGTAGGGAGACACACTTAAGGATTCAACGTTGTTTGAGTAGTTATGGAATGATGAGAAATAGTCCGAATGTTGTTCGGAGTCTCGAATGGGATTCGGGATATCACAAGGAGATCCGGAATGGTCCTAAGAATAAGATTCATATAAGGAAAGTCCCGTTTCGGAGTTGGAGAATGGTTTCGGTGTTTTCATTGGGAATGTTCTAGAAGGTTCCGGAATGTCCGGCACTCCAGAGGGGAAGGGTACATGCATGTGTTATATCAAGTTGGTATGATTGCATCATGTACTTGGTGTCATCGCTGAACAAAATAGAGGGTTTATTCAAATCCTAGTTTGAAAAGTCAAACGGCTAGTTTGAAAGTCAAACGACTATTTTTGGGAAGTGGGGAAGGAGGAGGAAACCGAGTTGGGGAGGAGTCCCTCCTCCCCACCGCCGGTGCACCACCAAGCCGAGTAGGGGAGGGACTCTGTAAGGGTCCCAACCTTTAATAAGGTAGGATCCCCTGTGTTTACAATGCTAGTCCCTGGATCAATAGCTAGCATCCACAGTTAAGATGTAATATCAAGAAACAAAGGTCATAATACAACTTTATAACCAGGAATAACATAATTTTATTACATCTTACATAGCTCATTTGGCTATTACATTACATTGCAGCAGAATATCTATAAGCAGGGGGTCCTTCATCTTCAAAGTGCCACAGGCAGACATGTTGGTTGTAGGCTTTGTAATCCTAATCAACACACACTTCACTAAATCAATCAAACCTGCAACATAACAAGTTACAGCCACAAGTGTCAATACATTTGAATTGTATTGGCAAGTGATACTATGGTAGTATGGTGGAGTCTATCATCTATATGCATTTGGCTAAGTGGAGTTGAGGCTTGCATTGCTCAAAATAGATTTTTCCTTAACATTTGAAAACACTAAGTTTTTGCTTGACAAAATCATTTTTCTCAATCAAAGATTGAAGATACTTTAACCCTTGTTCAAACACAAGTTTTTAACTTAGAAATTTGAATGATGAGATTCTTGATTGCTTCCATGTCTTGATGCTAAAATTGTCCTTTTCCAGGGACATGGCTAAGTACTTAGATTTTACACTCTGCAGAGGTGGTGCACTTTCCCCACAAGACTTGGTTTCCCAAGACAAGATCTTTCAGAAGCCTTCCCTTAGACCAAAATGGATGCGTTCCAACCTATCAAACTCTACCACCAACTGTCCATATGGCTAAGTTCTTGCAACCTATATGATCCAGGCAGAGCCCATAATGCCAAGTGGCTGCACTTGAAGCTTCTCAACATTTGACATCTCAAATCTCTTTGTTCCTGGGTGGCCATCCACAAGTGAGATACACAAGGTCAACCATAAACATGGGCCTTGTGAACCACTCAACCAAAAACCACCAATCAAGTCCCATTCCACCCAGGTGATTCATTGACTTAGTTGTTTTATTAAGAAAAACATAAGTCCTCAGACTTAGAAATTTTTCCATAGTATGAATATATTTCCACCCTTGTTTTCTATTAGCTAAGCTAAGCATGATAGTAGTAGGAGTCTTAACTTAGGAAAATTTCTACTAAGGATTCATCTACTAGGTTTTCCTATAGCAAGGTTTATACTTAGCAAAATTCCATGCAAGTTTTACTTAGAAAAAACACTAATGCATAGTGAAAGTAATGGGACAAAAGTATGAAGCATCACTTGCCTTTTTGGTAGAGTATAAGTTCACTCCTTGTCCTTGCAACAATCACACTTCTTCAAGTCACTACAAATCAATCAAGCAAGGCACAATCTCAATCTACCAATCAAGCAAAACATCACATAAAATGACAAAGTCAAAGTAATGCATGCAAGCATGCCAACGATTGTTTTATTTGAAAAAGTGGTTCCTAATGGGTCATAAACATTTTAAAGCACCTATTGGTCATTTTGTAAAGTGGCAAAGTCGTTTGCAAAAGGTTTCACTCCAAAATCCATTTTCAAAACAAAGTATCATTTTATGTAGTGTAGAAATATTTTTACTAAGGAATTAATCTATGGGGTTCACCAAATATGTTTTCAAACCATAAAACTTGGTGTTTGGGGTCAGAGAGTTTAAAACAAAACATTTCCCAAAGGTTTTCTTCCAAAACCATTTTTAATAAATAAATCATATTTTTATTTGACTAGAAATGGTTTTAAATCAAAGAATCATTATTTTGTTTCACCAAATACATTTTTGAATCCACAAAGTGTTTCCTATGGTCAGTAGGTTCAAAACACTCCATTTTCAAAAGATTTTACCCCCAAAATCATTTTTGGAAAAATTTTATAACCTAAACAAGCATACAAATGTTTCTGCAAAAACAAACATTTTAACAAAAGCTTTTTGCTAAACAAAAGGCATGGTTGGCTAGGGCTTGTTCCACTGATTCCATTGATATAAAGTTTGTAATTTTTGGACGTGTGGATCAAAAGTTGTGCAATTTACAAAATTGGAAATCTAATAGATCAAATCTGTCCTTTAAATCAACTACAGGCCACGTGGTGCAATCCTATTGGTCAAAAACGTTTCGTTCGGATCGACTACTCTGGTGCGTTGGATCAAGTCAGATCATGCGGCACAGGATCACTCGTACCCCTTCGGCTAAGGATCTATCGTGGCGCTTGGATCATCATCTAACGGTGTACAGCGTGCCAGCCATAGATGGGCGGCGCTGCGGTGGCTACTGACGGCGAAGCGGCCAGATGGTGGCGGTGCCGGCGATACAGGAAGCAAAGGAAGGTGGGGAGATGCTCACAGTTATCGCAGGACGACGCCGAAGCTCAACGTGGAGTCGTCTTGGCAAGGGACGCACGTGACTGTCCTTAATTGCTCGCCGGAGATGAGCTGTGCCTCGGGCGGCTCTGGAGGTCGTCGAGGGCGAGGATAGGGCACCCTAGGATGAAAGGGAGAAACCGTTAGGTTCGCAAGAGCATGGCGATCATTATCGTGTCCACGGGGAAGAGAGGGGAGGTCTGGTTTACCTGGGAGACGTCGCCACAGTTGGAGACAGACGGCGGCGCTGGCTCGGGGTGACGCTGTCGAGCTTGCAGAACTCGCGCGGGTGAGCTGGCGATGCGAAAAGGTGCGTCAGGGCTTGGGGAGTATGCGAGTGTGGTCAAGGAGGCGAGGTGTGGCAGGACACAGCCGGAATCGAGGGAAAAGTTCGTCGGTGGCAGTGAGGTTCGGAGAGGAATCAGGGCGGCCTGGGGGCGTGTCGAGGTGGGCGACAGAGGGGAACCAGAGAGGAGAGGGAGATGATTTATCGTGCGTGGTCGCAGGGCAGGTTTATTGCACCATTAATCAAGAATTAAGCTCGCAAATTCAACGCAGAAACGGGAGAGAGGAGGAGGAGGAACTGGTCGCGCGGTTGAAGACAGGTGAGCTGGTGGTGGGGTCTATCTGGCAGTGAGGGAGAGAGAGGGGGGAATGGGTCCACCGGTCAGCGATTGCGCGGGTGCGAGTCTGAGTGAGAAAAACATTTCGGCAGAGGGGAAATAGGTGGGCTGGACTGGGCTGTTGGGCCTAGTTGGGTTGGGTCAGTCCGTTCCATTATTATTTTTTTCTGTCTGAATCTTTTTCTTTTTCCAAAATCAATTTCTGTTTTGAAATTCAACAACCAATCAAGCATTCAAATTGATTCAAACAATCACCAAACAATGCAATTGAATCTGGTTCTGTTTAACAACATAAACAAAGTCCAAAGATCAAAATAATATTTTTATTCTTTTTAGGATCTATTTAATAATTAAATAAAATAGATCTTAATTATTAATTCAAATAGGTTTTGATTTATTTAATAAAATCTCCATTTGAAAACTAAATTTTATCAAAACCAAATCAGTAAGTTTTATTTGAAAATATAAGATACTTGGAAAACTTGTTTAAAATAAAATAACATTTTTATTTTAGGTTCCATTAATAATTAAATAAAATGGACCTTAGTTATTAAATCAAATAGGGTTTGTTTTATTTAAAATCTTTATTTGAAATCTAAATAAAACCAAAACACTTCAGTAGGTTTTATTCGAGAATATAAAATATTTGGAAAACTTGTTTAAAATAAATAAATAAGTTTTAGTGTTCATTTAAAATGGGAAAAGCCTTTACTTAAATAAAATTGGATATTAAATCCTTA
Source organism: Avena atlantica (assembly GCA_910589765.1). Lineage (NCBI taxonomy): Eukaryota > Viridiplantae > Streptophyta > Magnoliopsida > Poales > Poaceae > Avena > Avena atlantica. Next base: position 419,791,365 of record OU342735.1, read on the forward strand.
TTATTTTGTTTAAATAAACCTTTACTCTTTTAATCAAAGCAAAAACCTTTTGTTTCAAATATTGGCAAAGGTTTAATTTGGCTTTATAAATAATCCTTATTTATAAATCTACCTTTTCTTTTGAAAACCAAATCTTTTATTAAAAGATTCAAAAATATTAATTTTAAATATTTTAACTTTATTGTTTATTTAACTTTTTAAATCCCTTTAGGATTTTATTTGATCCAAATAGGTTTTGAAAGTTCCCAATTGGATTCAAAAAGTTTCTTCTCACCCTGAAAATCAACGAAGTTTTATTTTATTCCTTTATTTTTCACATTACAAGATTTGGAAAATCTTGGGATGTGACAGACTCCCCTCCCCTTGGCCGGCCCCCTCCATCTATAAAAGGAGGGGCAGGGCTCCCCTCCTAGACACACAAGTTCCTACCTCTAAACCCTAGTACCAAGCCGCCGCCGCCTCCATAGCCGCCGCCGGCCCTAGGGCACTCGCCGCCGCCTAGGTGAAACCCTAGCCGCCGGCCTAGCCCCTCCTCGGCGTGTCTAAACCCTAGATCATCGAGGGACTCTCTCATACTCCACCATACTCGCTCCGGCTTAAGGCGAAGCCCTGCGAGATATCCCCTCTACTTCCGATACCACGCTGTTGTGCTGCCGGAATCACGAGGAGAGTGCTACAACCTCCGCTGCCTGCTGGAACAAGGGAGAGGAAGGTCTTCGTCGAGTACCGAACGTGTGACCGACTGCGGGAGCGCTGCCGGAACGCAGCGCCAGAAGGATCGTCTACGCGATCTTGAGATCGGGAAGAGTACGACTATATCACCCACGAGAATCCGCTCTCATTAAACACTTTGGAATCTTCGAGGGTAAGTTATTCCATCGACTCGTTGCTACAATCTAGTAGATATATCTTGGCTTGTTTGTTTGTATGCGATAGAATTTTTTTGTTTTCCATGCTACGAAACCCTACATTTCCCGGTAAGGACAATATTTAAAGAAGCAAAGATGCACATGCATAGTAATGTGATGCATTTATTTATTATTTATTTTCTTTATGTGTTTTACCCAATATTTTGATTTTCTGGAATATCTTTAGGAACTTATTCATCATTAAGGAATGAGCTTAATATTTTATAAATATTATTTTCACTCTTTAAAATGTAATATATTATTAATAGGGTTAAAAGGTAATTTTTATTTAATATTAACTCTTATATTTATTTTCTTAATAATTCTTTTTAATAATTAGCATTTAAATAAAAGATATATTATTTTGGTAACTCTAATTATTTATTTAGTATTTTTTTAAATACTATAATAACCAATTATAATAAAAGTTATTTTTATTGATTTTTATGTATTTTCTTGAATTTTATAAAATTCCCTAAGGAATATATATTATGAAATCCTTGACCATAAAATCCATTTATTAAAAATGGTTTCTTAATTTAATTTAATAGGTTATTTTATTATGTGTCTAAAAATATATTGTTTGTATTTTTAAGACTTTTATTTTATTTTCTAGGATTTATTGAGGTCTAGGGGTATCTTAGTCTTTTACTTAATTATTAAAATCCCTGTTAGGGTTTTGGGCCAACCCATTGGGATTTTTGGGCCCACCTTGGCTCATTTGGTCTGTCAAAGGATCTCCCCGAAGGGGTACTGACCCTATCGGCCCAGTTCTCTGCGTCACTTTCTCTCGACCTCACCCCTTCTCCTCCTCGACCCTGTGGTTAGTGACACTGCCGCCGTGCGATTCCCGCCGTCGTGGTCCTCTCTGACCATCGCCGTGGTGCATGGTGTAGATGTCGACCACGCTCTATCATCTGGTCCAATTCGATTTGGACTTGGGGCTCTCCTGCGGTCAGGCTAGCCCCGTCCCGAACCCTAGGGTTTGGGGTGGTGCCGGTGACGCCTTTGCCGCCGCCCCTAGTAGTGCTTGGGTGGTGTTGTGGTTGCGGTGGTGGTGTTGCTCGTCTTCAGACATTGTTGTGGCTGCCGCCTCGGCTCGGTGCGGGTTGAAGCGCCCCTTGGGTGCTCCCCGTGCCGCCGTGTGCTTGTCAGCCCCTCTGCTTCCTCTTCTAATCTTCAGCGAGGACCTACGGTTAGTTGATTTGATTTCCCCATTGTGGTTTTTGGCCTCTGCCCCTCCTGAGCTAGGCTGTGTGACTCTTCCTTGTATCCCTGATTATGGTTCATGCCTGGTTCTAGGGTTCCTCCCTCTGTTTAATGGTAAATAATGAACTGAACTAGTAGTGGTGCCTAATGGGGATTGTGACTAATTTCACTCTAGTGTTCACTGTCCTGACTTGATTATCTGATGCTAGTGGCTCTATGGTGTTGATTCTGATAGTTGAGCTTGGCTGAGATGATTTGTTACTGTAGAATCTATCTGGTGGTGATTTGTGGTTTCATCTACTGTCAGTACATTAGTGTTGACAGTAGTATTGTTAGTGATTTCTCACTGTATTTATACATGTTGGCTTGTATGGTTATAAACAGATTGGGATTAATCATTTTACTTTAATGATACTCTGTAAATGCATAGATAAGCTTGATTATGATTTCTGAGGTGTAGTCTCGGGAAAATGATATCCAATGGCTTGCCACTTTATTTGTGGTATATAAATAATAGTTTTACTTGGCTTATATAACCTGTTCTTGTGACACCATTTAACTATGTCAGACAAGTTATTGGCTTCTACAATTGTCTTGATTCAGTTGAGCTTATGATTGGATTAGATCAAGGTTAAATGGAAATCTTCTTCTTAACTAATCTGCCTATGATGTTGGTCTGAGGCATAGGAACTAATTTCCTATCTTGTTGTCCCTTATAGAAATGTTCTAGGATTATAATTGGTCACTGGATCTTGTATCCTCTTGACTAAGATGTTTGGGTGCTCACAGGTTTATATTGGTTCATAAGATTTGTAGATTCTGAGGTGCTACTCCACTAGCAGATGTGCCTAGAATTTATAAGCTATATTATGTACATGTGGAAAGATATGAATTGTTTGTTAACTCTAGGATCTATGATGCTGGTCTGAGATCCTGGTTGATTTGGTAGAATTTAAATGTATACTTTATTTAAAAGATCCTCTATGATGGATTCACCCCACTTGGGTGTTTTCTGAGAGCTCTAGATATAAAACAACACATGAATCTCTATTTAGATAAGATAAACGGATCATGTGAGGATTTTATAATACTCACCACAATAGTTGAGTTATTGTTGTGGTTGTTGGTTGATCTAGTGACTTGATGTTGCTATCTTTGTTGCTGGCCTGATCTTGTTCTTATCCTACTGGTGCTTCTCCTGTTACTTCTGGCTTCTAGAATCTTGGCCTTGATCTTGCCCTTCACCTCCTAGCTCCTGGAACTTGGCCTTGTTGTCCACCTGATCCACCCCTTCCTTATGTCACCATCCGATAGTACTAGGATGATCTTGTGTGTGGTTTGGCTGGTGATTTACTTGGATTTGATAGGCTTGGTGTGCTCCTGGTTGGATGTTTGAGAAGGAGAGAATGAGCTGGTCGAAGCTCTTGCCACGGCTGAGCTATTCCTTTTGCTTGTGTGGCTGCTACTACTGTGTTGACAGCTCTCATCATGCATTTAGGTGAGTGTGCTGCCTGTGTGCTTGGTACACCATTTGGATCAGATCAATGAGGTGTCTTTACCTTTTGATCTTTTAACATTTTACTCTCCTGGTGAAACCATCCCTTCTTACTTGTAGTTGAGAGTTGTGTTGTGGCTTATTGGTTTATGGAAGATCTAATTCTCTCATATTGGTGAAACTTTCCCCTTTTTAACAATACTCAATGATGTATAATGAGCAGTGCACCTCACTGCTCTCTACTGAGAGTATCCTAACCACTAATCTTTATTTTCCTTGTTGTTTGGTTTTGCATTTTGTTGCAGGTACAAGATCTGGATATGCAAGATTTTAGTATAGAATCAGATAGATAGATAGATAGATAGATAGATAGATAGATAGATAGATAGATAGATAGATTATAATTCTTTTATTGATTCATTTGTAAAGATTTTGTAATATCTTATTTTATTCTTTATGTAACAATCTTGTAATAGTTTATTGTTGAAATTCCATTTGTTTTAATTCCTTTGTTGTACTAAACCCTTCATTGGTTCAATGAGTTCATTAATGTAAAATAAAAATGTATATGTAATAAATATAAGGAATAAAGAGTCATTTTTTATTTGTATTATTTTTTATTGACTTCCATTCTTATTTGTTACCTCTAGATAAATAAGATTACTAAATTAATTTATAATTCATTTTTAATAATAATTCTTAATCTATAAATATAAATTCAAACTTCTAATTCTCCCTTCCAAAACACGCTTATTCAAAAAGATCATGTCAGAATTTATAACGATCACTCCCGATAGCTATCTCTACACATAGAGAGTGAAAGAAACTCTAATCACTTTAGGTTTTTTGTTTGGTGAAAATTTTATCCGCATTTTACAGATGAATGCATGCATATGCACAAATTCCTAAATCTACCCCTCGTTGGTTCCTAAATGCTGGGATGTTACAATCCACTGCCTAGGAAACATGAGAAAGGATTGGTTTCTTTATATGGCCGGTTACGTGTGCAACTATGTGCCAATGAGTTATTGGTAGTTGTCTAGACTTAGTAGGTTCTGGTGACTCGACCCCTATCTGGCAAGAGATGTAGTGATTGTGTAGGTTTGAAACGATTCGTGGACATGTTTGGAACTACTCCCCGAATGGTCTTGTCTTGGGCATCTACTTTCCATGGCGCAAAATAAGTGTAGTGGTAAAAAATGTTGACCAAGTCACATGAATAAAGTGTACAGACCTCGGTAGAGTACAAAACTAAGTACTTACTTGTGTCTCCCCAGTTATGGAAAAAACTAGCAACTTGATTTAAGGTTAGGACATCTCTAGCGGGCCAACCCATTCGACCACTGGTGGTCTGAAATGGTCCACGTAGACGTTTGGATGGTAAAAACCTGCTGCAACGGTTTGACCCAAACGATCATGTGTGTTCGGGTCTACCCATTCTTGGCTAAAAAATATGCTCGAACGCGTCGCCCTGGATGCGACGCGGAAAACGCGCGTGTCCTCCCTTGTGTCCTCGCGTCCACACACAGGCCTGCCTAGTAGTGACCAGAGCCTTCGCCTGCTGCCACGATCATCACATCATTGACGGCCAAGGCCAGGCAAGGCTGATGGGCGGCCAACGCTGTTGAACCGAAGTGATGGCTCCCAGACCACCGTGTCGTTTCTAATGTCCAAGGGCAGAGTGGAGGCATTTTAGGCTGAGGGTACGTGTGGCCTGACCTCCCCACACCCTTGTTGTTGCCATTTTGAACCCATCTAGTCTCCTCCCCAGTGCCATCGCCGACGCCATGTGCGGTGACCCAGCATATCACTGCATGATGTAGTACACTATAGTCGTTGACATAACACCAATGAAACACCATTCACTAGTATTACATCCCTCAGAGTGGTACAACAGAAACACAGCAGGTCCAATACATGACTAAAGGTTACAACTCAACTCTTTACACAAGATCCAGAGAACACTCTAGGTTAAAGAGAGAGAAATAAACTTCTTACAAAGAAGAATCGGAGATAAACAACTCAAAACTATCATACTATTAAGACTAGTATCTTAACTAATGGTCTGGCATTGCTGCTATTGCAATACACTATAGAAATAGGTTCTATGGCTAGAGATTATATTCCTATCTAATCAGTAACTTCGTCTTTATTTGAGTTGATGTATATGTTGACTTTCTTGAATTCATTGAAGAGCTTTAGCCTTTGATGATGATTCCGGGAGTATGACTTGGTGTAGACGTCATCTGTACTGGCTTTAGAACCTAGCAAGGGTTAAGAAGATACTTTGAGTACGAGCGTACTCAGCAAGTTCACTAGAAAAGGAATGTTTGATGCACTATAACTATAGCCACAGACCGTAGGTCGTAGGCGATGAAAGTTTTTGTAAACATTTCTTCAAAGGTTGCTTTTATTCTGAAAAGCTATGTCCGTTAGCCTTCACGGGTTTACCAGAACTTTCATGGAGTTCCTTTCCCGCCGCGTTCGCAGCTCCTTCCTGGAACAGGGAGTAACAAGTTACAGTTCTTACACTCTGCAGAGGTGCGTCACTTTACCCATGAAAGATCTTAGCTTTATTGCACATCCGAGTTATAGGCTCGTTCATACTTCCTTGGTGTGAGGCCCAGACTAAGATCCAAGCCAATCACTGCCTTCTCCGCGACCCCGCATGTCTCCTTGGTGTACGCCAGCCCACCTATTGAATTACGGCTATTGGCAATATAGACTGTTCAGATGCCGGGACTATCATGGGACGTTGAGGGCTCCCACCCATATGCTGCATATCCTCTATGAATTACCAATTAATATGCACGCTACGAGTGATAACAGCCACGACCCGCACATCCGGCTCCATGCAAGAGGGAAAAGATACAACTGACTTCTCCGTCCCATTCCAAATCTCATGGTCAACGCGTAATATACGGCGCAAGAATCACTGACGACATTGGTTGTTAAATTCTAGGTGATATAGTCCTGAACAGTGGTATTCCAACTGCCAGATTTAATAGATTAGCTGATCACCCTGTATCAGTAACCAATAGTTCACATTATTATCAAAAATAGTGTTGTCTGCCCTTTTTCAAATGCAGGTGATGACAACATTGGATTTGCAAAATACTTTCTAGAAAATAATCAAAGGACATGAGCAAGTGTGAACTTGCCTTTTGTGATTGCAAGATTATGAACTCACGGTCTTCGAGACAATATAAAAGAGCCAATATCTAAAATCAGCATCATTGGTCCGGTAAGGACTAATGTTTAAAGAAGCAAGATACTATTATGCATAAGTAATGTAATGCATTTTCGTAAACTCGAATCCCGGGGATAACGTTGATCTAGGGTTTGGAAACTGGAAATGGATTCTTTAGAATGTGTTGTCCTTTTAGATAAGTTTCATATTTGTGCTTCTTATTAAGGCTTGTGAGTGTGTGTGAAACAACATGTAAACATAATGGCATACAACAATAAGATATACTAATGAGATGTGCTACTCAAGGACTGCTTATATGAGAATTATCTTATCTTCAAATTTACTTTGCAAGTAATGGCATTTATAAGGAATTTAAGTGTTAACAATCCTAAGTATATAAGTAAATCTTAATGTAATGTGATTATTATTAATTTTCATTTGATGTTTGAAGTGGCAAAAAGAATAACATTTGAAGAAAAGATTTCTTTTCTAAGGTTTAAACAATGTTTGTGGTTAATCAGATGTGGTCGATGTTATTTGTGCTTGCTTGAATAGTTTGTACTTGAGATGCTTTACGACGTAATTGTAATAGACCAAAGTTAACTATAAAACTTATAACAAAGTCTTTAGTATAATATTTCAAGTCTTCTGGACTATAGTTAACTTTAAAGACATAGATGGATTTAAGGTATATTGCTTAGGTTATTTGTACCTTGTGTACTTTATAATGTTTCCTTAAAGTTGCTTAAGAATGGTTATACTTTTATTTGGTAGTGGTTTCTTAATTTTATAATGGAATAGAAACTTTTATCTCTTTATAAAGGTGGGGTTATGATTTGTAGTTAAGGAAACAATATTACTTAACTACTTATGAATTTCCTATAGGGTTTTGGTATGTTTATACATTTGTGATTAAAACAATGGTAATAGATTTTATCAAGTTAAAACAATAATCTTGATAATTTAATATTTGATAACTCCATTTGAATAATAATTAACACTTAATGTTGAATGATAAATCAAATATAATTGTATTTAAAATGTGTTGAACCATTCTCACTTAATATTATCAATTTTTAAGACTAATACTTTTTATTATATTTAATTGGCTAATTTTAGAAATATTAGCAATTTTTATTTACTCTTATATGAATTATCAATTAAGGAAATAAGTTTAAATTCAAGTTATTAAGTTGTTAAAATGTTTATTTAACTCAAAAGTGGAATATCACATTTTTAGTATGTAGGTATTATTTTTTGTGATCATTTTGGTATATTACATTTATTTTTGTGATTTATAAATAATAAGATATGATTTTTATAAGATTTATTACTTTATAAATACTTAATAAATAACAAATATTTAATTCAGTGAAATAATAATGCATGATTATAGTTTTAAATTATAGTTCTTATTTTTTTAAGATTTTTGGTATTTTATTTATATTTTTAACATTTACCAATATTAAAATATGAATTATCAGAGTTTTATTACTTATAAAATATTTATTAAATAGTAATAATTTAAATTGTTAACAAAATAATGTTTGATAATAGTTTAATGTTATAAATTTTATTTTTCTACAAATTTTCATATATTATACATATTTTTCTGAATTACACAACTAAAGACATCAATTTTACAAGATTTAATTACTTTATTTAAATTTCTAGAATGTTTATATTTCAATTAATATTGTTTTATCAATTTATTAAACAGACCTAGAACTTTTTACACTGAACCTGGACCTAACCTAGGTCACTGACTGGTGGGGTCACATGCCACATGTGCATGGACTGGTCAACAGACACAGGCATGACATCAGCATGACGCCGGCCTAGTCTCCACCACCAGAATGATGTCGCCGGCGGCGATCGACGGTGCCCCAGCCAACGTGACCAACCTAGATTGAATAAGCATGATGTGTTGAACCCTAGTGTGGTGGCGCTACCAAGAAATGGTCGTCAGAACCTCGTCGGCGACGAGCTCTGGTGGTGCGGTCGGTATCAACACGAACAGACAGCTACAGCGAGCGGGCAACGAATCAGAGAGGACCATCGGAAGCAGAACCTTACCAGGAATCTAGTACAGGTGTTGGTGAGTCGAGACTCGACCGGAATCGCTGGGAACGGCGTCGACTGGCGGCGGAACATCGGTGATGGCGAGCTCGATTTAGGTCGAACGGCTTTGATTCCTCTGGGGAGATGAACGAGTCGAGCATGGCGAGGTCACTGGTAAGCTCAGATGGCAAAGGAGTGGTCTCTAGCAGCGACGATAAGCGGCTCCGACAAGCTAGGGTTCGACATCTGAGAGGAGACAGAGCGAAAGAGGAAGAAATGGAGATAGGGATGAGCAGGACGTCGTGGTGGTCTTCTTATCCTCCTCTGGAACGGTGACGGGCATCACGACGCACGGCTGACGACGGCGACGGCATCGGGCGGCGGCGGACCCCTCCAGCGAGGTGCTTGTGACGCACGAGGAAGACGACGATGGACATTTCGCAGAAAACCCCTTGGCAACAATTCAAACTCAACCCGCGATCCCCCTCTCTGGTCCCATCTGTCAGTCTCAGGTGAGCCGTTGTGTGGCTGTGTGGGCCGAAGTGGGTTGCTACGGGCTGCGCGTGAGTAACATATAAGGAGAAAGGAAGATGGGCTGCGGCCAGAAGCTGTCTTCCTATATTTTTTCTTTCTGTTTGTTTTCCTTTTTCTGTTTCATTTTTCATCTTTTGTATTTTTCATTTGTTTTTTGGAATATTTCTTTATGAAAGTTCTTTGCTGAATACAATCAGCAATAATAAGTTATTTAGAATCATTTTGTGAACTTTTATTATATAAAGTTATACTTCTTTATTTTCTTTACATATATATATATATATATATATATATATATATATATATATCTTTCCTTTTAGGAATGAGAGGTTCTTTTCATATGAATTTATTTTATCTAATACCCATGAACTTATTAAAGAATGCATGACTATTAACTCATGAGATTTGATTCTCATTAACTTATTTTATTAAAGAAATTTTTATATATAGTGATCCTTCATTATTATTTGATACATAAAGTTTTAAGGAACTACTATGGTTAATATCATTCCCATGAATCTAGTAAATACCAAGGTTTATATTTTGTTATAACTAGCATAAGAGTTAGGGTGTGAATTGTAAATGCTTACCCTATGGTTTAAGGTTCTTAATATATTTATATTCTTTTCTTGATGTGAATAAAGATTAATGGCTAAACACATTGTCTTTATGTTTGTGATTTACAATGATATCACCATTTAAAGTAAAATAGTGGGATTGTTTTCTAGGCTAACTTATGAGAAAGAGTTGATAAAGATACTTCCTAAGTACCTATGATAATGATGATTGAGAATGACAAAGATGTGCTTAAGTGAGTTAATATAGGAAAATACTCCTATAAAGCATTGCGGAAACAAGGTGATAGATCAATAATATGAAATGAAATTATGTTTGGTTTAAGATTTAAAGTTGAGTGCTTCCTAAGAATTCCTATATTCTATAATTCATTATCCTAGACTTCTAATTAAGGAATTCCTTTCCTAGATATACTACTCCTTCATATCCATCATCATGTGTTAACATGATGAGATTTACTTCACAAGAATATTCTTATCAATAATTTCTCCTCCTAAATTCATTTGTAAATCTAATGAGCTTGACACTAAAATTTTCATATTCTTCACCTATCCAAACTTGGTTATATCTCTTACTCTACTGCTGATAACCTCCAATCTAACAAATGTTTACAGATACTTCCATTCATGCTCTTCCTTTATCATCCTTCACTAATATCACCTCAATAGATGTATACATCAAATCCTACTTCACCTCAAGTGCTAGTATTTCCAAAGAGGAAAATACTACTTCTTTAATCCAATGTTGCTCTAACATCATCTTAATCATACTATCTTGTCTCTACATAATTCTAGTAACAAATACTCCAACCTCACATTATATTAATGTGACTTGTAATGACTAATCTAGGATAATATATCTATACTAGGGTTTAATCATGTTCTACCCACCAATGTCATTATACAGGATATAAGCATTCAATCTTGATGAGTAAGGCATGATCATTATAATCCTTTGATCATTCATGACTTAGGTTTCCAGTTGACTAATCAAGGCTTCCTCCATACAACATTACAGTTGTATTATAATTATCTTCTGTTTAGCTCTATTGGATTAAGAGATATAATTCATTGACTATACCTACTTGATCCAATAGGACTACTCCTGGTAACTATCTTCAATATTCATCCTTGGAATCCTCTTTGTTACCATATGAATATATATTCCAATTAACTCTTCTATCATTTTAAGAGTGAGTTAACTCCATCAATTATCATATTGATTTGATTCTCTTCCAACTATCCCATCCTATAAATGATATTCAAATCTAGCATTACCATTTACCTCTTCTTACTTCATTCTCTAAGGACTTAGAGTGATTGTTATGATAAGGACAAGAGTTGATAGATCAAGAATTGCTAGTTTAAGAATTAGTGAATCAATAGTTGATTACTCAACATTGATGAACAACAAATATTGAGATAGGATTCCATAAGGATTGATATGGAAAGAAAGATACATGGTGGATGATCTTGACTTGGTTTCTTTCCTACTCAAACTCACTAAAGAGTTAAGGTTAGGTATTACCATGATGCTCATGGTATAAGTAGATGAGATTAAGATAGATCAAAATTTAGTTGTTGCATTCCTATTACTTAAGTTATGTTTATAACTTGGCATTCATGAGTTGTATAATGAATACTAGGATATGATTACTTAAGGATCAAATATAAATCATTAAGTAATGTATTAGGGTTTAACATTTATTACATTTGATCTACCTCTTAGATCAAGTCTCCCTTACCCAAAATAAGGTTTTAACAAAGGTCATATTAAAACTTATCGCAGTCAACTTGATGATCTACTTCAATTCCATCAAGTTAAGAGAAGCTTCAATCTCTTTGACAAGTTTTTATTTAAAAGGGCGAAAATTATTCAGATTTTCTATGCATGAATGCAATGCACACATCTGTGTTCAGCTTATTTCTAAGCTCTAATGCTGGGACGTTACACCATGCCCAACTGGTGTAAGAAGAGGATGAGGAACGTCCACGAGACCGGTGGTTCCTTGGCGGATCGCCGCCATTGTCGCGTTGTGCCTCCTTCTTCGACGTCGTCATCACCTCCACCAACCGTGTGGGGTCCTTGCGCGCCCTTGTTAGCGCGTCCGCACGCGCGGGACTTCGCTGCTGCGATCGCAGCGGCCTACGCGGGACGTGCTTTTGCTGCGGTGGGCCGTGTTCGTCGTCCTCTCGACAGGGACAGGCAGTACGTGCCTGTCACCGAGTGCCAACATCATGAGCATCATGATGCATGTTTCGAGCTGCATATTTCATGCCGTCCTTCTCGTGCCTTTAGGGGAGGGTTCAATCTTCTAAAGAAGCTCGATCTTTCAAAGAAACTGGGGATTATTTGTATGTATTAGCATACATGTACATTTGTTTTTGTTTTTGTGTTCTATTGTCCTTGCTTAGGCAAGGATGATGGGGGCTTTTGCACCTATCTTTATAATTGTTTGGTTCATTTTTCTTTGGTAGTATTGATACTTGTTTTATTTATGATCTTTCCCTAGAGTCATGTAGTATTGAAGTTATTTTGTGTGTTCACCATAATTGTTGTTGTACCATGTACTCGACTCAATGTATATGAGATCAACTGAGAGAGAGGGACATATAAGAAAGAGTGACGTGCTTGACTTGAATCATCGTGATTGAGAAAGAAGAGAGGATGATAACAGTATACTCTGTAAATGCGTTTTCTGTTTTTTTTTTCATTTGTATGCTTATGGTTTTAAACCAATGCATGTTTTACATGGGAATGGATATTAAGAGATTTGTCAAAATCAAAGGCAATTTGTTTTTTACGTCTTAGTCATGTTCTCTTCTTGAGATTTCTTTTGGATGAAACAAATGGGAAGTTACTGGTCTGTGTGCAACTAATGAGTGATCACTACATAAAACTTCCTTCGAGCAACTAATTCATTTTGGTTGCAACATTACAGGGTAAGGGGTTGAGCTCATAGGCCACGCCCATGGCGTCCAGCTCCCTCCTCGTCAGCCTGCTCGTCTCCCGCTACTCGAAGGCCGGCTCGGGCCACTTGTGGATGGCCCTCCTCACGCCGACCATCCACATCTCGAATTCCGGCCGCTGTTGGAGCACGTCGGCGCCGCCGCGGCCGAGGCACGACACCACAACGCGACCAGGACGGGCAGCAGCGCAGCGCGTGCGATGTGGAGAGCCATCGGTCGGCGGCGCGGTTGGCCTCGGTACACCTTCCATCTCGCTGGCACGATAGGGTGTCAAATGGGATCCCATCAAAATCCACTTCTACTTCATTTGCAAAAATCTAGTGTAAAATTTTGCTCAAAATTTGAACTAGATTTTGACAAATAAATAGAAGTGAAATTTTGATGAGATCACACTTGACACCCTACACGAATAGACACGGCAGTGTGGCGATCGAGTCGAGGACAAACACAACTGGGACGGTACAGGGTTGTGGTGGGTGGGTGGGCGTGCACGCGGCGAGCGAGTGTGGCGCGCATATATACTCGTGCGCGACCGCGACAACGTATCGTTCTTGTATGGCCCTGTTTATTTCGTCGCGAGGACGCTGCCCTGGGGCTGGGGTAGGGTGGACAGTAGCTACCCAGCGCACGCCGGAAACGTGCCCGAGGGCGACGTGCCCGATCGATCGATCTCGCGCGCCACGGGGAAACGAAAACATGTGCGACGGAACGGAAGCACTCGTGTGGGAGGCTCGGGAGCTTGACGAGATCGTCCTTGCGAGAAATATATACACGACGGAGTCCAGTCGTGCACTGTGCTACCGACGTGGTGGTTCTCGCGGGGCTCCGACGTCGTCCGCTCGGTTGCCAAATCAAAATCAAATGTCTCTTGGTCGCCGCTAGCGCACCAGCATAGTCCACTTCTTTCGTCTAGTACAATTATATGTAGCCCCGTTCAAATCTGGATATGCTCGCTAAATCTGCATGTGCTCGCTCTAGTGACATGTGTGTTGTTAGGGGGGGGTCTCCTAGGGGGCGGCTAACGGGACAAGTTTTTCTCTGAAATAATGAAATGGTGCCAAGTTGGCGACAATCATGAAACGGTTATCTGCCGCGATCTGGCACCCGGGTAAACTTCGCCGGTATTGACAAGGAAAGTTGACAAGTCCGGGTTCACATCGATGGGACAAAGGAGAAAAAGTCTGGCATTATTGAGACGTCGTCCGACGCTTAAAAATCACAGTACAGCCGGTACAGATTAGACCCGACCTAGCCTGCCCCGGGTACATCCGTACATAGCATCACTGCATCAGTAACACAAGACCATAATAGTGCCAGACTACCGAGCCATTTATCTCGTTGGCTGCACACTGTGGCTTCACCGCCTTGCGCAGTACGGCCGTGCAGGGCGTCATATCCCACTCGCGTTCCAGCACGTGAAAGACATGCATGCATCTGCAAAGATGTACTAGCACGCGCCATGGCGCCAGCTGCAATAATTCGGGAACATTTTCGCCAGCTCTTGCACAGGGGGCTCGTACATGCGCATCAAATTCTCGACGTCCTATTCGACTAGATTCGCGCCTGTTGTCCATGCATTATTTATAGCACCTGATCAGTTGCTCGTCCAAGGTCAAACCAATAGTTGAAGATGCAAAATTTTGATGTTTGGTAGCCTGAACAGGTCTTTCCTGGGCCAGAATTGTGCAAATCCCAAGGCAGTCTCGAGCCAAACCAAGTACGAATGTCTTTGGAGTCATTGGAGTATTAGAGTATTTTAGAGTTAAAGATAGATTCGATTTAAATCTTAGTAAGACCTGTCTTGTATTCCAAGTACCTCAGATTGCACCTCTATATAAACTTCACAAGGGTCGTATCAATACGACAAAGAAATAAAACAACCATGCATAGGGTCGTACCAGAAAGTCTTCAGTTCAAGACCTAAAACAAGCGAGTGAGGAATTTTATAGTGCGAGTATTCACTAAGCCCTAAAACAACCTACACCAAAACTGTTGCCATCACTCAAAACTAGACACTGGCACTCAATCTAGATAGGCTAAAGCATAACGAAGGATAAATTACATGCCCACCTAATAGATTTGGTTCCCAGTCAACAAACGGAGTTGGGGACAAATTTCTACTAATACATGTAACATCATATCCTCTTTTATCCAACACAAAGTGCAAAACACACAGTTAAGTTGTAGAAGACCCGAGGAGGTGGACAAGGGGTGTTTTACTGCAACGGCGGTTGGCGGCGTCACGTCGTTGTCTAGCTATGGCTTTTCACGGCACTGGGTGTGGAAGAGCACTAGTAGAGAAAACCCTACCGTCGGCTAACTAAAATGGCCTACCACCGGTGAGTTCGGGCTCACCGGCGACCATCTCGCAAGCGGTAAGGACACATTGCCGGCAATTCCAAAATTCGCCGGGGGTATTCTATGTTATCGCCACGAGTAGGCCTATTCGCCGGGAGTAGTACCCTTACCACCGACGTTCATCCCGTTTTGTCGGGGATATTATGGACCAGATCAAAAAAAAAAGACAGAATACACAATATACAGGAGAATACACGGTATATAGGATAATGATAACAAAATACATATTAACACGGGAAACAGTAGCACAACATATATAGGAAGTACCCAAATGTCACATTCATCATCGACAACCACACAAGATTCATAACAGTACAATATTACTCAATTTCTAAACACACACATAGATCCATGCCGAGTTCTAAACACACACACTCCCGATTACTTAGTCGTCGGTGGTCAACACCCAAAGAGTAGAAACCATCACAGGAACATGACTCACGTGAGATCCCTGAAAAATCTTCCAGGTATTGTTGAAGTTGACGTCCAACGCAAACATGTAGCGAAGGACGTGCTCGTCCTCTTCCCTGAGATGGTGATGTACCACCTCCTTGGTGGCTGACTCTCTCTGCACCGCCCGTGGCCCCCATGACGTCCACCAAAGAAGCTCTGGATCGATGGCGGGACCTAGATTCCTCACCAACATGCGTGCTCCGGATGAAGGTAGCACCTCCAAGTGCCAGCCCGGCAGAGCCCAGTCCTAGACATTGCTCATCCCTATGAGAATGAAAATGAATTCCTATGAGATCAAATTCCTACATGAGAACAAATTCCTATTTTTGCTCATTACCCCCATATATTTGGTAAACTCGTCTCGCCAAAGTCGAAAGGAGAGAATTACTTTCCTATATGGCAACATTAAAACACAAGGAAAGAGTCAGAGTCTCGACAACAACAACTCCTTTCGGACCACCAAACCTTCAGCTGTTCAAATAAAGGCTTAGTGGGTCGAGAGGAATGGTTGCCGACCCTGATCTCCTTTCCTTGTGTTTCCCTACGACCATGCTATAAGAATCACGAACTTATTTGTCCCCTCTCGACTTTGGGGCTACATAGTGAAAGGATACAGATGTCGCCTAGAGGAGGGGTGAATAGGCGATTAAAACGTTTTCTAGAGCGGCTCAACAAAGGCGGAATAAAACTAGCGTTTACTATGTCAAGCACAACCTAGAACAACCAAGGTTCACCTATGTTCACCAACAACTTATGCTAAGGAATAGAAGCAACAATGTGATAGCAAGATATATATTACTTCAAGCACGAAGGCTATCACAAAGTAAAGTGCATAAGTAAGAGCTCGGGTATAGAGATAACCGAGGCACGCGGGGATGGCGATATTTTACCGAGTTCCTCCCAACATGGAGTACGTCTCGTTTGGAGAGGGGGTGGTATCTAACCACCTACGCCACAAAATTCCTCCCTTATTCTCCGGTGAATATCACCCCAACGGGATCGATCCACACTTCCACTATCGGTGCACTTGCCGGTGGCAACCGGAACCTCTCACAAGGTTGGGGCACTTCTCCACAACTTAATTGGAGGCTCCCAACGAACGCCACCAAGGCCACAATGCCACCAAGGCCACAAAACCGTCTAGGGTTCCAAGAACCCAAGAGGGACAAGCTCCAACGAGTATCATGAACTAAATCCTCCGAGGAGAACTCAAACCGATGCACCTAATGCAAATGGCAAGAACACCACAAAGATGTTCAAATCCCTCACTCTCAATTTCCAACAAAGCTACTAAAGCTATTGTTGGAACAAGAGAGGAAGAACACAAATGGAACACAAAATCCTCCAAAGTCTAGATCCCCAAAGATACACTCACAAAGAGATGAATCAGTTAGGTCAAAACATGGATCTAGATCTCCTCTCTCTTCCACTCAAATATGTGCAAGAATCATCGGAGGGGAAGAGATTAATCAAGCTAGAGAATGAGAGCAAGTATAGACAAAGCTTAGACTAATAGAGAAGGAAAGTACACACTAAACTGAAAATGGTCCAACAGCTTAAATAGGGCCCAGAAAAACTGCCCGTTGGAACACAAAAACGGCCTGGACCGGTAGTACCGGAAAGAACCGGTACTACCGGATCCGATCCAGGCGAAGCGAGCACGTAGGAGTGAACGGGCGAGAGAGCACACGCCAGCGCGGGAAACAGGCCAGCGTGGGGCCACCAGGCGCATCGCAGGCGAGGCGCGCGCGGGAAAACGCGGCAGCTGGCGAGCGGGAGACGCGCAACATAGCGAGCGAGCAGGCGCGCGAGACAGGGCGAGGCAGCGTAGGTCAACGCACGCGGGAGCTGAGCGAGAGACCACCGCATGCGGGCGCGAGAGAGAGTGGGTCAGCGCGTGCGGGAGCAAGACGGGGCGGTGAGCTGGCCCAGCCCCAACGGAAGAACACGCAGGTCGAGCGGGGTGGGCCGGCCGGTAGTACCGGCCCACCCGGGCGGTACTACCGAGCCGGTACGGTAGGACCGGATCCAGGTGCCGGGCAAGACTAAAGTGGAGAGGGCCAAAACAGGGGCGTTCGGTACTAGGCCCGGTAGTACCGGACGGGCCAGTCAAACTGTTTTCTTTTTCCTTTTTCAAACCGAATATCAATAAATAATCAAACCGCGATAAATTTTGATTGGTAGCTCCGATTGACCCGATTCCAATTGCGTTGGAAAGAGGACGACAATAGATAACCTATAAAAAGTGAGAATGTATCATGTATTATAATGTGAGATAACTCACTTGGTGAGAAACCGAAAAACCGTCAAGATCAAAATCGCAACAAGATATATACGGGAGATCCGATTTTGATGAATAAGAGCTTGTTATGGAGATTACCACAAGCTCTATATCCTCACTTGGATAAGACCAAATAACAACCAAATACGATGATGCAAGTATGCAAAGGTTTGAGCTCTCTCCGAACGATATGATCGAGTTACTCATTCGAGAGCCCCTCTTGATAGTACGGTTATCTATCCTAAACCCGGTCTCCTACTAACAACATGAGACCGGCAAAAGGGAAAACCTATCAAGATTATACCTTTGCCTTGAGCATTCCACTTGAGCTCGATGTAGATGAAATTGACCTTCTCAAGAAGGAACGCCTTTCTTGATTCCTCATCATCGATCCATGATATCTTCTATAGATGGCGCATTTTGAGCTTGCACAACACATCTTCTCCTCATTTTATCGACCTTGAAGCCAACACATGCTGCAAGCAAGGCCAATGGACAAATCCTACAAGTGCAACTTAATACACACATTAGTCCAAAAAATTGTCATTAATTATCAGAACCACATGTTCTTTCACATAGTTTATCATCTCATTGTATTGTCAAAGATGAAAGGAAAGAAACCATTCCACGATTCATATAACAATGTCGCCCATGCTATACGAATAGTGAAGTAATATCTTTCCTTTCGACTTTGGGACTACAATGAGATATTTGATACTACATAGTTCACCATTTCATTTAATTCACGCTATCTAATCTCTTCGTATCACCAAAGACGAAAGAAAATAAATACTTTCACGATTCATATAGCATGGATATGATATGTTAGTGGTAAGCAAAAGAAAGGATCCGGTCTCCACGACAACGACTCGTTTCGAGTTTGGTGTGTCGAAAGGATTCGTTGTCGTGGACTCAGAATCCTTTCCTTGGCTTACCACTGGACATATCATGTCTATGCTATATGAATCTCAAAAATATTTGTCCTCTTTCGAATTTAGGGCTACGAGATAAGACATTTGAACTAAACGAAACAAGACAGTCATCCGGCTAAACCATAACCCTAGAATGAGATAGCTGAACTATGTAGGACCTACTGAACTCAAGGCAGTGCGAACTACATAGTACCAATTAACAATTGCAGAAAACAAACCTAGCAGCCTTGTTTCCTGCACTCATCCCCGTCGGCCACGGTCTTCAAATCTGGCGCTTGGAGCCGCGTCCATGGCCTCCCCTACCAAACATCAATGCTAACAATTTATTTAAGTGTCAACAGTGATATGGGAGATATATTTACTTTAGTTAACAGATGGTTGGCATCATACTGACAGGTAAATGTTATGCACCTTACGATTTATGATCATCACTTATGAACTAGTATAGTATCAAGGAGTACTTTACTTCCATGATGAAATATATTGAAAATGTCACTACTTATTTGACTCAACTTGTAGAAATGTTGTTAGCAAGAACAACGGTCCAAATTACAATTTTTTAATAATATCAATGGTTATGTACAAATGTGCAATGATTTGAAAGAAAAAGAGTAGAAAAGTACTCCCTAATACCTTAAAGAACTATCTTCTATGCTATAAGTCTGAAGGCATATAAAGAGAATTCAAGCACTATCTCAAAGAATTTATCATGAAAATGTTAGTACTGCTAGTAGTAGTAATTATTTCACTCGGTGTCTTTCATATCCAGCTTTAAGTGAGAATGAGGGAGGATAAAAGGGACAATGTGGCCCGTGTATTGGCTATGTTGTTAATGAAATATGAATTATCCCGTATGTTCTCTGTACCACCTAGTGCTTCTATTCTCATCCCCAAATCTGCATCTCATCCTCTTTGCTTGTTGATTTGTGTAGCTATCCAACCTTGGTACACTAAATTGCACTAAGGATATATCTAAGAACAGATGAACAACCGCTTGTCAAGGTTTCAGAAAATCTATATAAGCACTAAGGACCATTTGCACTTGTACGGTTCGTAGCATGGAAAACAAAAAAATTCTATCGCATGAACACACAAAACCAAGATTCAATCTATGGCAAAGCCAAGATCTAATCTACGAGATCAGTGTAACGAGATTATAGAGAACTAACCCTCGTAGATCCAAAGAGTTTAATGAGATCAGATTCTCGTGGTTGATGTAGTTGATAACTTGCCGATCTCAAGATCGTGTAGACGATCGTTCCGACGCCACGTTCTCCCGCTTCCACAGTTGCTCACACGTACGGTAGTCAATGACGACATTCCTCTCCCTTGTTCCGGTAGGGCATCGGAGGTTGTAGATATCCTCGGAATCCCAACAACATGACGGTGTGGTGGTGGTGGTGGTGGAGAAGAGATTACTGCAGGGCTTCGCCTAAGCCGGAGCAGCTGTATGGAGGAGAAAGGGGAGGCGCCGGTGGCTAGGGTTTTGGGTTGAGGGGCTATGGGGCACCCCCACCCCTCCTTATATGGGTGGGGGGCATCATCCAGGGTTCCTAGCCCTGGCCGAGTCCTCCCACTTCCTGTAGTTCATATGTGACCCACTTCCTACCGATTCGGCAAAAAATTGTCTTTTTCATCAGGGATGGACGAAAAAGTTTGAGATCCTCTTGTCGGTACATTGTCCATGTAAGTTGGTCTAGTATTTTTTTTTAAATGTGGTGGTATCATTTTGAATTAGCCATTTGGTGGTTTCTTCACAAAACGCCGATTTTTGGCACTCAGAAAATGGAAAATGCTTTTTTTGTGCGACGAAAAGGAAAACTTCCTCCTGTAACATTGTTCGCCATCCCATGATTCACATATGCAAAATATGGACACATTATCACAAATTATGCCTTGATTCTAGCCATAACATTGGTCAGTTGACCGAAAGCCAAGAGACCTCGAATGAGATATGTCATTTTGTGAAGGTTTTTTGAGACATAATCAATATAACAGGTTTGATATTTTTCCTTCTAACTATTTCATATAATATGACACCACGCGAAGGTTTCGCATTGTTTGGATTGTTTTTAATTTTCTTATTCCCGTTTTAAACTATCGTCAAACTTTGCTGAACAACGCATGGAGATTCTTAGCTCGGGGTTGAGCCTCGATAAACTTGAAGTGGATCTCTGATGAAATAGCATATTTTTTAACCTAAAAATGATTTTTGTAAAAAATTATGAGCATCCGATCATGTAGTTCATATCTGACCCACTTTCTACCGATTTAGCAGAAATTCGTCTTTTTCACCATTGATGGGTGGAAAGGTTTGAGATCCCCCTGTTAGGACATTGTACATGTAATATGGTCTAGTATTTTTAAAAAATATGGTGGTAGCATTTTGAATTAGCCATTTGGTGGCTGCTTCATAAAATCGCCCGTTTTTCACTCGGAAAATGGAAAATGGCTTTTTGGCGCGACTAAAAGGAAAACTTCCTGCTGCAACATTGTTCGCCATCCCATGATGCACATGTATGCACAATATGGACACATTTATAACAAACTATGCCTTGATTCTAGCCATAACATTGGTCATTTGACCTGAAAGCTAGAAAACCTCGAATGAGATAGGTCATATTGTGAAGGTTTTTTGAGACATAATCAATATACCAAGTTTGATATTTTTCCTTCTAACTATGTCACATAATATGACATCACGTGAAGTTTCACATTGTTTGGATCGTTTTTGAATTTCTTATGTCCGTTTTAAACTATATAAAATGTTTTATGTTTCACTTAATTTTATTTACAAATGTGTAATATTTGAGTGTATATAGATAGATCTTATTTTGTGAAATTTTTGATATATTATTTGTATTTTTATAAATTAGAATGATTTAGTTATGTTTTTTTAAAAATTAATGAGGTAAAAAGAAAAATAGCTACGCCGAGGGCAGCCGTCGGCGTAGGCTACGCCGAGGGAAATTTTACGTCGCCGACTGCTTGGGAGGAGGGGGGGCTGGCCTGGTTGCGGTCTATGCCGACGGCCTTGATGTTTGGCCATCGGCGTCTCCGCCTAGTCCTGTAGTGTAGTAATGTGGAACAGACCTGCGCAACCATAACATCTGAAGTATACAATCACCGATCAACCAAAAATCATCCGATGATCATTTGGTAAAGCACTTTCTAATTCTTGCTGCCAAGCATATATGGTGATCACACATGTCTCTTTAGTGCAAAATCTTCTGCTGGTTGGCGACAAGATACATGCTATGGAATGCGGATGGAAGAGTCAGGCATGGCACAAACTTCAAAATGCTTTTCTTGTCTCCAAGAAGACGACACAATCACATACTTTTATGCACGGTTTGTATACTCGCGAGATATGGTTAGGGTGCTTACACACGGCTGGACTAGCGGTGGAGGGACCCCAATTGAACATAAAGCTTGAAAATTGGTGGTTGTCAGCAAGGGACAGCGTGTAAAGTTTAGACATGAGAAAATTCGATACCCTAGTCATCCTGACGGTATGGATGTTGTAGAAACAACGGAATGCACGAGCGTCTAGAGACACAAGGGACCATGCAGAGTGATGCAGCTGGTAAATCGAATCAAGGATGAGTTCGAGCTTTGGAGAACTTTAGGTGTAGGAGGGAGCCAAACATTCCGTGGGAGTAGGCTTTAGTTAGATAGGAGAGCTGCTTAGTAATATGAGTTTCATTGTAGCTTGAGTTTCCTGACCCCTTTGTTTGCATTGGGGCTTGAGGTTCTTGTAAATGGTTGCTCTCTTCTATGAAAATATGGCAGCCTTTAGCGTTCTTTAAAAAAATCTTACTATCAAAAAATTGAAATAAAAATTATAGTCGTTGTCATAGTTGACCGGACACAGTAATATCATTGGTATCTAGTCCATTGACATTTTACAAAGCGTTTGGTGATTTGGTCATGTGTGAACTCCACTAATAGAAGAATCACCATCGGTTGTGTTGGAGTATGCGAACTATCGGTTAAAGAGAATCATAGAAACTTGATGGACCTTTTCTTTTGCAGAAATATAGGGCATGATCGAGGTATTTAAATGGGCTCAGTCTGTCCTCACGTGCTCGGTGATGCACTCTAACAACGACTGCCATGCCAACTATCATGAGCTTCCTTTCAACATGAGAGAAGCTTGAAAATAACCCAACGCACTGCGCAAAGCTAGTTGATGATATAGGAAAAAAATCAAATGCCCGGTGGATCTTGACTACCCAAATAAGTTTCTGAGAGGAAACTAGGAGATGAGAATTGATAATGCAACTCGGGGAAAATGATCTAGCAATAAAACCTTTGGTAGGATTAGGGAACCAAATTACCGTGCGTCGTTGACACATCCTTCATGTTGCAAAAAGGCTTTTCAAGAGAAAAGAGATACCACTACTAGCATTGCTTTCATCTCAAATTACCATTCCACGTATCTGCCCTGCAGGGCAAGCAAGGAAGTGCCCCCACCCTACCTTTCTCGAGGCACTAGCGAACGGGCATTATATCTTTGGAAAAAGTAATGTCAATTATATGTCGAAATTTTCTAGATAGTGGGTGTACTCATTGCCCCACTGAAGTGACCACGCCCCAAGCTAACGATCAAGGAGACCTAGAGCCATTACTCGGCGAGTGCAAAATGTTGGACGACCGTCCCAACAGATTAGGCGGAGGATACATAGATGTGAAGTAATTAGTAATCCCTCAAATTTACCTTCATTAGGATCTCTAGGGTTCTCATGATCCGAATTGTTACTTTCTTTTAGTTGTTATAAACAATGCAGATTTTGTCAAAACTTTCCAAATCATATCCGATAAAAACATATATAAAGCTCGCTAATCAGCTCATATCATCAGACTCTAAATGGAAGTTTTGGGAGACTCAGTTTTTCAGGATTTTATAAAGAAATTGGAAAACAAATGTGCAGCGTTGCCAATACTCCCCGTTCTTGACCAAACGCCGTGTCGTTGCCGTGCGGGTACCCACCGCCGTCAGCTTCGCTTCATAACGGGATATCCACAAACCGGACGGTCCCACAACGCAGTCTCCCAATTAACGCACAATACCAACGTGCCAGTGCGCACGCCTGCTCGGGAAGCTAATCCATCCGTCTATCTGTTTTATATTGGACTCTTCGACCCCAAACCAAATCCCCCAAATCCAGACCCGACCAAGAATCAAACCTTCGATCGAAGCCTTGCTCGCCAAGTCGCCCGGACCGAATCCTCGTCGATTTCGTCTCCTGTGCCCAATTCGAGGCCGCGGAGCGATTCGGGTGCGGAATTCGGAAGGGAGATTTGGGCGTGCGGACGGAGGCGCGATCGAAGGGAGCAGCCATGAGCGAGGTGTTCGAGGGCTACGAGCGCCAGTACTGCGAGGTCTCCGCCTCCCTCTCCCGCAAGTGCACCGCCGCCTCCGCTCTCGATGGAGGTGCGTGCTAAACTGCCCGTCTGCCCTCACCGGAAGATTCGTCCCCTTTTTTCTAGTTATTACTGGTTTTGTCTAACGCGGTGAGATCTCCGCAGAGAAGAAGAAGCAGAGGCTCTCCGAGATACAGTCCGGCGTGCAGGAAGCCGAGTCTCTGGTAAATACCATGTCGGGTTTTATATTTGTGGATCCTGTATCCTAGTACATGGCTATGTGAATCTGATGATCTACATTCTGCTGCCGGGGAGCAATCAGAACTGGGTCCGGTATTTTGGGAGGTGTAGACGTGGAGGCATTTTTAGGTGTAACAGCGTCAATGTGTGATTTGGGGGGGGGGGGGGGGGGGGGGGGGGGGGGGGAGCTGTGTTGATTAGCTGGGAGACTTGTGTGTGCCCTTGTTGCGCTGGGAGATGGGGGCAATATGTGATGTTTTCTTATGTACTTATGTATATGCAGATTCGGAAGATGGACCTGGAGGCAAGGAGCCTGCAGCCGAGCACGAAGGCGGGTTTGCTAGCTAAGCTGCGTGAGTACAAGTCTGACCTCAACAATCTCAAGAGCGAGCTCAAAAGGATCTCGTCACCTAATGCCAGGCAGGCTACAAGGGAGGAACTCCTCGAGTCTGGCATGGCTGACACACTCGCAGTGAGCCCTCTAACTCATTGCAATTCAATTGCCGCTTAGACTGTATATAATGTGAGTTGACATTGCAACCCCCACAGGTGTTTGGTTCTGTTAATTGCATTCTTTGTAACATGTAACCCATGTCAAAGTACAATATCCTATGCATGCCACATCTAAGTACATGCAATGGGGAATTTGTGAGCTCTTAATATTCTGATAACTATCACTGTACACTGATAACTAATCTGTATAAACACCTACCTTTAAGGTAATTGATATTAGGCGATTAGGTTGGTGCTGTAATGATGACCGAGGGTGATATATTGTGTTCATTCAAATGTGCAAGTATACCTATACAAACCACTGACGGTATTGTGGAACCTTATTGTTGCTCATGATTACTTTAATAGATCACATATTCAACTTCAGTTGGGTTATTATGCCTCCATTTGGCTCAACATGACAACCTGTACTTGAGTTGTGCCATTGGATGTGCATTTAGTAATACTGTACATTACTCAATTATGGTTTGAGTGAGTTCAGCGACAAGTTTAGTTATGTAACACATTATCAGACAGAGTGTGACTATAAACGTAATATTCGACCTCAGTTCGTCAATCGTGCTATTCAGTTCACAATTTAGGTACCTTAGTCAACATATGTGAATGTTGGTCTTACCAGGTTAGTTCTGTATCTTTTGGGTGTTGCAAAACAGATGACTTTTTTATAAAAAAGACGGTGATTGCGATGACTTTTTTTTTTGGAAATGATGGTGATTGCAATGGCTTTTTTTGGAAACAATGATGGGAAAAAGAACTCAATCTTTCCTTTAAATTATGCTCATTAACCAGAAAATCAGTATTGCAATTTAAAGATGTATCTTATACAACATATTTCCATTTTAATTTCAGTAGCATGCATGTAGCCTGAGAAAGTAAACTGCAGTGGTGCAGGATCATCTATGGCTACGAGTGCTTAATAATTGTACCCGAAGGGAAAAAACTGCACCTGTTCTTAAGCAGGAAGTACCACAAACATCCAGGATATGCAGGCTACTTAATATTCCGAAGAAAGACCGTATTATCCACTTTATATATTCCTGGATGCTACTATAACTTCCATGGGTTGCCTTTCTGTATGCTAAAAACAATGTTCTTTGTCTGACAAATTTGAAGTGTATAGGATAATGCGACATTAATATGGTCATTCTTATTTCTTAAGAATTATCTAAAAGTTCTTAATGGTTGCTATTTTTAGTACTCATGTTGTGCTTGGGGATTGTTTCCTGGCTCAGGTGTCTACTGATCAGAGGGGAAGGTTGATGATGACAACTGAGCGACTGAATCAGTCCACTGACAGAATTAAAGAGAGCCGAAGAACTATGCTGGAGACAGAAGATCTTGGTGTGTCAATTCTTCAGGACCTTCATCAACAACGGCAATCACTACTGCATGCCCACACTACCGTATGTATTCAGTCGTAACATCTTTACCTCCTCCTTAGTGTTATTTAGATTTAATTTCCCCTTAGTGTTATGTGATCCATCACTGCATCTACTATAGCTCTCTTCTGTCTTCATTCCCTCCAACCCGATTATTGATTTCTTGGTATGCAGGTAGATCAGCTGCAATGAGAAAATATATTGGAGAACCGAATCCTAGTAGTTAGGTTCTAAAATCGATTGATTTACTCTGTCTATCTATAAACAAATTAAGTTAGCATTTGTTTCAAAATTGAATTCTAGTGGTTTTAGTTTGTTATAAATGGTATTAGGTGTAGCAGCTTTTGAAAGGTGTCTTTAACTTAAACAGTTCGGTTCATTTTAGTCTCCACAATTTATTTATAACCTGAGATATCATATTCCTCGTGTATACTTCGATTTGTTATACAAAACAACTGCATGTTGGTGAAAGCACGCTGCTTAGGTAACTATGCTCACACTTGTTTAGTATTGGAGCATTCTCATTCAGGCATGTTAGTCTATTCTTTTTATGGTGGTAGGAACTGAATTCTAGTCTATTCTGATTGGGTAAACATGTGTTTTTTCTGCATGTTATCCATAGCATAAAGAGTAGTCCTTTATCCATCCAGCCTCAGTGGTTGAAAGGCTTGGCCACTTGGTGTCGCTAATATTTAGAAGTTGCAGATCACATTGTTCTATTCTCTTGGATATAAAGAACGAATAGTGATCTCACTTTTAGTACATATGCATTTGTTGGTATCTTTATTTGTGCAGCATATATCAGTTAGGTACACTACCTGAAATTCATGTCAAATAGTGCAGTAGTTTAATGTTCTTTACAGCATGAACATGTGTTTTGCTCTGCATGATGTGCCGAGTGAGGTGTTTTGGCAAAAAGTTGGCTCTGAAAAGGCAAAAAGGAACTTATTTCTCATTCCAATGTTTGTCTATTTTTGTGGAGATCAAATATGAAAATATATTTCGATTCAAAATAATCATACATACTAGTACTAGACATGTATATGTACCTGTATGCTTTTTTTCAGAATTTTTATAGACAAATGTAGTTTCTGATATTTTAAAAAGCGAGATAACTGGAGCTCGGGAGCTACAAATGATTTTCCATGTGCCATTGTTTTATTTGCGAGATTCTCCTACTGCAATTTCTGTTAGTGGAAGGTCGATGGACGCTGTTAGCATAAAAAGTAGTGGAATATCCTTTCTTTCGCAAAACTCACCAGTTAGGCACATTATCTGAACTTATTTTCGCATGCTCACCAGTTCGGAACCATGACTCTGACCCTTATTCCTGTTATGCTGTTATATATGTTCTATTACTTTGATAATCGCATTACGTACAAGTCAATGTCAGCAATGACCACATTTTGCTTTTATTTACGTACTATTTATTCACACCTCTGTTCCCGTCAAACAATATATTCATAACTCTGTTATTGACATGCGTGTGGTCTTTGCTGACAGTTGCATGGGGTTGACGATAACGTTGGCAAGAGCAAAAAGATCCTGTCGGCAATGTCAAAGAGGATGGACAGGAACAATTGGATCATTGGGGGAATCATTTCAGCCCTTGTTGTTGCCATACTTATCATACTCTACTTTAAGTATGCTCACTGAGCCAGGTAAGGTTCCTCCAAATTGCAAGTGCTCGGTAATTGTGTGATAAGGTTTGTATGCACGCTGTACTTTGGACCAGCACAGGTTGCCCCTCCATGTTCATATCCGTTTCCCCAAACATCAATCATTCCAGCGGTTCATTGTGATGTCATGTACTACAGCAACACTTTGATCAGAGGCGTGTCTGGTCATTTTATATCATGTAACTGTTGAAAAAGAAAAGAAAAAATATGTTCTCCCCATGAAGATGTTTCTGAAATACTGCTACTTGGTTGTGTTACATGTTCAATGCTGGCCGTGCATCCTGTTATGTTTTACTCCGTGGAGTGTTTATGTGTCCCAAGAACCTCGACTCTGAAGTCTGAACTGTTGTCATTGTCCATCCAATAATTGTGGTTAGCCAGCTCTGCGTCCATTCTGTTATCGTTGTTGAATTTGTGGGTTGCCACCAGACGCTTCCTCTGAATTATTGGGCACGCAGATGCGCTGGTGTGCATGCAGAAGATATCATCTGATCGAGGTCGGCGAGTGGGTCAAATCTTAGATATGGCCGTATCTGATGCTGTGATCTGCTGCCCATTTTGGGCATGGGCTGCGAGAAGGGCAAGGCCAGCAGCATCAGGGATTTGACTGATGCCCAAGCTTGATGAAGACTATGGAAGGTGCTATAGATGATGCGTAGTAGTACGACTTTCCCTGAAGGGAAGGAACAGCGGAGGAACTCTTGGGAAGGGAATCGCATCTCGCCGTGGTGGTTCCGCCAAACGCTGAAACGGGAAAGCGTCAGCGAGGCTATTTCTCGCGCATTTATCATCTTCAGCCGGCCGCGTGAGCGTCACGCGTTTGTGTTTGCGTGCGAACCCGAACCTTCTTCTATCGGCATTCGAGAAGGTTTGTAGTACGTTTGAGCTGCACCAGAATCCGTTTTCTGATGAGAACTCATGGCTTTAATTCGTAACGACTGCAAACATCAAACCACCCCAGCACCCGCCGGAAGAAAAAAAATAAAATCGATGGCTGTTTCGAACCGAAAACCGGGAGCAGAACCAGAACGGAACTGCGCCTGCAACAGGTGGCATGAGGCGGTATGAATCCATGGTCAAACCAGCCGCCGTGACGTCGTACGCACCGTCTGGAGGAGGAGCTACCAGGCCGACTCTCCAACAGTTTGAGAGTCCCGAGGACCAATCATCGACGACGATGCATACGAATCGTCGATCAGAACGGCGAAGCTAGTCGGTTGCCGCCGTCCAGAGTCAACACTTTTTGATCATCACCCTCAGGTCAGCCTAGCGCGTGACGTACAAAACCACCGATCGAGAGGCGACGAGAAAAGTCTGGAGCTGGCTCGCAGCGCAGGCCGCATCGCAACGACGTTTTGACGGAGGGAGCGTGCGTGCAAGCGCAAGCGCTTCCCTGAAATCATGCAGCGGACAGGGAGGGGCTCGCGTCAGCGCGTGCTTTCGCGAGCATGTGCCGAGCAACGACTCGGGAGAGGGGGTGGTCTTCTCAAGGCGCACGCTTCGGTTTCGACGGGAACTCGGGCGGTGGAGGGTGGCAGGGCGCGGCAGGAGGCAGGCCCTGGCCTGCCGTGGGGCAGTGGCCACACATGGGGGGCAGGCGGGCAGCCCCAAAAGGAATGTCTTTCGGCGACGTACGCGCGCTGCCGCAGACGAACCAAAGCGCCGGCGCGCCAACAGAGGCAATTTGAACAAAAATAATCAAAAGCTAAAAAATATTCACACACTGAACTCTGGCAAAAAAAAAAAAAAAATCACCAGCCTAGCTTTTTACAGCGGCCTACAAGGTGGAGCCACACCCTGCACTGCAACGTCATCACCCCTCCCACCGCATGTACCGATTGTCAGAAATATGCAACTTGTATTTCTCAGGAGGCCAAAGACCATAATATATAGTACAGGTACATGTGCAAATATGCAGGAAGCCCCCTAACATATGGGGAAATACAATATACAATATACAATATACATCTAACACCCCCCTCAAACTCATGGTGGATCAACAACACTGAGTTTGGAGAGTAAAAAATTATGCCGCGCTCTAGTCTGTGTCTTCGTAAAAAAATCCGCCAACTGTAAATCTGAAGACACATACTAAAGCGCAACAACCCGAGCCTGCACCTAAGCACGTGTATAGAAAGCATTAACACCAATATGCTTGGTAAGCTCATGCTTGACCGGATCACGTGCAACACTAATAGCACCTGTACTATCAGACAAAACCAGAGTGGGTGTGGTACTAGAGACCCCAAAATCCGCAAGTAACCACCGTAACCAGGTCACCTCAGCAGTCAACAAGGCCATAACACGCAACTCAGCTTCCCTACCCTATTAGCGCGTCTGTATCTCAGCGACCTTTTGATTTAGTTCATTCCGATGTTTGGGGTCCGGCTCCTTTCGCTTCGAAAGGGGGCCATCACTACTATATTTTATTTATCGATGATTTTTCTCGGTACACTTGGTTGTATTTTATGCGCTCTTGTAGTGAAGTGCTCTCCATATATCAGCGTTTTGCGGCCATGGTCCGCACTCAATATTCTACCCCTATTCTCGTGTTTCGTGCTGATTCTGCTGGTGAGTATATCTCCCAGATGTTGCGTAGTGTTCTTGCTGAACAGGGCACCCTTGCTCAGTTCTCCTGTCCTGGCGCACATGCCTAGAATGGCGTTGCTGAGCGTAAGCATCGCCATCTTCTTAAGACCACTCGTGCCATGATGATTGCTTCTTCCCTTCCTCCGCATTTCTGGGCTGAGGCTGTCGCTACATCGGCTTACCTCGTCAATATTCAGCCTGCTGCTGCTCTGCAGGGTAGTATCCCTCTTGAGCGCCTATCTGGACAGTCTCCAGACTACTCCATGCTTCGCTTATTTGGTTGTGTTTGCTATGTTCTTCTTGCTCCTCACGAACGCACCAAACTGACTGCTCAGTCTGTTGAGTGTGTTTTTCTTGGATACAGTGATGAGCATAAGGGCTATCGCTGTTGGGACCCCGTTGGTCGTCGGATGCGTATCTCTCATGATGTTACTTTTGATGAGACGCGTCCTTTCTATCCTCGTCCCACCGCTGGTACCTACCCGGTGGAAGATATCTCTTTCCTTATCTTTCCTGACACACCTCCTTCTACTCCTATTTTGTCTTCTTCAGGATCTTCTCCCCCTGATGTCTCTTCTTCGACACCGTTCGCCTCTGCTCCGTCTAGTTCTCCTAGTTCTCCTTGTTCTCTGGAGTCTTCCTCTGCTATACCTTCTTCTTCGTCGTCGTCTCCTGAGTCGTCTTCCTCTGATGAGCTTCCCTCTACTCGTTCTGTTCGTCAGCGCCGTGCCCCCAACCGTTACTCTCCTAGTCAGTATGGTCTTTCTGTTGCCTCTGAGCCGACTTCTTATCGGGATGCTGAGCATCATCCTGAATGGCAGTTGGCCATGGCTGAGGAGATTGCTGCGCTTGAGCGCACTGGCACCTGGGATCTTGTTTCTCCCCTCCCGGTATTCGTCCTATCACGTGTAAGTGGGTCTATAAGATTAAGACCCGCTCTGATGGATCTCTTGAGCGCTACAAAGCGCGTCTTGTGGCTCGTGGTTTTCAGCAGGAGCATGGTCGTGACTATGATGAGACCTTTGCTCCTGTGGCTCACATGACCACTGTGCGTACTCTTCTTGTTGTTGCTTCTCTTCGTCACTGGTCTGTGTCCCAGCTTGATGTTCAGAACGCCTTTCTCAATGGTGAGCTGAGTGAGGAGGTCTATATGCAGCCTCCTCCTGGGTATTCTGTTCCCGAGGGGATGGTTTGTCGTCTTCGACATTCTCTTTATGGCCTCAAACAGGCCCCGTGCCTGGTTTGAGCGCTTCGCTTCTGTAGTGACTGCTGCTGGTTTCTCCCCTAGTGCTCATGATCCAGCGCTGTTTATTCACACTTCTCCTCGTGGACGCACTCTTCTTCTTCTCTATGTTGATAATATGATCATTACTGGTGATGATTCTGCGTATATCGCCTTCGTTAAGGCTCGCATTCGTGATCAGTTTCTTATGACTGATCTTGGTCCTCTACCATGTCAAGCTTCATGCACTAGCCAACGCAACCAAAAGTCCGAACTGATGGAAAGGGCTAGTGCAATCCACTTATATACTTCAACACCCCCTCTCACGTGTGACGGGGAGAAGTCAGCACGTGCAACCGGAAGAAAGCGACGGCGCGCGAAACTCACGTATGACTCAAGAGGCCTATACATGGATACAGAGGGGTCAACAGCAATTTTAGGATAAATTGCGAAAGCCAGGACTCGAACTCGAGACCTTAGGCTCGGATACCATGTCAGGAATATGCAACTTGTATTCCTCTGGGGCCAAAGGCCACAATATATAGTACAGGTACAGGTGCAAATATGCAGGAAGCCCCCTAACATATGGAGAAAATACAATATACAATATACATCTAACACTGATAGCGTGGCCTCGTGGGCCTGGTTACGTAAGTGCGACGCCATAGGACACCGCGCCACACCGTGTAGTGTAGCGTCTGGCACGGTGACGCCGCACTTGACAACTAGGGTTACCCCCCTTCCCCCGAGGCCGGGCCATCCCGACCTAACCCTCATTTCCCTCCCTCCCAAAGAAGAACACAACGGCGATGACGGGTCTCCTCTCTCAAATCCCTCTGGCGGGAGAGGGCCGGTCGCGCGCGATTTGCTATATGTAAAGTGCGGCGTCACGGCTAACAGCGTTGCACTACATAGTGACATGGCGCGACTCATGCAACCTGGGCCCACGGAGCCACGTTGTCATCAAGTGCGGCGCCGTAGCTGAGGCTTTATAGTGTATGATGCGTCGCCCATGACGTATGGCGTCGCACAATAGGATTAGAAAAGTAAAATAGTTTCAGCCAGAGTTTATTTTCTAAATAAGTTTCAAGGTTGGATTATTTTTGTCCAAATTGCCGCCAACAGGCCCACCGTCCAGCGTGTGGACGTCATTCCTGTAGCCTGCAGCTTTGGGACTGCACCGCACCCGGAGCATAAGAGCATCCCCACTCGTTGGGCGTTCCCAGGCCGAAATCCGTATGTATTTTCGTCCACACGAAACTAGTTTTTGGTCTGGGAACACCGAGTTTTCCACTCGCGTTCCCAGGCGAGTTCCCGCGTTTGGCTAAAATTCACCAAATTTCGGCAATCTGTGGGTGAATATACGCGGTTTTGGGCGAATACAAGCGAACTTTGGGCGAATATAAATAGTTTTGGGCGAATATGGGCGAATTTTGGACGAATATGGGCGATATGGACAAACTTTGGGCGAATATGGACGAATATAGGCGGTTTTGGCGAACTTTGGGCAAATATGGTCGATATGGACAAGCTTTGGGCGAATATGGACGAATATGAGCGAATATGGTCGGTATGGACGAATTTTGGGCGAATATGGTCGATATGGACGAATTTTGGAATATGGGCGTACTTTGAATATGGACGAATATAGTCTGTTTTAGGCAAACTTTGGACGAATATGGTCGATATGGACAAACTTTGGACGAATATGGACTAAACAAATTTTGAATGAATATGGGTGAATATATGCTGACTGGGCGGGTCCACTCGTCGAATTCACTTCGTCCAATTTTCCTGGGATCCTGGAAATGGGCTGGGAAGTCCGGACCAAAGTTCACCTAAACTAGGACGAAAAGAGTTTTCTAAAGACGCGACTGAGCCGAATTTCAGCGTCCGGATCTCATTTCGATGTATCGATATCCTAGAAATGCTAGTGGAGATGCTTAAAAGCGCCTCTGCTAAAGGCACTCATCCCTGTTGGAATAACTAGCCATTTTAGCTGTCAGGTTCAGCTAGACAGTTTGTTTTAACTATTTTTCAGTTGTAAGAACGAATCAACATCATGGCATATACGGGCTGATCCGGTGTTTTACCTGAGCAAGGACTTGTTCCTGGACATGGGATGACACGTTGTAGTATGTGGACACGATCCCTGACTCGATCTATAATTCCAGAATAAAAGAAGAATGAGAACCAGAATAACGCTAATTTGATCACCGCACAAACCCTCTTGTCCCTGTTTAACCCCTTCTCTTTCTCTCTCGGCAGCCGCACGCATCTCAAAGAGGACCGGGTGGGGGGGGGGGGACGGACGGGACCAAGCTAGGATAGTACAAATTCCTCTTGGAATTCGAAGGCTTTCATGCTTAAGATTGATTTAGCAAAAGCCTTTGACAGAATTGAGTGGGACTTTATTTGTAAAGCCTTGGCCAGAAAGAATTTGCATCCTCACTTTATTAAGATGGTTCATGCCTGCATTTCCTCTCCTGTTTTCTCTGTTATCATTAATGGACAGGCTTATGCAAAATTTACTAGCTCTAGAGGTATAAGACAAGGATGCCCCTTATCACCCTATTTGTTTATCCTTGGCATCAATGAACTCTCTATCATGCTTTCTGAGGCCCTTTCAAATGCTGAGTTCTCTGGAATCACTCTTGGTCCCCACTGCCCTCCCATTCACTCCTTACTTTTTGCTGATGATCTCCTGGTTTGTGGGACTGCTTCTGTTCAAGAAGCTCAAGCCATCAAGGATATTCTTCTAGAATTTTGCAAGGTCTCTGGTCAAACCCCAAATTGGGAGAAATCTGGCATCATTTTTAGCAAAAAGGTTGACCCAATAACCCTCTTTAATATCTCTCAGATCTTTCCTGTGGCTACCATTGATCAAAACTCTACCCATCTGGGTCATCCACTCATTTTGCCTGCTAGGAATAGGAGTGAAGCATACAATTTTATAATCCAAAAATTCAAATCAAAACTTTCTACTTACAAGGCAAATTCTCTTTCCCATGCTGCTAGGTTGGAACTAATAAAGTCTGTGCTTTCCTCTATACCTGTCTATTACATGTCAAATCTCCTGTTCTCTAAAAAACTCCTTAAGAATCTTCAGGCCATTATGAGAGTCTTCTGGTGGACAGGCTCTTCTGCAGAACCCTCAAAAAGAGCTCTCTGCTTAACTGCTTGGAATAACATTTGTGCTCCCAAATCAGAAGGTGGGCTGGGGGTCAGGAACCTACAAGCCACTAACATGAGCCTCATTCTTTCTGCTGCCTGGAGAATAGCTGAAAAACCAAACTCTTTTATGCAAAGTGTGATCAAAGCAAAATATTTTCCTGACTCTTCCATCTGGAGGGCTAGTAGGAATGTTCCAAAGTCTGCTTTTTGGTCCTCAGTCCTAAAAGTAAGACACCTTCTTATCAACAACTCCTACTATCAAATTTGCAGAGGCAATTCTTCTATTTGGAGCTCCCCCTGGTTTTCTGATTGGGAAAATATCTATGATAACCTCACTATCCAACAAAAAGGTTTCAATTATCCCTCTACTATCAATCAGCTTTGGCTTCCTAATTCTCAGACTTGGAACACCAATCTCATTAACAGTCTGTTCTCTAGTGAGGTTGCTAAGGCTATCAGGAACACTAATATTATTCCTTCAGAGGACGATGACATACTTTGCTGGAGGCCAACACCAAATGGGAAATGCAACCCCAAATCTACATACAAAACTTGTTTGTCTTGGCTTTTTGTTTCAGGAGCTCCCAAACCTGAGCAGGTTCAAGATTCAACTAAAGAGATTCTTAGGAAAGTGTGGAAATGCAACAAGATGATTCCCAGAGTTAAAACCTTTGCTTGGAGACTGCTGAGAGGAGCACTAAACACTGGTGTCAGAGGATCCCAATTCTCTACTCACATTGATAAGGACTGTTGCAGGTGCAATATCCCTGAGACTGATGCTCATCTGTTTTTTCTTTGTCCTTTTGCAAAAGCTGCTTGGCTGCTTCCACCATGCTTTATTAAAAGTGAGGTCTTATCAAATAACACTACTGGTATTTCCCAGATCATTGTGAACCTGCTTAAACAAAACCACCCAATTGTCGATTTAAACTATGTCTTTACTTTTCTTTGGTGTGTATGGAAAGCCAGGAACGATCAGTTGTTTTGCAGGAAAAAAACCAGTCCTCAACAGGTGCCAATGCACACTGCAGCTCTTCTTAAGGATCTGGAGTCTGAAGAACTGATAAAATGCTCTCACCGGCCAAAAGATCTGTCAGGGGTCTCTGTTCCAACTGATTTCGCTTTTACAGGTCCTAAGGTCTACTTTGATGCAGCTTGGAGGAAGCATCATGGAGCTTCAGCTGTCCCGGCTGGAATTGGCATTTATTTTTCTGAATCTTTGCAGGGTAAAGAAAGGACTGATGTTTTCATTCTGGCATCCAAAGAAGATGTGCCTTCCCCCTTGCAGGCTGAAGCCTAGGCTATGCTTCTTGTTGCATCGTTTGCCGATGCTCTGAAACTCTCAAGGCCCATTTTCTTCACTGACAATCTCTCTTTGGCAAAGGCAGCTGTTGCTCAGGGGGCATCTGATAAGAACATGATATGGGAAATTAGAAGACAAGCAATAGAATATCAGAAACTTGCTCACCCTCTTCTAGGATCCATCTTCCATATCAAAAGGGAAGTTAATGGGGTAGC
Source organism: Avena atlantica (assembly GCA_910589765.1). Lineage (NCBI taxonomy): Eukaryota > Viridiplantae > Streptophyta > Magnoliopsida > Poales > Poaceae > Avena > Avena atlantica. The sequence goes on from OU342735.1 coordinate 419,828,012, forward strand.
TCACAACTGTGCTCAACAGGCAAGAAGATCAATAGGATCTGAGCCTACTTGTTCTTGCAGGAACCCAGCTCATAACAGCCAGTTATGCCCAATCTTGGCTGCTATCGATACGATACGGCAAATTGGGTTTGTAATTCTTGATGTACAATGTTTTTGAGCTGCAATATATTTGGGTGCGTCAGCACCCATTCTCTGTTCAAAAAAAAAGGCCCCAAATTCTCGTGCCTTGGCTTAATCATGTAGTACTACTACTACAGTAGTATTCCATGATTTTATTCTAGTACCCCCGATGATGAATCTTTATAGACTAAGTTATAATAAGGTTCTTTTCGTTCTATCTCCGTTCTGATGGTGCATCTAGCAACAACGTAGGGCGTGTGGTTGTATTCGATGGATCCCTTAGGATTTGGTCATTTTTTGTATTCGTTTGTATATTTTGAGGTTAGTGTCTTCCGATCTACGTTGGTCATCTTCGGCGATGGTTGTTGCGCTGGTTTTTGGGGCTATAACACGACGACTTCTTGTCCGTCAACTGCAACAAGTTCTATTACGACAAGATTTGCTCGACACCGGTGATTGAGGGGCAATGACGGTGGCCCGTCTTCGGCTCGTGCAAGTGTTTGTAGTCGTCGCTAGCTGGTCCAATGACATATTTGTAGTTTTTGTTACTTTTAGAACTCTTTGTATTGATTGTGGCGGAACTTTTCGTTCCACCGAGTTCCGTCTGGTTCCATTGCCTATAATTTTTCCTAACCATTGATTAAAACTGTTGATTATTTTTATCAAGCTTTGACATAAAATCCATTTGACGAGGTTTAATCTCGTCAATGCCCATTGTTATGAGTTTGGGTTTTGGAGAAGATGGGGATGCTGGAGATCGCGAAACGGTTAGCAAACAAGCAACACGGGGACACAAGGTTTACCCGGGTTCAGGCCCCCGGAGGGAAAACCCTACTCCTGTTTGTCTGCTCTTGATTACGGCGGAACCGAAAGTTACAGGGGTGCGCAGATGCAATCTGGCGTGGAGGTGTGTATGCGGTGGTATGAAGTGCCCTCCTCGTCGTGCCCTCCTAGCTTTATATAGAAGTAGGCAGGTCCTAGGCACAGACCGAGCCGGTTACAGGTTTTAGGGTTTGCCCCTTTGAATATTCTATCTACTCTAGTCTTGCTCTCCAAGGATCCGAAGACATCCTGGCTTGGGCCACCCGAAAATATTCATGGGCCGCGTATATTCTTGTGGGCCTTCCTTGGACTGGACCAGGTGTGCTAAGATCATGTATCCGTGGGGTATAACCATGTCACCATTGGTCTCTAATTCAGATTTTAGAATACAGGTGTTGTGCGTGCGTTCCTGATTTGACAATCATACATAGCCTCGTCGCCTTCTTCACCGCGCGCCCTTCACCTTCGAAGCAGATCGAGGTGGCAGTGTGACGGTTGAGCGGAGCGGGAGAGTGGGACGATGGTGACGGCGGCTCCGGCCGTTGGCGGGATGTGCTTACAATGATCGAGGGGGACGACAGCTACAGTCGTTGGGGGGTGATGATCGAGCGGCATTGGGGCAGAGGGCGTCGGGATCGGTGGAGAAACCGAGGAGCGGCGCTGGCCTTCGGAAAGATCAGTTGGCTATTTGATGTTTTTTCCAGGAAGAAATATGGATTTTAGACAGTGTGCAACGGAATGATCGACCTCTAATCAACCAAAATAACACAGTTTTTTCCGGTCCCATCTTAATTTTGTTTCGGCTTCACAATTTTTTTTCCATCTATTTCCGCCGGATTTGTTCTGCCACCTTTTCACCGCTGTAGACGATTATTAAAAATGTTAACTACTCTAAAACTTGTATATTAATAGATAGATCGAATTTAAATAAAAAACGCGCAGTGGTACCGCGTCTAGGGTTTTACCTGCTAGCTTTGCATGTTGAGTGGTAAATTCATTTGCGTTGCATGGGGGAAGGGATGACGTCACTGGCCAGCAAAAAGCTCTCCTTTTCCCGTGTTAACTTAATCGTGATTCATTCCCACGCTTTTTATCATCAGCATGCAGAAAGCCTGGACCAGCTACCAGCATACACGATACGGATAAGATAAAAAGACGACCTATTTATATTCATAGCTAGATTAGATAGGGAGATAGATATATGGCATCTAATAGATCATCTTTGATGGAAAAAAAGAAGGTTGATCCTTTAATGTATAATAATATCTGTATATCTATCTTCCAGCAGAGTACCTTCTTTTGCACTTGGAACCGAAGATTTCGTTGCGTTCGTGGATGCAAAAGGGGACGAAAAGGGGTTCATCGTTCCCGGAAACGGAACAAAGCGGTCGATCATCGATGCACAACTTCGCAAACATACATGCATGAACCTCAAGTTTTTGCCAACCTGATGAGTGATGACGTTCCCAAAATGAGATTCACATTTTTAGCAATGGTAGCTAGCTCTTGCAGTAGGGTGAGTGACGGCATGCATGCATGTGCAGCGATCAGATGATGATGAGCAGAAGAAATCGATGTCTTGTATGTACGCTCTATATTTAATACTCTCACCTTGCCACAATGTAGTGAATATAAGTATTTTTTAAAGTAAAATGATGTAAATTAAGTTTCACCAAGTTTATTGACAAAAAAAATCATCAATATATCCAAATGCATACCATATGAACCTAATGGTATTGACTTGATATTCTAGATGTTGGTAAATTTTCTACATACTTAGTCAAATTTTACTTTTACTTTTGAAAAAACTTTACATGCACTACATCTTGGTAAGCAGAAAGTAACTTGTTAAAATAAATTATGACTGAAATTCGTTCATGGAAGAGAAACGATGCTTGCTATAATTTCACATGCATGTCCATGTTCTTCATACCCAGCCACTTTTAATCTAGAATACAATTGAATCGCTCCACATATATTTCATTTTTTCTACAACCACAGACGGCTTGCCACGGTCTCGATCTCATGCTGCAGCGGGGGTCCAAGATCAGGACTACACTAAAACCTTGGTATGCACATACTGTACTCTGTACTAGTACTAATAAGCACGTAATACGTACGACCTGAACAGTAGGAAACAGCAACATATGTATAGACGATCGACTCATATACTAGTACTAGAAACAGTACTACAACAGTCTTGTTGCATTTCCATTAGTATTTCCGAAGACGGAATTGGTGTTGTTGCTATTTCTCGCGAATCCAAGAAACCCAGCTGGGCTGTTGTTTCCGTAATAGCGCTGCTGTAACCTGGTCGTGCTGGCGGCGGACATGGCGGCGTTGCCGGTGATGCTGCCGTTGGCGGTTCCTAGGGTTTCCATCGCCTGGACCTGCGACTTGAGGAACTTGAGGTAGCTGGCGGCCTCGTCCAGCATGGACGCCGTGTCCATCTTGCTGCCGCCGGGGACGAGCTTCTGCAGCACGCGGAGGCGGTCGCTGACGCGCTCCCGCCGGAGACGGGCCGCCACCGTCTGCGGGTCGCTCGAGATGCGCACGTTCTTGCGCCGTGGCTTGCTGGTACCGACCGCGGGGGCCTCCGTGACGAGGTTCACCGGGCGCATTGCCGCCGCGCGGTAGATCATCTCCTTCACCTGTGCCATCGCCTCCATGTCCGGCTCGTACCCGCCGGCCGCTCCGGAGCCGGCGTCGACGTGGCCGAAGGCGATGTTTGTTGTCGTGGTGGGCGCCTTTCTCTTTGCGCCGACGCGCGGGAGCGGCGCCGGCGCCGGCGTCGCTAGCGTGGTGCAGTCGTCGGCGGGCAGCTGCTTTCGGCTCGCGTGGAGCGCCTGTGCCGACGTCGGCATGGGGAGCGACGTCGTGGTCGTGGTGGGCGATATGATGGACGTTGGCGACGCCACCTCCGTATCGTGTCCGCCGGCGCCGCTGTAGTTGTTGTTTGACTCCCCGGAGGAGAGGTTGCAGACGGTGGTGCCGCTGTAGCCGGAGAACATGGCGCCGTTGGAGACCGCCTCGGGGTCGACGTCTCCCTCGCCGCCGCACGGGAGCACTACCCTGGAGAAGGAGAGTGCCGCGTCGAGCAGGCCGTCGTGCGCGCCGGCGCCATCGACGACGGACGAGAACACGTCGACCCCCGAACCGAAGAAACCCAACGGGTCGCTCGCGGCCGAGTCCGCCGCCGGGCCTCCGTAGCTGGAGCTGAGCTGGGCCTGCTGGCACGCCTCCTCGCCGGCGACGTCGCACTGGAGCTGGCCGAGGAAAGCGTCGTCCAGCTCGAACCGGCCGCAGCTCAGCTGGCTGACAGGACGCGGCGGGTAGACGTTGTCGTGGTAGCCGGCGCCGGCCCAGCCGAAGATGTCCATGGCCGCACCGACCAGCTAGCAGCGTCTGGCGCAGGGATTCTGGGATGGCTGCACGTAAAAAGCGAGCAGGGAAGGAATATTAGTCTGGGCCGGAGTAAAAGAGAGTGTGATATGATACGATACGAATGCGACGGAGCGGAGCCGGGGAAGGAATCAAAATTGAGGCCCGTAATGGAGTGGACCGCGCGCGCGGTGGAGACGTGAGGGGAACAGTGTCACGCGGGCGAGGCATTGATGGGCGGACAAGGACGTCCGGCCGGCGAGCTAGCTGAGGGAGAAATCCGAGATGTCTCGGACCTCAGAATTACGCCGCCATTTCTACTGCTCTACGAGACTTCTACTACCAAGCTCAAGAATCACTGCTGCTGACAGTAGTAGTAGTACTACTATGAAAAACCGTACACTCGTATGTACGCATATGCATGCACACATCTCTTTCTGTTACTATGTGATGAAAAGTAGAATCACTGACACACCTTTGTTACTACTGCAACAGGACACTAAGCAAAACCTAAATTAAGTGTGCGTGCATGAAATCACATTCGCTAACTTAATTAATTGCACAGGTTCTTTGCTGCTCATCATACCTGTCAGACGGAATCAGATGGTTGGGATGTGATTGATTTCGAGCCTTCAGGGGGTAGATCGAACAGCAACGGGGCAACAGCTTGGACGATGGAGATCGAGCACAGCTACTTTGAAAGCTCGATCCAATTCCCCGGCTAGCTAACTAGGCAGTAGTACTCCTCGGTCAGGGATCGAGTTAATTAGCAGCCAAGCAGACCGTCTGACCTGCAGAGGAAATCAGACAAGGAAGGGTTGAGCAAACAAGAAGCGATTGGTCAAGACGAACTTTTCTCCATGAACCCAACTAAGCTTATGCTACCATGCATGTGGAGAAGAAGAAGATGAAGAAGAAAGGCAGGACATGTAGCTGCATATATATTGGAGATTTGAACTCTAGTGCTATGCTGATACTACTAGACACCACTCTAGTAGTAGTAGCTGTGGATAGATGTAGAGCTACCTGTGTCTTGCTGAGATCGATGACTCTAGTGGCAGCACAGCAGAAGCAGATGATTGATCAATCAGCTTTGGTGGTATGTATATATACACTCGGGTGTTTGGGAGGATCGGCAGAGCTAGCTTCCTGGAAGCAGCTCTGGATCGATCTTATTAGCTAGCTTTGAGCAATGGAGGGAGTAGAGGAGAGGAGAGGTGGAGACAGCACAGATCATACGTGTGGGATATGGTCCTCCAGCCGATGGCACTATGTGGGCTTCTTTTATAGACGGCTAATAAGCTTAGCTAGCTATGTGTCTTGTACTATAGTATGTATACGTGTAATCTATCTAGTAACAAGCTCCCTCTCTCTCTCTCGATCGAAAATGATAGTGGTCGAAGGTATATACGGTTTCTCTGTCTTTCTAATTTCTCTCTGTAGCGTTCTCTGTTCCGGTGGGTCTGTTCAGTTGGGAAGTATGATGATGAGTTGGCGGTGCACACATGAACTTGCACAGCCGATGACGCGCTCTCATAAATACTTGTCCAGCTCCGTAATCTTTTGTGAATCTTACGGTTCTGTTATGAACTATGCTTCGTTTTGTTTTTTTTGTAACTACGTAGTCTGCGGTGCAGGTCTCCTCACCGTCACTGTACACATGTACCTAGCTCTAGTGTTAAGAACGAAAATAATCTGGAGGGAAACATCATCTACATGCACTCAAATCAAAGATTCTCCCCGCGAGTAGAATAACTCCTAGATCGGGAAAAAGGTTTCCACTTACTTTTGTCTCTCATCAAAAGGTTCCTGGAGCTCTGCTAACTTTTTTTTAACCTTTGGCTGCAGACTGAAGAATCAGAAGAGATTGGTGCCTGCAACGCTCTCCTGTCCGCTTCAGCTGCGACTTTTAACTCGTTACTTTCCTTTTGCCCATATGTACTGAAGTGGAACAAGGAGCAGGTCGTCATATCTGGGTTACTCCCCTCTTGCATGCATGCTTGCACCTGTTCAACGTTGGTACCACTCTGCAGGCCAATGTTGTAGTTTATTGCTTGGACATGCATGGATGATTCCCTATCTATGTATAACAGGGTGATTCATTGCAACCATTATAAGCTCACACAGTGGGCAACAAAAAATTACTCGAACTGCATGCATGTACAGATCTCAGTCGATCATCTTGCAGAGAGAGCAAGATGACAACCGAGCTACATCAGGTTGCTGGAGAGTGGATGCAAATTGGGGGATAAAAAGACAAAACTATGACAACAGAGCAAGGAGAGGGAAAAGAACACTCCAAAAATACAAAGAGCTAGCGAAATTTAATGCTTGCGTTTTTTTGCATCTTTTTTATTTTGGTTAAAACAAGATTGGAGGCCCCATAAAATCTGTACATGATAGGGCCATGTAGAGGACCACACGCTGATGATGATAGGCAACCGATTTTCATAAGATTTGGAGCCTATAGCTTGTTTACATGTATACATTTTTCTCTCACCAACTGGAGATGTTTGACGGTTTGGAGCATAGCAATTAGTTAGCTATGACAGCAAGTTGGTTAACCCCCTCAATCAACTGTAATCAAAAGTGGGTCAAAATCAAACTACTGCTGAATGTTTCTGCACATGGTCGGCTTTAACTCGACCTGAAGTATAACATGACTGTTTAAGGATCGGTACAAAATTGTACGTAGAAGTAAATTTGGTTAAGATCTGAATCTTGTTTTTTTATGGAGTTGCTCTTGCTGCAATAGTGATGAGTTGGGTGAACTATAAAGTCTACAGTGGATATAATTCTGGTATCCTAAGGAAGTTAATTTGCTCCCAGCAAATTAATTTGTCATGTACTATCTCATCTTATTGGGGGCTAGCTAGGCACATGATCTTGTCTTCACATGCTTGCCATCAAGTACGCCCCTACTATAATTTAGATTTATTCAACTATTACCCCCATTTCAAAATATAAGACATTTTTATAGGCTATTTATATTATGGAACATAGGAAGTACGTAACGATCTTGTATTAGTCTGTTAACTGCTTCTATTTATAGTAGGTCGAGCCAATTCTGATAGAGTGGGGCCGTGATATAGCACTAGTGGCGGCTTTGGATAGCTATTAGCACTAGTAGCAAAAAATCTGGTTGGTGCATGATAATGTTCCTGATAAATATAGCAAGTAATACGAGTTTTCGAGATTAGTCACGTAAAAAAAATAGTATGTGCAACATGTAAGCGAAATATTTATTTTGCAAATTTATTTGGAAAGCAAAATCGACAAGAGAGGATGCAACTTGCAAGTGCAATAGTCACCCACCACACAGAATTTATCATAATAAACATCCTAAGTTAATAAACGTCGAATACATACCATTTTTATTAGATATTACATCATATAATTAATTAATGATCAATCAGTTATTTCCTACAAATATAAATTAAATACACACGTTATCACATATGTATACAAGAGCAAACAGTGTATACAAGCTGCTGAGCAGTATTCTTCATGGATGTTTTAGCATTTGAGACAACTTTATGTTTAGATCAGTCACATCGTCCCATGTTAGATTTAATCATGCATGAAGGTGTTTCCAAGATTTATGAGTATAAAAGATTGTCAAATCATGCATTCCCCCATGAACTTAAGTATCTCATAGGGCATGTTTCCAGCCGGAAATGTATCTAACGTCATGTCGATCACTCTGTCGTGTGTTACACGTACTGGACACTAATTTGATGACAAAGTGGCCATTTTTGATGAAGCCATCCCGACAAAATTTCCTACAGATGCATGCATGCAGCATCTTAGCAGTGTGCGTTTGGCTAAATATTCATCCTGAACAAAGTCTACGTCGGCATATCGTACTTGCAGTTCTCCATTGAAAACTGATTTCAAGTTCGCCAACTGACAATAAGTGCAGGTCCAACCACTGGATTTTTTTTCTTCCATAGACATTTCCATTCTCTACATACGTTTTTGCAAGTTGCATGTATATCTCTACGTCGAGTTGCATCATTGCATACTCCATCACGGCTCCGCTCTCTTTCTCTCGGCTGCTGTTCTAGAGAAAAACGGCAACTTGGTACATCAAACTTGCCCAGAATGGGAGCTTTGGGCATGAAGTTGTAATTCGTGAACCGCGGGGCACCAAGTTGCCAGAACCGAGCCTTTTGGTCATTCCACGACGACGACCATTAGTTTGGACTCGTGGCTAACTGTTTTTTTTTACTCCCTCCAACCCATATTAATTGACTTCGATTTGTCAAAATTTGGATGAATCTAGACACTATTTAGTATATAGGTTCATCCAAAATTTGACAAATCAAAGTCAATTAATATGGGCCGGAGGGAGTATGAATTAGCCTTTGATTTTTTTTTCTAATTGCTAGTTCATAGTTCACATTTATTTGTTTGCAAATACCCTCACATTGGGTACGTCAGCGCAGACTGAACCTCCTCATGCCGGCAGGGAACATGGCCACCGACGTTGACTTTCAAGGTCAGCGGTAGATAGGGCATGGAGGGAGAGGGCGAGCTCTCATTGACTCCGAGCACCCAGACATCGGCGACTCCGTTCTCGGCAACAAGGAGCAAGTCCGAGTTGAGTTGCATGGTCTCCTTGGCCGGAGCTCGCCCCTGCCCGCTTTTGGCCAGAGCTCCTGGCGGACAGAATTGACAAGGGACCTCACATCTCTCGTCTATATCATGTTACGTGTGACCGGCCAGAGCTCTATCTCGCACGGCTAGTGCTTTGCACCAGACTTGCTCTAGGGCATGCAGAGTGGGAGGAAGAATGAGTAGCATGATGGAATTGGTAGCACGACCATGGAAAACTCGACAGACACGAGGCTGCATGTCACGGTGAATCTCAACTCAAGCAGCAATCTCTAGTACAGAGCGACACTATGGACATATGTCAAAACCCACTTCGGCAACGGAAGAAGGGTACGCTGCCAGATAGGGTTGCTAATGTGAAGGCCCGTAAGCACACAGAGGCAGTAACCATCACCAATAACCCACTCTTTTGATAACAATCATTGTTATTACTATGATTCCCTAAAGTATGGCTCATTAGTTACGGTTATTTTGCTTCCACGTGTTTGCGCTGAGCTATTTTCTCTCCGCTTATAATGTGTAATTTGCAGCGCATTAACAAGTCACACAACACAAGCATTTAAACAATAGCTAATTTCATTCATATCACATACCAATGTCATTAGTATTACATTTCAATCACAATATGACCAAGTACACACTCCTCGACAACACCAATTGTTGGGGATATGCTATATGAGTATCCTCATAGCATGTCTCCTATCCGGATAACCCGGGTGACCCATAGTTGGTAGCATGGCCCATGGCCTGCTGGGCGGCCCAGTTAGATGGATCCAGAAGGGAGGCCCATGTCGGATAAAGGAAGGCTACGGAGGAGTCACCGACTTACCCGGAGCCTTGGAGTGTAAGACACGCTAGACTAGTTGTAAGCAGTGTAGGACTCTGTAACCTGTCCGCTAGGAATTTTTCCCTGTAATCCTAGGACCTGGCGACTATATAACTCGGGCCTATAGGAGCCTTTAGGGAACAGTCCTAGACGATAACTTAGACTCTCTAGTCACCTCGCACAGCGAACCAATCCCTGTAACTCGGCAATTTTCCCTTATAGTGATTTATAGCAGGAGTAGGATTCTGCCACCGTTGTGGAATCTGAACCTGGGTAAGCTGTGTTACCTCGTACCCGTCAACCGTCCGCCTTCCCCCGCGTCTCTAAACACACACTGTGGGGACCCCTCCATGGCATACTCGTCGGAAATACCACGACAGTTGGCGCCCACCGTGGGGCAAGAGGCGCTTCAGGCTCTTCAGCGGGCGAGGACCAAGATCTTCGCGGGAATCGATGAAACCGTAGCCATCGATCGGGTTCTCTTTTTCGGCAACGTTCCGATCGTCCCTCCCGACAAGTTCTGGATCCTGGCGAAGACGAACCCTACGCGGTGCTCGATTGTCCCCATCGGAGATATCCACCTCTTCATCGGCTAAACCGACTCGGGCACTAGTTCCCTGGGAGTCGGAGGAGCGTCAAGACCCGCACGGACCGCCTACGAGCAGGATACGTTCGCGGAAGGATCGATGTCGGATCTCTCCTTGGAGTTTGCCGGTAAATATCGGAAAAATTCAAGGCCCACCCAAACCACCCCTATGCATGATATAACAGTGGAAGATCGCTGCAAGTCCGCTGGCTTCATCCGTGCGTCTGGATAGCAGAGATCCAAGTTCGTCGGAGTGGTTACCATCTTCGATCTGGCGCGTTGCGTTTAGAGAGAGGGCAAAAACTCCCACGATTACCTTGCCAGGTGGCTCCGTATACGGGTCGATCTGGCGCATTACCCCAATGATGATGCCATGTATCACTCCATGGAAGGACTGGACCAAGGTACGCTTCTCCGACATTCGCTAAGGCGGCAGCAGGCTTCAGGACGCCTCACCTTCGAAAGCATGGTGAACACCATCAACAACTACGCGGAGGCTGAGGAGGCAGCTTAGAAAACCCTTGCGCTCATTGACGGAGCCCCTCCGCCTCAGCCGCCGCCTCCGCCTCCGGTCATCGTCGCCGCAGCTGCGCCACCTCCCCTAGTCATCGTCGCTGATGTTGCACCTCCACCCCCCGTCATCGAGGAAGCCCCGGCACCCTCCGTCTCCGTGATTGACGCGCTCTACACCGGCTTTAGTGCAGATTCAGAGGAGATAGACTTCAGCCCGGAGGAGCTAGACTCTTCCATGTAGGAGATGGAGGAGGATTACAAGCGCGATGAGCAGGCCAACAATGCCATCACGTCCCGAGAGGTGTTCGTCGCCATTGGGACGGCGATGGATGAAGATCATACCGGACGAGCAGTATAGATCACCCGAAGAGGTGAACCAGGTCTATGACCTAGTGGCCAAGGCGGTGAAATAGCAGGAAAATGCCACCTCTCAGAGGCTTGAGTCTGACCCAGCATTTTGCCAGTCTAGCCAGCATAAGCCACCAAGGGACATATCTCCTCTTGATGTCGGGTCTTAGACGGGTTCGTCAGAACAAAAATGGAGGGATGCTATCCCCATATCCTCCGACCATGGAGTCAAGGCCCAACCTCGTCTCCCATCGCCACCACCCCGTTCCCCCTGACATCGCGAAGACACCAAGGCTCGCTGTCGTACGGATATGCCTCCGCCAAGGCAGAGCGGCATTGTCATCCGCGACAACGCGGAGCAGACCCGTCATGACGGAGAGCGCAACCAAGGACACAAGAGAAGGTCGCACCACGATCCTCCGCGTCAGACAAGCAACTGTGACATGTGTGAGGCGTCGCAGGAGGGTAACAGCAAGAAGGCTAACCCACCGCCACCTCCGCCTCCATCACCACCTAGCAACCACCATGGAGGAGGAGGCCCGCGTCGTTCACGCAACCCATCCCTTGATGGCAAGAAGAAGAAAATAAGACGGGAGGCATACGATGCACGTTCACGTCTGGACAAGATCCACGAGGCCCGGGAAGGACCATATCTCGGACCACGTTGCTTTGGACCCGTGATACGGTCCGCAACTTACCCCCAAAGGTTTCTGGATTGACAAGACCATCAAGCCCTATGATGGCACCGCCAAGCCAGCTACATGGTTGCAGGACTACGACAACGCGGTGGAGATCACCGAGGGGTAACCCCAACGTCACCGTCAAGTACCTCCCATTGATGTTAGCGGCCACGGCCCGCCAATGGATCGATGACTTGCCGGAAAGATCCATCTACAATTGGTTGGACATGCAAGAAGCGTTCACCAAGAACTTCGAGGGTACGTACAAACGTCCCTGCACTGTTGGCGATCTATAGCGGTGCGTGCAAGAGAAAGACGAGACATCTCGCGCCTACCTCTCTCGCTGGCTGGATATAAAGAATTCCTGCACAGGAGTGCAGGCTCATACCGCCATGGCCGCCTTCATCGACGGGTTGGAAAGGGGCACGTTTCTCCGACATAAGCTAAAGCGCCTGCAGGACAATCACCAACTAGACTTGAACCAGATGATTCAGTTGGCCAGTGAGTTCGCGGCTGCCGACGATGATGCTCGCGGCTCTCTGCCGGTAACGATCGTTCCAACTCAAGCTCGGAGGAACAGCAGCACCAAGCGAAGACCACACCAGAAGAAAAGCAAACCTCCGACATGGTCGCTATGACTTTTGCAGGACGAGGTGATGGCGGACAGCGTGGCCAAGGACGGGGAGCTGGTCGTGGGCAGCAGCGAAGCAGTGAAACTACCTCGGCAGCACTCCGCGTTCCCTAAACCTACGAGGCGTACCGTGATATGCCATGCCTCGTACACCTCGACGCCAACGGCAAAGCCACCCACACCAATCGCCACTGCAAGTTCGTCAACGACCTCAAGGAGGACCCGGAGTCCGGCTACAAGCGAAGTTGGAAGAACATACCACGAGGCAAGGGCAAGGGGAAGAAGAAGGAGGAGATTCCAAGGATTCAAGTGACATGGACGAGGACGTTGACCCCAAGCACGCCGCCAAGAGAGATGGCAAGGGGAAAAAAACCTTCGTCAGTTTTCCACACTTTCCTTGGCACCTCCACCGTCCGACAACAGAAGACCTCCATGAGGATACTGATGGATACTCTACCCCCAGTTCCCTAGTTCCTACGCTGGTCGGAGATTCCAATTACTTGGGACATGAAGGATCACCCAGACCTCATCCCTACGGAGAACCAATACGCCATGGTCATCAAACCCCTGATTGACGGCAACGATTTCACCAAATGTATGGTGGATAGTTGAAGCAGCATCAACATCATGTACCTGGATACACTGCAGAAGATGAACTTGACGGAGGCAAACCTAAGGCGGACCAACACCATCTTCCATGGCGTAGTTCCTAGTCGGGAGGCTCGGTCCCTTGGGTGCATCACACTTTAGGTCGCTTTTGGTGATGTCAATAATTACCGCCAGGAACGCATGACCTTTGAGGTGGTCCCCTTCAAGAGCGTGTACATGTCATATTCGGCCGCGACATATTCCACACCTTCATGGCCAAGCCATGCTTCGTCTACAACAAGCTCAAGATACCCGGACCAAACAGTATCATCACCGTATCCAGAAGCTTTACCAAAGAAAGGGACTGCAAGATTGGAGAAGCAGCCTATGCAGAAGCTGTCCTCTACAACGAAGAATTCAAGGAGATCCAGAGCAAGGTCGATGCCTCAGATATGCCCGCGTCAAAGAAACAGATTTCTGACTTCGCCCAAAATTCAAGGCCGCCATCGAGACTAAGCCGGTGGAACTTGTGGTAGGCGATGCCTCCAATACCACCACCATTGGGACAAACCTGGACCCTAAATAGGAAAGCGCGCTCGTCGAGTTCCTCCGTGAGAACAGGGACATATTTGCTTGGCAACCTGCCGACATGAAAAGTGTACCTAGGGAACTTGCCGAGCATAGCTTGAATATTGATCCAAAATGTAAACCAGTGAAACAACCTCTACGACGCTTCAGAGACGAGAAGAGACGCGCCGTAGGCAAAGAGATAGCTAGGTTACTTAAGGCTAGTTTTATCCGAGAAGTCCTTCACACCCGATGGGTGGCCAATCCTGTACTTGTCCCCAAAAAGGGAACCAAAGAATTAAGAATGTGCGTTGATTACACCGGCTTGAACAAAGCATGTCCCAAAGATCCGTTTGCTTTGCCTCGCATTGACCAAGTCATTGACTCGGCGGCTGGCTCGGAACTTTTGTGTTTTCTCGATGAATACTCAGGATACCACCAGATCAAGATGAGGAAGTCAGACCAATTGGCCACTTCGTTCACTACACCATACGACACCTTTTGCTATGTCACGATGCCCTTTGGGCTGAAAAACGCAGGTGCTACGTACCAGCGGACAATGCAACATTGCCTACATGATCAAATTGGTCGAAACGTTCACGCCTATGTGGATGATATAGCGGTGATGTCTAAAAAGTCAAACGACTTAATCTCCGACGTAAAAGAAACCTTTGATAATCTCCAGAAGTACAACATGATGCTTAACCCTAAGAAGTGTGTCTTCGGGGTTCCAGCCGACAAATTGTTGGGCTTTATCGTTTCCCAGCGTGGAATCGAGGTCAACCCGGAGAAAATCAAGGCCATCTTAAACATAAACCGTCCGACATGCCTAAAAGACACACAACGGCTAACAGGTTGTGTTGCAGTAGTTAGTCGGTTCGTCAGCCGACTTGGAGAGAAGGCTCTGCTGATGTACGAGTTGCTGAAGAAGGCAGAAAAATTCACGTGGACGGACGAGGCAGATGCAACATTGAAGCGGCTCAAAGAGACACTTTCCTCAGCGCCTATCCTTGCAGCACCCGAGCCTGGGGAGCCCATGCTAATTTACATGGCGGCCACCAACCGGGTAATCAGCATCGTCGTCATGGTAGAGCGGAAAGAACCAGGGCATGAGTATAGAGTTCAAAGGCCATTTTATTATGTAAGCGAGGTCTTGACGGAGTCCAAGCAGCGTTACCCGCACTACCAGAAGATAGCTTATGGAGTGTTCCTTGCTTCTCGGAAGCTGAGGCACTACTTCCAGAAGAACCCTATCACAGTTGTGAGCAAAGCTCCACTGTCCGACATCATCAACAACAGCGACGCTACAGGAAGGGTCGCGAAGTGGGGAATTGAACTTGCCGCCTTCGAGATTACCTACAAGAGACGTGATGCTATCAAATCACAAGCCTTGGCGGATTTTATCGCAGATTGGACGGAGATGCCAGATGCTACCACACTGCCGGATCCAGAATACTGGGTGATGCACTTTGACAGATCAAAGCTACTCAATGGCTCGGGGGCTGGTGTATTGTTACAGTCACCAACCGTGGAAAAGCTACACCATGTTCTACAGATCCACTTCGAGCTATGAATAACATGGCGGAGTATGAAGCACTCATTCACAGACTACGCGTAGCCAAGGATATTGGCATCAAGTGCATAGTTTGCTGTGGAGATTCTGACTTGGTTGCCCAACAGGTGGCTGGCACCTGGAACACGCGGAACCCTATGATGGCGGCATATCGAGACGAAGTGGACGAGATAGCCAAGAGCTTATTGGGCTGCGAGGTCAAGTATGTGCCTAGGGAGCAAAACGAGGCGGCTGATCTACTGTCTAAGCTTGGATTAGGGCGCAAACGAATTCCGCCTGGAGTTTTCCTGGAGCATCTACAGACACCATCCGTGAAGGGAGCAGACATAGACAACCCAGACAGAGTTGACTCTTTTGTTCACATGGTGACAAAGGTCCCTCCGGCTTGGATAAAGCCGTTCATGAAATATCTCTTACACGGAACTTTGCCCGACGACGAGGTCGAAAGACAGAAAATAGTACGTCGAGCAAAGGGCTATACCATAGTCAATGGACAGCTCTACAAAAGAAGTACCACTGGTGTATACCTTAAGTGTGTTTCCCAGCAAGAAGGTATTGAAATCCTCAGCGAAATCGATCTCGGAGATTGCGGTCATCACGCCGCTCCTCGATCGTTGGTCGCTAAAGCCTTCCGGCAAGGATTCTACTGGCTGACCGCGAAGGCAGACACCGACAAGCTGGTTGAGACATGCATAGGATGCCAGTATTATGCCCGACAACCACATGTTCCAGCTGAAGAATTGCGAACAATACCAATAACTTGGCCGTTTGCAGTCTGGGGGCTGGACATGGTTGGTCCGCTGCAGAAAGGACCATGTGGGTTTACGCATCTGCTAATAGCAGTTGATAAATTCACCAAATGGATAGAAGCTAAACCCATTAGAAAGCTCGATGGGGAAACTGCCCTTAGATTTGTCCGGGATCTAGTGGTGAGATTTGGTCTCCAACATAGCATTATCACCGACAACGGCAGCAACTTGTCACTTGGAGAAGTGGAAGCTTATTGTTGGGATAAGGGCATCCGACTTGACCTTGCATATGTGGCACATCCACAGTACAATGGTCAGGCCACGTCTAGAAGCACTGCTGCATAGAGCAGTTGGAGCCTGGGCGGAAGAATTACCATCTGTGTTGTGGAGTTTACGAACCACACCCAACAGATCCACTGGCTACACCCCTTACTTCATGGTATATGGAGCAGAAGCCATCCTGCCTTTCGACATCCTTCACGATTCACCGAGAGTTGCCGCCTACGACGAAGATGACGCTGAAGAATCCAGACGCCTAGATGTGGACCTTCTCGAGGAGGAGCGCGTATTAGCATGCCAAAGGTCCGCCATCTACTAGCAGAAGCTACGCAGCTACCATAGTCGCCGCGTTCGGCATCGTTCGTTTAAAGAGGGGGACCTAGTGCTCCGACTTAAGCAGAAGAAGTCATACAAATTATCCCCGCCATGGGAAGGATCATTCATCATAAGCAATACGCTACTCAAAGGGTCTTACTACCTCATTGACAATCATGAACTAAAGGATAGACCCAGCGAGGATCATAAGCGTAAGCGACGTGACCCGGATGATGACTACCCGGAGCTTGATCGGCCATGGAACATAGCACAGCTACGTCCTTTCTACACTTAGCATTTTTTATCTATTGTGTACATATTATATGATCAATGAAATAAAGCTCCTGGTTCACTCATATTTCTGAGGCTTTTACCTCCTTTAGTGTTCATTTCTGGATCGTATAAAACCTTTACATACAAGCTTTGTGATTGCACTTGTGAAAATTCTGCCTACGGGCGTTAGCTTAAGTTTTCTGGTCTACACATTCTTTGTCATTTTTATGTGGATTCTGGAGTAGTGACTTTTGGCACTTATTGTCGGCGATTTTGTTCTTAGGTTATTGACGGTGCCATTGGGCATCATCACCTGATCGCATGGTTCTGACAACGAGTCTTCCGACTCACAAAAAGTCAAGCATAAAAACCAGAGTAATGGATAAGGCAGCACTTGCTTAAAAAATATATACATGCTGGAACCAGTTCTTGAGTAGCAGGAAATAATAATCATTGTTTTCCGCCTCAAGTTAAACAATTAGTTTTTCCGCATACAAATTCCAGAGGAAACAAATATTACATATTTTTTTCATTTCTCTGGCGCAGGCGACTTGGATGCAGCGTCATCAGTAGCAGGAGAGCCATCCTCCTCGAAGTCGGTGGTTTTGAGGGACTCAGAGGAGCTTTGGTTATCACCGTCAATGATCTCCATGGGCACGAAGACGTTAGGGTCGACCAACTCGGCGACTCTGGTATCAAAACCTGCGACCAACACGAAGATAACCTTGTGATCTATCGCTTGACCTTCGTCGTCCATGTCAGGGATACCGGAGGTCACCATGTCAATGTCGGCGTTTTCGTAGTGCACCTTGACCATTGACAGAGCCATCCTCGCGCCAACCCGGGTACATGAAGCTTCCCAGCTTACAATACGCTCGGGGGCTTGGTGCAGTATCTCCGAGAACTTCATCACGGAATCTACTGCTTTGATGTTGATCTGGAGGTGCTTGGCTATCTCCTTAGCCTGCGTGATTGCAGTGTTGATAAAGTTGCCGGCAAGGACCACACATTATTTTGGTGGAGGAGGCGACTGGGTCAAACCAATAGGAGCTGCAAATTTCCGACAAGAGAACGCATGAGTTCAATCAAACAAAAGTTCAAAGTATCCAACTTACAGAAGTACAAAACGGAGAATAAGCTTACTGAAGATGCTAGTCTCATCCTGCTGAAGGGTATCCACCATGGAATCCTGTTCTTGTCGGAGGATCTCGTATGCTTCAAGATTGCGTTTGTTTTGCTCATCGGCAGCTTTCTTCTGCTCTTTTAGCATCACGATCTCCTCCTTCAAGCGGTTCATCTCCATGTCGGCGGATTCCTGCAGAACCTTCGTGGATTCTTCGTGCATCTTCAGCACATCCTTCCTCTCCCGTTTAAGGATCTTGTTTTTGCTATCCAGCTGCTCAATGTGCTTGGATTGCTCTACAATATCCTTAGCCTTGGAAATGCTTTCTGAAAGTTGGAGAAAGAACAGTACACAATGAGTACTCGGAGAATGTTGGCACAAGACCAAGTCGGAATACGAAAAAGAAAGGAAAAACAGACGCTTGCTCTTGATGATTTGTTCCTTCAAGAAGGCAGTTTTACCATTTTTTTGGCTTCCAAGTCCGCACACATCTTCTGGTACTTCTCGTTGGCCACGCCTCTCCGAGCATTCTCATTTTGTGGAAATAAAGTTTAACGCTGTTTAGTCTACTTGGAGCATCTAGCCGGATAACTATCCACCTAGAGGCTTGAGGGCTATAGTGAGAGTTTTTTAACTTGGCAATATGCCTTGTCTTTCTTTAAGCATCTAGTCAGAACTGATTAAGTTTTCAACTAGAAGCTTGGGGGCTACAGTATAAAGTTTTTTAACTCAGTCATATACTTAGTCTTTCTTTAAGCATCTAGTCGGAACTAATTCAGTTACAACTAGAGGCTTGGGGGCTACAGTATCGAAATTTACAAACACTGGGTATGCTACTCTGAAAGTATTTAGTCGGAATATTTCATTCAAACTATATACTTGGGGGCTACAGTGAGAAGTTTTCTAGCTTAGTCACTCTTAGAGCATTCAGATGCAAAGGCCTATGGTTTTCCGTCTAAATCCTCGGGGGCTATAGTGGGATACTCATATGAAATGCAAAAGGCAAATAAAACTTACAAGTGCGATGATCTTGAGGTTGGTAGCGCTCTCAGCAAGCAACTTGCCGAAGGAAAGACTGTTTCCTTGCAAGATTTCTGCTTGCTGGAGAAGCTCCTCAAGACCGCAGGTTGGAGATGTCGGCGCCACACCAGGAACCAAAGCGGAGCTAGTCGGCGTAAGTTCGTTCCGTATAGGCTATCTTCGGGAATTCCACGGTTGTCCTGGGTGCGGAGGCTTCGCCTTCGGCAGACGTTCCACCCACAACCACCGCCTTACCATTACCGATGGCATCCTTAGCCGGAGGTTCAGCCATTTGAGTTGCGGTACTTTCTTGCGTTGCCTGTTCGCCGACAATGGAAAGCTCCGCGGAGACACATGAGTCCACTTCCATGGTGGAAGGGCCAGATGCATCCTTGGCTTGTGAGCTTGTCGGAGCAGACGTAGGCTAGACGCTGGGAGTGACAGGGGCGATGGCGGGAGATGCGTGGGGAGACACGTCATGATGCAACATATCTTTAATATTTCTAGAAGCCCCCAAAGTTTTGGAGGACTTCTTCAAACTAGTAGTGGCTTTCTTCCTAAAACGTGCAAAAATTATAAGTACAGGAATAAGACAAGCAATGAACAATGTCGGAGGAAAAGAAGCTTACACAACATGTGGTGCTTTGGCAAAAGGGATCCCGATAACTCTTCTTTTCTACGCCTCTAGGGCGATAGTGGACTTCTTGGAGGCTCCACCCTCCGTCTTCTTTTTCTTGCCTCCGTCAGCAGCATCATAGGTGGAGCTCTTTCGCTTTTGCGCCAGCAGAACATCGTCGTCGGACATGACGGTGACTTCCTTCATCTTGGGGTCGTAGATTTGGACAGCCATGCTATCCGCCTCTAGACTGCTAAGCTGTTAAGTGAAATCCCAATGTGTTAGATAAGATGATAATGGCTAGACGCAAGAGCTGGAGTAAAAGTCATACTCGGAAAATAAACAGGTACCTCTGGGCACTTGCCCTCCTCGAACATGTCATGGGTGATGGCGAAGCCACGCTTCTTGTCCTTCACCTTGACGATGTCCTTCAGGCGGAACTTGACGGAGTCGCTCGAGAAGTTGTCCTCGGAGATGCGGAGGCTATCCTTCCTCTCCTTAGAGTGCTCATGCATAAGCTTGGAGTGTTGGGACAAGCAGAGATAAAACAAAAAAATTCCCTAACGTGGTGATCCCAAGATCCAGCTGAGGTAGAAGGCCACGAGGTTTACCACTAGATGCGCAATTGCGGATTTTGATGAAGCGCGTCAGTTGATGCAGTGCAGTCCTTTGCGATCCGATCGTCCTGGTGCTGATCGTACATCACCTCTACTGGTATCCACACATGCAAGGAGGAGCATCGGAGGCGAACTGCTAGGTTCGTATCGACAGCAGGACTGCTGTGGAGCTAGGGTTTCCAACACATGGAATGACCTAATCGAACAACGATTAACCTTTCTGGGTTACGGTTCTCCACTATATATAGGGAGTGAACATGGGCTCTGCTCGCGTGGCCCATTCATTAAATCCCATATAATATTAGTCCCTGTGAGTCCGACTCACTGACTCAGTCCTAATTCGGCTTGGGTCCAACCCAACCAGATTTCCGGTTCAGATCCGATCCGAACCTGCTCCTGCTCTTAAGTGTGTGACCCCACAGGGTCATGGCTACTTGGACACGATTAGAGTCCGACTCTCAATCGATCAGTCAGCAGCGGCTCCTAGCATAACATGCCTACTCCCAAGTACCAAAGAGTCATGAAAACTTGCCTTTCCAATGTGACTTGCGTCCGAGTCCCTTTTGCCTCACGATATACCTTGTCAGACTATAGGCGAATAATTGTCATCCCTTAAATAGTCTGACTCTCTTCTCGATCCAAGATAAGTGATTCACCCGACTAACTCTTAGTCGATCGCCTCGGTTAACACTTAACCGAGTCGTGCATGGCCATGCTTTCCGAATCATATCTCACGAGAGGGCCCAGAGAATATCTCTCCGAGTGGAGGGGCAAAATCTCATCTTGGTTATTCACATCACGCAGCTTGATTCTCAGTCGACCCGAACTCTGCCTTTATAGCTGCCCAGTTACGGATCAACGTTTGACAGAACCTAAGTTGGTGATCCTCAACTTGGACTGTGCAACAACCTCAAGTCTAAGGATTACATTGATTGAGATATACAAATGACAACTTGTTCGTTGTACCTCAATATGGGTCAATCCGACTCGCTAAACTCTTCAGTCGAATCCGTGTAAGTTGGAATGGCATCTCCATGCCCATGACAAGTGGAACCGAGTCATCAAGACAACTTTCACATTGGTCTAAGTTGTGTGTCCAGCACAACCTCAATGACCAAGGATATTTAGTACAAACAACATGAATGCATAGTTCCACAACCGAATCACATATTCAATGATACACATCAGATGTTTACACAAGGACAACTTAATATCTTTATGAATACAATGGGAAATCTCATCATACATGATTGCCTCTAGGGCATATTCCCAACATGGAGTGGTGCTGCAGAGGCTGGATCCGCCTGGCGAACCAGCACATGGCTAGGTCCAACCCGGTCAGACCCGTATCGACGAACCACTCTATACTCCTAATGGCGCAGGAGGCTTCGTCGTCGGAGGGAAGGATGGCTTGGGACCTCCATGCTGGGGCTTCGGCAGCGGCTCTGTCGAAAAAGTCCGGATACGTTTCTTTTCGGCCGGCCAGAGGGATCTCTAGGCCGTAGAAGTATGTACACTGCCAGTTCTTGCAAGATTCATGGCCGACGATGTCGGGGAACCGCCGACCAGGCCGTATCTTAAAGCTAATGGTCCCATAGTTCCTGAGTTCGTCCTTGCCGGCTCCGGCTTCCCTCTTGACGGTGAAGAAATAGACAAAGAGATCTAGCCTAGGCCTAATCCCTAAGTAACCCTCACAGAGCGTCGCTTAGTTGCTACGCGCGAGGATGCTATTGGGGGAGAGGTTCTGAGGCTATACTCGGTAATGGCTAAGGGTAGCTAGGAAGAAATTGGAGATGGGCAAGGAGACGCCGCGTACCAGTTGATCCTTAAGGTACACCTTCTCTCCGACTTGGGGAGAAGGAGTGACCTCGCCGGCCGGCGCCGCCCGCCAGACGAGCCCCTTCGTCGCATGGAGGTAGCCCTCGACGAGCAGTTCTTTGATATCACGGTCCGTGATGTCCAAACCGCGCCAATCCCCCTCGTGGGAATCACTTTCCTCTTCCAACAGCTCCAGTGCCGCTGGATTGTGGTCGCCGCCGGCGGATTCTATCACCGCTGATTTAGGCAGCACCAGGCCCTCTGGGGGCACGTGGACGGTCTAAGTTGTGTGTCCAGCACAACCTCAATGACCAAGGATATTTAGTACAAACAACATGAATGCATAGTTCCACAACCGAATCACATATTCAATGATACACATCAGATGTTTACACAAGGACAACTTAATATCTTTATGAATACAATGGGAAATCTTATCATACATGATTGCCTCTAGGGCATATTCCCAACAGTCTCCCACTTGCACTAGAGTCAATCTTCCGACATCACATGTCTAGGCATATAATGCCCATGGATCTCAGGTGCACCTCATGCTTCGGCTGTGGTAACGGCTTTGTCAACGCATCCTCAATATTTGCATCCATGTGTACCTTGCATAACTTGATATCACCCTGATCCACGAACTAGCGAATCAGGTGGTACCGCATGAGTATGTGCTTGTTCTTCTGGTGTTGTCTAGGTTCCTTGGATTGTGCAATAGCACCATTGTTGTCACAATACACGTCCAATGGATTGGACGAGCCCTGAACCACACCAAGATCCATGAGGAAATTCCTCATCCAAACAACTTCCTTTGCTGCCTCTGAGGCGGCAATATACTCAGCCTCTATTGTAGATGCAGACACAATCTCTTGCTTGGAACTCTTCCAGCTCACAGCACCTCCGTTTATAATAAACACGTATCCGGATTGTGAACGAGAATCATCAGAGTCGGTAAGATAACTCGCATCCGTGTAACCCTTTACACTGAGTTCATCTTCACCACCATAATACAAGAACATATCCTTAGTCCTTCTCAAGTACTTTAGAATATTTTTAGCCGCTGTCCAGTGGATTTCTCTAGGATCAGCCTGGTATCTACTCACAACACTTAGAGCATATGAAACATCTGGCCTAGTACAAATCATGGCATACATGATGGATCCGACAGAAGAAGCATAAGGAATCGCACTCATCCGACTTGGCTCATCAGTTGTCGAAGGACACTGAGTCTTGCTAAGTTTTACACCATGGGACATCGGTAAGAACCCCTTCTTAGACGATTACATGTTGAACTTATTCAACACTTTGTCCAAATAAGTACTCTGACTCAATCCAATGAGCCTCCTTTATCTATCTCTATAGATCCGGATTCCAAGGATGTATGTTGCCTCACCCAAGTCTTTCATTGAGAAACTCCTTTCCAATGATTCCTTGGTTTCTTGCAACATCTGGACATCATTTCCAATCAGTAATATGTCATCCACATATAAGATTATAAAGTTTACTTTGCTCCCACTAAACTTCTTGTATAAACAAGAATCATAATCACTCTTGATGAAGCCAAACGATTTGACTACCTCATCAAAGCGAATATTCCAACTCCGAGATGCTTTCTTCAACCCATAAATGGATTTATGAAGTTTGAACACCTTGTCAGCATTAGCCGGATCGACAAAACCCTCGGGCTGTATCATATACACGTCCTCGGTTAAATTTCCGTTAAGGAAAGCCGTTTTGACATCCATCTGCCATATCTCATAGTCGAAATAGGCTGCTATAGCTAACATGATCCGAACTGATTTAAGCATCGCTACGGGCGAGAAAGTCTCGTCGTAATCAACTCCTTGAACTTGTCGGAACCCCTTCGCGACAAGACGTGCTTTATAGATTGAAACATTTCCATCCATATCAGTTTTCTTCTTAAAGACCCATTTGCACTCGACGGGTCTTGCACCGTCTGGCAGATCAAGTTCCAAACTTGATTTTCATCCATGGACTTTAACTCGGATCTCATGGCTCCAAGCCATGACTCAGAATCATATCCCACCATCTCTTCCAAATAATTTGTCGGCTCATCACTGTCTAATATTAATACATCACGAACACTTCGTAATCTTGCCGATCTTCGTAGTACAGGTGCTGCTGCCGGCTCAGCTACCATGACTGGCTCTACCTCCAAGGTTTTTGCCGACTCGCTACTAGCCGGTTCATCTCGAATTTCTTCGAGCTGCACCGTGCTCCCACTTACTCCCCGACCGAGAAACTCTTTCTCAAGGAAGACACCGTTCCGAGCGACAAACACTTTGCCCTCTTCTTGGTTGTAGAAGTAGTAACCCAAGGTTTCCCTCGGATACCCCACGAAAATACACTTATCCGACTTGGCCGTGAGCTTGTCCGACTGAATTCACTTGACAAATTCTTCACAACCCCAAATCTTAAGAAAAGACAAACTCGGCCTTTTGCCTGTCCACATCTCATGCGGTGTCTTCTCTACCGATTTTGATGGTAATCTTTTTAGTGTGAACGCCGCTGTTTCTAGACAATAACCACAAAATGATAAAGGCAGATCTGTCCGAGTCATCATTGATCGTACCATGTCCAACAAGGTCCGATTCCGCCTTTCCGAAACACCGTTCTTTTGCGGCGTTCATGGCGGAGTAAGTTGAGGAACTATTCCACAACTTTTCAGATGGTCATCAAACTCATGGCTCATGTACTCGCCTCCTCGGTCCGACCGAAGAAACTTTATTTTCTTGCCGAGTTGATTCTGTGCTTCATTCTGGAATTCTTTGAACTTTTCAAAGGCTTCCGACTTATGTTTCATCAAGTAGATATATCCATACCTACTCAAATCATCAGTGAAGGTAATGAAGTACTCATAACCACCCCTGGCTGTCAAGCTCATTGATCCACATACATCACTATGTACTAGTCCCAACAAGTCGGGCGCCCTTTCGCAACTCTTTGCAAAAGGTGTCTTGGTCATTTTGCCGAGTAGGCAAGATTCGCATGTCTCGAACAACTCGAAGTCGAACGAAGTTAGGAGTCCATCATCATGGAGCTTCTTCATGCGTTTCCAACTTATATGACCAAGCCAATAGTGCCAAAAGTAAGTCATATTCATATCATTTGGTTTCAACCTTTTAACATTTATGTTATAAACCGACTCACCATCAAGATTCAAAATAAATAACCTGTCCTGGACGGGTGCAAAGCTGTGAAACATATCATTCAAATACAAAGAACAACCATTATTCTTGATATTCGACTCATAGCCTTGCCTCATCAAACATGAAGCAGAAATAATGTTTCGACTAAGCACTGGAACATAATAACAATTATTTAGTTCCATAATGAATCCGGAAGATAAATGAAGTTGCATCGTGCCGACTTCCAACGTAGCAACTCTTGCTTTGTTGCCGACTCGAATATCAACCTCGCCTCTTGCTACGCTCCTAGTTCTTACCAGTCCCTGCAATGAGTTGCAGATGTGAATAACTGATCTGGTATCATATACCCAAGAACTATTAGGTGCATCGGCAAGATATATGTCTATAAAATTGCAAACAAGTTTACCTGAGTCGGAAGTCATACCTCCACTCTTGGCTTTGTCGGCCAAGTACTTGCTGCAGTTCCTCTTCGAGTGGCCATCTGCCTTGCAGTAGAAGCAAGTGGATCCGGCTGAAGGAGATGGCTTAGTCCCTGAGGAAGCGCTTGGAACCGGGTCCTGAGCCTTCTTTCCTCCTGACTTAGCCTTCTTCTTAGTCCAAGAACTCTTCTTGAACTTAGCCTTATTCTGCACCATCAACACTTGACTGGCGCCCTTCTTGAGATCCGCCTCTGCCTGCTTGAGAATCCCATGCAATTCAGTGAGCTTCTTATACATACCATGCATGTGGTAGTTTGAAATGAACTGCCCATATGCACTAGGAAGAGAGTTCAGAATTATATCTGTAGCGAACTCTTCGCTAATGGGGTAGCCAAGCCTCTCCAGAGACTGCACATAACCAACCATTTTGATCACATGCGGACTCAGTGGATCACCATCCTTAATCTTGCAACTCAGCAAAGCCTGAGAGACTTTATACCTCTCAGTCTTTGCCTGAGCCTGGAACATACTTTTGAGGCTTTCGATCGTATCGTAGGCCTCAACATGCTCGAACTGCTTTTGCAAGTCCGGTTCCATGTGACCAAGCATAAGGCAGCTAATATCCATTGAATCATCCTTAGCCCGACGGTAGGCATTGGTGGAAGTGACAGTCGCATTCTCATTCGGCTCATCTAGAAGTGGGTTGTCTAGGACATGGTCCTTCTTTTCTTGTTCAAGAACAATTCTCAGATTTTGATACCAGTTGGTAAAATTAGTGTCGTTCAGTTTATCTTTCTCAAGGATAGTTCTCAATGCAAAACCGGATATCTGAGAGTGACTGCTACTTGGTGCCATGATCTACAACAGAAAATATGCAAAACACTTAAGACATGTATTCATAAAAGAGCAAGCATATTAAACACTTTAATATTTTATGCTCCCACTAGAACCAACACCCCTCTGATGGTTACTTAGTGATTCAGGATCCTAAATAAGCAAGTCGGCTAGTGAGCTTTAGCATCACCGCTAGCCGCCAAGTGATCTAGGTAGACAACTCCTTGTCAATCGTATCTCATACGACTCATGTTGGACGGGTGGCATCTCATGCCCCGTCTCCCATCCGACCTTTCCCCGAGCCCCACAACCGTTGTGATAGACACGTCTAGCTTAACGAGTGTTTCCGCAGTAAGAGTCCGACTCGAACCCATCTAGTCGGAAAGAATTGGTAGCACCTCAATTTTATGAGCCCACTACCAAAAATGTCCGACTTGTGATGGTGCAAACACTGGCGGGAAAACCGACTAGACCTTCTTTGAGGAATTAAATTTTACCGACTATCTAATAGAGGTAAAACAGAGACATAACAATAACACAAAATAAAGCAATTATAATGTGAAATGGTATGGCTCCCTTCATGGCGATCTCCATCTCCACAAAGCCTGTAATCCGACCCGTGCCAACTCTTGTCACTTGTCGTCTTACACCATGTCGCTGACTTGTACATCACCTTGCATGCCATCCGGGTTCTCCAAACAGCTACACTAGCTTAGTAAAGTAAATTACATGGAGAATCCGACACACATGTCGTTATACAATACAAATGACAGCACCTAGGCTCCAGCCGGCTGACAAAAACCGTGATTCGAAGATCACGTATGGATTACACACATACATCACATGCACATGAACCATACCATTCACAACTTCCTGCAAAAACAAGTTATGCATAGATACAATATCTATCGGCATTGTGAAACTCGCAACGACATCTAAGGCGCTATGATCCGTACATGGATTCCGACCATTGTTCCGATTCAATCAAACTTTTTGATCTTCGATCACCGCCTCTGGATTTACGTGTCATAGTCTACCCCGATGGCGGAAGCTGACCAGTAGGGGTATGTCGTTCCACGACCTCAGCAGTATGATCACGAAAATTAGATCTACCATTCCCCGAGTACAGTTGATCCAATTAACCTCGTACAAAATCGATCTATCTCATAGATCGACCACCAAAACAGCATATAGATCTCATCTACAGCCAACCGCATATCACATATGCGAGATCTCGAGCCTAAAACAAGAAGCTATTGCTCTGATACCACTGTTGGGCCACGCAGAGATAAAACAAAAAATTTCTCTAACATGGTGATCCCAAGATCTAGCTGAGGTAGAAGTGTAGGGGTTCGTAGCATGGAAAACAAAAATTTTCTATCGCATACAAACAAACAAGCCAAGATCTATCTACTAGATTGTAGCAACGAGTCGATGGAATAACTTACCCTCGAAGATTCCAAAGCGTTTAACGAGAGCGGATTCTCGTGGGTGATGTAGTCGTACTCTTCCCGATCTCAAGATCGTGTAGACGATCCTTCCGGCGCTGCATTCCGGCAGCGCTCCCGCAGTCGGTCACACGTTCGGTACTCGACGAAGACCTTCCTCTCCCTTGTTCCAGCAGGCATCGGAGGTTGTAGCACTCTCCTCGCGATTCCGGCAGCACAACGGCGTGGTACCGGAAGTAGAGGGGAGATCCCGCAGGGCTTCGCCTTAAGCCGGTGCGAGTATGGTGGAGTATGAGAGAGGCTATTAGTGGTCTAGTAATTATACACACCAATTAGAAGGCTCTAAACCAATTAGAAGGCTCTAAACCGAAGGCTAAAGCAATTAGAAGCTCTAAACCCAAACGGCTCTAAACCGGAGGTAGAAGATAGGAACTTGTGTGTACTAGGAGGGGAGCCCTGCCCCTCCTTATATAGATGGGAGGGTCCGGCGGCCAAGGGGAGGAGTCCCTCCCCAAGTCGGCCTTGGGAGGCGCGCCGGCCAAGGGGACTCCTCCCCCAAGTCGGCCTCCACCAATCCTCCTTCTCCTCTTTCCGAGAACTGGCAGTTTGACTTTTCAAACTAGCCGTTTGACTTTTCAAACTAGGATTTGAATTAACCCTTTATTTCGGACAGCGATGACACTTAGTACATGATGCAATCATACCAACTTTGATATAACACATTCATGTACCCTCCCCCCCGGAGTGTCGGACATTCCGGAACCTTCTAGAACATTCCCGATGAAAACACCGGAATCATTCCCCAACTCCGAAACGGGACTTTCCTTATATGAATCTTATTCTCCGGACCATTCCGGATCACCTCGTGATATCCCGGATCCCATCCGAGACTCCGAACAACATTCGGTCTCTTTCTCATAATACCATAACTACTCAAACAACGTCGAATCCTTAAGTGTGTCTCCCTACGGTTCGTGAATTATGCGGACATGATCGAGACACTTCTCCGAACAATAACCAATAGAGGAATCTGGAAATTCATATGGCTCCCACATATTTCTACGATTACTTTGCGATCGAATGAACCACTTACATACGATACCAATTTCCCTTTGTCTCATGATATGTTACTTATCCGAGGTTATGATCGTCGGTATCTCTGCATACCTAGTTCAACCTCGTTACTGATAAGTACTCTTTTCTCGTTCCCGTGATATGTGATCCCTTGTGACCAAGTCACATGCTTGCAAGCTATTTGGATGACATTCCACCGAGAGGGCCCAGAGTATATCTATCCATTATGTGGATGGACAAATCCCATTCTTGATCCATGTGTCTCAACCAATACTTTCCGAACACTCAATGCCACCTTTATAACCACCCAGTTACGGTGTGGTGTTTGATGTCATCAAAGCATCCATCCGGTAAAAGTGATATGCATGATCTCATGGTCGAAGGAATTAGGTTACTATGTATCAGAAAGCATATAGCAATTGAACTATTGAAATGACTTGATCTTTATGCTACGCTTATCTATAGGAGTATGTCCACCATATCATTCTCCTAACGATATGATCTTGTTGTTGATAACATCTCAATGTTCATGATAGGGAAACCACAATCATTAATCAACCAACAAGCTAGTGAAGTATAGAGGCTATACTAGGGACTTCAAATTAAGTTTACAAATCACACAAGTATCAATGTTTCCTTGTTAATACTATTATAGCATGAATGTAAACATTTATCACAAACACAAAGATATAATAATAACTACATTTATTATTGCCTCTAGGGCATATCTCCAACAGTCTCCCACTTGCACTAGAGTCATCTAATCTAGATTACATGGTAATATACCGAACACCCATGGCAGTCTGGTGTTGGTCATGTTTTGCCCTCGGGAGAGGTTTAGTCAACGGATCCGCCACATTCAGATCTGTGTGTACTTTGCAAATCTTTATATCCCCATCCTGGATATGTTCTCGAATAGCGTGAAAACGTAGCTGGATATGCTTCAGCTTCTTGTGTGACCTTGGTTTTTGCGCATTGGCTATGGCGCCCATGTTATCACAGTAGATAGACATTGGGTCCAGCGCACTAGGAACCACACCCAGCTCTGTAATGAACTCTTTCATCCATATCGCTTCTTGTGAAGCCTCCGAAGCAGCCATGTATTCCGATTCAGTTGAAGATCTCGCCACAACGCTTTGCTTTGCACTCCTCCAGCTAACTGCTGCACCATTCAAAATAAATACGTATCCGGATTGTGATTTAGAATCATCCGGATCGGTGTTCCAACTAGCATCGGTGTAACCATTAACAACGAGCTGTTCATCACCTCCATAAGAAAGAACCATATCCTTAGTTCTTCTCAAGTACTTAAGGATGTTTTTGACCGCTGTCCAATGATCCATTCCTGGATCACTTTGATATCTGCTAGTTAAACTAACATCATATGCAATGTCGGGTCTAGTACATAGCATGGCATACATTAGAGATCCTATGGCTGAGGCATAGGGAGTCTTACTCATCCTTTCTCTATCTTCTGCCGATGTCGGACTTTGAGTTTTACTCAAGGTCGTATTGGGAAACATGGGCAAGAACCCTTTCTTGCTTTCTTCCATTCCAAACCTCTTTAGAACTTTGTCCAAATATGTACTCTGTGACAATGATATTTGGCGTTTCGATCTATCTCTATAAATCTTTATGCCTAATATGTAAGCTGCTTCGCCAAGATCCTTCATTGAAAAACTATTATTCAAATATTCCTTGACACTATTAAGAAGGTCTACATAATTCCCAATCAACAATATGCCATCCACATATAGTATTAAGAATGCTACAGAGCTCCCACTCACTTTCTTGTAAATACAAGCTTCTCCATAAGTTTGTATAAAACCAAAACTTTTGATTACCTTATCAAAACGTTGATTCCAACTTCGGGATGCTTGCTTCAATCCATAGATGGACCGTTGAAGTTTGCATACCTTGTTAGCATCTTTAGGATCGACAAAACCTTTGGGTTGCATCATATACAACTCTTCATCAATGTATCCATTGAGGAATGCTGTTTTGACATCCATCTGCCATATCTCATAATCATAATATGCAGCGATTGCTAACATAATCCTCACAGACTTTAGCTTCGCTACCGGTGAGAAAGTCTCATCGTAGTCAACTCCTTGAATTTGTCGAAACCCTTTTGTGACAAGTCGAGCTTTATAGACAGTAACATTACCATCAGCATCTGTATTCTTCTTGAAAATCCATTTGTTCTCGACAGCCTTCCGGCCATCCGGTAAGTCCACCAAAGTCCATACTTGGTTTTCGTACATGGATCCAATCTCGGATTTCATGGCTTCTTGCCATTTATTGGAATCTGGGCTCATCATCGCTTCCTCATATGTCTCGGGGTCATCGGTGTTGTCCACCAACATGACATTCATAACGGAATCATACCAATCTGGAGTGGTACGAGTTCTCGTTGACCTCCGAGGCTCTGTAGCAACTTCAACCGAAGTTTCATGATCACCATCATTAGCTTCCTCTCTTATTGGTGCAGGCACCACATGAACTTCTTCCGGTGTTGCGCTACTCGCAATTTCGAGAGAAGGTTCGATAACCTC
Source organism: Avena atlantica (assembly GCA_910589765.1). NCBI lineage: Eukaryota > Viridiplantae > Streptophyta > Magnoliopsida > Poales > Poaceae > Avena > Avena atlantica. Next base: position 419,859,577 of record OU342735.1, read on the forward strand.
GTCGAGTTCTACTTTCCTTCCAGTCACTTCTTTCGAGAGAAATTCCTTCTCTAGAAAGGATCCATTCTTGGCAACGAAGATTTTGCCTTCGGATCTATGATAGAAGGTATACCCAATAGTTTCCTTCGGGTATCCTATGAAGACGCATTTTTCCGCTTTGGGTTCAAGCTTGTCCGGCTGTAACTTCTTTACATAGGCTTCGTATCCCCAAACTTTAAGGAACGACAATTTAGGTTTCTTCCCAAACCATAATTCATACGGTGTCGTTTCAACGGATTTAGATGGTGCCCTATTTAAAGTGAATGCAGCTGTTTCTAATGCATAACCCCAAAATGATAGCGGTAAATCTATAAGTGACATCATAGAACGAACCATATCTAAGAGAGTTCGATTACGACGTTCGGACACACCATTACGCTGTGGTGTTCCCGGCGGTGTCAATTGTGAAAGTATTCCGCATTTCTTCAAATGCTCGCCAAACTCGTAACTTAGATATTCACCTCCACGATCAGAACGTAGAAATTTAATCTTCTTGTTACGTTGATTCTCTACCTCACTTTGAAACTCCTTAAACTTCTCGAAAGTTTCGGACTTATGTTTCATGAAATAGATATACCCATATCTACTCAAATCATCCATGAAGGTAAGAACATAACGATAACCACCGCGCGATGGTACACTTATTGGACCACACACATCGGTATGTATGATTTCCAATAAGTCCGTAGCTCGCTCGATCATACCAGAAAATGGAGTCTTAGTCATTTTTCCCATCAGACATGCTTCGCATCTTTCAAGTGATTCAAAATCAAGTGATTCAAGAAGTCCATCAGAATGGAGTTTCTTCATACGTTTCACTCCAATGTGACCAAGACGACAGTGCCACATATAGGTCGAATTATCGCTTGATTTCAAACGTTTAGCCTCAATGTTGTTGATATGTGTATTTCCACTATCGAGATTCAACAAGAATAGACCATCTATCAAAGGTGCATGTGCATAAAACATATTACTCATATAAATTGAACAACCATTATTCTCGGACTTAAACAAGTAACCGTCTCGCAATAAACAAGATCCCGATATAATGTTCATGCTCAACGTAGGCACCAAATAACAATTATTTAAGTATAAAACTAATCCCGATGGTAGATGAAGGGGTAGCGTGCCGACCGCGATCACATCAACCTTTGATCCATTTCCCACGCGCATCGTCACCTCGTTCTTCGCTAGCTTCTGTTTATTCTGCAGCACCTGTTTCGAGTTACAAATATGAGCAACCGAACCAGTATCAAATACCCAGGCACTACTACGAGTACTAGTGAGATACACATCAATAACATGTATATCAGATATACCTTTCTTCTTGATGTTGCCGTTCTTCAAATCCGCCAAGTACTTTGGGCAATTCCGCTTCCAGTGACCTTCTCCCTTGCAGTAAAAGCACTCAGTATCAGGCTTGGGTCCAGCCTTGGTCTTTTTCGCCGGCGTAGTAACTTTCTTACCACCCTTCTTGAAGTGTCCCTTTGGCTTAGACTTGCCTTTCTTGAATTTGGTGGTCTTATTGACCAACAACACTTGGTGCTCTTTCTTGATCTCCACTTCTGCAGATTTCAACATGGCAAAGAGTTCTGGCAACGTCTTGTTCATGTTCTGCATGTTGTAGTTCATCACAAAGTTCTTGTAACTTGGTGGTAGTGATTGGAGGACACAGTAAATCCCCAAAACATTAGGAATCACTATACCCAAGCTTTGAAGTTTGTTTGCGTGCCCAGACATCTTAAGCACATGCTCACTGACGGAGCTGCCCTCTTCCATCTTGCAGTTAAAGAACTTTTCAGAAGCCTCATAGCTTTCAATTGCCGCATGAGTCTCAAAAATCAATTTGAGATCCTCGACAATATCATATGGGTCTGAATCCTCAAACCTTTTCTGAAGCTCCGATTCCAAACCATACAAGATAGCACACTGAACTATGGTGTACTGATTCTTCCGAGCGAGGTAAACATTCTTTACTTCATCGGGAGCATCAGCTGCAGGTGGGTCACCCAGCGGTGCATCCAGCACATAGGTCAAATTACCAGCTGTGAGGACAATCCTCAAATTGCGGAACCAATCCGCGAAGTTGCTTCCATTGTTTTTCAACTTTTCTTTCTCTAGGAACGCATTAAAATTGATGGTAGGGGCTGCCATTGATCTACAACATATTTGCAATAGTTTAGACTAAGTTTATGACAAATTGAGTTCAAATTAATTAATAAAGTTAATCTAGGTGAACTCCCACTCAAAACAATATCCCTCACATTGTTTTAGTGATCACACGAACCAAATCCACCACATCAACACCAATCATCACAAGAGTTGATATAGTTTCAATGGCGAACAATCGTCATGTTCATCATATCTACTATATGATTCATGCTTTACCTTTCGGTGATCCGTGTTCCGAGACCATGTCTATACATGCTAGGCTCGTCAAGATCAAACCTTAGTTTCCGCATGAGCAAATCTGGCTTGCTCACGTTGTATACACTTGCGGAATCTAACACACCCGATCATCACGTGGTGCTTCGAAACAACAAGCTTTAGCAACGGTGCTAACTAAGGGCGAACACTTTATGACTTGATAATTCATGTGCATGAGGGATCATCTTATAATGCTACCGTCGTCTACTAAGCAATACAAGATGCATAAAGGATTAACATCACATGCAATTCAAAATATATGTGATATGATATGGCCTTTCTTCTTTGTGCTTCCGATCTCCATCTTCAAGCACGAACATGATCTCCATCATCACCGGCATTGCATCAAGGTCAATGACGCTACTCCATGGTTGTCGTCCACCGGCTTCAACTATTACAACTACTTTGAATAGACACGCGGGTCTTAACATAAATTAAAGACAACCATATGGCTCCTGCCGGTTGCCGACTTACAATAAGGAACATTGCATACATCAAATATAATCACAATCATGGCCATATCACATCACTGCACACCCCTGCAAAACAAAGTTAGACGCCTCTACTTTCTTTGCATATTTTACGTGGTTTGGGGCTTTCAATAAGTGTCGTTCTAACTTACGAACAAGAACCACAACATTGATACTAGTATTGTTAATCACCCGTTGTAAATTGGATCTTAACTATGCTAGGAGAAACAGACACCCGCAAAGCCACTTATGCAATACAAGTTGCATGTCAAGCGTGGAGCAAGTCTCATGAACGATGTCATGTAAGGTTAGCCCGGGCCACTTCATCCCAACATACCGCAAGATGCAAAGTACACAAGAAGCAATCGACAATAAAAGCATCAACGCCCACAATGACCATTGTGTTCTACTCGTGCAACAGATCTACATATAGACACGGCTCTGATACCACTGTAGGGGTTCGTAGCATGGAAAACAAAAATTTTCTATCGCATACAAACAAACAAGCCAAGATCTATCTACTAGATTGTAGCAACGAGTCGATGGAATAACTTACCCTCGAAGATTCCAAAGCGTTTAACGAGAGCGGATTCTCGTGGGTGATGTAGTCGTACTCTTCCCGATCTCAAGATCGTGTAGACGATCCTTCCGGTGCTGCATTCCGGCAGCGCTCCCGCAGTCGGTCACACGTTCGGTACTCGACGAAGACCTTCCTCTCCCTTGTTCCAGCAGGCAGCGGAGGTTGTAGCACTCTCCTCGCGATTCCGGCAGCACAACGGCGTGGTACCGGAAGTAGAGGGGAGATCCCGCAGGGCTTCGCCTTAAGCCGGTTGGAGTATGGTGGAGTATGAGAGAGGCTATTAGTGGTCTAGTAATTAGACACACCAATTAGAAGGCTCTAAACCGAAGGCTAAAGCAATTAGAAGCTCTAAACCCAAACGGCTCTAAACCGGAGGTAGAAGATAGGAACTTGTGTGTACTAGGAGGGGAGCCCTGCCCCTCCTTATATAGATGGGAGGGTCCGGCGTCCAAGGGGAGGAATTCCTCCCCAAGTCGGCCTTGGGAGGCGCGCCGGCCAAGGGGACTCCTCCCCCAAGTCGGCCTCCACCAATCCTCCTTCTCCTCTTTCCGAAAACTGGCAGTTTGACTTTTCAAACTAGCCGTTTGACTTTTCAAACTAGGATTTGAATTAACCCTTTATTTCGGACAGCGATGACACTTAGTACATGATGCAATCATACCAACTTTGATATAACACATTCATGTACCCTCCCCCCCCGGAGTGCCGGACATTCCGGAACCTTCTAGAACATTCCCGATGAAAACACCGGAATCATTCCCCAACTCCGAAACAGGACTTTCCTTATATGAATCTTATTCTCCGGACCATTCCGGATCACCTCGTGATATCCCGGATCCCATCCGAGACTCCGAACAACATTCGGTCTCTTTCTCATAATACCATAACTACTCAAACAACGTCGAATCCTTAAGTGTGTCTCCCTACGGTTCGTGAATTATGCGGACATGATCGAGACACTTCTCCGAACAATAACCAATAGAGGAATCTGGAAATTCATATGGCTCCCACATATTTCTACGATTACTTTGCGATCGAATGAACCACTTACATACGATACCAATTTCCCTTTGTCTCACGATATGTTACTTATCCGAGGTTATGATCGTCGGTATCTCTGCATACCTAGTTCAAACTCGTTACTGATAAGTACTCTTTTCTCGTTCCCGTGATATGTGATCCCTTGTGACCAAATCACATGCTTGCAAGCTAATTGGATGACATTCCACCGAGAGGGCCCAGAGTATATCTATCCGTCATGTGGATGGACAAATCCCATTCTTGATCCATGTGTCTCAACCAATACTTTCCGAACACTCAATGCCACCTTTATAACCACCTAGTTACGGTGTGGTGTTTGATGTCATCAAAGCATCCATCCGGTAAAAGTGATATGCATGATCTCATGGTCGAAGGAATTAGGTTACTATGTATCAGAAAGCATATAGCAATTGAACTATTGAAATGACTTGATCTTTATGCTACGCTTATCTATAGGAGTATGTCCACCATATCATTCTCCTAACGATATGATCTTGTTGTTGATAACATCTCAATGTTCATGATAGGGAAACCACAATCATTAATCAACCAACAAGCTAGTGAAGTATAGAGGCTATACTAGGGACTTCAAATTAAGTTTACAAATCACACAAGTATCAATGTTTCCTTGTTAATACTATTATAGCATGAATGTAAACATTTATCACAAACACAAAGATATAATAATAACTACATTTATTATTGCCTCTAGGGCATATCTCCAACAAGAAGGCCACGAGGTTTACCACTAGATGCGTAGTTGCGGATTACTGATGAAGCGCGTCAGTTGATGCAGTGCAGTCCTCTGCGATCCGATCGTCCTGGTGCTAATCGTACAACACCTCTGCTGGTATCCACACGTGCAAGGAGGAGTGAAAGAGCATTTCCTATCCCTAGCGATTTTGGTGTTTTATAACAACACACACATATCGGACTAATTATTTGCCAAGTGTATCGCAGGTGCATTAAAAAAGGTTTTGCAATGGTTAAACAACTTTCCAGAACTTTCTGCCAGGCGCGGTACCAAAAAGGGGTAGTACCGCTTTTTGCTACCGGACGCGGCAGTAGGTTTAGACTAGTTGTCAAAAAGCCACTGCCGGGCTAGGTACTAAAAAGCGGTAGTACCGCATTTTAGTACCTAGCACGACAGTAGATTTTTGACCACTTGTTAAAAGCTACTGCCCGCTCCGGTACTGAAATGCGGTAGTACCGCATTTTAGTACCGTGCGCGGCAGAGACTTTTTCCAACCTACAACAGGCCACTGCTCGCCCCGGTACTAAAATCGAGCACCTCATACGCGACATCCCGAGTAGCTGATTCGGCCTAATCGTCGAATCCTTGAACTCCGAGTGCCTCAGCAAGGTACTGAGACTAAAGGTAATCAAGCTAACGAAAAGTACAATGCAAAGTGTCGACTCGATTAGCACCAGAATTTTACTTTACAAGCCGACAAGCAACTATTATTTACAAGATACAAGTACTTCACAATTTTTCATCTTTTCTGTAGCTTACAAATACGTCGACTGTGCCGAGCTATTCTATCGGGTCCTCCATCGTTAAGCATGTTGATGTCATTTCCAATAATCAATATGTCATCCACATATAGTACCAGAAACGTCACCGAGCTCCCACTCACTTTCTTGTAGATACAAGCTTCGTAGCAATTTGGAACAAATCCAAAGCCCTTGATCACTTGATCAAAACGAAGGTTCCAACTCCGAGATGCTTGCTTCAGTCCATAAATGGAACGCTGAAGTTTGCATACTTTATCAGCATCCTTAGGATCGACAAAACCTTCGGGTTGCATCATATACAACTCTTCATCAATGTTGCCATTGAGGAATGCAGTCTTGACATCCATCTGCCATATTTCATAATCATGAAATGCAGCAATTGCCTAGCGTGGCAGTATCCTTTTGTATATTGGCAAAAGCCACTGGCTTCCTAGGTAGCAAAATGCGGTAGTACCGCATTTTGTTACCTGGCGTGACAGAAAGTTTTTCGACCAAGTTGCATATTTCATTGCCCGTCCGGTAGTACCGGTTCCCACAAGCGGTACTACCGCTTTACAGTAGCATCACATTGTGGTACCGCTGTGGCCAGGGGATATGAACTTTGCAGGTTGCTCTTCCGGTACCAGGTCCGGTAGTACCGGAGGTTTCCGGTAGTACCTCTTAAACTTCTGGTACTACCGCTGCATTAAAGGCTCCAATGGATAGATCTCTTGGAGGGGTATAAATACCCCTCCACCTACCTTGGGACAAAGTTCTCATCCACATTAAAGTCAAGACCGCCATTGGAGCCACCAAATCTTCAAGATCTCCTCAATCCACCACCCAAAGTCTCTGATCTTTGGGGAATCGAAGGAGGAGGCCCCGATCTACCCCTTCACCAAAAGAGATCTTCATTTCCCCCTCATTCAATGAGGGCCCCTTTGCTCTAGTGTTTTCTTGGAAACCCTAGTTCTTGTTTTGGTTCTTACAAGCTTGTCTTTGATTGCTTTGACAGCTTGCTTGTATTTGGGAGCCTCCGATTAAGTTGTGGATGTGTGCCCCAAACTTGTAAAGGTGTCGGCTTCCACCTTGAAGGTTGCCGATATAGTGGAAGGTGAATCGATCCCGTTGGGGTGAGATTCATCGGAGAACAAGGAAGGCCTTTCGTGGCGTTGGTGGTTTGAAACCACCCCCTCTCCAAACGTAGACGTACTTCCCCTCAAAAGGAAGGAACTATGGGAAACAAATCCTTGTGTCTCCGCGTCCACCACTTTGGTTACTTCTATCCTTTACCGCACTTTACTTACTTGCTCCTACTTAGTTATGCATTATCTTACTCATGTTTGTCATATAGGTAAATTCACCTTAGTTGCATTATCTAGAGAATTTACCTTATTGTGAAACCCTAATTTGAAAAAGAAGAAAATTTGAAGTAGCACCTATTCACCCCCTCTAGGTGCCCATACGATCCTTTCAATTGGTATCAGAGCCTTGGCTCTTTATTTGGGCTTTACCGCCTAAGAGAATATGGGTAGCCAAGAAGGTGATGGTGGTAGTGAGCCGACCACGGTGACCATGGAAGATCTCAGAAACTTGGAAACAAGATAGAGCTCTTCCTTGGTCAAATAAGTCAAGAATATGCTAGAGCAACTTCTTAAAGACAAAGATGGCTCATCACCCCCATCTCCTCAAGAGGATCTACCATATGTTGTACCTAAAGGGAATACTTCGGTATCCCCCGAGGGTATGATGGTAGGGGGTAAACAAGACAACGCTAATTCCTCCACCCACAATGATGGTGGGAAAGGTGAGCACCGTGATTCATGGTACTCTCCCGACCCTCCAATCCCTCACCCTCATGTGTACAATAGAGGTGACCCACCTAAGCTTGAAGAATCTGCTACTTTTGCTCAATGGCAATCCCTAATGAGAACTCATGTGCGTAGCTCCTGCATTGAACTATGGAACATCATCGAGCATGGACTCTTTATTGGGGATCCAAACAACTTGACAAGAAGATAGGTTGTCAATAGCCAACTCAATGCCACTGCTTTGCATATGATTCAACAAGGATTGGGGACAAAGGATTATCCACACATTGAGCACTTTAGCATTGCCAAGGAAGCTTGGGATTCCCTCACTGTATTGTTTGTTGGAAACGAGAGTATGAGGAGGAACCGATATGATGCTCAAAGCAATGAAGCCGAAGGCTTCTACATGAAAGAAGGTGAAGATCACGAAGACATGTACCGAAGGCTCAAGACCACCGCCACCGCTTTTAGAAATGTGTGTGCCTCACATGTGGATGATGCATGGATAAAAAGGAAATATGTGAGTGCACTCATGCCCTTTGAGCCCACGGACTTGAAGAGCTTACAAGGAAGACATAACTACCATCTCATGACCTCCAATGAAGTTATGCAAGAGATGGCCGCTTTCAAGGTTGCCGCCAAGAATGCCAAAGATGCCCATGCTCGTGCCCTTGGTATGAGCAATATTGTCAATGTTGCTTTGAAGGCCAAAGTTGTGGATCATGGGGATGGAGATGATAGTGATGAAGGACTGTCCATGGACAATCCCGATGAGGTCAAGATTGCTCATATTCAATATATGGCCTTCTATGCAAAAAACTTTTGGAAAAACCCCGCCAAGGCCAAGATGGAAATGCAACATAGAAGCAATCCAAATGGGAAAAGAGAAAACAATACTAGATTGAGAACTTGCTTCAATTGCGGTGACCGCTATCACTTTGTGGCTAGTTTCCCTTATGAGAAAAGAGAAGATCACGGGGGTAAGCTTGAGTTGAAGAAGACTCTCAAGGCACCTTACAATAAACTTTTCATCCAGAAGAATCCCATCAACAAGAAGTCCGGAGAAATTGTCTTGATCACTCATGAAGAATACTCCTCCGACATTGAAGATGATGAATATGAGGAAGAGGAAACTTCTAATGGTGTGGCTGCTTTAGCCACCACTTCTACTCCGACATTCTCACTCTTCGATTCTCCAAATGAGAACTCTCCCACCAAGAACGTCACTTGCCTTATGGCAAGAGGAACGAAGGTATCCTCATCATCCCGCTCTACTCCCTTAGATAATGATGAAATTGATGATGAAATGTCTCTTGATGTTAAAAAGGAATTAATTGTCTTTGATGAGTTTATGACTAACCTAGAAGGATATGCTAAGTTACATTTTGGAAACATCTTAGATCAACTTTCACATACTCAAGAGCTTCTAGATGTAAGATGTAAACTTGGGCATGAACACATGATTGAGCTAGAGGATTTAAACAATGCTCTAGAAGAAGAACAAGAAACTAGGTTGTCACTTGAATTAAAACTTGAAGGGCTTGATGAGACCAATGACATTATTGTTAACAAACTCATCAAAGAGCGTGATCATGCAATTGCTAAATACAAAAGGGCTAAAAAGGACAAGATTGAGTTTAGTGTGGTTCATGAAAAACTTGCCGAGGACTTTAGGCTGCTTAACAAGGCCCACAAGGCTTTGGAGAGTGAACTCTTGTCACTCACAAAGTCCCATGAAACGCTTCAAACTCAATTGTCCAATATTTCTTCACCTAGTAACTTCATTCCATCAAGTAGTACAACTATTCTTGAAGAGAATGCTAGGTTGAAGGGGGAGCTTGCTAAGGCCACATTTCCACAAGGCAACAAGTCCATTGATGATCTTTTGAGCAAGCAAAGGCCTAGTGGTGATAAAGGGGGCATTGGTTTTGTCTCCAATACTAAGAAGAAGAACAAAAAGAAGAAGAAGGCCAAGCCCGCACAAGAGACCAACAAGACCATTGTGGATAGTAAGACCACAAGTGGTAAAACTATGTCTCATGATGACTTTGCAGGAAGTGCTAACCCTCACTATGTTCTAATGCGTGATTATTATGGTGATGTGTATGCACAATATGTTGGCCCTTATGATGGGTATATTGCTTGGTCTATTTGGGTTCCCAAGACCCTTGTTGCTAACAAAAGAGGACCCATTGAAAAATGGGTACCTAAAAATTAGCTTGATCTTTTGTAGACTTATGCTTCTGCAGGGTCAAAGTGGGTGCTTGATAGTGGTTTCACAAGTCATATGATCGGAAGCTCGTCTATTGTCAAGGAGTTAAAGCCAAATGATGATCAAATCACCGTGACATATGCCGACAAATCAAAGTCTAAGGTAATGGGTTTCAGCACGGTAGTGGTTGCTCACGACATTACACTCGTGAACGTCATGCTTGTTGAGACCCTTGGATACAATTTACTTTTTGTCCTTGCTCTTGGAAAGATGGGCTTTGCCGTCTTTATTGATGTTGATATTGTGGTCCTCTTGTGGAGCAAGTCTCTCAAGGTCGCTTTCGTTGGGTACGTCGAACATGACTTGTATGTGGTGGACTTTTTGGAGCAAGCCACTACATGTCCGATGTGCTTATTAGGAAAGGCCAATGTGGGTTGGCTATGGCATCGCCGACTAACCCATGTCAATATGAGAACTTTGCAAAGTCTCCATAAGGAGGGCCATATTGTTGGACTAAAATAAAATGTTTCCTTTGCCAAAGATCGTGTTTGCAGGGCATGTGTTCTAGGGAAGATGCATGACGCTCCTCACAAGCCTAAGAACCGTATCAAGTCTACCAATATCTTGGAACTCCTCCATGTGGATCTCTTTGGTCCTCCATCTCATGCAAGTCTTGGTGGGAATAAATATTGTTTGGTGATCGTTGATGATTTTTCAAGATACTCATGGGTATACTTCTTCAAGTTGAAGAGTGAGACCCAAAAGACCTTCATCAACTTCATCAACATGGTCCAACGACAATACAATCTTCCCGTGTTGATCATAAGGAGTGACAATGGCACAGAGTTCAAGAACTACACCTTGAATGATTTTCTTAGTGATGAGGGGATAAAACATCAATATTATGCTGCATACACCCCTCAACAAAATGGTGTGGACGAAAGTAAGAACCAGACTCTTATTGAGATGGCTAGGACCATGTTGGCGGAGTTTAAATCTCCATACAACTTTTGGGCCAAAGCCATCTCCACCGCTTGCCATGCTTCAAACCGGCTCTACCTCCGCAAAGAAATCAACAAGACTCCATATGAAATTCTTACCAGTAACAAGCCCAACATATCTTACTTCCGGGTGTTCGGTTGTAAGTGTTTCTATCTCATAAAAGGTGTTCATTTGTCTAAATTTGAGTCTAAAGCATTAGAGGGTATTTTTGTTGGCTATGGTCTCGAATCTCACACTTATAGAGTCTATGATAAGCTCTCCGGAGCCGTCATAGAATCTTGTAGTGTGACCTTCGAAGAATATGATGGTCCCCAAGGGGGGCGGGTTGATGCTTGTGATGCAGATGATGAAATGCCTCAGTATGCCACAGGAAGAATGGGTGTGGGATATATCTGCCCTGTTGAGGAACCCCTTATGGCAGATCGAGAAGAACTATGCTCCACTCAAGTGGATCCCTCATCTTCACAACCTTAACATGCTCCATCCACCGAAGAGGACATTGAATCAAGCCAAAGACAAGATGTGGACCCTCAACATGGTGATCAAAGTGACAACTCTAGTCAAGGGGAGCTTGATTCATTTGCTAGGATGTCAAGTGGTGCCAAGACAATTACTCAAGGAAGATCCGTACAAACTGCTTTGAGACAAGCTCAAATTGATGCTAGAAGTGCACTTGATCAAGACCAAGGTCAATCTTTGCCTCCCAATGTAGAGGATGATTCCAATGATGATCAAGGTCAAGATGATGGTCAAGACGAGGATCAAAATAATGATGAGGGCCCCCCAAGAAACAACACGGAGATCCACGCTCGTCGCGAAGCTAGAAAGGAAAGAATGTTGGAATTAAGAGACCACACTCTACAAAATGTTGTTGGTGACCTAAGGAAAGGCATTTCCACAAGAGCACAATTGAAGAGGTTCAGTGAACATCAAGCTCACATCTACATGATTGAACCTAAGAAAGTGTGGGAGGCTCTTGAAGATTCGGATTGGTTGGAAGCTATGCACAAAGAGCTCAAAAACTTTGACAGAAACAAAGTATGGAAGTTAGTTGAGAAGCCAAAGGATTGCCGCAATGTTATTGGAACAAAGTGGATATTCAAGAACAAGCAAGATGAGCATGGAATTATAATAAGGAACAAGGCTAGATTGGTTGCACAAGGGTATTCTCAAATCGAAGGCATTGACTATGGAGAGACTTATGCACCCGTGGCTCGCCTTGAGTCCATCCATATCCTTCTTGCTTATGCGGCACATCATAACTTCAAGTTGCAACAAATGGATGTAGAAAGTGCATTTCTTTATGGCCCATTAAATGAATTAGTATATGTTAAGCATCCCCCGGGATTTGAGGACCCCCAACTTCCCAAACCATGTCTACAAACTTGATAAGGTGCTCTATTGGCTCAAGCAAGCCCCACGCACGTGGTATGAGCACCTTAGAGAATTATTGTTTGACCGTGGATTTGAGGTTGGGAAAATCGATCCCACTCTTTTTACTAAGAGGGTCAATGGGGAGCTTTTTGTATGCCAAATATATGTTGATGATATTATCTTTGGCTCATCTAACAAAGCTTTTAATGATGAATTCTCAAAGCTTATGACTAGTAGGTTCCAGATGTCTTTGATGGGTGAGTTGAGAGTATTTCTTGGCTTTGAGATCAAGCAAGTTAGAGGAGGGACATTCTTCAATCAAGCCAAGTATACTCAAGATATGCTCAAGAGATTCAAAATGCAATATTTAAATGGAGCTCCTACTCCCATGGCTACAAAGACTCATCTAGAACAAAATCCAAATGGTAAAAATGTGGATCAAAAGGTATACCGGCCATGATTGGTTCTTTGCTTTACCTTTGTGCATCTAGACCCGATATTGTGTTGAGTGTAGGTGTGTGTGCAAGATATCAAGCGGCTCCTAAGGAAAGCCATTTAATGGCGGTCAAGAGAATCTTTCGATATTTAGTTCATACCCCATTTTATGGTCTTTGGTATCCTCGAGGCTCAACATTTGCTCTTTGTGGATACACGGATTCAGATTGGGAGGGTGATAAGGATGATAGAAAATCAACATCCGGGGCTTGCCAATTTCTTGGTAGGTCCTTGGTATGTTGGTCTTCTAAGAAGCAAAATTGTATATCTCTCTCTACCGCCAAAGCCGAGTATGTCGTTGCCGCTAGTGCTTGCACTCAATTGCTATGTATGAGGCAAACTTTAAAGGAATACGGTGTCCATAGTGACAAAGTGCCTCTTCTATGTGAGAATGAAAGTGCCATCAAGATTGCATACAACCCGATGGATCACACAAGGACAAAGCATATTGAGATTCGTCATCACTTCATTAGAGATCATGTTGCTCGAGGTGATATTGATCTATCCTATGGTCCTAATTGATTGGACCATCCCTCCCCCATTATGCGCAAAGTAAAAAAAATCATTCCTCTTAATATCATTTTGTGATATGTGAGCTTCATGATGAGTTTCGTTAATGGACCCAAGATATATCTTCGTGGTGCCAAGCCGAGTATACTCAAACATGGTGGCTTAGGCCACCGCCCCCTCTCAATCAAGAGGTTGATGTGCTTACTCGTGTTTGTCACTTTCGTAGTGGTTGTTACTCATGTTTGTCATCTTTTTGAGTTATTTTCATTGATATTAGTCTCATGCACTCTAGTTTGGTTCTTGACATCCTTTTCTCGATTTTTAGAGTGCATGTGCTTTCCAGTACAATTATCTAAACCCAAGCCATTCTTATCCCTCGACAAAACTCATCTACTCTGCCCAAGAACCTTCCACTTTATGTATCCTGGCTCTCTATTCTGGTGGTTACGGTACTACCGGTGCTCACTACCGGTACTACCGCCGAACGATACTACCGTAAAAGGCTAGAGGTACTACCGCGTCTGGATCAGTTTCCAGGGTCCTGTCTGGAAACTTCCCAGGTGCGGTACTACCGGTAGTTGTCTACGGTACTACCGCCTAGCGGTACTACCGCTCGTGGCTCCGGTACTACCGCTTGCGCATTTCAGTTAAGATTGGAGACGAGGGAGAGGCACCTCTCAGTGCCTCATTAGTCCCCCGTCTCCAATCCTCACCAGCGCTGCCGCCGGAGCCCTTCCCCCCTTCTCCTTTTCCCGGATCCACATCGGATCCGGCCTCCTCGCGGGCTCCTCCTCATTCTCCACCACCATGGACACCGGTACTACCGCCCTCCTCCTCTTCTCACTTGTTTTCTCCATTGAATCTAGGGTAACTTTGATTCTTGGCTAAAACACGTATTCTTGAGGTGGTACCGTGTGCTATCTACAAGATCTACCACTTAGACCGATGGAATTCCTATTTTACATCAAATTTACTGCCCGTACATGGATTTCTGTCTCAGATCTGCACTGTGGTCGCGGGACGGTAGTACCGGGAATCTTTTTTCGGTACTACCGCTTCGCGGTACTATCGCCGGTGCAGATCTGGTACTACAGCCCTGTACTGACAGCAATTTTTTTTAATACCAAGAGTTCCATCCTCTGTTTGTCTTAGGTTCTTGTGCCCTTACCCCTATGATATCTCCCTTGTTCGTTCACAGGTGCAGGGGGTTCCCGGGGATCACACAAACGCTCCAAAGCTCACCATGAGATTGAGGACTACGAGTCAGAGTCAGAGACTGAGTCAGAAGAGGAGGTCATGCCTCAACCTAGCGCCCGTCTGAAACTGCAAACAACTCATGGTCGTCGGGGTGGGGGGGGGGTCAAGCAAAGTGCTGGTCGTGGTAAGGCTCCTCCATCTCCTCCTCCCGCTGGTCCTCGCAAGAGCCACAGTTTAGGGCCATCTAGGCCAAAGCTGCTATCTGATTTGTCTGAGACAGATTTTCATGAACTGCAGACTGTCAATCCATATGTGGCTTCTCAGTCTCAAGCTCGGCGAGGTAGCCTTTTCTATACGGATTTCCAGGAGCGGGTGTTCCATGAGATACTCATGAAAGATGACAAACTTGTGGTCCCTCAAAAGTGGATCGAGATGAATCATGTGAGGAAGAATCTGCAATACTTTGGTGAAGCTCTTGACATTTGCACCAACATTGGCTTGCTCCTATTATGGAGTTCCGGTGCAACTATGACCCAATGCTCATTACTCTATGCAACCGTTCACTTTGCCAATAATCAGACTCGGACGCTCACCTGGATGATCGAGGGTGTTGTCAAGCAAGCAACCTTGGCTGAGTTCGCGACTATTCTTGGGTACGAAGACAGTGGCAAGGACACTCCCGTTGGCTTTCGGTGCCACAACAATGATCGCCCCCTGAAGAAGGATGCTCTTGCACCACTGTACATCCAGGGGCGCGGTATGCCTGGAAAGATCAAAGGGCTTCTACCTACATATGACATCTTGCATCGCATCTTCCGTGAGACTGTCGCTCCTCGAGCTGGGAATTTTGATGAGATACATGCCTTCATGGTGGATATCATGCTCGCCACCTTTCACCACCGTGCTCCGGCCAACCTATGGATGTGATGGATGTTATTTGGAATGAAATGGTTTGTGCCACTTTTCAAAGGAGGGTGCCTCCTTTTGCTCCGTACATCATGGCTCTCATTATTAGCAAGTGCCCCGTGATTGCCCGTGACATGCCTTCTCTTTGCCTTGTCACTCACCTCCACAAGAATCTGTTGATCAAGACCCATCTCAAACCACGCAATGCCGATGGTCAGATTGTTGATGAGGATGGGAACCCTGTTGACGAGGGATCCGGTGATGCTGATGATGTCCAGAAGGCTGCTGACTTTGTGTTCTCACGTCGCAAGCCTGCTCACCCATATTGGGCCAAGAGGATTGAGGCCAAACTCAAGAAGGTATTCTGCTTCCAAGTGGACAATCAGAAACGCATGTACGAGGCCCATGTCTATGCTAAGAAGTCATGTGCTCGTCAGAAGGAAATGATGGAGGCTCAATGTTGGACTGTCTCCAAGGGCTCCGAGAACAACATTACCCCAGAAGACCAATGGATCTCCAAGCACAGCCACTGGGATGATGATGCCACCTCCTCCTTCCATGCCCCGCCAACTCATGAAGATGCATGGGATGCATGGAATGATGATTATGATGACGAGTGATCTCCAGGACGTTAGTGTTGCTCTTGTCCCCTTTTTGGCGTCTTGATGCCAAAGGGGGAGAAGTTGCACATTAGGTATACGGGATTTGCGAGGGAAAAGTCACAAGCTCATTCTTGCCATTGTTTTTTATTCGCTTGTGAACTTTATTTGCTTGCCTCTTATTATGTGTGACTTATTATGTGTGAACTAACTATTTTTGCTATGTATGGTGAGACTATGTGGTTATCGTATGGATCCATCTTGTGTGTAATATGGCTATTCTCATTTGGATCCATCTTATGTGGTGTATGTGACGACCTTCCCCATTCCTAATCAATATTGGTCATCACATGTTATTTAGAAAAGGTATGTGCTCTAAGTGCGACTTCTACTCCCAGGTAACTTATTAGATAGAATGGGGCTTGATTCTACAAATCCAGGGGGAGCCCCATATCTATCTAGTCATTATTGGATTATCCTGCAAAATGTGTGTTGTCATCAAACACCAAAAAGGGGGAGATTGAAAGAGCATTTCCTATCCCTAGTGATTTTGGTGTTTTATAACAACACACACACATATCGGAGTAATTATTTGCCAAGTGTATCGCAGGTGCATTAAAAAAGGTTTTGCAATGGTTAAACAACTATCCAGAACTTTCTGCTAGGCGCGGTACCAGTACCGCTTTTTGCTACCAGACGCGGCAGTAGGTTTAGACTAGTCGTCAAAAAGCCACTGCCGGGCTAGGTACTAAAAAGCAGTAGTACCGCATTTTAGTACCTAGCGCGATAGTAGCTTTTTGACCACTTGTCAAAAGCTACTGCCCGCTCCGGTACTAAAATGCGGTAGTACTGCATTTTAGTACCGTGCACGGTAGAGACTTTTTCCAACCTACAACAGGCCACTGCTCGCCCCGGTACTAAAATGCGGTAGTACCGCATTTTAGTACCTAGCGTGGCAGTAGCCTTTTGTATATTGGCAAAATCCACTGGCTTCCTAGGTACCGCATTTTGCTACCTGGCATGACAGAAAGTTTTTCGAATAAGTTGCATATTCCATTGCCCGTCCGGTAGTACCAGTTCCCACAAGTGGTACTACCGCTTTACGGTAGCATCACATTGTGGTACCACTGTGGCCATGGGATATGAACTTTGCAGGTTGCTCTTCTGGTACCAGGTCCGGTAGTACCGGAGGTTTCCGGTAGTACCGCTTAAACTTCCGGTACTACCACTGCATTAAAGGCTCCAATGGCTAGATCTCTTGGAGGGGTATAAATACCCCTCCACCTACCTTGGGACAAAGTGCTCATCCACATTAAAGTCAAGACCACCATTGGAGCCACCAAATCTTCAAGATCTCCTCAATCCACCACCCAAAGTCTCTGATCTTTGGGGAATCGAAGGAGGAGGCCCCGATCTACCCCTTCACCAAAAGAGATCTTCATTTCCCCCTCATTCAATTGAGGGCCCCTTTGCTCTAGTGTTTTATTGGAAAACCTAGTTCTTGTTTTGGTTCTTACAAGCTTGTCTTTGATTGCTTTCACAGCTTGCTTGTATTTGGGAGCCTCCGATTAAGTTGTGGATGTGTGCCCCAAACTTGTAAAGGTGTCAGCTTCCACCTTGAAGGTTGCCGATATAGTGGAAGGTGAATCGATCCCGTTGGGGTGAGATTCATTGGAGAACAAGGGAGGCCTTTCGTGGCGTTGGTGGTTTGAAACCACCCCCTCTCCAAACGTAGACGTACTTCCCCTCAAAAGGAAGGAACTATAGGAAACAAATCCTTGTGTCTCCGCGTTCACCACTTTGGTTACTTCTATCCTTTACCGCACTTTACTTACTTGCTCCTACTTAGTTGTGCATTATCTATCTCATGTTTTTCATATAGGTAAATTCACCTTAGTTGCATTATCTAGAGAATTTACCTTATTGTCAAACCCTAATTTGAAAAAGAAGAAAATTTGAAGTAGCACCTATTCACCCCCCCTCTAGGTGCCCATACGATCCTTTCAAGGAGCACCTACGGCGAACTGCTAGGTTCGTATCGACGGCAGGACTGCTGTGGAGCTAGGGTTTCCAACACATGGAATGACCTAATCGAACAACGATTAACCTTTCTGGGTTACGGTGCTCCACTATATATAGGGAGTGAACGTGGGTTCTGCTCGCGCGGCCCATTCACTAAAGCCCATATAATATTAGTCCCTGTGAGTCTGACTCACTGACTCAGTCCTAATCCGGCTTGGGTCCAAGCCAACCAGATTTCCGGTTCAGATCCGATCCGAACCTGCTCCCGCTGTTAAGTGTGTGACCCCGCGGGCTCATGGCTACTTGGAAACGATTAGAGTCTGACTCTCAATCGATCAGTAGGCAGCAGCTCCTAGCAGAACATGCCTACTCCCAAGTACCAAAGAGTCATGACGACTTGCCTTTCCAATGTGACTTGCGTCCGAGTCCCTTTTGCCTCACGATATACCTTGTCAGACTATAGGAGAATAATTGGCATCCCTTAAATAGTCCGACTCTCTTCTCGATCCGAGATAATTGATTCACCCGACTAACTCTTAGTCGATCGCCTCAGTTAACACTTAACCGAGTCGTGCATGGCCATGCTTTCCGAATCATATCTCACGAGAGGGCCCAGAGAATATCTCTCTGAGTGGAGGGGGAAAATCCCATCTTGGTTATTCACATCACGCAGCTTGATTCTTAGTCGACCCAAACTCTGCCTTTATAGCTGCCCAGTTACGGATCAGCGTTTGACAGAACCTAAGTCGGTGATCCTTAACTCGGACTATGCAACAACCTCAGGTCTAAGGATTACATTGATTGAGATATACAAATGACAACTTGTTCGTTGTACCTCAATATGGGTCAATCCGACTCGCTAAACTCTTCAGTCGAATCCATGTAAGTTGGAATGGCATCTCCATGCCCATGACAAGTGGAACCGAGTCATCAAGCCAACTTTCACATTGGTCTAAGTTGTGTGTCCAGCACAACCTCAATGACCAAGGATATTTAGTACAAACAACATGAATGCATAGTTCCACAACCGAATCACATATTCAATGATACACATTAGATGTTTACACAATGACAACTTAATATCTTTATGAATACAATGGGAAATCTCATCAGACATGATTGCCTCTAGGGCATATTCCCAACATGGAGTGGTGCTGCAGAGGCTGGATCCGCCTAACGAACCAGCACATGGCTAGGTCCAACCCGGTCAGACCCGTATCGACGAACCACTCTATACTCCTAATGGCGCGGGAGGCTTCGTCGTCGGAGGGAAGGATGGCTTGGGACCTCCATGTTGGGGCTTCGTCAGCGTCTCTGTCGACAAAGTCCGGATACGTTTCTTCTCGGCCGACCAGAGGGATATCTAGGCCGTAGAAGTATGTCCACTGCCAGTTCTTGCAAGATTCATGGCCGACGATGTCGGGGAACCGCTGGCCAGGCCGGATCTTAAAGCTAATGGTCCCATAGTTCCTGAGCTCGTCCTTGCCGGCTCTGGCTTCCCTCTTGATGGTGAAGAAATAGACAAAGAGATGTAGCCTAGGCCTAATCCCTAAGTAACCCTCACAGAGCGCCGCGTAGTTGCTAAGAGCGAGGATGCTATTGGGGGAGAGGTTCTGAGGCTGTACTCGATAATGGCTAAGGATAGCTAGGAAGAAATTGGAGATGGGTAGGGAGACGCTGCGTACCAGTTGAGCCTTAAGGTACACCTTCTCCCCGTCTTGGGGAGAAGGAGTGACCTTGCCGGCCGGCGCCACCCGCCAGACGAGCCCCTTCGTCGCATGGAGGTAGCCCTCGACGAGCAGTTCTTTGATATCACGGTCCGTGATGTTCGAACCGCGCCAATCCCCCTTGTGGGAATCACTTTCCTCTTCCAACAGCTCCAGCGCCGCTGGATTATGGTCGCCGCCGGTGGATTCTATCACCGCTGATCACCAGGCTCTCTGGGGGCATGTGGACGGTGCTCGCCGGCTTCGCCGCGGTGTCGCCGGATGCCGCCATGGAGGGAGCATAGCTACTGCTAGCCATTGGAAGGGGAGAGGTGGTGGCTGGAAGGATTGAAGGGCTAGGGTTTTACGCGAAACGCGCGGAGAGCTCGAGGAGGTGCTCGCTGGAGGAAGAAGACAATGTAGGAGGAGAATGAGGTGAAAAGTTTAAATCCACCGCGGTTACAATTTATAACCCCTAGCGTCAAGATTCGTGCAGGACGATCGAATGGTTAACGCATGGACGACGTGTGCGAGCGCGTGCGTGGAAATTTCGCCACGTTCCCAACCGTCGCCGCCAACGGTTCGTATCGCTCGCGCGGGAAAAACGGACATGATTGCATTCTCTGCATGTGTGAGTTACGAGGCGTCGATGGCCTATGTCTACGTTGTCATAGCTGTCACTAGCAAGTGAACCATCATATCGGAATATTCCGGCATGGACGGATCCAGTCCGGCTACGGAAGAGTACGATAGAAGATTCAGCAATTCTCCGACTTACAAGTTGAAGACGAAGAAAACTTTGCAGGGTTCTTGGGAGGACTACACGATATTGCTTGATGATTTTCCGACATTCATCTAGACAGAGCATTCAACTTGAAGAGGCAAGATGGCGCAAGATCTCGGAGTTCTCCGGGGGCTACTATTGGGGATATGCTATATGGGTATCCTCATAGCATGTCTCCTATCCGGATAACCCGGGTGGCCGACAGTTGGTATCATGGCTCTTGGCCTGTTGGGCGGCCGAGTTAGATGGATCTAGAAGGGAGGCCCATGCCGGATAAAGGAAGGCTACGGAGGAGTCACCGACGTACCCGGAGCCTTGGAGTGCAAGACACGCTAGACTAGTTGTAAGCAGTGTAGGACTCTATAACCTGTCCGGCTAGGACTTTTCCCTATAACCCTAGGACCTGGCGACTATATAAGTCGGGCCTATGGGAGCCTTTAGGGCACAATCTTAGACGATAACTTAGACTCTCTAGTCACCTCGCACAGCGAACCAATCCCTGTAACTCGGCGATTTGCCCTTATAGTGATTTATAGCAGGAGTAGGTTTCCTCCATCGTTGTGGGATCTGAACCTGGGTAAGCTATGTTACCTCGTACCTGTCAACCGTCCGCCTTCCCCCACGTCTCTAAACACGCACTGTGAGGACCCCCCCATGGTGTACTCGTCGGCAATACCACGACATCAACCTGTCACTAAACCAAAATATGACATATTACATTTCTAAGATAATATATTGCAATCATAACATAGATAACTAATTTGGTTGAGGAATTTCGTCAGCACCATCATGGGCGTCATAACAACAACGTTTTTTTCATGGAATCACTCACCTGGTGTGGCATTTTTATGCATTGTCACCAAAATCTAATTTTAAGAGCAACTAGCTGAATGAATATAATTTGAAGAGTTTTAAAGTGATACACAAAAAATTCAAAAGATCCATAGAAACTATATCTTGCAATTTCGGACAATTCTTATTTGAAATTAGAGATCTCAAAAAAGATATGGTCAAACCCTGAACTGGTCAAACGCCATTGAAGATACATATGATTTCAACATGGTATCTATATTTCCAGGTGAGCAGTACTCCTGTTTTTCATGTCATCACACAATTGTTTTTGTATGAAATGTGAAAGTTCCTTCATGTTATTATAGGATTATATTGGTGCAACTAATGTTGCTCACTGCTCACCTTGTAGAGATCAATTGTAAAAAAACATGAAGATTAGAAAGCACTACACAAGCCAAAATGTGTTTGTTGTTGTTGATTTTGATCTCTACTTCACATATGTAGTGGTTTGATGGGAATGGTCAACTGATGAAACTAGCATTCTCTGGCTAACAACATGAGTCAACTTGATGGGATAAATATCCCTGATTGTAAGTTCTACCTAGAAGAAGATGATATGGTTGTCAACACGATCCCCCCTTTAGAAAAACCAAGATAATAAGTTATCTTCAAGTAACTATCCTAAGAGTGCCATGGAACTGTTCAACCTTAGACACTCTATCTTAGAGTTAAGGTTAAGATGTCATTCCTTGATCATAAGAAACTACACCCTTTGACCACTTAAGCTAGTTCATGCATATGAGGGCTTGGTCTTGGTGAACATGTGTTGGGTGAGCTTGATGTGATAGTTGATGATGTTGTCCCTAGCTATGGTGTCGAACAACTTGAAAATTAAACTTGTAAGACCAATAGGACGGAGTGGGATGGGGCAATATGTGTAGACAAAGGTAACACAAAGATGTGAGGAGAACAAGATGATGATGTCTTTCTAGTTGTTGAACTCTCCCCATTGATCACCTCCTTGATGAACTTGTTGGGACATGTCCCTCCACATGGAGGTGTGTTGGCAGCCCAAAATCATTCCATGAAAGTCCAACATGTTTCATGTTGGGAATATGCCCTAGAGGCAATCATGTATAATGAGATTTCCCATTGTATTCATAAAGATATTAAGTTGTCCTTGTATAAACATCTGATGTGTACCATTGAATATGTGATTCGGTTGTGGAACTATACATTCATGTTGTTTGTACTAAATATCCTTGGTCATTGCGGTTGTGGTGGACACACAACTTAGACCAATGTGAAAGTCGTCTTGATGACTCGGTTCCACTTGTCATGGGCATGGAGACGCTATTCCGACTTACACAGATTCGGCTAAAGAGTTTGGCGAGTCGGATTGACCCATATTGAGGTACAACGAACAAGTTGTCATTTGTATATCTCAATCAATGTAATCCTTAGACCTGAGGTTATTGCATAATCCGAGTTGAGGATCACCGACTTAGGTTCTGTCAGACGCTGATCCGTAACTGGGCAGTTATAAAGGCAGAGTTCGGGTCGACTGAGAATCAAGTTGCATTATGTGAATAACCAAGATGGGATTTTGCCCCTCCACTCGGAGAGATATTCTCTGGGCCCTCTCATGAGATATGATTCGAAAATCATGGCCATGCACGACTCGGTTAAGTGTTAACCGAGGCGATTGACTAAGAGTTAGTCGGGTGAATCACTTATCTCGGATCGAGAAGAGAGTCGGACTATTTAAGGGATGACAATTATTCGCCTATAGTCTGACAAGGTATATCGTGAGGCAAAAGGGACTCGGACGTAAGTCGCATTAGAAAGGCAAGTCGTCATGACTCTTTGGTACTTGGGAGTCGGAACGTTCTGCTAGGAGCCGCTACCGACTGATCGATAGAGAGTCGGACTCTAATCGTGTCCAAGTAGCCATGACCCTGCGGGGTCACACACTTAAGAGCGGGAGCAAGTTCAGATTGGATCTGAACTGGAAATATGGTTGGGTTGGACCCGAGCCTGATTTGGACTGAGTCAGTGAGTCGGACTCACAAGGACTAATATTGTATGGGCTTTAGTGAATGGGCCGCGCGATCTAATCGCACGTTCACTCCCTATATATAGTGAATGGGACCGCCGGCTTCGCCCTGTCGTAGCGCCTTAGATGTCGTTGCGTGTTTCACAACGCTGGTAGATATCGTATCTGTGCATAACTTGTTTTTGTAGGAAGTTGTGAATGGTATGGTTCATGTGCATGTGATATATGTGTGTAATACATACGTGATCTGCGAATCACGGTTTTGTCAGCCGGCTGGAGCCTAGGTGCTGTCATTTTATTTATATAACGACCTGCGTGTCGGATTCTCTATGTAATTTACTTTACTAAGCTAGTGTAGCTGTTTGGATAATCCAGATGACATGCAAGGCGATGTACATGTCGGCGACATGGAGTAAGACGACAAGTGACAAGAGTTGGCACGAGTCGGATTACAGGCTTTGTGGAGATGGAGATTGCCATGAAGGGAGCCATACCAGTTCACGTTATAATTGCTTTATTTTGTGTTGTTGTTATGTCTCTGTTTTACCTCTATTAGATAGTCGGTAAAATTTAATCCCTCAAAGAAGGTCTAGACGGTTTTCCCGCCAGTGTTTGCACCATCACAAGTCATACATTTTTGGTAGTGGGCTCATAAAATTGAGGTGCTGCCAATTCTTTCCGACTAGGTGGGTTCGAATCGGACTCTTACTGCAGAAACACTTGGTAAGCTAGACGGGTCTATCACAACGGTTGTGGGGCTCAGGGAAAAGTCGGATGGGAGCCGGGGCATGTGATGCCACCCGTCCAACAGGAGTCGTATGAGATGCGATTGACAAGGAGTTGTCTACCTAGATCACTTGGCGGCTAGCGGTAATGCTAAAGCTCACTAGTCGACTTGCTTATTTAGGGTCCTGAATCACTAAGTAACCATCGGAGGGGTGTTGGTTCTAGTGGGAGCATAGAATATTAAAATGTTTAATATGCTTGCTCTTTTATGAATACATGTCTTAAGTGTTTTGCATATTTCTGTTGTAGATCATGGCACCAAGTAGCAGTCACTCTCAGATATCCAGTTTTGCGTTGAGAACCATTCTTGAGAACGATAAACTGAACGACACTAATTTTACCAACTGGTATCGAAATCTGAGAATTGTTCTCAAACAAGAAAAGGAGGACCATGTCCTAGACAACCCACTTCCAGATGAGCCGAATGAGAATGCGACTGTCGTTGCCACCAATGCCTACCATCGGGATAAGGATGAGTCCATGGATATTAGCTATCTTATGCTTGCTCACATGGAACCGGACTTGCAAAAGCAGTTCGAGCATGTTGAGGCCTACGATATGATCGAAAGCCTCAAAAGTATGTTCCAGGCTCAGGCGAAGACTGAGAGGTATCAAGTCTCTCAGGCTTTGCTGAGTTGAAAGCTTAAGGATGGTGATCCACTGAGTCCGCATGTGATCGAAATGGTTGGTTATGTGCAGTCTCTGGAGAGGCTTGGCTACCCCATTAGTGAAGAGTTCGCTACGGATATAATTCTGAACTCTCTTCCTAGTGCATATGGGAAGTTCGTTTCGAACTACCACATGCATGGTATGGATAAGAAGCTCACTGAATTGCATGGGATGCTCAAGCAGGCAGAGGCGGATCTCAAGAAGGGCGCCAGTCAATTGTTGATGGTGCAGAATAAGGATAAGTTCAAGAAGAGTTCTTGGACTAAGAAGAAGGCTAAGTCAGGAGGAAAGCAGACTCAGGACCCGGTCCCAAGCGCTTCCTCGGGTACTAAGCCATCTCCTTCAGCCGGATCCACTGGCTTCTATTGCAAGGCGGATGGCCATTGGAAGAGGAACTGCAGCAAGTACTTGGCCGACAAAGCCAAGAGTGGAGGTATGACTTCCGACTCAGGTACACTTGTTTGCAATGCTATAGACATATATCTTACTGATGCACCTAATAGTTCTTGGGTATATGATACCGGATCAGTTATTCACATCTGCAACTCGTTGCAGGGACTGGTAAGAACTAGGAGCGTAGCAAGATGCGAGGTTGATATTCGAGTCGACAACAAAGCAAGAGTTGCTACGGTTGGAAGTCGTCACGATGCAACTTCATATACCTTCCAGATTCATTATGGAACTTAATAATTGTTATTATGTTCCGGTGCTCAGTCGAAACATTATTTCTGCTTCATGTTTGATGAGGCAAGGCTATGAGTCGAATATCAAGAATAATGGTTGTTCTTTGTATTTGAATGGTATGTTTCACGGCTTTGCACCCGTCCAAGACGGGTTATTTATTTTTAATCTTGATGGTGAGTCGGTTTATAACATAAATGTTAAAAGGTTGAAACCAAATGATCTGAATATGACTTACTTTTGGCACTGTCGGCTTGGTCATATAAGTTGGAAACGCATGAAGAAGCTCCATGATGATGGACTTCTAACTTCGTTCAACTTGGAGTCGTTCAAGACATGCGAATCTTGTCTACTCGGCAAAATGACCAAGACACCTTTTTCAAAGAGTTGTGAAAGGGCGTCCGACTTGTTGGGACTAGTACATAGTGATGTATGTGGACCAATGAGCACGACAGCTAGAGGTGGTTATGAGTACTTCATTACCTTCACTGATGATTTGAGAGGTATGGATATATCTACTTGATGAAACATAAGTCGGAAGCCTTTGAAAAGTTCAAAGAATTCCAGAATGAAGCACATAATCAACTCGGCAAGAAAATAAAGTTTCTTCGGTCGGACCGAGGAGGCGAATACGTGAGCCATGAGTTTGATGACCATCTGAAAAGTTGTGGAATAGTTCCTCAACTTACTCCGCCAGGAACGCCGCAAAGGAATGGTGTTTCGGAAAGGCAGAATCGGACCTTGTTGGACATGGTACGATCAATGATGGGACAGATCTACCTTTATCATTTTGGGGTTATTATCTAGAAATAGCGGCGTTCACACTAAAAAGAGTACCATCAAAGTCGGTAGAGAAGACACCGCATGAGATGTGGACAGGCAAAAAGCCGAGTTTGTCTTTTCTTAAGATTTGGGGTTGTGAAGCATTTGTCAAGCGACTTTAGTCGAACAAGCTCACGACCAAGTCGGATAAGTGTATTTTCGTGGGGTATCCAAGGGAAACCTTGGGTTACTACTTCTACAACCGAGAAGAGGGCAAAGTGTTTGTCGCTCGGAATGGTGTCTTCCTTGAGAAAGAGTTTCTCAGTCGGGGAGTAAGTGGGAGCACAGTGCAGCTCGAAGAAATTCGAGAGGAACCGGCTAGTAGCGATTCACCAAAAACCTTGGAGGTTGAGCCGGTCATGGTAGCTGAGCCCGCAGCAACACCTGTACTACGAAGATCGACAAGATTACGAAGTGTTCATGATGTATTACTGTTAGACAGTGATGAGCCGACAAATTATTCGGAAGCGATGGTGGGATCTGATTCCGAGTCCTGGCTTGGAGCCATGAGATCCGAGTTAAAGTCCATGGATGAAAATCAAGTTTGGAACTTGGTTGATCCGCCAGACGGTGCAAGACCCGTCGAGTGCAAATGGGTTTTTAAGAAGAAAACTGATATGGATGGAAATGTTTCAATCTATAAAGCACGTCTTGTCGCGAAGGGGTTCCGACAAGTTCAAGGAGTTGATTACGACGATACTTTCTCGCCTGTAGCTATGCTTAAATCAGTTCGGATCATGTTAGCAATAGCAGCCTATTTCGACTATGAGATATGGCAGATGGATGTCAAAACGGCTTTCCTTAATGGAAAATTAACCGAGGACGTGTATATGATACAACCCGAGGGTTTTGTCGATTCTACTAATGATCACAAGGTATGTAAACTTCATAAATCCATTTATGGGTTGAAGCAAGCATCTCAGAGTTGGAATATTCGCTTCGATGTGATAGTCAAATCGTTTGGCTTCATCAAGAGTGATCATGATTCTTGTTTATACAAGAAGTTTAGTGGGAGCAAAGTAAACTTTCTAATATTATATGTGGATGACATATTACTGATTGGAAATGATGTCTAGATGTTGCAAGAAACCAAGGAATCATTGGAAAGGAGTTTCTCAATGAAAGACTTGGGTGAGGCAACATATATCCTCGGAATCCGGATCTATAGAGATATATCAAGACGGCTCATTGGATTGAGTCAGAGTACTTATTTGGACAAAATGTTGAAGAAGTTCAACATGGAATCATCTAAGAAGGGGTTCTTACCGACGTCCCATGGTGTAAAACTTAGCAAGACTCAGTGTCCTTCGACAACTGATGAGCGAAGTCGGATGAGTGTGATTTTGTATGCTTATGCAGTCAGATCCATCATGTATGCCATGATTTGTACTAGGCCGGATGTTTCGTATGCTCTAAGTGTTGTGAGCAGATACCAGGCTAATCCAGGAGAAATCCACTGGACAGCGGCTAAAGGGTTATGGTTGTGAAGATGAACTCAGTGTAAAGGGTTACACGGATGCGAATTATCTTGCCGACTCTGATGATTCTCGTTCGCAATCCGGATACATGTTTATTATAAACGGAGGTGCTGTGAGCTGGAAGAGTTCCAAGCAAGAGACTGTGTCTACATCTACAACAGAGGCTGAGTATATTGCTGCCTCAGAGGCAGCAAATGAAGCTGTTTGTATGAGGAATTTCCTCATGGATCTTGGCGTGGTTCAGGGCTCGTCCAATCCGTTAGACGTGTATTGTGACAATAATGGTGCTATTGCACAAGCCAAGGAACCTAGACAACACCAGAAGAACAAGCACATACTCATGCGGTACCACCTGATTCGCCAGTTTGTGGATCAGGGTGATATCAAGTTATGCAAGGTACACACGGATGCAAATATTGCGGATCCGTTAACAAAGCCGTTACCACAGCCGAAGCATGAGGCGCACCTCAGAGCCATGGGCATTATATGCTTAGACATGTGATGTCGGAATATTGACTCTAGTGCAAGTGGGAGACTATTGGGAATATGCCCTAGAGACAATCATGTATAATGAGATTTCCCATTGTATTCATAAAAATATTAAGTTGTCCTTGTATAAACATCTGATGTGTATCATTGAATATGTGATTCGGTTGTGGAACTATACATGTAAGGTTCCCAACCTTTAATAAGGTGGAGTCCCCTGTGTTTACAATGCTACTCCCTGGATCAATAGCTAGCATCCACAGTTAAGATGTAATATCAAGAAACAAAGGTCATAGTACAATCTTATAACCAGGAATAACATAATTTTATTACATCTTACATAGCTCATTTGGCTAATACATTACATTGCAGCAGAATATCTATAAGCATGGGGTCCTTCATCTTCAAAGTGCCACAGGCAGAGATGTTGGTTGTAGACTTGTAATCCTAATCAATTAACTTCACTAATATCAAACAAACCTGCAACATACAAGTTACAGCCACAAGGGTCAATACATTTGAATTGTATTGGCAAGTGATACTATGGTAATATAGTGGAGTCTATCATCTATATGCATTTGGCTAAGTGGAGTTTAGGCTTGCTTTGCTCAAAATAGATTTTCCTTATCATTTGAAAACACTAAGTTTTTGCTTGAAGAAAAACTTTTTCCCAAGACATCTCCCAATCAGAGATTGAAGATACTTTAACCCGTGTTCAACCACAAGTTTTTAACTTAGAAATTTGGATGATGAGATTCTTGATTGCTTCCATGTCTTGATGATCAAATTGTCCTATACCAGGGACATGGCTAAGTACTTAGATTTTACACTCTGCAGAGATGGTGCACTTTCCCCACAAGACTAGGTTTCCCAAGACAAGATCTTTCAGAAGCCTTCCCTTAGACCAAAATGGACGCGCTCCAACCTATCAAACCCTACCACCAACTGTCCATATGGCTAAGTTCTTGCAACCTATATGATCCAGGCAGAGCCCATAATGCCAAGTGGTTGCACTTGAAGCTTCTCAACATTTGACATCTCAAATCTCTTTGTTCCTGGGTGGCTATCCACAAGTGAGATACACAAGGTTCACCAGTCCCCTGGCCTTGTGTAACCACTCAACCAAAAACCACCAAGCAATTACCATTCCACCCAGGTGATTCATTAACTTAGTTGTTTTATTAAACAAAAACACAAGTCCTCCGACTTAGAAATTTTCCATAGTGTGAATATATTTCCACCCTTGTTTTCTATTAGCTAAGCTAAGCATGCTAGTAGTAGGAGTCTTAACTTAGGAAATTTTACTAAGGTTTCATCTACTAGGATTTCCCATAGCAAGGTTTATACTTAGCAAAATTCCATGCAAGTTTTACTTAGAAAAATCACTAATGCATAGTGAAAGTAATGGGACAAAAGTATGAAGCATCACTTGCCTTTTTGGTAGAGGGTATAAGTTAACTCCTTGTCCTTGCAACAATCACACTCTTCAAGTCACTACAATTCAATCAAGCAAGGCACAATCTCAATCTACCAATCAAGCAAAACATCACATAAAATGATAAAGTCTAAGAAATGCATGCAAGCATGCCAAGCTTTGTTTTATTTGAAAGAGTGGTTCCTAATGGGTCATAAACATTTGAAAACACCTAATGGTCATTTTTGTAAAGTGGCAAAGTCATTTGCAAAAGATTTCACTTTATAAACCATTTTATAAACAAGGTATCATTTTATGTGGTGTAGAAATGTTTTTACTAAGGCATTAATCTATGGGGTTCACAAAATATGTTTTCAAACCATAAAACTTGGTGTTTAGGGTCAGAGAGTTTAAAACAAAACATTTCCCAAAAGTTTTCTTCCAAACCATTTTTAATAAATAAACCATATTTTTATTTGACTAGAAATGGTTTTAAATCAAAGAATCATTCTTTTGTTTCACCAAATACATTTTTGAACCCACATAGTGTTTACTATGGTCAGCAGGTTCAAATAAATCCAATTGCCAAAGATTTTATCCCCAAAATCATTTTAGAACAATTTTTATAACCTAAACAAGCATTCAAATGTTTCTGCAAAAACAAACATTTTTACAGAAGCTTTTTACTAAACAAATTGCATGGTTGGCTAGGTCTTGCTCCACTGATTCCAATGATATAAATTTTGCAACATTTGGACGTGTGGAACTAAAGTTATGGAATTTACAAATTGGAACATCTAATTGATTTGCTTCTGTTTTTAAATCCAAAGGCTGGCCACGTGGCGTGATTCTACTGGGCAATACCGGTTCGCGCGGATCAAGCGATGTGAGGAGTTGGATTAAAAATAGATCGAGCGGCACAAGATCACTCGTACCCCTTCGGCTAAGGATCTATCGTGAGCGTCAGATCAAGATCCTACGGGCACGGCTGCTTGGTCATCAACGGGCGGCGCTGACGGCGACTGGAGGCGGCGCACGGTCGGACGATGAGCTAGCGGTGGTTACAGGAAGCAAGGAAGCTAACAGAGATGCTTACCGTGTTCGCAGGATACTGGGGAAGCTCAAGGTGGTGCTGTCTTGGCGAGGGGCGCACTGGTTCCAGCGGGATTGCTTGCCGGAGTGGGGGACGGCGTCGGGCGGCTCTGGTCGTTGTCGAGGGCGGTGCTGCGGTTCGCCCCGAGGAAAAACGAGGATACGGTTAGATGTGCAAGATCAAGGCGAAGCTGCGTGCGTGAAGGAGAGGGCGCGGGGTGGTCTGTGCTTACCAGAGGACGTCGCCGGAGAAAGTAGCAGACGCCACGGCGCTCAGTCAAAGTGTTGCCGATGTTCTGGGGCGCCAGCGGTTGAACGGAAGGTACATGCAGAAGCTCCAGAGGCTGTGGAGTAAGCTCGTGTGGTTGGGGAGGTGAGGGGCGGCAGTGGTTCGCCAGAATTGACACGAGATGCTCGTCGGAGTAGTGGCGATGTAAACTAAATCAGGGGCAGCCTGGTGGCGTTCAGGGCGTGGAGTCTGAGGGGAAAGGAAGAGGAGGGCGAGGCGTTTAATACCGCGTGGTCACAGGGGGAGTAATGGTCGTGGTTAACGCGAATTGATCACCGGCGTTACTGGCTTGCAACGGCAGGGCGCGGTTTGGGGGGTTGAAGACGATGAACAGGAGAGGTGGGACCTTGCCGTCAGCGAGGAAGTGAGAGGGAAAAGAGGGGCCACCGGTCAGTCGCTCTGCGGGTCAATTGACAGGTGCGAAACGTTTTCTTCGTGGAGAGAGGGAGTGGGATAACTGGGCTTAAGTTGGGCCGGACGAGTTAGGCTGCTTGTTTCTCTTTTTTTATTCAGTATTCTTTTTCTTTTTCTAATTGATTTTCTGTTTTGAATTTCAAACAACAAATCAAACACTCAAATGAATTCAAATCAATCAAACTTCCATCACACTTTGCATTTGAGTTTGGTTCTGTTTAACAACACAAAACCAAAGTCCAAAGACAAAAATAATATTTTTATTCCTTTTTTAGGATCTATTTAATAATTAAATAAAATAGATCTTAATTATTAATTCAAATAGGTTTTGATTTATTTAATAAAATCTCCATTTGAAAACTAAATATTATCAAAATCAAATCAGTAGGTTTTATTTGAAAATAGAAGATATTTGGAAAACTTGCTTAAAATAATTTAATAAGTTTTAATGTTTTAATTAAAATGGTAAACCCTTTTATTTAAATAAAATTGGATATTAAATCCCTATTATTTTATTTAAATAAACCTTTACTATTTTTATGAAACAAAATGTTTTATTTCAAAAGCTTGGCCAAGGTTTAATTTGGCTCTATAAAATAATCTTTAATTATAAATCTACCTTTTCTTTTGAAAACCAAATCTTTTATTTAAAGAACCAAAAATAGTAATTTTAAATATTTTTAAGTTTATTGTTTATTTAACTTTATAAATCCCTTTAGGATTTTATTTGATCAAAATAGGTTTGAAGGTTTCCAATTGGAATCAAAAAGTTTCTTCTTACCCTGAAAATCAACAAAGTTTTATTTTATTCATTTATTTTTCACATTACAAGATTTGGAAAATCTTGGGATGTGACAGGCTACCACCCTTAAAATAAATCTCGTCCCGAGATTTGGGAAGGCTAGGGTTACAAGTAGGCTCAAAGCATCTAGGGTACTGTCACCCTTAAATTTTTTTTCCAACTAAATTACATGTTGGCTTGCTTGGAATCTTGATGTATCTTTCCTGGACAGAAGTTTGCATAATGGCCTAGCTCCTTGCATTTGAAACACATCACTTGGCTGATATCTCTCTTTTACTTTGATATCATTGCCTCTTGTCTGTTTCTTTGGTTCTTCTTCTTTTCTGGGCATTCACTGTCATAGTGTCCCATCTCTGTGCAATTGTAACATTGCACTTGAGTAATATCCTTCTTGTTAGGGTTGGGGCATTTATTCTTCTTCTTGGGTCTCTCCAAAGCTAGGAGTTCTTCTAGATCATGTTCTTCATACCTCACCTCAGAGGTGGGAATTCTTTCTCTCTTCTTGGGGCATTCATCTTCATGCTTCTTGGATGTATGATCCTTGTCTCCATAAATATTGCATGCTTGGGTTCCTTCTAGAGTAACATCTTTGTCATCCTTGTTATCATTAGCTCTTTGGGAAAATTTTTCTCCCATGTTGATCATTTGAGTAACCAATCCTTGCAACAATTGGGATTGAAGTTTAAAAATCCTTTGTATGGCTGGGTCTAGTCCATTGTTATTGGCTAAAAGTTGAGTTGTCTCTTGGCTCAACTAGTTTTGGGTTGCTATGAGTTCTCTCATGTTGTCCTCTTGGTTGTTGTTGGTTTCACCATCCTTGATGTTGTAGTCTCTTGGAGAAGTCATCTGTTTGGGTTGGATTGGTATTAGAATAGGCAAAATATTTCTAAGGGAATAATTCTAATCACACACATCACAATTCACACAAGCAATGTGCAAGCAATCACAAACAAACACCTCACTCAAACAACAAGTTCAAGCACATTTTTAGGCAACCAAAAATATTTTTGTTACACCACATAAGTTGGTGTGTTTGGCTTAAACTAAATATGGTGGTCCATCTATATGGTTCACTTGAGATTTTTTTCCATCTTTCTTGGTTGATTCTTCTTGTTTGAGATCATGGTTTCCTTGGAAAAACTCTTGATCACAAATCCTCAAAGGTGATGATGGCTTCTTCTAAGTTATGTTTCCTTAGTCTTCAAACCTTGAGCAAGATTGCTTGTCTCATTTGTCCTTAGTGATATCCAAGGTTGAAGTCCTTGGTGAGTATGCTGAAGATGTTGAAGTCATTAGAGTTGAATATGTTGAAGTCATTAGAGTTGAAGATGTTGAAGTCATTAGAGTTGAAGGAGTCCTTTGCACATGGTATAGTCTTTGGTCATGGGGTAGGTTTTTCCATCAAGTTGAAGCAGGAGAGATGTAGAATCAAAACCAAAATGGTTGAGGAAAGAGTTTACAAGATTGTTTGTAAATAAGTTTTGGAACAAATACAACTCCTATTTTCTAAGGGTTTTGTCCAATCCTAGGTTTACAAATCCTACAGGCAACACAATGCTCTGATACCATCTGTAAGGTTCCCAACCTTTAATAAGGTGGAGTCCCCTGTGTTTACAATGCTAGTCCCTGGATCAATAGCTAGCATCCACAGTTAAGATGTAATATCAAGAAACAAAGGTCACAGTACAATCTTATAACCAGGAATAACGTAATTTTATTACATCTTACATAGCTCATTTGGCTAATACATTACATTGCAGCAGAATATCTATAAGCATGGGGTCCTTCATCTTCAAAGTGCCACAGGCAGACATGTTGGTTGTAGACTTGTAATCCTAATCAATCAACTTCACTAATATCAAACAAACCTGCAACATACAAGTTACAACCACAAGGGTCAATACATTTGAATTGTATTGGCAAGTGATACTATGGTAATATAGTGGAGTCTATCATCTATATGCATTTGGCTAAGTGGAGTTTAGGCTTGCATTTCTCAAAATAGATTTTCCTTATCATTTGAAAACACTAAGTTTTTGCTTGACAAAAATCTTTTTCCCAAGACATCTCCCAATCAGAGATTAAAGATCCTTTAACCCTTGTTCAACCACAAGTTTTTAACTTAGAAATTTGGATGATGAGATTCTTGATTGCTTCCATGTCTTGATGCTCAAATTGTCCTTTACCAGGGACATGGCTAAGTACTTAGATTTTACACTCTACAGAGGTGGTGCACTTTCCCCACAAGACTTGGTTTCCCAAGACAAGATCTTTCAGAATCCTTCCCTTAGACCAAAATGGATGCGATCCAACCTAGCAAACCCTACCACCAACTGTCCATATGGCTAAGTTCTTGCAACCTATATGATCCAGGCAGAGCCCATAATGCCAAGTGGTTGCACTTGAAGCTTCTCAACATTTGACATCTCAAATCTCTTTGTTCCTGGGTGGCCATCCACAAGTGAGATACACAAGGTTCACCAGTCCCCTGGCCTTGTGTAACCACTCAACCAAAAACCACCAAGCAATTACCATTCCACCCAGGTGATTCATTAACTTAGTTGTTTTATTAAACAAAAACACAAGTCCTCCGACTTAGAAATTTTCCATAGTGTGAATATATTTCCACCCTTGTTTTCTATTAGCTAAGCTAAGCATGATAGTAGTAGGAGTCTTAACATAGGAAATTTTACTAAGGTTTCATCTACTAGGATTTCCCATAGCAAGGTTTATACTTAGCAAAATTCCATGCAAGTTTTACTTAGAAAAATCACTAATGCATAGTGAAAGTAATGGGACAAAAGTATGAAGCATCACTTGCCTTTTTGGTAGAGGGTATAAGTTAACTCCTTGTCCTTGCAATAATCACACTCTTCAAGTCACTACAATTCAATCAAGCAAGGCACAATCTCAATCTACCAATCAAGCAAAACATCACATAAAATGATAAAGTCTAAGAAATGCATGCAAGCATGCCAAGCTTTGTTTTATTTGAAAGAGTGGTTCCTAATGGGTCATAAACATTTGAAAACACCTAATGGTCATTTTTGTAAAGTGGCAAAGTCATTTGCAAAAGATTTCACTTTATAAACCATTTTATAAACAAGGTATCATTTTATGTGGTGTAGAAATGTTTTTACTAAGGCATTAATCTATGGGTTTCACAAAATATGTTTTCAAACCATAAAACTTGGTGTTTAGGGTCAGAGAGTTTAAAACAAAACATTTCCCAAAAGTTTTCTTCCAAACCATTTTTAATAAATAAACCATATTTTTATTTGACTAGAAATGGTTTTAAATCAAAGAATCATTCTTTTGTTTCACCAAATACATTTTTGAACCCACATAGTGTTTCCTATGGTCAGCAGGTTCAAATCAATCCAATTGCCAAAGATTTTATCCCCAAAATCATTTTAGAACAATTTTTATAACCTAAACAAGCATTCAAATGTTTCTGCAAAAACAAACATTTTTACAGAAGCTTTTTACTAAACAAATTGCATGGTTGGCTAGGGCTTGCTCCACTGATTCCAATGATATAAAGTTTACAAAATTTGGACGTGTGGAACTAAAGTTATGGAATTTAGAAATTGGAACATCTAATTGATTTGCTTCTGTTTTTAAATCCAAAGGCTGGCCATGTGGCGTGATTCTACTGGGCAATACCAGTTTGCGCAGATCAAGCGATGTGCGGCGTTGGATTAAAAATAGATCGAGCGGCACAGGATCACTCGTACCCCTTCGGCTAAGGATCTATCGTGAGCGTCAGATCAAGATCCTACGGGCACGGCTGCTTGGTCATCAACGGGCGGCGCTGACGGCGACTGGCGGCGGCGCACGATCGGACGATGAGCTAGCGGCGGTTACAGGAAGCAAGGAAGCTAACGGAGATGCTTACCGTGTTCGCAGGATACTGGGGAAGCTCAAGGTGGTGCTGTCTTGGCGAGGGGCGCACTGGTTCCAGCGGGATTGCTCGCCGGAGTGGGGGACGGCGTCGGGCGGCTCTGGTCGTTGTCGAGGGCGGTGCTACGGTTCGCCCCGAGGAAAAACGAGGACACGGTTAGATGTGCAAGATCAAGGCGAAGCTGCGTGCGTGAAGGAGAGGGCGCGGGGTGGTCTGTGCTTACCAGGGGACGTCGCCGGAGAAAGTAGCAGACGCGGTGGCGCTCAGTCGAAGTGTTGCCGATGTTCTGGGGCGCCCGCGGTTGAACGGAAGGTACAGGCAGAAGCGCCAGAGGCTGTGGAGTAAGCTCGTGTGGTTGGGGAGGTGAGGGGCGGCAGTGGTTCTCCAGAATTGACAGGAGACGCTCGTCGGAGCAGTGGCGGTGTAAACCAAATCAGGGGCAGCCTGGTGGCGTTCAGGGCGTGGAGTCTGAGGGGAAAGGAAGAGGAGGGCGAGGCGTTTAATACCGCGTGGTCGCAGGGGGAGTAATGGTCGTGGTTAACGCGAATTGATCGCCGGCGTTACTGGCTTGCAACGGCAGGGCGCGGTTTGGGGGGTTGAAGACGATGAACATGAGAGGTGGGACCTTGCCGTCAGCGAGGAAGTGAGAGGGAAAAGAGGGGCCACCGGTCAGTCGCTCTGCGGGTCAGTTGACAGGTGCGAAACTTTTTCTTCGTGGAGAGAGGGAGTGGGCTAACTGGGCTTAAGTTGGGCCAGACGAGTTGGGCTGCTTGTTTCTCTTTTTTTTTATTCAGTATTCTTTTTCTTTTTCTAATTGATTTTCTGTTTTGAATTTCAAACAACAAATCAAACACTCAAATGAATTCAAATCAATCAAACTTCCATCACACTTTGCATTTGAGTTTGGTTCTGTTTAACAACACAAATAGGTTTTGATTTATTTAATAAAATCTCCATTTGAAAACTAAATATTATCAAAATCAAATCAGTAGGTTTTATTTGAAAATAGAAGATATTTGGAAAACTTGCTTAAAATAATTTAATAAGTTCTGATGTTTTAATTAAAATGGTAAACCCTTTTATTTAAATAAAATTGGATATTAAATCCCTATTATTTTATTTAAATAAACCTTTACTATTTTTATCAAACAAAATGTTTTATTTCAAAAGCTTGGACAAGGTTTAATTTGGCTCTATAAAATAATCTTTATTTATAAATCTACCTTTTCTTTTGAAAACCAAATCTTTTATTAAAAGAACCAAAAATAGTAATTTTAAATATTTTTAAGTTTATTGTTTATTTAACTTTTTAAATCCCTTTAGGATTTTATTTGATCAAAATAGGTTTGAAGGTTTCCAATTGGAATAAAAAAGTTTCTTCTTACACTGAAAATCAACAAAGTTTTATTTTATTCATTTATTTTTCACATTACAAGATTTGGAAAATCTTGGGATGTGACAATACATTCATGTTGTTTGTACTAAATATCCTTGGTCATTGAGGTTGCGGTGGACACACAACTTAGACCAATGTGAAAGTCGGCTTGATGACTCGGTTCCACTTGTCATGGGCATCGAGATGCTATTCCGACTTACACAGATTCGGCTAAAGAGTTTAGCGAGTCGGATTGACCCATATTGAGTTACAACGAACAAGTTGTCATTTGTATATCTCAATCAATGTAATCCTTAGACCTGAGGTTATTGCATAATCCGAGTTGAGGATCACCGACTTAGGTTCTGTCAAACGCTGATCCGTAACTAGGCAGTTATAAAGGCAGAGTTCGGGTCGACTGAGAATCAAGCTGCATGATGTGAATAACCAAGATGGGATTT
This sequence comes from Avena atlantica, assembly GCA_910589765.1. NCBI lineage: Eukaryota > Viridiplantae > Streptophyta > Magnoliopsida > Poales > Poaceae > Avena > Avena atlantica. The sequence continues at coordinate 419,897,767 of OU342735.1, forward strand.
TGCCCCTCCACTCGGAGAGATATTCTGTGGGCCCTCTCGTCAGATATGATTCGGAAAGCATGGCCATGCACGACTCGGTTAAGAGTTAGTCGGGTGAATCATTTATCTCGGATCGAGAAGAGAGTCGGACTATTTAAGGGATGACAATTATTCGCCTATAGTCTGACAAGGTATATCGTGAGGCAAAAGGGACTCAGACGTAAGTCGCAATGGAAAGGCGAGTCGTCGTGACTTTTTGGTACTTGGGAGTCGGCACATTCTGCTAGGAGCCGCTACCGACTGATCGATTGAGAGTCGAACTCTAATTGTGTTCAAGTAGCCATAAGCCTGTGGGGTCACACACTTAAGAGCGGGAGCAAGTTCGGATTGGATCTGAACTGGAAATCTGGTTGGGTTGGACCCGAGCCTGATTTGGACCGAGTCAGTGAGTCGGACTCACAGGGACTAATATTGTATGGGCTTTAGTGAATGGGCCGCGCGAGCAAATCCCACGTTCACTCCCTATATATAGTGGAGCACCGTAACCCAAAAAGGTTAATCGTTGTTCGGTTAGGTCATTCCATATGTTCCAAACCCTAGCTCCACAGCAGTCCTGCCGCCGTAACGAATCTAGTAGTTCGCCGCCGGTGCTCCTCCTCTGGATGCCAGCAAAGGTGCTGTACGATCAGCACCAGGACGATCGGATCGCAAATGACTGCACTGCATCAACTGACGTGCTTCATCAGTAATCCGCAACTGCGCGTCTAGTGGTAAACCTCGTGGACTTCTACATTGGATAGATTTTGGTATCACCATGTTAGAGGAAAAAGTTTTGTTTTATCTCTGCGTGGCCCAACATTTCAATCGTTGATCGACGTTCGTATCCAACGGCTGATGTGCTCCTTAGGAGAGGAGTAGAAAAGAAAACCCTAGCCACCCTGGTGGCATAGTGAGACACTCTATGAGAGCAAGTGAGAGAAGCAAAGCCAACATATCTGCTGCTGAGAGAGAGTTATAGAACACACAAGAACACCACAACCTAGTGAGAAGAGAGGAAGGAGAGGTGATTTCTGTACAAATTTCTAAGATCTGACCGGTCTGTCTTCAAGCTAGTGTTTGGAAGCTCAAACATGCTTGGATTGGCTCCAAACTTGGTGAGCTTGTTACTTACCTTGAGTATTTTGATATGGCTAGATGGTTTGAGATTTGGGTTAGTGTAGCATCCGATTTGGAAGCGGTTTAGTCAGTTCGGATTGTTGCAGTTTCAGCACATAGCAGTTTTGGTAGACGAACAGTTTGGGCAGGCAAACAGTGTCCGATTGAGCTGAAATTTGATATGTATGCTGGGAACTCGTATTTCAGTTTGTATACCAAGTTTGGTGCTGATTGGATCTATGGTTTAAGAGAATTTTTATGATTACCAAGTTTGGTGCTTTTCTATAATATTTCTTTCAAGTGGTTGTTGTTGTTGTTGCCGGTTGTCAACATGCTGAGTGTCTCATACATCTGTAGATGTTCAAGAGAATACTTTGTACCCAGATTTCTCATAGTGAAGCTCACGTGGACCGGTTGGTCCATAACTGTGGTTTTTTCCTCCTCATCTTAAGGAGGGTTTTCCACATAAATCCTTGTGTCACCTATGCATGTGCTCGTTGTTTTCTTTCCGGTGCATATCTGTTGATTGAACCTATCCTCGGAGTTCATTGTAATCAGCAGGGGTTGTGTATCTTCCCCCCAAGAAAGTGGTATCAGAGCTGAGGTTCAGTTTGTAGTCAGTTTTAGAGCAAAGATTGTTTTGGGCTGAGTGTATTTTCTTGTGGTGAAGGATGAAAGTGAATATCAACAAGAGTTATTTATTTGAATGGTACAAATTATCAAGCATGTAAGAGTAAGATGAAGGGCTTGTTATATGTAAAGGATTATTGAAAGCCGGTATTCTCCACTGAGATGCCCAGTGATATGAAAGAAAATCAGTGGGAGGTACTTCATCTCCAAGCTTGTGGGTTCATCCAACAATGGGTGGATGATAATGTTTCGAACCATATCATTGATGAGTCACATGCACGTATCTTATGGTAGAAATTAGAGGAGTTGTATGCCCTAAAACAAGGTACTAACAAGATGTTTTTAATCAAGAAATTGATGCGTTTGAGGTACAAGGAGGGCACTCCAATTGCAAATCATGTGAATGAATTTCAGGGCATTATAAATCAGATATCTTCAATGGGAATCACATTTGAAGATGAAGTGAGAGCCTTGCCGCTACTTGGTTCATTATCAGACACTTGGGAGACCTTTAAGGTCACTGTGTGTAATTCAATACCTAATGGAGTAGTCACTTGGAACCTTGTGAAGACCAAGGTACTAAATGATGAGTCCATAAAAAATGTTGATAAGGACGGTTCTTCCTCACATTCTAAAATGTTAGTGACCGAGTCACGGGGGAGAAGTAAGAGCAAAGGTCCGATTAAGTAAGGAGAAAGAAGTAGAAGCAAATCAAGGGGCAAATACAAGTATGCTGGTATTATGTGTCATCACTGCCATGAGAAGGTCCACATCAAGTGGCATTGTGAAACAATGGAAGAAAGACAAAAAGAAAAAAAAGAAGAAAGTTCAGAAACAAACCGATAGTAATAGTGACAGTGAGGGAGGCCGGATTGTTGCGGTTGAGGAGATCATGTTTCTCATGCATGAAGAACATGATGGCAGCAGTGTTTCCACCACTTAGGAAATGATCACTATAGTTTCTTATGATACCATCAACCTTGCAGATGGTGATGAATTGAGTTGGATTCCGGACAAAGGTGCTACCATACATGTTACATCTCGTAGAGGGCTCTTCACCAACTACACAGCAGGTAATTTTGGTGTTGTGAAGATGGGAAATAATGATAGAGCAAAATTCATTGGAAGAGGAGATGTGCACTTGGAGAATGAAAATGGTACGACACTAGTCCTCAAGTCGGTGATGCATGTTGAGGCCCTTCGGCTCAACATCATATCGGTTGGATTGCTTGATGGAGGTACTTGAGCATATTTGAAATGCACAGTACAAGCTCACCAAAGGAAATCTAATTGTTGCAAAAGGTAGCATAGTTTCAGTTTTGGATCATGTTCATACTAAGCTTTCAGCTGCTTGTGTCAATGCATTGCAGAAATAGGATGCATGTGCCTTATGGCACAAGAGACTTGGGAACATGAGTGAGAAGGGCATTACGGTGCTAGTAAAGAAAAATCTGTTGAAAGGTGTTCACATCAAGAAATGCTCAGATTGTCTAGCAGGAAAGCAACACAGAGTTGTGTTCAAGAGTCAAACTCCTCACAAGAAGCCTGAGGTGCTGGACTTGGTAGATTCCGATGTTTGGAAAATGCCGGTGATGTCATTGGGTGGAGCAAAGTACTTTGTCACATTTATTGATGACTTTTCCAGGAAGGTTTGGGTCTATGTTTTGAAGACCAAAGATCAAGTACTAAGTGTATTTAAGCAATTCCAAGTCTTAGTTGAGAGAGAAACTGAGAAGAAGATCAAGTGCATTCACACTGATAATAGGGGAGAGTATTGGCCCATTTGATGCCTATTGCAAGGAGTAGGAAATTAGACACCAATTTACTCCTCCGAAGACACCACAAATGAATGGTATTGCTGAGAGGATGAACAGGACAATTAATGAGAGAGTTAGATGCTTTCTATCGAGTGCAAAGTTTGCCTAAACATTGTTGGGGTGATGATTTGTCAACTGCAGTCTATCTTATTAATCCCTCACCAAGTTATCCACTGCAGGAAGATGTTCCAAACAAGGTCTTTTATGACAAGGACGTCTTGTATGAGCACCTGAAGGTTTTTGGGTGCAAGGCCTTTGTTCATATCCCTCAATATGAAAGGTCAAAGCTTCATTCAAAGACACGACAGTGCATATTTCTTGTCTATGGAGGTGATTAGTTCGGCTATAAGTTGTATGATCCAATAGCGAGAAAGTTTGTGAGAAGCCGTGATGTTGTGTTTGTTGAAGAACAAACAATTGAGGATATTGTGAAGACAAAGGTGCAGGTTCCAGTACATGTTTCTCCTTAAAAATAGCAGCAAGATAGATTTGATTCTGACCCAGCTCACGCAGATTGATCTCAACAAGAAGCTGAAGATGATGATGCAGAAGATGTGCAAGATGATGCACATAGTGAAACATGTGAGGATGCTCCCCAACAGCAAGAGTATGATGCCAAGGAAGATGATCATGATCAGCAAGCACCTGAACCATATAGTCCACCAGCTGCTCCACTCGGTCCAGTAGATGTCGTGTTCATTCCACTAGGTATGACTCATACCAATATGTGGTGTTATTATCTGATGGTTCAGAACCCGAGTGCTTTCAAGATGCAATGAAATATGGGAACAAGGAGTGTAATAAGGCTATGCAAGAATAAATGGATTCCTTGCATAATAATAATAATTATGAGCCGGTGAAGTTTTCAAAGGGCAAGAAATTTCTAAAGAAGAAGTGGGTCTACAGAATCAAGCAAGAAGAGCACACGTCACATCCAATGTATAAGGCCAGGCTAGTTGTAAAAGGATTCAGCCAGAGAAAATGTATTGAATTTGATGAAATATTTTCTCCAGTGGTGAAGATGACATCAATCCGAATGATCCTTGGCATGGCAGCAAGTCTCAACTTGGAGGTTGATAAAATGGATGTGAAGACAGCATTCCTTCATGGAGAGTAGGAGGAGGAAATCTACATGGAGCAACCTAAGGGGTTTCTTGTTAAAGGCAAGAAGACTACATGTGCAAATTGAAGAAAAGTCTCTATGGCCTGAAACAAGCACCGAGATAATGGTACATGAAGTTTGAATCTGTCATGGGGTAGCAAGGCTATAAGAGGTGTAGCTCAGACCATTGTGTATTTATTCAGAGATTCTAAGGCGATGATTTTATTATGTTGTTGCTCTATGTTGATGATATCTTGATTGTTGGCAATAATGTCTCAAGGATTGCTAGAATAAAGAAAGAGTTGAGCAAAAGTTTTTCCATGAAAGACTTGGGTCCAACAAAGTGTATTCTTGTCATGAGAATTGAGAGAGACAGAAAATCCAACAACTTGTACTTCTCTCAAGAGAAATATATTGAAAAGGTACTTCACAAGTTCAAGATGGACAAGGCAAGGGTAGCGAGCTATCCACTCGCAAATCATTTCAAGTTGAGTAAAAAAGAAATGTCCCTCCATTGAAGAGATAGAAAAGGAAATACGAAAAGTTGCTTATGCTTCTATTGTTGGGAGTTTGATGTATGCTATGATGTGCACACAGCCTAACATTGCTCAAGCAGTTAGTACTGTGAGCAGATTTATGTCCAATCCAGGAATACCATATTAGGAAGATGTGAAGTGGATTTTAAGGTATCTCTCTGGGGAAGCACTAATGTGAAACTTTGATTTGGTGGTAGTGAGTCCAAGGTGATTGCATATTCAGATTCATACTTGGCTGGAGATATCGATGGAAGGAAGTCTACTTTAGGTTATTTGATTACTCATTCAGGGGGAGAAGTGGCATGGCAAAGTAGGTTGCAAAAGTGTGTGGTGCTGAACACAACTGAGGACGAGTTCATCGCAGTAATTGAGGCGAGCCTGAAACGATTGACTTGTGAGCTTGGTTTTGAGCAAGACAAGTATTTTCTGTTTTGTGATAACCAAAGTGCCATTCACCTGAGTAAGAATGCAAGTTTTCATCGAGGTCGAAACATATTAATGTTCGCTATCATTGGATTCGATATATGCTGAATTCCAAGCAAATGCAAATTGAGAAGGTGCACATAGATGACAATGGGACTAATATGTTGACCAAGGTGGTGACAAGAGGAAAGCTCGAGGTATGCCGTCGGTTCGCCGGCATGACTGCCGGTTGGCAGTGACCCTCCATAATATAGGGAGGGGGAGTTTGTTGGGCCATGTCCCTCCACATGGAGGTGTGTTATCAGCCCAACATCAGCCCGTGAAAGTCCAACATGTTTCAACCATTGATTGATGTTCGTATCCAATGATTGAGGTGCTCCTTGGAAAAGGAGTAGAAAAGAAAACCCTTGCCACCCTTGGTGGCAGAGTGAGACACTCTGTGAGAGAAAATGAGAGAAGCAAGACAACATGACTGTTGCTGAAAGAGGGTGAGAGAACACACAAGAACACCACAACCGAGTGAGAAGAGAGGAGGAAGGAGATATGATTTCTATCCAGATTTCTGAGATCTGACCGGTCTGTCTTCAGCTAGTGTTTGAAAGCTCAAACATTCTTGGATTGGATCCAAACTTGATGAGCTTGTTCCTTATCTTGAGTACTTCGATCTGCTTAGATGGTTTAAGATTTGAATCAGTGTAGCATCATATTTTTAAGCGTTTTAATCAGTTCGGACTGCTGTAGTTTCAGCATAGAGAAGTTCTGGTAGATGAACAGTTTGGGCAGATAAACGGTGTTTGATTGAGCTGAAATTTGACATGTTTGTTAGAAACTCGTATTTGATTGGATCTGCGGTTTAAGAGCAGTTTTCTGATTACCGAAGTGGACAGAAACTAAGATATTCTGCTTTGCTATAATCTTTCTTTCAAGTGGTTGTTGTTGTTACCGGTTGGCAACATGCTAAGTGTGTTGTACATATATAGATATTCAAGAGAAGACTTTGTACCCAGGTTGCTCATGGTTAAGCTCGCGTGGACCGATTGGTCCATAACCGTGTTTTTCCTGCCCACATTGAGGAGGTTTTCCCACGTAAATCCTTGTGTCACATGTATATGTGCCCGTTGTTTTATTTTCGCTGCATATCTGTTGATTGAAGTTGTCCTCAGAGTTCATTGCAAGTAGCGGGGGTTGTGTCTCTTCCCCCAACAGAACTTCCAAAATTTTCCACCGGCCTGTAATGTTGAACTGTCATTTGTGTGATAACCAGGGGAACCGTCATTTCTAGTAGCTAAGGCTCTATTCAATAACTACCGTTTGTTTTCATACTGTCATGAAGGTAAACTGAATTTCTCGTAGTTTCATATATGTGTGTGAGGTGGTGTACCATGTTGTTGTCTCTGTGTCCTCCCCCTCCTTCCAAACTTAGGAAAATGAAAACACAAGGACGGCCAGGATTAACAAATACTCCTTCGGTTCGAAGGGCATGAAGGGGTATCGGCTAATCGTGACCATCCTTGTGTTTTCAGTTTGTTAAGTTTGGGAGGAGGAGGAGAACACCAAAGCAAAATTCGTCACTAATATAGAGAAAAGGTGACCACAAACATAGGTTAAAAACTACCAAATATAGTTGTTTGCATCATCATTTAGTTCTAGATGAGGTTAAGAGCTAGGAAACATAAATGTAAACATGTGGCGGTTCTTGTTTTCTCCCGCATCAAAAGCGTGATTGTAGAGCATTAAATGATTGGTTATCCCAACTATAAGCGCATGCTACATATAGATCTGTTGATGATGCCAACCTACATTGAAATTTTAAAATGATGAACAGCCATATATAGAACATACGTTTGTCCTTTTGTTATTAGCATGTTTCTGCCTTGCGTCTTTTCCTTGATGACAACTGCGTTTTTGTTATGCATGATCTAGTTTAGCACGAGTTAGCACTGTTTTACTATACTCCAGACAGCTGAAGTACTGCAGAGTGTAAGACTGTAGAGTAGACCACTAGCTATATCAGGATGTTGACCTAGATTTTGTACTCTGATGGATAAATGATGCCCGGCTAGCTATAGCTAGCTGGCAGTTAAGCTAATCGACGGCGACGGATGATAATTTCACGCGTTGTTTTCCTTGTCATTGCCATATAAAGATTCTGTTGACTGGTTCTTCTTATCTGACACCAATATTAGACGATTTATTTATCTATTTTGGTTGGTGATCGAACTCTTCTTGTTTTGTGATGATTTCCATGGCGCAATTTAACACAACCGCGACCTCTCTATTGCATGTATATCCGCCATTTATTGTCGCAGTTTCCGAACAACTCAGATCGATCCATCCTTCCGTTCTTAATTCCCAGTGAGATCGCAGCGCTTTGATCTCGCCCAGATTCATCTCCTCCTGCTTTGATCGCGCCGTCAGTAGTCGTCAGTGCATGGGGGACCTGAACCAGTGAACCTGACACGAACGCTAGCTCATAAACGCTCCCGATTGGTCACGCGCTCAGTCGGTTCGCGCTAACCGGACGATCGGGAGACGGCCGATGGCAACAGAGCGGAGCCCTGAACTGCCTACACGCGTCGAGCAAGAGCCCAAATCGATATCGATCCGTCCATCCATCGCTCGGCGCCACCGGCGGCGTCTCGATCGAACAAGGACGGCACGGTCGTACGCGCTGAAGCTGAAACCCTAGCTATTGATGGGTGAATAATGGAGTACTACAGGACATAAATTTGGAGATTAATGGAGTAGTACTGTTCACACTAAACTTGGAGATTAATCTTGCAGAAACTGTACTGCAGGACATAAATTATTGACCGATCTATGGTGGATGACACTTGCGGATTGTATAGAGTGTGTTGGGTTCGCATCTTGGTAGCGATCTGTCTATTTTGCAAGGAACCGGCCGGTACGAGTAGTGACTGTGTGCAATGAACAATCGGTAGCTAGACATGGGCATCACTAGCTCACCTAAGACTAGCTAGTACTTGGATTATATTATGCACTGCTTGGTTCGCTTTCTGCTTCCTCACATAATATTTGCCTTGGGTTACCAAATCGTGATCGTGCTTTTTTTTTTTGCAAGTGGTCTGTCCAGTTTGGTAAGTGGTCGTGCTAGGTAGACAGACCAAACTGGAGGAGATCGCCTCTAGAATCTGTTACTCCGAAGTTCGAAATGTCGATACGAGGATTGCTAGCTACTCGCTAGGATGCATCATGCATGGATGGAGATAGCGTCCTAGCTCGCCATCTTGTTGCACATTTTTTTCCTGTTTTCAACTCTAGGAGGAGGTTTGGCCTAACTGATACAATCATTGAGCCTGTTTCTCCAACCAAATGAAGCGCGGTCCAAACAACAGAAAACGGAGGTTTTTAATGGTGCATGGTCCATTGCACCAAGCTGCAAATCTCCGTCATTTAAGCTCGTTGATCCTACGATCGTTACTCGTCAGTAGTACATCCATTTCCACACAACAAGCACCCTCTGCATGTGGTCTTGCTGTATCATAATTCACCTAGGTTGATCGAGACATTGCTCCCGTTACCACCTTCCATAAAGAGGCCGCTCGCTTTGCTCAAAACCTAATTACTCCTATCATGGACACGGGATAGTTTTGTGCTATGATATTACGTGATGCCTTACTTCGTCGTTTTTACGCTTGTATAGCTAGATAGGAAATGTGCTAATTCCTTTGTGCTACTATACCTTGGTTAGACTAGTCACGATGGGGGTACCATAGCTAGTATCATCAACGTAGTTTTCCTACATGGTGGTGGGTGTCCCGGGCTTATCTTCACCGCCTGTCTTTGGCTTTGAGATGCATACTTGATACTTTTACACTCACTATCTCTACAAAGTGTACATGCACACATTGATTCCCTATACGGAATGAAAGTGTACAAGCACATCTCCATCTAGTTCATCTTTCCTCTCAATCTCGTGTAGAGCTGTGACCTCTTCCATCCCCACCAACGAGCTCAGCCCCCTGATCCTAATGCCATCTAGTTGCTACGCCGTCCCTGACTAGAAGAGTTGAAAACTGCAGTGGCGAGCCAACTATTAGAAGCTAGGGAGCGGTTGCGGCCCCTTGCAAGGTGGGGAAGGAGGACCATGACGTCCGACGGCGAGAAGTGAGACGATGTCCTGGAATATGATTTGCTTCCTCCAAAAAAAAAACAGATCCAATTTTTCCCCTTTTCCAACTCGATTGGCTTCCTTTTTCCCAACTCGATTTTTTTTTTGAAAATGAGCATATATTAATATCAAGAGATACCAATTACACCCGGCCTCTACAACAACGCAATACCCCAACTCGATTTACTTCATGGTCATGGTGTGGCGCACATGATTTGTTCATGTATGTGGCTTCTCGGTGCATTTGCTTCCTTTATCCCAACCGATTTGCTTACTTGTTCCCATATATGTGTAAGGAACATTATGTAGGAGGGCTTGCTAACAAGAAACCAATACAACTTAGGGTGCTTTCTATAAAGCTGCAGGAGGAATCTAAAAGCAAAGGGTGAATGAATGGATGTGATAAGCCCAGGACACCCACCTATATGTAGACTTGTATTTTTGCTAGTATCATATATTTTATATATGCAGAAAGCTGATGTGTCACTATAATTAATGATAAAAGATGGTAGTAGTATTATCATATGTAGATATTGTATCATAGAACTTTAAACTAGAAAAATTATTGTAAGAAACATCTTGTACACAAATTTGTATTGAGACTCTAAAAATAATAAATATAACGAGACTATGATACTAATAAATGATTGTTAGAAATATGCCCAAAAGGCATTCATAAAGTTGTTATTATTGTATTTCATATTCATGATAAGTGCTTATTCTCCATTGAAAACTAAATACATGTATGGATACATAAACAACACCGTGTCCATAGTAAGTCATGGATATGCTTATTCTACTGGACTAGCACATTGATTAAATGATGGTTAAGGTTTACTAACCATGGATATATAATGTCATTTGGTAACGAAATCATATCATTAGAAGAATGGTTTGATGGATAGACCCAAAACTAAGCATAGCAATTTGATTATGCCACTAAGTTTTAATTGTTGTAGCTTTCTAATATCAAGTATCAAGTTCCTTAGACCATAAGATCATGTTACTCCGTAGTACCAAAATAATACTTTGTGGGCATCAACCGTCACTTTATAACAATTTGTAATTAATTGGGTGAACATAAAGGTGTTTTTTAGCTATATTGGAAGGTACTTGTTGGGTTGCATGGATTAAGACTAGGATTTGTCACTCCATGTGACAGAGAGATATCTCCGGTCCCTCTTGGTAACACAACATCCTAAGTAGCTTGCAAACATGTGACTAATGAATTTAGTCATCGGGGTATTGTATTACGAGACGACTAAAGAGAGCTTACCAGTAACAAGATCGAACTAGGTATGGTGATACCGACGATCAAATCTTGGCAAGTGATATATCACGAGACAAAGGGAATTATTTATGGGATAGTTTCGAGTCCTCGACATCGTGTTAGACTGATGAAAGACTCGTAGAATATGTGAGAACCATTATGGGAATCCATGGTCCCGCTATTATCATTTTGATAGGAGAGGTTGTCTTGATCATGTTCACATGTTCTCGAACTCATAGGGTCACACACTTAACATTCAATGTTGCTAGGGTAGTAATAGGATATTAAGATGGTGATATAAAATTTTGATTCAGAGTCTTAGATGGGATCCCGGACATCATGAGGATCTTCAGAATGGTTCGAAGATAAATAATTATATATGGGATAGCAATTTTAGGGATATATGAGAAGTTCGGGATTTTGGGGTATTGTATTGGATGTTCTAGAAGGTTTTGGAGGGACCACTTGTCATGGTATTATCGATGAGTATGCCATGAGGGGGGGGGGGGGTCCTCATAGAGATTTTAGAGAGGTGGAGTATGAAGGCAGGTAGCTTCCGAAATTGGGATGAAACGTCATTACCTAGGTTCAGATCTTATGTCGATGGCGATATCTTACTCTTGTTGTCAATCACTATAATGGCAAACACACCGAGTTACAGAGATTGTGGGTATCGTTGTATGCAAGTTATTGTGTTCAACTTATGCCTTAAAGTATCCTGCAGATCAGGCATATAAAGGCGCTAGCACCTAGGGATACAAGGAAGAGTCCTACACTAATACAACATATATATCTGTCTTGCACTCCAAGAAACCGACTTCATATGTCTATGCACGTGGCCTTTCTTTATCCATCTTGGACCTCCCTTATGGATTCCCCTAATTGGGTCACCTGACGGGCCATGCCTTGCCACCATCCACTTGAAACTCACAGAAGCACAACCTAACAACCATGCAAATTTCCCGTGCGCAAATACAGAGCGTGGCGGAGATTTTGACATCGTGGTGAAGTAACTGCGGGTACATGTTGACACGCATCACACATGTTCTCCTCCGATTTCACATGAAGAACGAATCTTGGCACCGAATTATAATTAACTGTAGTGGTAATTCCATTTTATTCACCTCATTCTCCCAATTTCCTCTACATTGTCGCCAACCTCATGATCTTGAGCTCTCTGGCAAGCTGAGCTCAAAACCCTAGCCCAGCCTTCCAGAACTCACACAATGGACGATTTGGGCATAGAATCGAGTGTGGTAGCGAAGGAGACGGAGAAAGCACTAATTATTGAGGCGAATCACACCGGAGTCGACAACACGAGAGGTTGCTGTCATATCAGGAACATCCACTGGCGGCACCCATAAAGGGAAGGAGGATGTAAAAGAAGTTGCAGACGGCGGTGAATCCTCTGCAAAACATTAGAAGGGTGAGTAGGTCACCTCCACCGCCAAGTCCCGCAACATATAGACCCTCATCGACGAAGGGTTCTTGTCGTTGTCGTTCCGGTGGAGAGTGGCGGCGAAGAATGAGTTACCTTCCTAGCCTCAACCCAGGGAAAAGGTATCCTTCAAGTATCACATCGATCGCGGCCTTTCTCCACCTGTCTCCAATTTCTTCCTAGAAGTAGTGGAGAGGTTCGGTATGCAACCCCACAATTTTCCGCCTAAAACATTACTTGCTTGAGAAACTATGTTGTCTTGTGCGAGGGATATATAGGAGTTAAGCCTAGATGAGATATATTCTTCACTTTGAAGAAGGAATCGTATGTAGCCGGAGTTTTGCCAGCCAACTATGGATCTATGGGTTTCAAGATCCTCCCTAATAGAAAAGACCCTAATACCATAGGCCACGAATCAGTCAAAGAGTGGCATCCTTCATTCTTCTATGGGTGGGATGTTCTGATGTAAGGAAAAACCAGGACCTACGCTGACTTTGTCGATGATGCTGCCTCCAAGCTTTCAAGCTGGAGAGATAAGGGGTCTTCTGCCGTCCGACCCAAGAAGCTTCCCACATAATTAGGCAGATCGAGAAGCTTATCCATATCATGATGAAAGGCCTCGATATGGTGTATCCAGTCGTTGCAACAGTGCCCTGCCTTGCTCACCAGTGCACAAATGAGAGGACAAATCTTTAAAGGGGCGCCCTTTGATATATCTGTCTAACAACGTCATCAAGCTCATGGTGAAGCTGAAGGACAAGGTGAAGGGATTCGAGATAACCTTCGATATGTATACGCAGGGGATATGCCCCAAGGTTGTACTTAGTTTGTATCATACCCCATTTATTTCGTCTTTAGTTTGTATCATTTTGGACTAACTAATTCTCCCACCTTTCGTAGATCAACGAAGATTTCGAGGACAACTTGGCTCCTCGGGTTTACGATGGCAAGGGAAAGGACACTGCAGTTCAAGTCATGTCTGATGACATGTCCACCAAAGACGATGTTGTTTTAGCCACGAAAGTGGAAAGCTCATGCCTCTGATGTTGGCGCGGGCAAGACCAATAAGATGGAGAGTACGGGGGGTTATCAAAAAGCTTACCGCTGTTTTAGAGGCCGAGAAGAGAAATGCTACTCTTTCAAGCGACGATGCCGGTATTGTGCCGGCCAAAGTGCCAATCACAAAGTAGGCATACTACACCCCTTCATTTCCAATTTTTTTGATCTTTCCCTTCCGCACTTGTATATTAACTTTGTGTTTCTTAGTAAGAAGATGGCTCCTTTACGGCCCACCTCTAAGGATATCCATGATTTTGTGACGCCTAAGCCTTCACCTATCACAGTTCCAACGACTCCCTCCATCACCCTTTCTGCTTTCGGGGGTGTTTCTATTAGGAGCCTAGGACATTCTTCATCACTCATAGTTAAAGAAATTCTTTGATATAATAATATTCACATTAATGAGTCAAATAAAGGGTCAGTGTGTGATACCTCTCAAAAGGCTAAGAGTCATCAGTTACCTTATCCTAAGTCCTCCAATGTATCTTCTGCTCCTTTAGAACTTGTGCTTTCGGATATATGGGGTCCTGCTCCAACTTCAATTGGTCATAATAAATATTATATTAGTTTATTGGTGATTATAAAAAGTATACTTGTATATATTTGTTGATAAATAAATCTGATATTTTTTTGAGGTTCCATGTCTTTCAACATCATGCTCAGAGACCGTTTGATAAGAAAATACTTTCTCTGCAAACTGACTGGAGGAGCGAGTATCAAAAACTCAATTCTTTTTTTTTTAAGTTAGAATTTCTCACTATGTATCATGTACTCATGCTCATGGCAGAATGGATCTACTGAACGCAAACACAAACACATTGTTGAGGTTGGCCAACGCATCTACCTTCCAGAACTATGTTCCTTGTGTCCTGATCCTTAACTATGTTCCTCATGTCCTTTCAGAACATTGTCTATCTACACGTTTATTTATTTTGATGATATTGTTGTAGTCAGCTCATCTGGTCAAGCAGTTGATGTTTTACTCCATGATCTCGGTATGAAATTTGCTCTCAACAATTTAGGTGAATTACACTATTTTCTTGGCATAGAATTACATAAAACTTTGGATGCTATTTTTCTCTCACAGCAGAAGTACGCACATGACTTTCTTACACATCTAAAGATGTAGTCATGCAAAGTAGTTGATACTCCTTTGTCAGTATCAGAAAAGTTATATATAGCTGATGGTGATGCTTTGAGTAGTGATGATTCTACTCGTTATAGGAGTATTGTTGAAGCATTGTGGTATCTTACTTTTACAAGGCCTGACATAGCTTTTTCAGTTAATAAGGTCTGTCAGTTTTTACATGCTCCTACTATTTCATTAGGTGGTGCCCCTGATTCCTCCGCCATGGATGTTGATCATCAAGACATGAGAGGCGAGTTGGGCGTGCTAACCCTCGATTCTACTCCCTCGAGCACTTAGGCGGCTAAGGACATCACCTCACCTGATAACACGGCTGAAGCTTCTGCTAGGCAACCAAAGAGAAAGGTGTAGAGGTTGTGCTTGAGTCGCAGACGTTGACGAGTTCTGCTCCGGTGTTGGCGCAGGCAAGAACAAGAAGACGGAGAGTGCGTTTATCAAAAAGTCTACAACTGTTTTAGACCCTTTTTAGGCTAGTTTAAAAGATCTCATTGAAAAAAATAGACGGATTCAAATCGCATTGTTAATATATTATATAATTTGATAAATATGACTCTTTGAAATCCAACACTAAGAATTAAATCCATGTACTAAAGAACGAGATGGAGAATACTACCGTGCGATAGGCCATGGAAAGTTCCCATCGAAGCGCTGATCTCAAAGAAAACACAACAGATTGGAAGGTCGTGCACCGGCCATGCATGCTAGATTCGCCGCTCTCCTATGTTACTGCATTTTGATGTAGCCGTAAGAACATAAAAAATCTTACCAAAAGCGGTTAATTCACAGTAAACTTACACCGATCGACATTCCAATCATGGAACTCCCGTTAATTACACACATACTACATAATGCAGCTAGCAGGGCAGCTCTAGGCCTTTGGACCACCGGAGAACGAAGAACCGATCTCCGACATTTAAGCTTCATTGATCCCACCATGTTCCGCGCTAGTAGTTGTAAAAGCAACCTCTCAGGTATCCTACGCATGGACCATTTTGGCAATGACTCACATACTATAGCTAGGTTGGTCGAGACGCGCTCTACCGCCACTTCTAGTCTTCCCGCATGAATCTAGCTAGTAGATCGAGTACCAGTTTGACACGAGTACTACTCAGTTTCTATCAGAGCTAGCAGGACCCCGTACTGCCTTGGGCCAAGCTAGGGGCGCACGCCGTACGTACATTCCAAGTCCATATGTCGTTCTGGCACAGGATCCCGGAGCATATCTTATCCCGTACGTACGTGCTGAGCTGAGGTGAGCTGGGGGGAGAGGAGAAGTGCCGACGACATTTAACCTTCGGCATGGCCGCTAGCTCCCCGCTGCTTCCTCCTCCCGGCCGGATCCGATCCCTCGCCCTCGCCCCGCGCGCGCTCTGCCGTGCCCCGGTCGCCCGCTGGGAGAGCTACGCGAGATGGGCCGGACACGCACACGCGCACGTCCCTTTCGCTCTCGCTTTCGCCCCGCGCGGACCACCCCGGGCTTCGCTTAGCTGCAGGTCAGACGCCAATTATGGCGGGCGCCCCCCCGCCCCTGCTCGGTCAGTTCAGCTCACCAGGCCGCCTCCCACGGACGGACGGACCCCCCCGTCCCCCTCCGATCCGGGGCTCCTCCGGCTCCCAAAACCACCGGTCCCTGCTCACACACACGCTGTCTGTCCTGCCTGCCCGGCTTAATGCTCTCCCCTTGTCCCCGCGCGCGCCCGCCGTCCCGATCGCCGCCCGTCGCCCTCGCGCGCGCCCTCCAGAAGGGCTTCTAAGCCACCCGTTTTCGCCGAGAGGCGGATCGCGGATGGATACGGGGGGTTGCAGAGAGGGATGGCGGCTTTGGTTTTCCGGGGCCAGATCACTCACGTCGGCGTCGAGACGCGTCCGTGCCCCCGAGATGCGCGAGATTGATGCACCAACCTCCACCTAGCCCACTTTGATGCCTCATCATGCATGCCCAGACCGCACGTACGCACGCATGATTCATTCTTTCTCTGCAAACCCATGCCTTGCCACTCACTGAGATTACATGAACTTACCACGTCCCTGTTCTTTCTGTATCTGCGTCGATCCACCGATGGATCACCTTCTGAATCTTGAATGTCTGATGGGGAGGCAGGAACGGATGAATAATGTGGTATCTGCTCGCATTGACAAGCGTTGGTTGGACTACTTTGCACTCGCTGGCCGGCCCCGGAGTACTCACTGGGAAGGTTGCTGTGGGCGGGGACCGAGCAGATCGATCTCCTAGTCCACCCCTGACCCTTCTCCTACCGACTGATCTATACATGCAGCATTCAACGGTTGCCCAGGAACTAATGGTTGGAGTTAATACTCTTATTGAATGATTAAGCAGAGGTCTTAACCTGTTATTTGCGGTGCATTGCTTCTGCCTCAGACGACTCATCTCGATTCAACGGGCCGGTGGTCCAACAGGGAGACTAGTTGCAGTGTCGCTGCAAATTGGCAAATGGGTCAACCAGATGCCGAAGAAGTGATTTTAATCCCGTATTTTGCCCATCAGTACCATCGTTTCTTTCGGACATGGTGTTTTGACTAACGGGTCTAAACACACTTATTATGGAAAATGCATTTTAAAATGCAAAAAAAATTCCAACAAATATTCCGAGTGTAACATCAGGGCATCATATATTCTCGTACAAAGTTCTGCGGTAAAAAGGAAGTTTGTATGTCCTGTGTAAAAAAGATAAGGACAATGTCTTGTCACACCGAGCAGTTTCTATGTTCTATTTTTTTTTGGAAAAAAACATATATTAATATCAGAGGATACCAATTACACCAAGCCTCTGCAACAACGCATTGCCTGTCGGCCACACGGATGCACATAGTAAAAAAAAAAGAATTACAAAAAAGAAAAGTCCCGCTATAGTATAAAAAGATTAAAAAAAATTCGCCGAAAAGCTATTTTGGAGCACCCTGAAATTCTCCTTTTTACATATATAAGCAGCAAAAAAAAAATCGTGAAACTTGGTGTGTGAAGAGTACCTGCATGTACGTCCGGACCTTTTTTTCTGAAAAACTCAGGTATTTTGATGTATATTTTTTAGGCAGTAGATACATATGAGCCAAAGTGGACAGACTACTCTAGATTAGGAAGACAGATAGAAATGGTACACACACGCAAATGGATAGGGAGAAGGGACAAACGTAGTTCATATTCTAGGGCCTGATAGGCATGTAGCCTGTATTAACAATCTGTTCAAATTGGAAGTTAGGTCTGGTATTAACCCCAGATGTTGGTTACTACTCTCTCTCTGTTCTAATATAAGATGTTTTAGCTTTTATGAAACAAATGTATCTAGACATTTCTTAGTGTGTAGGTTCGCGAAAGCATCTGATATTTTAAAACGGAGGGGGTAGAAATCACTGTCGAAAAAATAAGGGGGTATCTAGTAGTGGTTGGAAGCAGAGTTCTCATACAAAAACGAGATAACTTGTTTTTGGGGTCTTACTCTGATGGAGAACTAAGGCCTAACATATTGTCTTTTTTTAACAGGGGATCGGTCTGAAAGGACCAAGAGCTATCCATTCATAACAGCGGTGGCATTACAATTTACATGAATGGCCTTAAAAGAGTTGGAAACTAAAGTCAAGCCCATACAATTTGCACAAAGGACCTTGAGAGGAAAACCTAAAAAGCAACTAGGTCTAGATCCATGACCACCACCATGAAGCTCGACGCTGCCAACCTCAAAACGCCACCGAGGATGCTACCACATGGTGCAGATGTAGGGATTCGTAGCATGGAAAACAAAAAATTTCTATCGCATACAAACAAACAAGCCAAGATCTATCTACTAGATTGTAGCAACGAGTCGATAGAATAACTCACCCTCGAAGATTCCAAAGTGTTTAACGAGAGCGGATTCTCGTGGGTGATGTAGTCGTACTCTTCCCGATCTCAAGATCGCGTAGACGATCCTTCCGGCGCTGCGTTCCGGCAGCGCTCCCGCAGTCGGGCACATGTTCGGTACTCGACGAAGACCTTCCTCTCCCTTGTTCCAGCAGACAGCGGAGGTTGTAGCACTCTCCTCACGATTTCGGCAGCACAACGGCGTGGTACCGGAAGTAGAGGGGAGATCTCGCAGGGCTTCACCTTAAGCCGGAGCGAGTATGGTGGAGTATGAGAGAGTTCCTCGACGATCTAGGGTTTAGACACGCCGAGGAGGGGGCTAGGGTTTCACCTAGGCAGCGGCGGCGAGTGCCCTAGGGCCGGCGGCGGCTATGGAGGCGGCGGCGGCTTGGAGCTAGGGTTTAGAGGTGTAGGAACTTGTGTCTAGGAGGGGAGCCCTGCCCCTCCTTTTATAGGTGGAGGGGGCCGGCCAAGGGGAGGGGAGTCCCTCCCCAACTCGGCTTGGTGGTGCGCCAGCGGTGGGAGGAGGAACTCCTCCCCCAAGTCGGTTTCCACCTCCCTCTCCACTTCCCAAAAATAGTCGTTTGACTTTCAAACTTGGCGTTTGACTTTTCAAACTAGGATTTGAATAAACCCTCTATTTTGTTCAGCGATGACACCGAATACATGATGCAATCATACCAACTTGATATAACACATTCATGTACCCTTCCCCTCCGGAGTGCCGGACATTCCGGAACCTTCTAGAACATTCCCGATGAAAACATCGGAACCATTCTCCAACTCCGAAACGGGACTTTCCTTATATGAATCTTATTCTCTGGACCATTCCGGATCTCCTCGTGATATCCCGAATCCCATTCGAGACTCCGAACAACATTTGGACTCTTTCTCATCATTCCATAACTACTCAAACAACGTCGAATCCTTAAGTGTGTCTCCCTACGGTTCGTGAATTATGCGGACATGATCGAGACACTTCTCTGAACAATAACCAATAGAGGAATCTGGAAATTCATATGGCTCCCACATATTTCTACGATTACTTTGCGATCGAATGAACCACTTACATACGATACCAATTTCCCTTTGTCTCACGATAGTTTACTCATCCGAGGTTATGATCGTCGGTATCTCTGCATACCTAGTTCAACCTCGTTACCGATAAGTACTCTTTTCTCGTTCCCGTGATATGTGATCCCTTGTGAGCCAGTCACATGCTTGCAAGCTAATTGGATGACATTCCACCGAGAGGGCCCAGAGTATATCTATCTGTCATATGGATGGACAAATCCCACTCTTGATCCATGTGTTTCAACCAATACTTTCCGAATACTCAATGCCACCTTTATAGCCACCCAATTACGGTGTGGTGCTTGATATCATCAAAGCATCCATCCGGTAAAGGTGATATGCATGATCTCATGGTCGAAGGAATTAGGTTACTATGTATCAGAAAGCATATAGCAATTGAACTATTAAAATGACTTGATCTTTATGCTACGCTTTATCTATAGGAGTATGTCCACTATATCATTCTCCTAACGATATGATCTTGTTGTTAACAACATCTCAATGTTCATGACAGGGAAACCACAATCATTCATTAACCAACAAGCTAGTGATGTATAGAGGCTTTACTAGGGACTTCAATTTAAGTTTACAAATCACACAAGTATTAATGTTTCCTTGTTAATACTATTATAGCATGAATGCAAACATTTATCATAAACACAAAGATATAATAATAACTACATTTATTATTGCCTCTAGGGCATATCTCCAACAGTCTCCCACTTGCACTAGAGTCATCTAATCTAGATTACATGGTAATATACCGAACACCCATGGCAGTTTGGTGTTGGTCATGTTTTGCCCTCGAGAGAGGTTTAGTCAACGGATCCGCCACATTCAGATATGTGTGTACTTTGCAAATCTTTATGTCCCCATCTTGGACATGTTCTTGAATAGCGTGAAAACGTAGCTTGATGTGCTTCAGCTTCTTGTGTGACCTTGGTTCTTGCGCATTGGCTATGGCACCCATGTTATCACAGTAGATAGACATTGGGTCCAACGCACTAGGAACCACACACAGCTCTGTAATGAACTCTTTCATCCATATCGCTTCTTGTGAAGCCTCCGAAGCAGCCATGTATTCCGATTCAGTTGAAGATCTCGCCATAACGCTTTGCTTTGCACTCCTCCAGCTAACTGCTGCACCATTCAAAATAAATACGTATCCAGATTGTGATTTAGAATCATCCGGATCGGTGTTCCAACTAGCATCGGTGTAACCATTAACAACGAGCTGTTCATCACCTCCATAAGAAAGAACCATATCCTTAGTTCTTCTCAAGTACTTAAGGATGTTTTTGACCGTTGTCCAATGATCCACTCCTGGATCACTTTGATATCTGCTAGTTAAACTAACAGCATATGCAATGTCGGGTCTAGTACATAGCATGACATACATTAGAGATCCTATGGCTGAGGCATAGGGAGTCTTACTCATCCTTTCTCTATCTTCTGCCGATGTCGGACTTTGAGTTTTACTCAAGGTCGTATTGGGCAACATGGGCAAGAACCCTTTCTTGCTATCTTCCATTCCAAACCTCTTTAGAACTTTGTCCAAATATGTACTTTGTGATAATGATATTTGGCGTCTCGATCTATCTCTATAAATCTTTATGCCTAATATGTAAGCTGCTTCGCCAAGATCCTTCATTGAAAAACTATTATTCAAATATTCCTTGACACTATTAAGAAGGTCTACATCATTCCCAATCAACAATATGTCATCTACATATAGTATTAAGAATGCTACAGAGCTCCCACTCACTTTCTTGTAAATACAAGCTTCTCCATAAGTTGTTGGAGATATGCCCTAGAGGCAATAATAAATGTAGTTATTATTATATCTTTGTGTTTATGATAAATGTTTACATTCATGCTATAATAATTAACAAGGAAACATTGATACTTGTGTGATTTGTAAACTTAATTTGAAGTCCCTAGTATAGCCTCTATACTTCACTAGCTTGTTGGTTGATAAATGATTGTGGTTTCCCTATCATGAACATTGAGATGTTATCAACAACAAGATCATATCGTTAGGAGAATGATATGGTGGACATACTCCTATAGATAAGCGTAGCATAAAGATCAAGTCATTTTAATAGTTCAATTGCTATATGCTTTCTGATACATAGTAACCTAATTCCTTCGACCATGAGATCATGCACATCACCTTAAACGGATGGATGCTTTGATGACATCAAACACCACACCGTAATTGGGTGGTTATAAAGGTGGCATTGAGTGTTCGGAAAGTTTTGGTTGAGACACATGGATCAAGAGTGGGATTTGTCCATCCATATGACGGATAGATATACTCTGGGCCCTCTCGGTGGAATGTCATCCAATTAGCTTGCAAGCATGTGACTTGGTCACAAGGGATCACATATCGCGGGAACGAGAAAAGAGTACTTATCAGTAACGAGGTTGAACTAGGTATGCAGAGATACCGACGATCATAACCTCGGATAAGTAACATATCGTGAGACAAAGGGAAATTGGTATCGTATGTAAGTGGTTCATTCGATCGCAAAGTAATCGTAGAAATATGTGGGAGCCATATGAATTTCCAGATTCCTCTATTGGTTATTGTTCGGAGAAGTGTCTCGATCATGTCCGCATAATTCACGAACCGTAGGGAGACACACTTAAGGATTCGACGTTGTTTGAGTAGTTATGGTATTATGAGAAAGAGACCGAATGTTGTTCGGAGTCTCGGATGGGATCCGGGATATCACGAGGTGATCCGGAATGGTCCGGAGAATAAGATTCATATAAGGAAAGACCCGTTTCGGAGTTCGGGAATGATTCCGGTGATTTCATCGGGAATGTTCTAGAAGGTTCCGGATTGTCCGGCACTCCGGGGGGGGGGGAGGGGACATGAATGTGTCATTACATATTGGAATGATTGCATCATGTACTAAGTGTTCTTGCTGTCCCAAATAAAGGATTAAATTGAATCCTAAAACAGAAAAGTCAAATGTCCAGTTTGAAAGTCAAACGGCTAAAACAAGAAACTGTGGGAAACAAGCAAGAGGAGTTTGAAACCAACTTGGAGGAGGAGTTCCTCTCCTCCAAGCCGGCGGCCAGCCCTAGGCCGAGTTGGGGAGGGACTCCCTCCCTCCCTGGCGCGCCAAGCCCCTCCACCCATAAAAGGAGGGGCAGGCCTCCTCCTCTAAAACAAGTTTCTACCTCTAATCTCCGGTTTAGAGCCGTTTTGGTTTAGAGCTTCTAATTGCTTTAGCCTGCGGTTTAGAGCCTTCTAATTGGTGTGTCTAATCTCTAGACCACTAATAGCCCTCTCTCATACTCCACCATACTCGCTCCGGCTTAAGGCGAAGCCCTGCGGGATTTCCCCTCTACTTCCGATACCACGCCGTTGTGCTGCCGGAATAACGAGGAGAGTACTACAACCTCCGCTGCCTGCTGGAACAAGGGAGAGGAAGGTCTTCGTCGAGTACCGAACGTGTGACCGACTGCGGGAGCGCTGCCGGAACGCAGCGCCGGAAGGATCGTCTACACGATCTTGAGATCGGAAAGAGTACGACTACATCACCCACGAGAATCCGCTCTCGTTAAACGCTTTGGAATCTTCGAGGGTAAGTTATTCCATCAACTCGTTGCTACAATCTAGTAGATAGATCTTGGCTTGTTTGTTTGTATGCGATAGAAAATTTTTGTTTTCCATGCTACGAAACCCTACAGTGGTATCAGAGCCGTGTCTATATGTAGATTTGTTGCACGAGTAGAACACAATGGTCATTGTGGGCGTTGATGCTTTTATTGTCGATTGCTTCTTGTGTACTTTGCATCTTGCGGTATGTTGGGATGAAGCGGCCCGGGCTAACCTTACATGACATCGTTCATGAGACTTGCTCCACGCTTGACATGCAACTTGTATTGCATAAGTGGCTTTGCGGGTGCCTGTTTCTCCTAGCATAGTTAAGATCCAATTTACAACGGGTGATTAACAATACTAGTATCAATGTTGTGGTTCTTGTTCGTAAGTTAGAACGACACTTATTGAAAGCCCCAAACCACGTAAAATATGCAAAGAAAGTAGAGGCGTCTAACTTTGTTTTGCAGGGGTGTGCAGTGATGTGATATGGCCATGATTGTGATTATATTTGATGTATGAAATGTTCCTTATTGTAAGTCGGCAACCGGCAGGAGCCATATGGTTGTCTTTAATTTATGTTAAGACCCGCGTGTCTATTCAAAGTAGTTGTAATAGTTGAAGCCGGTGGACGACAACCATGGAGTAGCGTCATTGAACTTGATGCAATGCTGGTGATGATGGAGATCATGTTCGTGCTTGAAGATGGAGATCGGAAGCACAAAGAAGAAAGGCCATATCATATCACATATATATTGAATTGCATGTGATGTTAATCCTTTATGCATCTTGTATTGCTTAGTAGACGACGGTAGCATTATAAGATGATCCCTCATGCACATGAATTTCAAGTCATAAAGTGTTCACCCTTAGTTAGCACCGTTGCTAAAGCTTGTTGTTTCGAAGCACCACGTGATGATCGGGTGTGTAAGATTCCGCAAGTGTATACAACGTGAGCAAGCCATATTTGCTCATGCGGAAACTAAGGTTTGATCTTGACGAGCCTAGCATGTACAGACATGGTCTCGGAACACGGATCACCGAAAGGTAAAGCATGAATCATATAGTAGATATGATGAACATGACGATTGTTCGCTATTGAAACTATATCAACTCTCGTGATGATCGGCGTTGATGTAGTGGATTTGGTTCGTGTGATCACTAAAACAATGTGAGGGATATTGTTTTGAGTGGGAGTTCACCTAGTTTAATTACATTAATTAATTTGAACTCAATTTGTCATAAACTTAGTCTAAACTATTGCAAATATGTTGTAGATCAATGGCAGCCCCTACCATCAATTTTAATGCGTTCCTAGAGAAAGAAAAGTTGAAAAACAATGGAAGCAACTTCGCGGATTGGTTCCGCAATTTGAGGATTGTCCTCACAGCTGGTAATTTGACCTATGTGTTGGATGCACCGCTAGGTGACCCACCTGCAGCTGATGCTCCCGATGAAGTAAAGAATGTTTACCTCGCTCGGAAGAATCAGTACTCCATAGTTCAGTGTGCTATCTTGTATGGTTTGGAATCGGAGCTTCAGAAAAGGTTTGAGGATTCAGACCCATATGATATTGTCGAGGATCTCAAATTGATTTTTGAGACTCATGCGGCAATTGAAAGCTATGAGGCTTCTGAAAAGTTCTTTAACTGCAAGATGGAAGAGGGCAGCTCCGTCAGTGAGCATGTGCTTAAGATGTCTGGGCACGCAAACAAACTTCAAAGCTTGGGTATAGTGATTCCTAATGCTTTGGGGATTTATCGTGTCCTCCAATCACTACCACCAAGTTACAAGAACTTTGTGATGAACTACAACATGCAGAACATGAACAAGACGTTGCCAGAACTCTTTGCCATGCTGAAATCTGCAGAAGTGGAGATCAAGAAAGAGCACCAAGTGTTGTTGGTCAATAAGACCACCAAATTCAAGAAAGGCAAGTCTAAGCCAAAGGGACACTTTAAGAAGGGTGGTAAGAAAGTTACCACGCCAACGAAGAAGACCAAGGCTGGACCTAAGCCTGATACTGAGTGCTTTTACTGCAAGGGAGAAGGTCACTGGAAGCGGAATTTCCCAAAGTACTTGGCGGATTTGAAGAACGGCAACATCAAGAAGAAAGGTATATCTGATATACATGTTATTGATGTGTATCTCACTAGTACTCGTAGTAGTGCCTGGGTATTTGATACTGGTTCGGTTGCTCATATTTGTAACTCAAAACAGGTGCTGCAGAATAAACGGAAGCTAGCGAAGAATGAGGTGGCGATACGCGTGGGAAACGGATCAAAGGTTGATGTGATCGCGGTCGGCACGCTACCCCTTCATCTACCATCGGGATTAGTTTTATACTTAAATAATTGTTATTTGGTGCCTGCGTTGAGCATGAACATTATATCGGGATCTTGTTTATTGCGAGACGGTTACTTGTTTAAGTCCGAGAATAATGGTTGTTCGATTTATATGAGTAATATGTTTTATGCACATGCACCTTTGATAGATGGTCTATTCTTATTGAATCTCGATAGTGAAAATACACATATCAACAACATTGAGGCTAAACGTTTGAAATCAAGCGATAATTCGACCTATATGTGGCACTGTCGTCTTGGTCACATTGGAGTGAAACGTCTGAAGAAACTCCATTCCGATGGACTTCTTGAATCACTTGATTTTGAATCACTTGAAAGATGCGAAGCATGTCTGATGGGAAAAATGACTAAGACTCCATTTTCTGGTATGATGGAGCGAGCTACGGACTTATTGGAAATCATACATACCGATGTGTGTGGTCCAATGAGTGTAACATCACGCGGTGGTTATCGTTATGTTCTTACCTTCACGGATGACTTGAGTAGATATGGGTATATCTATTTCATGAAACATAAGTCCGAAACTTTCGAGAAGTTTAAGGAGTTTCAAAGTGAGGTGGAGAATCAACGTAACAAGAAGATTAAATTTCTGCGTTCTGATCGTGGAGGTGAATATCTAAGTTACGAGTTTGGCGAGCATTTGAAGAAATGCGGAATACTTTCACAATTGACACCGCCGGGAACACCATAGCGTAATGGTGTGTCCGAATGTCGTAATCGAACTCTCTTAGATATGGTTCGTTCTATGATGTCACTTACAGATTTACCGCTATCATTTTGGGGTTATGCATTAGAAACAGCCGCATTCACTTTAAATAGGGCACCATCTAAATCCGTTGAAACGACACCGTATGAATTATGGTTTGGGAAGAAACCTAAATTGTCGTTCCTTAAAGTTTGGGGATGCGAAGCCTATGTAAAGAAGTTACAGCCGGACAAGCTTGAACCCAAAGCGGAAAAATGCGTCTTCATAGGATACCCGAAGGAAACTATTGGGTATACCTTCTATCATAGATCCGAAGGCAAAATCTTTGTCGCCAAGAATGGATCCTTTCTAGAGAAGGAATTTCTCTCGAAAGAAGTGACTGGAAGGAAAGTAGAACTCGACGAGGTTGTCGAACCTTCTCTCGAAATTGCGAGTAGCGCAGCACCTGAAGAAGTTCCTGTGGTGCCTGCACCAATAAGAGAGGAAGCTAGTGATGGTGATCATGAAACTTCGGTTGAAGTTGCTACAGAGCCTCGGAGGTCAACGAGAACTCGTACCACTCCAGATTGGTATGATTCCGTTATGAATGTCATGTTGGTGGACAACACCGATGACCCCGAGACATATGAGGAAGCGATGATGAGCCCAGATTCCAATAAATGGCAAGAAGCCATGAAATCCGAGATTGGATCCATGTACGAAAACCAAGTATGGAATTTGGTGGACTTACCGGATGGCCGGAAGGCTGTCGAGAACAAATGGATTTTCAAGAATAAAACAGATGCTGATGGTAATGTTACTGTCTATAAAGCTCGACTTGTCGCAAAAGGGTTTCGACAAATTCAAGGAGTTGACTACGATGAGACTTTCTCACCAGTAGCGAAGCTAAAGTCTGTGAGGATTATGTTAGCAATCGCTGCATATTATGATTATGAGATATGGCAGATGGATGTCAAAACAGCATTCCTCAATGGAGACATTGATGAAGAGTTGTATATGATGCAACCCAAAGGTTTTGTCGATCCTAAAATGCTAACAAGGTATGCAAACTTAAACGGTCCATCTATGGATTGAAGCAAGCATCCCGAAGTTGGAATCAACGTTTTGATAAGGTAATCAAAAGTTTTGGTTTTATACAAACTTATGGAGAAGCTTGTATTTACAAGAAAGTGAGTGGGAGCTCTGTAGCATTCTTAATACTATATGTGGATGACATATTGTTGATTGGGAATGATGTAGACCTTCTTAATAGTGTCAAAGAATATTTGAATAATAGTTTTTCAATGAAGGATCTTGGCGAAGCAGCTTACATATTAGGCATAAAGATTTATAGAGATAGATCGAAACGCCAAATATCATTGTCACAGAGTACATATTTGGATAAAGTTCTAAAGAGATTTGGAATGGAAGAAAGCAAGAAAGGGTTCTTGCCCATGTTGCCCAATACGACCTTGAGTAAAACTCAAAGTCCGACATCGGCAGAAGATAGAGAAAGGATGAGTAAGACTCCCTATGCCTCAGCCATAGGATCTCTAATGTATGCCATGCTATGTACTAGACCCGACATTGCATATGATGTTAGTTTAACTAGCAGATATCAAAGTGATCCAGGAGTGGATCATTGGACAGCGGTCAAAAACATCCTTAAGTACTTGAGAAGAACTAAGGATATGGTTCTTTCTTATGGAGGTGATGAACAGCTCGTTGTTAATGGTTACACCGATGCTAGTTGGAACACAGATCCGGATGATTCTAAATCACAATCCGGATACGTATTTATTTTGAATGGTGCAACAGTTAGCTGGAGGAGTGCAAAGCAAAGCGTTGTGGCGAGATCTTCAACTGAATCGGAATACATGGCTGCTTCTGAGGCTTCACAAGAAGCGATATGTATGAAAGAGTTCATTACAGAGCTGGGTGTGGTTCCTAGTGCGCTGGACCCAATGTCTATCTACTGTGATAACATGGGCGCCATAGCCAATGCGCAAGAACCAAGGTCACACAAGAAGCTGAAGCACATCAAGCTACGTTTTCACTCTATTCGAGAACATATCCAGGATGGGGATATAAAGATTTGCAAAGTACACACAGATCTGAATGTGGCGGATCCGTTGACTAAACCTCTCCCGAGGGCAAAACATGACCAACACCAAACTGCCATGGGTGTTCGGTATATTACCATGTAATCTAGATTAGATGACTCTAGTGCAAGTGGGAGACTGTTGGAGATATGCCCTAGAGGCAATAATAAATGTAGTTATTATTATATCTTTGTGTTTATGATAAATGTTTACATTCATGCTATAATAGTATTAACAAGGAAACATTGATACTTGTGTGATTTGTAAACTTAATTTGAAGTCCCTAGTATAGCCTCTATACTTCACTAGCTTGTTGGTTGATAAATGATTGTGGTTTCCCTATCATGAACATTGAGATGTTATCAACAACAAGATCATATCGTTAGGAGAATGATATGGTGGACATACTCCTATAGATAAGCGTAGCATAAAGATCAAGTCATTTTAATAGTTCAATTGCTATATGCTTTCTGATACATAGTAACCTAATTCCTTCGACCATGAGATCATGCACATCACCTTTACCGGATGGATGCTTTGATGACATCAAACACCACACCGTAACTGGGTGGTTATAAAGGTGGCATTGAGTGTTCGGAAAGTTTTGGTTGAGACACATGGATCAAGAGTGGGATTTGTCCATCCATATGACGGATAGATATACTCTGGGCCCTCTCGGTGGAATGTCATCCAATTAGCTTGCAAGCATGTGACTTGGTCACAAGGGATCACATATCGCGGGAACGAGAAAAGAGTACTTATCAGTAACGAGGTTGAACTAGGTATGCAGAGATACCGACGATCATAACCTCGGATAAGTAACATATCGTGAGACAAAGGGAAATTGGTATCGTATGTAAGTGGTTCATTGGATCGCAAAGTAATCGTAGAAATATGTGGGAGCCATATGAATTTCCATATTCCTCTATTGGTTATTGTTCGGAGAAGTGTCTCGATCATGTCCGCATAATTCACGAACCGTAGGGAGACACACTTAAGGATTCGACGTTGTTTGAGTAGTTATGGTATTATGAGAAAGAGACCGAATGTTGTTCGGAGTCTCGGATGGGATCCGGGATATCACGAGGTGATCCGGAATGGTCCGAAGAATAAGATTCATATAAGGAAAGACCCGTTTCGGAGTTCGGGAATGATTCTGGTGATTTCATCGGGAATGTTCTAGAAGGTTCCGGATTGTCCGGCACTCCGGGGGGGGGAGGGTACATGAATGTGTCATTACATATTGGAATGATTGAATCATGTACTAAGTGTTCTTTCTGTCCCAAATAAAGGATTAAATTGAATCCTAAAACAGAAAAGTCAAATGTCCAGTTTGAAAGTCAAACGGCTAAAACAAGAAACTGTGGGAAACAAGCAAGAGGAGTTTGAAACCAACTTGGAGGAGGAGTTCCTCTCCTCCAAGCCGGCGGCCAGCCCTAGGCCGAGTTGGGGAGGGACTCCCTCCCTCCCTGGCGCGCCAAGCCCCTCCACCAATAAAAGGAGGGGCATGCCTCCTCCTCTAAAACAAGTTTCTACCTCTAATCTCCGGTTTAGAGCCGTTTTGGTTTAGAGCTTCTAAGTGCTTTAGCCTGTAGTTTAGAGCCTTCTAATTGGTGTGTCTAATCTCTAGACCACTAATAGCCCTCTCTCATACTCCACCATACTCGCTCCGGCTTAAGGCGAAGCCCTGCGGGATTTCCCCTCTACTTCCGGTACCACGCCGTTGTGCTGCCGGAATCACGAGGAGAGTACTACAACCTCCGCTGCCTCCTGGAACAAGGGAGAGGAAGGTCTTCGTCGAGTACCGAATGTGTGACCGACTGCGGGAGCGCTGCCGGAACGCAGCGCCGGAAGGATCGTCTACACGATCTTGAGATCGGAAAGAGTACGACTACATCACCCACGAGAATCCGCTCTCGTTAAACGCTTTGGAATCTTCGAGGGTAAGTTA
This sequence comes from Avena atlantica, assembly GCA_910589765.1. Lineage (NCBI taxonomy): Eukaryota > Viridiplantae > Streptophyta > Magnoliopsida > Poales > Poaceae > Avena > Avena atlantica. Next base: position 419,928,105 of record OU342735.1, read on the forward strand.
TTCCATCAACTCGTTGCTACAATCTAGTAGATAGATCTTTGCTTGTTTGTTTGTATGCGATAGAAAATTTTTGTTTTCCATGCTACGAAACCCTACATAAGTTTGTACAAAACCAAAACTTTTGATCACCTTATCGAAACGTTGATTCCAACTTCGGGATGCTTGCTTCAATCCATAAATGGACCGTTGAAGTTTGCATACCTTGTTAGCATCTTTAGGATCGACAAAACCTTTGGGTTGCATCATATACAACTCTTCATCAATGTCTCCATTGAGGAATGTTGTTTTGACATCCATCTGCCATATCTCATAATCATAATATGCAGCGATTTCTAACATAATCCTCACAGACTTTAGCTTCGCTACTGGTGAGAAAGTCTCATCGTAGTCAACTCCTTGAATTTGTCGAAACCCTTTTGCGACAAGTCGAGCTTTATAGACAGTAACATTACCATCAGCATATGTTTTCTTCTTGAAAATCCATTTGTTCTCGACAGCCTTCCGGCCATCTGGTAAGTCCACCAAAGTCCATACTTGGTTTTCGTACATGGATCCAATCTCGTATTTCATGGCTTCTTGCCATTTATTGGAATCTGGGCTCATCATTGCTTCCTCATATGTCTCAGGGTCATCGGTGTTGTCCACCAACATGACACTCATAACGGGATCATACCAATCTGGAGTGGTACGAGTTCTCGTTGACCTGCGAGGCTCTGTAGCAATTTCAACCGAAGTTTCATGATCATCATCATTAGCTTCCTCTCTAACTGGTGCAGGCACCACAGGAACTTCTTCCGGTGGTGCGCTACTCGCAATTTCGAGAGAAGGTTCGACAAACTCGTTGAGTTCTACTTTTCTTCCAGTCACTTCTTTCGAGAGAAATTCCTTCTCTATAAAGGATCCATTCTTGGCAACGAAGATTTTGCCTTCGGATCTATGATAGAAGGTATACCCAATAGTTTCCTTCGGGTATCCAATAAAGACGCATTTTTCCACTTTGGGTTCAAGCTTGTCCGGCTGTAACTTCTTTACATAGGCTTCGCAACCCCAAACTTTAAGGAACGACAATCTAGGTTTCTTCCCAAACCACAATTCATACGGTGTCGTTTCAACGGATTTAGATGGTGCCCTATTTAAAGTGAATGCGGCTGTTTCTAATGCATAACCCCAAAATAATAGCGGTAAATCTGTAAGTGACATCATAGAACAAACCATATCTAAGAGAGTTCGATTACGACATTCGGACACACCATTACGCTGTGGTGTTCCCGGCGGTGTCAATTGTGAAAGTATTCCGCATTTCTTCAAATGCTCGCCAAACTCATAACTTAGATATTCACCTCCACGATCAGAACGTAGAAATTTAATCTTCTTGTTACGTTGATTCTCTACCTCACTTTGAAATTCCTTAAACTTCTCGAAAGTTTCGGACTTATGTTTCATGAAATAGATATACCCATATCTACTAAAATCATCCGTGAAGGTAAGAACATAACGATAACCACCGCGCGATGCTACACTCATTGGACCACACACATCGGTATGTATGATTTCCAATAAATCTGTAGCTCGCTCCATCATACCAGAGAATGGAGTCTTAGTCATTTTACCCATCATACATGCTTCGCATCTTTCAAGTGATTCGAAATCAAGTGATTCAAGAAGTCCATCGGAATGGAGTTTCTTCATACGCTTCACTCCAATGTGACCAAGACGACAGTGCCACATATAGGTCGAGTAATCGCTCGATTTCAAACGTTTAGCCTCAATGTTATTAATATGTGTATTTCCACTATCGAGATTCAATAAGAATAGACCATCTATCAAAGGTGCATGTGCATAAAACATATTACTCATATAAATCGAACAACCATTATTCTCGGACTTAAACAAGTAACTGTCTCGCAATAAACAAGATCCCGATATAATGTTCATGCTTAACGAAGGCACCAAATAACAATTATTTAAGTATAAAACTAATCCCGATGGTAGATGAAGGGGTAGCGTGCCGACCGCGATCACATCAACCTTTGATCCATTTCCCACGCGCATCGTCACCTCGTTCTTCGCTAGCTTCCGTTTATTTGCAGCACCTGTTTCGAGTTACAAATATGAGCAACCGAACCAGTATCAAATCCCCAGGCACTACTACGAGTACTAGTGAGATACACATCAATAACATGTATATCGGATATACCTTTCTTCTTGATGTTGCCGTTCTTCAAATCCGCCAAGTACTTTGGGCAATTCCGCTTCTAGTGACCTTCTCCCTTGCAGTAAAAGCACTCAGTATCAGGCTTAGGTCTAGCCTTGGTCTTCTTCGTCGGCGTGGTAACTTTCTTACCACCCTTCTTGAAGTGTCCCTTCTGCTTAGACTTGCCTTTCTTGAATTTGGTGGTCTTATTGACCAACAACACTTGGTGCTCTTTCTTGATCTCCACTTCTGCAGATTTCAACATGGCAAAGAGTTCTGGCAACGTCTTGTTCATGTTTTGCATGTTGTAGTTCATCACAAAGTTCTTGTAACTTGGTGGTAGTGATTGGAGGACGCGGTAAATCCCCAAAGCATTAGGAATCACTATACCTAAGCTTTGAAGTTTGTTTGCGTGCCCAGACATCTTAAGCACATGCTCACTGACGGAGCTGCCCTCTTCCATCTTGCAGTTAAAGAACTTTTCAGAAGCCTCATAGCTTTCAATTGCCGCATGAGTCTCAAAGATCAATTTGAGATCCTCGACAATATCATATGGGTCTGAATTCTGAAACCTTTTCTGAAGCTCTGATTCTAAACCATACAAGATAGCACACTGAACTGTGGAGTACTGAGTCTTCCGAGTGAGGTAAACATTCTTTACTTCATCGGCAGCATCGGCTGCAGGTGGGTCACCCAGCGGTGCATCCAGCACATAGGTCAAATTACCAGCTGTGAGGACAATCCTCAAATTGCGGAACCAATCCGCGAAGTTGCTTCCATTGTTTTTCAACTTTTCTTTCTCTAGGAACGCATTAAAATTGATGGTAGGGGCTGCCATTGATGTACAACATATTTGCAATAGTTTAGACTAAGTTTATGACAAATTGAGTTCAAATTAATAATAAAATTAATCTAGGTGAACTCCCACTCAAAACAATATCCCTCACATTGTTTTAGTGATCACACAAACCAAATCCACCACATCAACACCGATCATCACGAGAGTTGATATAGTTTCAATGACGAACAATCGACATGTTCATCATATCTACTATATGATTCATGCTTTACCTTTCGGTGATCCGTGTTCCGAGACCATGTTTGTACATGCTAGGCTCGTCAAGATCAAACCTTAGTTTCCGCATGAGCAAATCTGGCTTGCTCACGTTGTATGCACTTGCAGAATCTAACACACCCGATCATCACGTGGTGCTTCGAAACAACAAGCTTTAGCAATGGTGCTAACTAAGGGTGAACACTCTATGACTTGAAATTCATGTGTATGACGGATCATCTTATAATGCTACCGTTGTCAACTAAGCAATACAAGATGCATAAAGGATTAATATCACATGCAATTCATAATATGTGATATGATATGGCCTTTCTTCTTTGTGCTTCTGATCTTCATCTTCAAGCACGAACATGATCTCCATCATCACCGGCATTGCATCAAGGTCAATGACGCTTCTCCATGGTTGTCGTCCACCGGCTTCAACTATTACAACTACTTTGAATAGACACGCGGGTCTTAACATAAATTAAAGACAACCATATGGCTCCTGCCGGTTGCCAACTTACAATAAGGAACATTGCATACATCAAATATAATCACAATCATGGCCATATCACATCACAGCACACCCCTGCAAAACAAAGTTAGACGCCTCTACTTTCTTTGCATATTTTACGGGGTTTGGGGCTTTCAATAAGTGTCGTTCTAACTTACGAACAAGAACCACAACATTGATACTAGCATTGTTAATCACCCGTTGTAAATTGAATCTTAACTATGCTAGGAGAAACAGGCACCCGCAAAGCCACTTATGCAATACAAGTTGCATGTCAAGCGTGGAGCAAGTCTCATGAACGATGTCATGTAAGGTTAGCTCGGGCCGCTTCATCCCAACATCCCGCAAGATGCAAAGTACACAAGAAGCAATCGACAATAAAAGCATCAACGCCCACAATGACCATTGTGTTCTACTCGTGCAATAGATTTACATATAGACACGGCTCTGATACCACTGTAGGGATTCGTAGCATGGAAAACAAAAAATTTCTATCGCATACAAACAAACAAGCCAAGATCTATCTACTAGATTGTAGCAACGAGTCGATGGAATAACTCACCCTCGAAGATTCCAAAGTGTTTAACGAGAGCGGATTCTCGTGGGTGATGTAGTCGTACTCTTCCCGATATCAAGATCGCGTAGACAATCCTTCCGGCGCTGCGTTCCGGCAGCGCTCCCGCAGTCGGTCACACGTTTGGTACTCGACGAATACCTTCCTCTCCCTTGTTCCAGCAGGCAGCGGAGGTTGTAGCACTCTCCTCGCGATTCCGGCAGCACAACGGCATGGTACCGGAAGTAGAGGGGAGATCTCGCAGGGCTTCGCCTTAAGCCGGAGCGAGTATGGTGGAGTATGAGAGAGTTCCTCGACGATCTAGGGTTTAGACACGCCGAGGAGGGGGCTAGGCCGGCGGCTAGGGTTTCACCTAGGCGGCGGCGGTGAGTGCCCTAGGGCCGGAGGCGGCTATGGAGGCGGCGGCGGCGGCTTGGAGCTAGGGTTTAGAGGTGTAGGAACTTGTGTCTAGGAGGGGAGCCCTGCCCCTCCTTTTATAGGTGGAGGGGGCCGTCCAAGGGTAGGGGAGTCCCTCCCCAACTCGGCTTGGTGGTGCGCCAGCGGTGGGAGGAGGAACTCCTCCCCCAAGTCGGTTTCCACCTCCCTCTCCACTTCCCAAAAATAGCCGTTTGACTTTCAAACTTGGCGTTTGAATTTTCAAACTAGGATTTGAATAAACCCTCTATTTTGTTCAGCGATGACACCGAATACATGATGCAATCATACCAACTTGATATAACACATTCATGTACCCTTCCCTTCCGGAGTGCCGGACATTACGGAACCTTCTAGAACATTCCCGATGAAAACATCGGAACCATTCTCCAACTCCGAAACGGGACTTTCCTTATATGAATCTTATTCTCCGGACCATTCCGGATCTCGTCGTGATATCCCGAATCCCATTCGAGACTCCGAACAACATTCAAACTCTTTCTCATCATTCCATAACTATTCAAACAACGTCGAATCCTTAAGTGTGTCTCCCTACGGTTCGTGAATTATGCGGACATGATCGAGACACTTCTCAAACAATAACCAATAGAGGAATCTGGAAATTCATATGGCTCCCACATATTTCTACGATTACTTTGCGATCGAATGAACCACTTACATACGATAGCAATTTCCCTTTGTCTCACGATAGTTTACTCATCTGAGGTTATGATCGTCGGTATCTCTGCATACCTAGTTCAACCTCGTTACCGATAAGTACTCTTTTCTCGTTCCCGTGATATGTGATCCCTTGTGAGCCAGTCACATGCTTGCAAGATAATTGGATGACATTCCACCGAGAGGGCCCAGAGTATATCTATCCGTCATATGGATGGACAAATCCCACTCTTGATCCATGTGTTTCAACCAATACTTTCCGAACACTCAATGCCACCTTTATAGCCACCCAGTTACGGTGTGGTGTTTGATGTCATCAAAGCATCCATCCGGTAAAGGTGATATGCATGATCTCATGGTCGAAGGAATTAGGTTACTATGTATCAGAAAGCATATAGCAATTGAACTATTAAAATGACTTGATCTTTATGCTACGCTTTATCTATAGGAGTATGTCCACCATATCATTCTCCTAACGATATGATCTTGTTGTTAACAACATCTCAATGTCCATGACAGGGAAACCACAATCATTCATTAACCAACAAGCTAGTGATGTATAGAGGTTTTACTAGGGACTTCAATTTAAGTTTACAAATCACACAAGTATTAATGTTTCCTTGTTAATACTATTATAGCATGAATGCAAACATTTATCATAAACACAAAGATATAATAATAACTACATTTATTATTGCCTCTAGGGCATATCTCCAACAGCAGAGAGGTAGGATCCAACAACGTCGATGCAGAAGGGCCTCCGAAGCGGCTCGGAAGCCTGGAGGTTGAAGTCCATCAGGCGCTGGCCGAAGCACACCGTCGCCAGCGCTCGAGGTGGGAGCGCCTGCCATTCGACTCTACAGAGAGATGGCGAGGACGCCACCGTGATGAGTCTCCCAAGAGAAGCGTAGCTTCTCCCCTGTTGCAAATCAAGCTGCTAGTAGTCAAAGGCCCAGATGCCATGCCTTTTCTCGTCACCACAACAAGCAATAAGAAGGGGATCAGAAAATTTGTCGGTAACATCAGATCCGCATAGACCCGAGCTTATTTGCGGAGAAATCAGAGGAGCTCCAGCTAGTAGCAAACAACACCACGCCACCATCACCACCAAGAAGAGCACCGCCAAACACCACCATGTGACACTCAAAGACGCCCGAGGCTCACTCCAAGACCACGACATAAAGCTAGACCACGGCATGACGCCAAACCCTAAGCTACCACCACTAATATATATAGGGGCAGCCTCCATCCCCCACCTTCTCCAGCCGGCGAGGCTTTCATAAGAGAGGGGGAGGAGCCAGAGGCGCAACAGAGACTCTCAACGGGCTAAACGAGAGGAGGGGAATGGGAGAAAGGATTGTCATATATTTATTTCAAAAATGATTGGAACATTATTAAATATGATCTCATAGTTGTGTTTGAGAGTGGTTTGATAATAAATTAGATATATATATATATTCTATAACTACTTTTATTCCAAAAGAAAATTATGCTAGACATGTGACGAAATTTAGACTTATAGGTTTGCTTAATTTTTTTTTAGAAGATCCTTGCCAATGTTTTGGCAAATAGGTTAGCTATTGGCATTGGTAGATTCGGTGCTTATCACCAATTTTCTTTCATAAGAGGTAGATTCATTCTTGGAAAGTGTGGCGGCGGCACATGAAGTGGTTTGTGAGGTGTTTCATACAAAACGATAAATTTACAAATTTAACAGTGATAAAGAATATGGTAGGGTCAACCTTAATTTTATTTATCAAATTCTAGAAATTTGGGGTTTTGAACCCTCGTGGATTTCTTAGATTAAACACATTTCTCAATACTCAAGTCAAAATTAGTGATATGGGAGGAAATTTTATTGGCAGAATTACCATAAGAGTGAATTAATTCCTCAATGCTAATTGTAAGAAATAATGTTGGTTTCATTAGAGGTTCATGTTTGAATTTTGTTCCATGTGGATGATTAGCCTACAATGCGATCATGCCATCAAGAAAATGATGCTAGGTTATCTTGGAATGGATTCTAACATGCTTTGAAATAAGTGTGAGAGAAGTGCATGCATTTCCATAAGAGTGAAATGATTCCAATTAATATGGAACAATAGGAGTTCTTGCCTTTTGTTGATATTTTTAATGTGTATATGGTAAATTTCCTATTAAATATTCAGGTCTTCCTCTACACCATGACAAGTTGAGGATGGATAGTATTCAACCTTTATTGGATAAAATCTACGATAGTTGGATGGTGGGGGGAACTTCTTTCCTCTGATCCTAGGTAGGTCCTAATTAAATCGTGTTTATCCAATGTTCGTATATACATGGTACCATTATTTGAATTTCCCAAGTAGCCTTTGAATTAAATTTATACTCATATAAGAAATTGCACGTGTAGTGATTCTGAAGGACATCTAGCAAACTGGTAGTCTAAGCACATGCCTAATGAGTTTAGAGGGGCTGGCGGCCATTCTAACCCACAAAAAATTGAGCATCTTTTGTTGTATTTTGGATTTAAAGATACATAACTCTGAAGGGATACAATAAAAAAGTCGTAGATGATAACAACACCAAAACCGTAATACATGTTGTTACCATGATGCCATACTACGACTTTCTATAAGGGAATTGTCTAGGTAACCAAGGCAATCAAAATGTGATATAGATGACACATAGGAAATTGTATTCTATAAGATTTTGGGAGGATATGTAGTTTGGGAATTCTCCTTTGGCAATATTGTTTGGGATATTAACTTTGTACCCAAATAAACATCATGAGACCATAGCTAAAATCTAGGATTACATTGTAGAAAATGGACATACTTAAACCATAGATAAAATCAAGGATGATATCTAACTAAAATTCACTTTCTAAAGAATCTTCATTAATGAGATATTCTTCAGTGGTAGGAGTTACTAGAGATCACATCAAGTGTTCGATCTCATATTAGAATATCAAACGATGTGACAATTTGTATCCAGTGGGATATATTCTCGAAGTTCATATATTACAACATTAATTATAGACATGTGTATTTACCAAGTGTTTGGTCTTGAAATATCCCTTAAGGATTCGGGTTCTCCTATGACTGCTCTCCCAGAATAAGATCATGGTTATAAATAATCATAGGAGGAGGGGAATTGCCAAACCTATAGAATGTGAGTTTTATAAGTATAAGTAAACATTAAAACATGTACTCTTTGAGTGCCTTGGTTGTAATCCTACATGGGCTGGTGTTTCCTAAAATGTTTGGGGTTTAGATGAGAATTTTTTAAACCTTAGCTGCCAAGTGGTGTGGAGTTGCACCATTATTTTTGTGTTTAACTGATGCTCTTGGCTGAACATGAATCAAGTTTGGCACCTAGTTCTGCTGCATTTGCAAAACTGAAAAGTTCCATTCATGGTTCTTGAAAGAGGGAGGAGGGATCAACTCATGCATTGATGTTATGGAATCAAGAAACTTTAATGGGCCGAAGGACCAAATTGGCTTTGGCTGGATATAACATCCAAAAGTTTGAGTTTAGAGGAGAGTAAACATGGTGGAGGAATGGACATAGCTTACTAGGATACCTGAAGAGACACTGTGAGGAACTGAGGAAGATGTGGATAATCCAAGTCATGTCATTGTGAATCTTATGCAAATGGCCATGCGATTGAGGCTACCTAGCCAAAAGAGTTAAATACACTATCGGTCCCTATACTTGTTAGACTGGCTCGATTTAGTCCACGTACTCGGGAGTTTGCTGAATTTTATCATGTACTTGGGCTTCATTTAGTTCTAATCAATGTTCCACGTCGAAATTGTGCTGACTCGGATGCCACATAGAGACGTGTCCCATTTGCAGGAGTTAAGATGGACTAAAAATTTGCAGTTAGCCCCTCCCGTGTTACCCTAATACCATTAGTTAACCTCTCGTTCTAAATATGTCGCTCCACCTTCTGGTTCAGTGGCCACCACCTATGTCACTGTCCATCGCCTCCATCATCATCGAGACCTTCCTTTTGTCCTCTCTAAAATAGAACTCTCTCAGCTCAAAGGATCTGCGACGGCGTGAACCGCGCTCAATAATGGAGCTAAAGGGAAAGGGTACGTCCAAATATCTGACAGTGGGAAAAAAATTCTAGATGCAGGAGGGTGTTTCTGCAAGATTTTGGTCCACGTGAGTCCAAATCAGTGCCATTTCGATGCGAAACATGAATTAGGACTAAATTGAGTCCAATTCATAAGTACACAGATAAAATTGAGCAAATTTCGAGTACCTTGCGAACTAAATCGAGTCAGTCCGACAAATATAAGAACCGTTAGTATATTTAACTCCTAGCAAAAAGTAGTTTTAGCAAAGCTCTAGTACGGGGTTCGATGGGAAACACGGGCCAAAGTTCCTCTTTTTAACACTACTACTAGTTGTAAAAAAGAACTATTGAACTCGTGTACTCGTTTACTTTGAACCATACAAGGAGAGAAAGATAAATAGCACATGGCAAATGATTTTACGCTCAATTTTACAGCCCAAACTTGACGGTCTTCCTCGCCACGCAGATGTCCATCCATAGCAAGGATCAACCTTGGTGTGGATCTTCAGATGGCTGTGACGGACGAGCGCTTGATATCCGTGTGTGTTTGTGTGACAACTTCATGGGCAACTAAAATCTAGAAGCCTTGTACCGTCTTACAAATTACTCTCTCCATCTAAAAATATAAGATGTTTAAGGTTTAATTAAAAGTTAACGTTTTCTAAATTTAATCAAGATTATACACAAAAATATAAATATTTACAATACCAAATTAATATTAATAGATTTATCATAAAATATATTTTATTAATATGTCTATTTTATAATATAGATAAACATATTTTTTCCTAATTATTTAGTCAAAGTTATTAAGATCTAACTTTTGACCAGTCTTTAGGCGTCTTATATTTTAGTATAGGGAGAGTAGTGAATTGCAAGGGATATACTCTTTTTTGGATATATCTCTTCAATGTAAACACGATAAGGTGGACTTTACCTAGGGTTAGAACAGATCGGTCACTTTTTTCATTATTTCTTGATTTTTTTTTGCGAAATCATTATTTCTTGATTTTATCTAGTGGTACTTCATTAAGTTTTAAATCATAATTTATATAAGTGGACAAGAGAACTAACCACGACAATAGTCCCTCCGTTTTAAAATATAAGATGTTTTAGCTTTGTGAAACAAATATATCTAGACTTCTTTTAGTATAGTGTATTAAAATAAGTATAAATACATTTGCTTCACAAACCTAAAACATTTTATATTTTAAAACAGAGGGAATACATGATTGCAGGAATTCCATAATTATATGTACGGCGTAGGAATATGGTACGAGTTTGAACTATCGATGTTGTCCATGTGCTTGTCTTTGCTTTTGCAAGCAACACGCGTGCTGCCGACCTCTCGTAATAAATTCGCGCGGAGCATTTTTCTCAACGCCGACCGAGCAGCTGGATCATTGTACTTCGAGGATGGGTGCAAGTGAGACTTCGTGACTGGTGAGCGGCGCCGGCCGCGAGGTCATTAACAAAAACATTTAGAGCAAGTTTAATAATAATAGCCAACTGCGGGCTATAAAAGTACTAAGTCATCTATAGTCAACTATAAAGCTAACATATACAATAGTTAATCATATAAATTTAATATTTTATTAATACATGATTCATCTTTCACTCTCACGGTATAGCTAGAAGCATGTGCTACATCCGGCTCTTAGTTAACAACTCGCTTACTTTCTTTTTTCTCTTCTCTCTTCCAACTTAACATAAATATAATATTTAAACTTTTATAGCCAGCTGATTCATTCCTATTGCACTTCTCTTACGTGTAGAATACACCACAATTGACAAAATATGAAGAAGGTGGATACTGGATGAGCCAGTATCAAGAACATTGAGCATTTTTCTGAAAATACAAAGTCTTTCTTTTCAGTTGCCGTTAACAATGCTGGCGCTAGGCTAGCTACATATGGAACAGGAGTCTTTTATAATCTCGTCAGTAATGGTAACCAATTAATCTATCCAATTAACGAGCTACAATGCTGGCGCAACCCTCGGAGACGTCGCTCAATTCCATGCCGATCTGGGTAAAATTCTTTGATGTGCCATGGAATAAGCAAACTAAGGAGTATGGAGAATTAATCGGTTCAAAGCTGGAAAGGTTCCTAGAAGCGGAAGTGGACAAGGATGGGATCGATAAGGAGGATTATTTGCGAGTACGCATTGACCTCCCGCTTAATCGACGCTTGCAAACCAGGTTCAAAACAACAATAAAGGGTTCTTCTGTATGCAAAGTGTATCCGTTGAGATATGAAAGGTTGCCCCACTTTTGTTTCCATTGTGGTTTCATTGGCCATGATGAGGATATTTGTGAGAAAAAAACTAAGGGAGTGCCGTCTCTGAACTATGACTCTACATTGCGCTGTTCGCCGAAGAGGAAGTATCTCATCCGAGCCATTTTGACGGTAGATCTGCATATAGGTAAGGTTCTCGCTTGCATGCGTTGTAGATCTACACAGATAACTAAGGGTCTAGGGCATTTTCAATTTGGTGTTTACTATTGATGCTCTGTTTTGTTCTTGGAGATTTTGGTCGGCCGTTTCTTCGATCTATATGGAGGAGTAGGGTTTTAGATTCGTAGTCATCCTACGGTTGAAGTGACGGCAGTTCTTGCATACATAGATGCCGATGATTAAAATGCGCGTGTTACACACTTTCGGGATGGGGTTATCGAACCAAGTGGTGCGTACAATGCTTGTGCATTCGACCAGGTTCGCTCACTTCATCCAAGTGGCTGCCAATGGGACATTCTTCAATCAAGGGTGGACGGCTTTTGCAATAGCTCATGAGCTGCAGATTGGATGCATGCTCACCTTCAAAAAGATCTTCCCAAAGGTGTACAAAGTGGTGATCTATGACTATAGTCAGGCAAAGACTGCCAGGAGGTGCCTAGAGCACCCAGAAGCCTTTAGGAGGATCGTCGACCAGCGTTGAGCCCTGTCTCTTGGCATGTGGGTTTTAGTAAGATATGTTGTAATTCCCTATGATGAACTTGTGTGTTGTCTACTATCGTGAACCCGCTATTTGTTTATGATCTTTTCTGGTAACCTCACCCCTTTTCAAAAGAAGTTACCGTAACAGCAATGGTGCAGGCAACCAAACGTGCCTTTATACATGAATCCAAGTAACAAAACATCATTACTCTTGTGTGAGCTAGATGCAACAATTGTCTTCAAAAAACCAAATGTGCTGCACAACAGAGCGTCCACGCTCTGTTTTCACCAGACCCTGTCCACCAACACGCTACCAAGCTGGGCCACGACTTGCAGATCAAGATAACCAGATAGGCAGTGGATGCTACCGACTACGTAGTGTGCCTCGAAACACCTTTTGGGGAGTACCTAACGTACGCCTGCACTGTGTGGTACTGCTACGACAAACCTATGATCTATGTGCCAGTTTGGAAGTCAGCGTGGGCTGTATATGTATGGACATATTTAGTTGGTGCGACCCCTAACGCTCTTCTGGCGGCTGCTCAAATGCACTCCACCTGACATAGTCTCCTTTTTGGGGCGCAGTAGTGTGCGTGCGTGCGTACCTAGAAGTATCGTCGACCGTCGTGGTCCCCATCGATGGTATAACAAAACCACGAACTGGGATTTTAGGCCTTGTTTTGTTGAGGAGTTTTGGCAGGGATAATTGGGGTTATCCCGGTCCATCCAGAAAACACTAGAAAACCCAAGTCCATCGTTTTGCAGACCGGTATTGGATGTGCTCAACCCTAGAAACCCCTTCAAAACACGCCGGGTAGAAGTGTAACTGCGTCACGCCTCCACCCTCGCGTTTTTCATGGTCTCTCGAGGACACCCTCTTCTTCCTCTCCGTCTTCCGTTCGAGCAGAAGAAAACAAATTGCTCAAGAAAAACAGAAGATGGAGAGGAAGAAAAACGGAAGACGGAGAGGAAGAAGAGGGCGTCCTCGAGAGACCGTGAAAAACGCGAGGGTGGAGGCGTGGCGCAGTTACACTTCTACCCGGGGTGTTTTGAAGGGGGTTTTAGGGTTGAGCCCACCCAATACCGGTCTGCAAAACGATGGACTTGGGTTTTCTAGTGTTTTCTCGATGGACCGGGATAACCCCCAATTATCCCTGTCAAAACTCCTCAACAAAATAAGGCCTTAGGGATCTACGGATCCACTGTGAACAATCAAGTGTCGAGCATCTCTTGGGGGGGGGGGAGGGGGTTGTACTGATCAAGGGTTGGCCGGCAAGGGCATGGTTTCGCAACTCTAACAAAAAGTGGCCAAGGCATACAAATAGTGGCAACCAAATTCTCGGGCTAAACTTGTAAACTGTGACATATGTTGACTCGGATCTCCGGATGGTCAATAAGATATGAAAAGATTCGCCCTCTGACCTCATGCTCCTCCATTATAGTTCTGCATTTCCAACTACGTATAAATTTTGCTTCTTTTTCTCAAAGAAAATTTTCAAGTTTATGTACTTTCTTTTATGAAAGGGGAGTCGAAGTAGACGGAAACAATGCATAAAGCCCCTGTAACATGTCCAGCCCAAGCACAGGGTTGTGGGCCGTATTGTTATTGGGTTTTTTTCAGCTTACACGTCCTTTTTTGAAAAAGAGAATCTTCCCACATGCAGAAGAACTAATTTCGGTGCTAAAAATCCCATCTCTTAACTTTCAAATATAGCACTACACATCGATTCAAGCGAGATTCCACCAAAATCTCACTTCTAATTTATTTTAAGATTTCTAAAAGTAAAACTTTGCGGGCATTCTATTCAACACTTTAGATGGTCTCTCTCGCGCACCATCCAAGACACGTGACAAAGAATTTTGGCCCGACCCACTTAACACCAACAAAATTATCTCGATTCCAAGGAGTTCTCATTTAACACACATGTCACCGGTTTGCCTCCTCTTTAAACCCTAGCTTCCCCCAACATCTCCCCTCTCCATGCGAGCAAATCTCCAATGCCCGCCAGCGAGCCCGATGGTTTCCTTCGCGTCCATCTGTTGCTCTGACGGTGGCATATCAGGTGGTCACAGCCTCACATGAACTTTGGTTTTCTGCGTTCTAGTTAAGTTAGGGTTAGGTTTTGGCGCAACACGTAGTGGTGTTGTTCATTTGGCGGTGGCACACTGCATGCGTTAAATATTGATTCCCTAGCCTCAACCCTATCTAGCGACGTGATCGATGATGTCCAAAAGCTAGTGGCTATGTGTCTTTGTTGGGCTTGTGCTCGGCTTTGTGTGTTGTTGCTTTGTCGCTCACATGTTGGCCTTGTCGGTGGTGATTTCATCATTTGTACATTCTATCCATGGACGTACTTACTAAGTCGTCGACTCCCACCGGCGATTCTAGCCTGATTGTCAACACCGATCATGGCATGTCCCCCATTTGATTCGACTTCTTCCCTAGATTTTGTTGTGTAGAGTGGCTACCGCGGTAACATCTATGAGGAATGTCCCTTAGATCAGTGTGGACGATGATTTATTGATCTACAAGCCTTGTTCTCTCCCCTTGCAATGCGACGACCAAATCTCGATCAATGGTCGATTCAGTTGCAGAATGTTTTCTTGGGGATTTAGATGTATTTATTTGTTTGCTCAAGGCATTTTCTACAATTGTGAGGAAAATGTACTAGGTGTGTGTCCTTGGTAATTGTTTTACTTGGTCAATATAATCTAGATGTTGGCCCTACAAAAGGAGGTCTTATGTTAAAGAAAGATTCCAATATCACACGACCCTAGTTGCCAATGTTTACATCACCCGAGATGGAGCAAATAAATGTAGCCAATTTGCATAATTTTATAATACGATGCTGATACACCTGCTCAATTCCTAGGACATTTATCGGGAGAATCACCCGTAAAAAAGAGCGGCGCATGCAAATCCCAGTCTTAAGAAAATAGTGACCAAACCATTGGATATATTTGAAACGCAATATAGTGTAAGATTATACACAACGAATACTGAAGATTTAGGTCTTGGAGTTCCAAATTAAAGTGCTCGCCTAAATATGGAAGCATCATCTAAGGAAAGGAAATCCCACTTTAATGAGAGACACGTAGGATGTCAAACCTTGAGCGTGTCGCCGCCAGGATGGCGCAGGCACGCCGATGAGGAGATGTCCGGGCTCACCCGGAGGCGGTCCAAGAGCCCACCGCCTCGTCGTGATGGTGATAGACCGTTGGCGATGCCCTGCTACTCATGCCACCGGTCTCTGAGCAACTGCCCAGGGGCGGCGCGCAGGCAAGGCGTAGGAGCAAATCCCGCACGCCAGCGGAGCAGAAGGTTGCTGGTGACGCGTCCTCACCGCCTCTAGGTGGCGACTGCTCGAGAAGCCCTGCAGCCCGATGCTGATTGAGTCTCCGCAGCAGGTTAGGGGGATTGACTGCTCGGGTGCAGTACTTCCGCTGCCCTTCGGAGGAAATGTTGGATGCTCATCCGCACGACGGCGTGCCCGGGCCGATGATGTCGCAGATCCCTAGGGTGGAGCTACAGCCAACTATACAGACGCAAGTCCAAATTGGTGTAATACAGGACTGCTGGTCCGCAAACATTGTCCCAGCGATCCCGGAGAATGGTAGCTTGGAGCATCAGCAGTTTCTGGAAGGGCACATCCATGGGCTATTTTCTACTCCCTCTGTTTTAAAATATAAGATGTTTTAGATTTGTGAAGCAAATGTATCTAGACTACTTTTAGTATGTAGGTTTACTAAGATTTAGAGTGAATATAGACACTAAAACAAGTCTAGATACATTTTCTTCACAAACCTAAAACATCTTATATTTTGAAACGGAGGGAGTATTTCTTTTGAACAATTATGACAGTATAAACCCTTAGAGGGTTCTACTGCCTTCTCTTTTTTCATTAATATTGGCACATAATTACAAAGTATAGTGGAAGTCAAGGTGACTTTAGTAGACTAAAAAATAAACTTACAAGTTGCTGACTATACTATGAATAGCAGAGTGTAAATCAGACTTGGTCCTATGGACCAGGAGAGAGAAATCAGTAGAAAATCTAGTTTTCCAGGAATTTAAGGAAGGTGTAACTGAGTTAAATATAAGGTCATTTCTTTCCTTCCATATGCTCCAAGAAGCCATCATAAATATTTCCATGAATAAAGGAAGGAAGTGCTCCTTGAGTGTTCCAATTATGTTTTGCATGGCTAATCCAGTCCAGAAGTGCTCCTTGAGTGTTCCAGTATATATCGAGTGAATGCCAGCAGGATTTACTGAAGCCACACTTCATGAACAGATGTTCAGCAGTTTCTTTAGTCTGTCCACAAATAGGACAAAGATAACCAGAATTGAGATGAAGGTGCCTTCTTCTTAACATGTCTCTAGCATTTATTCTGTCAGAGAATAGAAGCCAGCAAAAAAATTAACTTTAGGTGTACATTTTGATTTCCAAATCCACTTGAAGGCCTCATGAGCAGTCACATTCCTGAAACAATGCTTGTAAAACTTCTATGAAGTATAATTTGTACCCCAATCATAGCTCCAGGAGTCTTCAGTTGCACCATCTAAAGTAATGTGGAGAGATAAGTTCTGAATTTGCCTTAGTTCCCCCATTTCCTTTGGAGATAGAGGAAGATTAAAATTGTGTGACAAATTATCTGTAGTTAAGTATTCCTGAACTGAAACATCCTCATTGAGGCAATAAGAAAATATTCTAGGGAATTGTTCAGAAACAA
This sequence comes from Avena atlantica, assembly GCA_910589765.1. Taxonomy (NCBI): domain Eukaryota; kingdom Viridiplantae; phylum Streptophyta; class Magnoliopsida; order Poales; family Poaceae; genus Avena; species Avena atlantica. The sequence goes on from OU342735.1 coordinate 419,945,272, forward strand.
TTCCATCCAACCATTCATCCTTCCAAAAGAGTACATAATCACCCTTGTTCACTGAACATTTTGCAATGCCTCTGTATATAGGGGAAAGTTTGCATACATCCTTCCACCAAAAGGATCCACAAGGATCTGCATTATGAGGAACTTTTTCAATATAATAAGCCTGCCAAATTAGCTCAACCCAAGGAACATCCTATTTATTATAGAATTTATGCAAGTATTTCAGTAATAAAGCTTTATTCTGTAATTGTAGATTCAGTACTCCAACACCTCGCTTCTCCTTTGGTCTACAAACCTTTTCCCAGGCAATCAAAGAATTTCATCTTTCTCCCTCTTCTGTTTTCTTATTCCATAAACAGTGCCTTTCTAGCTTTTCAAAATGCTCAACTATTTTTTTGGCAGGCTAAGGGAACACATGGCAAACATTGATATTGAGGCCAAGAGGGAATTAATGACAGTAACCCTACCACTGTAGTTCATCATCATAAAGGAGGCATACATTTTCCTCTCAACTCTATCAACCAGAGGCATTAATTCTGTAATAGTTGGCTTAGTAGTGCCCATTGGTAGTCCCAAGTATGTGAAGGGCATCTTGCCTACAATACATCCCATAATACCAGTAAATTGTTGGATCCCATTGATGTGAATGTTTATTGGCACCATCATAGACTTGGTGTAGTTGATTTTTAGACCAATAGACAGGGCATAATCATCCAGTATTTTCTTCATAATATCCAACTGATTAGTACATGCAGGCATGATTATAAGGGTATCATTTGCATATTGAATTACTGGATAGTCCATATCATAATATGGAGAAAAGGGTGCCAAAATATGTCCATCTCTGAAAGCTTTGTTGATTGCAGCCTGAAGTAAATCCACAGCAAGGACAAATATTAAAGGAGATAGTGGATCACCCTGTCTTACTCCCCTTAAGCAGTGAAATTGTTTCACAAGTGTGCCATTAAGCAAAACAGAGGATTTCCCAGACTCAAAGATAATAGAAATCCAATCTAGCCATTTTTTATCAAGGCCCATTTGTTTCATGATTTTTATCATTGCCCCATGATCAATGGTATCAAAAGCTTTTGCAAAATCTAGTTTCAGTAATATAATCTATTTTTTGGATGCTTCACACTGAAAAAGGAATTCAAATGCCCAGGCCAAGCAGTCTTGAATACTTCTGAAAGAACATTTCTTAATCCCTAGTGTTTTGTGTGTTAGATAACAATACCAAGGATCATTTAATGTGTGTTGAAGTGTTGCAGCTCAGAAATCTACCTTTGGTGGCGGATAATCCGGCCCCACCAGGGGCGGATAATCCGCCCCTCCCTCTGCCCAAGCCTGCGCAAGCCCCAGAAGGGGGGGGCGGAACATTGGCCGGACTTTCCGGCCAGGCCGGATAATCCGCCCCTCCTGCTCTTCGCCAAGGCGCAAGCCCCAGAGAGGGGGCGGAGTTTTGGCCGGACTTTCCGGCTACGCCGGATAATCCGCCCCAGGAGGGGGCCGGATAATCCGCCCCCCAAGTTTTTCTCCAAGCTTCACCAAGGCGCAAGCCCCAGAGAGGGGGGCGGAGTTTCCCCCGGAGAGTCCGCCCTTGGGGCGGAATTTTCCCAGGGGGCGGATAATCCGCCCCAAGTGGGGGGCGGATAATCCGCCCCCAAAATTGAGCAACGGCCAGATCTGGGGAGGGGGTATTTAAGCCAGCCTTCCCCCTCCTGCCAGAACTCTTGATTCATCTCGAAAAAGAACAGATCAGATCTCAAAAGTTCATACAAGAGTGCTCCACCTAGATCCATCCAAAGGCCCCATCCCTTTGGGAATCGAAGGAGGAGAACTCGACCTTCATCATCAGCAATCAAGCGCTTCATCTCCTCTCCATTCATTTGGAGAACCTCCGATCTAGTATTTCTTGCAAAGATCTAGATCCTCATTTTTGTTTACATTGATAAACCTTGTTTTTGTGGCAGCTTGTTGTCATCCCGGGAGCCCCCAATTCGGTTGTGGGTGTGTGCCCCGATAGTATTGTAAAAGGCACCGGTTCCCGCCTCGAAGGGATCCAATAGTGGAGAAGGTGGATCAGGCCTCTCGTGGCGAGATCCATCGGAGAATAGGGTGAGGCCTATTGTGGCGTGGTGGTCTTAGAACCGCCCACCCCTCCAACGCAGACGTACTTCCCCTAACAAGGAAGGAACTGCGGTAAAACAAATCCCTGTGTCTCCGCGTGCTTCACTACGGTTTCCTCGCTCCTCTTTTACGTGCTTAGTAGTTAGGGTTTCATATAGGGAAATTCTCGTAGTTGCATATCTAGAGAATTTACCTTGTGTCAAGCCTAAAATTGAAAAAGTATATTAAAATTGGTTAGCACCTATTCACCCCCCCCCTCTAGGTGCCCATACGATCCATTTCAATTGGTATCAGAGCCTCGGCTCTTATTTCGGGCTTAACAGCCTAAGAGAAGTATGGGTTCCAAGGGAGATGGGAGTGATGCTCCGGAGGTAGTCACCATGAACGATCTCAAGACGTTGGAAACAACCTTGGTGAGTTCTATGGAGGCTAAGATGGAAGAGATGCGTCAATTGATAATGCGTCTCTCCACATCCGCAGCATCACCTCCATCTAACTCTGAGGATACCACTCCGCAATCCAAGGAAACGGGTAAAACTGTTTCCAAAGAGAACGAAGTGGTAGGTGATGATACAAGTAAGAGCTCCTCCTCGAAAAAGGATAGCGGTAAGGATGGATACAATGAGGTTTCTCATGTGTATTCCCCTGATCCGCCTATTCCTCACCCTCATATACATAATAGGGGTGATCCACCCAAATTGTCAGCTTCTACTTTCTCTCAATGGCAATTTTGATGAAATCTCATGTGTGCAGTTCCTCCATAGAGTTGTGGAAGATCATCGAAAATGGTCTTCACGTTGGAAATCCTAACAATCTCACAAGGAGAGAAGTGGTCGATAGCCAACTCAATGCTACGGCCCTACACATGATACAGCTTGGTGTGGGAGATAAAGACATGCCACACATTCAGCATCTTAGCACAGCTAAAGAAGCGTGGGATGCTCTCACCGAGCTCTTCATCGGAAATGAAAGTATGAGAAGGAATAGATATGATGCCTTGAGCAATGAAGCTGAAGGATTTTATATGCTGGATGGAGAAGACCACGAGGACATGTATAGGAGGCTAAAGGCAATAGCTACTACCTTCAGAAACCACGGCGCGGCTTATGTTGATGATGCTTGGATCAAGCGCAAGTATGTCAGTGCTCTTATGCCATTTGAGCCCACAGATTTGAAAAGTCTCCAAGGTAGGCATAATTATCACCTCATGTCATCCAACGAGGTAATGCAAGAAATGGCCGCATTCAAAGTGGCTGCCAAGAATGCCGAAGATGCTCGTGCTCGAGCTATGGGGATGCAAAAGGGGGTAAACATGGCTTTGAAGACTAGTGTGGTTGATCATGATGAATATGCGGTAGAAGGCCTGGACTGTCCCGAAGATATAAAAAGGGTTCACGGACAATACTTGGCTCTTTATGCAAGAAACTTTTGGAAAGATCCAGCCAAGGCTAAAGCTGAACTAGATCGCAAAAGTGGAGCCTATGGAAGAAAAGAAAATGGTCCCAAGCTGAGAACTTGCTTTAATTGTGGTGACCGGTTGCACTTCGTAGCTGAGTGTCCATATCAAAGTAGAGAGGATAATGGAGGAAGACTCATTTTCAAGGACAAATCAAAAGCTCCACGTAAGAAACAGTTTGTAAAGAAAAATGCTCCTTTCAAGAAGCAACCAAAGATTGTTCTAGTAGCTCAAGAAGAATATTCATCGGGGAGTGAAGATGAGGACGAGGACGATAGCTCTCAAGAGGTGGATGCTATAGCCACCACATCTACATCAACATCACTCTTCGACTCTCCAAACGAAAACATCATCAACAAGAATCCTACTTGTCTCATGGCAAGAAGCTCCGAGGTAACTTCTTCTAACTCTTCTTTTCCCAAGGCTATGATAGACATGGATGATCCTGCTAGTCTTAAGGTTAAAGAAGAGATTATTGCCTTGGATTATTTCTATACTAACTTGCAAGGTGAACACAAAGTTCGTTTTGAGGCTCTTATGGATCAGTTGGCCCAAAACGAAGCACTCCTCGAAGAAAAGGGCAGAATTGAAAGGGAGGATGCAATGGAAATTGCATCCCTAAAAAATGCTCTTGAAGAAGAAGAAGAAGCTCGGGTCTCTCTTGAAGAGAGGCTTGAGTCTATGGAAGAGTCACATGAAGAAATTGTGACTAAACTCGTTAAGGAACGTGACAATGCGGTCACCAAGGCAAAGAAGTTAAAGAAGGAAAGGATTGACTTTGGGGCTGCTCATGATAGACTCTCCGAGGAATTGGAGAAACTTGACAATGCTCACAAGGCGTTGAAAAACGAGTTCTCTATCCTCAATGAGTCACATGATCAGCTTCAAAGTCGATTGGCCATATATGATACTCCTAGCTCGTCCAACTCAACATATAGTAACAAGAAAAATGCTAATGTGGAGAAAGGAGTGATCAAGGACACCACTACAAAGGACAAAGGTGTGCTTGATGAAGTCCTTGACAAGCAAAGGTCAAATCATGGTAGAGAGGGACTTGGGTATGTCACCAAGTCCAAGAAGAAGAAAACCAAGAAGAACAAGACCAAGAATGTGCAATTAAAGACAAGCACGGCTGAGAAGGTTGTCACAAAAGACAAGACTAATAATATTGGTTTTGCAGGGTCTCACAATCCGAATTATGAACTCTTTTGTGATGATTATGGCGATGTTTATGCTTATTATGTTGGTCCTTTTGATGAATTTATTGCTTGGTCTATTTGGGTCCCAAAGACCCTTGTTACTAACATGAAAGGACCCATTGAAAAATGGGTACCTAAAACCAAGAAGTAATTTTCTTGCAGGGCTATGCTTCCGGTGGGTCGAAATGGGTGCTGGATAGTGGCTGCACTAGTCATATGACCGGAAGCAAGGAGATCATCACGGAGATGCGTCCAAATCTTGATAATATCACAGTCTCCTATGGTGATAAGTCTAAATCTCAGGTATTGGGTCTTGGCAAGGTTGTGGTTGCCCACGATATCTCTCTCGTGGACGTCATGCTTGTTGAGACCCTTGGCTATAATCTTCTTTCTGTTCGTGCCCTTGGCAAGATGGGTTTTGCTGTTTTTATCGATGATGATTTGGTGGTACTCTTATGGAGCAAGTCTCTAAAGGTCGCTTTCATTGGATACGTCGAAAATGACCTGTATGTGGTGGACTTCTCGGGGAAAACCACTTCGGGTCCGATGTGTCTATTCGGAAAGGCCGACGTGGGCTGGCTATGGCATCGCCGTTTAGCCCATGTCAACATGAGAACTTTGCAAAGTCTCCAAAAGGGTGGCCACATTCTTGGACTAAAAGACAATGTCTCTTTTGCCAAAGATCGTGTTTGCAGGGCCTGTGTTGAAGGAAAAATGCATGATTCTCCCCACAAGAGGAAGACTATTGTGTCATCGAAGAGGATCTTGGAATTACTCCATGTGGATTTATTTGGACCTCCTTCTCATGCAAGTCTTGGTGGGAAGAAATATTGCTTGGTCATCGTCGATGATTACTCAAGATATACATGGGTATATTTCTTCAAGCTGAAAAGTGAGACTCAACAAACTGTCATCGACTTTGCCAATGAAGTTCAACGACAACACAATGTTCCCATATTGGCAATTAGAAGTGACAATGGCACAGAATTCAAGAACTACACTTTAAACGAGTTTCTTAGAGAAGAGGGGATTAGACACCAATATTCCGCTGCGTACACCCCTCAACAAAATGGTGTAGCCGAGAGGAAGAACCGGACTTTGATGGATATGGCAAGATCTATGCTAGCTGAATTTAAGTCTCCTTATAACTTTTGGGCTGAAGCCATATCCACTGCTTGTCACTCATCAAACCGGCTTTACCTTCGGAAGATCTTGGACAAGACCCCATATGAAATACTTACCGGCAACAAACCCAACATCTCATACTTCAGGGTATTCGGGTGTAAGTGTTTCTTTCTTATTAAAGGTGTCCGTTTGTCAAAATTTGAATCCAAGGCTTTAGAGGGTATATTTGTTGGTTACGGTGCCGAATCCCACACTTATAGAGTCTACAACAAGCTCACTGGGATTGTTGTAGAATCTTGTAGTGTGGAGTTCGATGAAAATAACGGCTCCTTTGTAGGGCAAGTTGATGTTTGTGATGCAGATGTTGAAATACCCCAAGATGCCATAAGAAGAATGGGCGTGGGATTTTTCCGCCCCATTGAGGAACCCCTTGTGGCGGATCGGGAAGGACAATGCTCCACTCAAGTGGAGCCCTCATCTTCACAAAATCAACAAGCTCCTACTGTTGGAGAAAACTCAGCACCAACACCGCAACCTGCTGAAGATCACCAGTCTCCTGGACAAGATGGTAGTCCCAGGCCGGATTATCCGCCCCCTCCAAGGGGCGGACAATCCGCCCCTGGCACCCCAACTTGTTCCAGAGGATCCAAAGGAGAAGTCAACAACTCTGAAGCTCCCAGGCCGGATTCTCCGGACCCAAAGGGCGGATTATCCGGCCCTGGGTCTCCAAATCCAGTCAGGCTCTCTCAGGAAGATGGTTCTGGTTCTTCACCGCCCAGGCCGGATAGTCCGGCCCCTCCAAGGGGCGGATTATCCGGGCCTGAAGAAAATATTCAGCACCAATCGTCTGACAGTACCAGTGACCAAGATCAAGGTCAAGGCAGTAATCAAGACAAAGATACAACCATTGAATCCACTCCTTCAAGAAACAATAAGGATATTGAGGCTCGTCGCAAGGCTCGTGCTGATCGCAACCTTGAACTAAGAGGTCACACCCTTGACAAGGTCGTTGGTGATCTACGACGAAGGGTATCCACTCGAAGAGAGCTTGCTAGCTTCTGTGATCATCAAGCTCACATTTCCATGGTTGAACCAAAGAAGGTTTTTGATGCTCTTGAAGACCCCGATTGGGTTGTTGCAATGCATGAAGAATTAAACAACTTCGAACGCAACAAAGTGTGGAAGCTCGTAGAAAAGCCAAAGGATTGCCGCAATGTTATCGGCACCAAGTGGATCTTCAAGAACAAACAGGATGAAAATGGCATTGTTGTGAGGAATAAAGCACGACTCGTGGCTCAAGGATTCTCTCAAGTAGAAGGAATTGATTTTGGCAAGACATATGCTCCAGTGGCTCGCCTTGAGTCCATCCGTATCCTTCTTGCATATGCAGCTCATCATAATTTTAAGTTACAACAAATGGATGTTAAGAGCGCTTTCCTTAATGGTCCTCTACATGAGTTAGTATACGTCAAGCAGCCCCCGGGGTTTGAGGACCCCAAATTTCCGAACCATGTCTACAAACTCGATAAGGCGCTCTATGGCCTTAAACAAGCCCCACGTGCGTGGTATGAGCACCTTAAAGAGCTTTTGATAGACCGTGGATTCGAAGTTGGGCAAATCGATCCCACTCTTTTTACTAAGAAGGTCAATGGGGAGCTTTTTGTATGCCAACTCTATGTAGATGACATTATTTTTGGCTCTACTAACCAAGCTTTTAACGATGAATTTTCAAAGCTTATGACTGACAGGTTTGAGATGTCCATGATGGGTGAGCTCAGGTTCTTTCTTGGCTTTGAAATCAAACAACTTAGAGAGGGAACCTTTATTAATCAAGCTAAATACATCCAAGACATGCTCAAAAGGTTCAAGATGACGGATCTCAATGGCGTTGCTACCCCAATGCAAACAAAGTGTCATCTTGAGCTCGATCCCAAGGGTAAAGATGTGGATCAAAAGGTATACCGATCCATGATCGGCTCTCTCCTTTACCTCTGCGCATCTAGGCCCGATATCGTGTTAAGTGTAGGAGTGTGTGCAAGGTACCAAGCCGCTCCTAAAGACAGCCACTTAGTGGCGGTCAAGCGAATCTTCCGATATTTGGTTCATTCCCCAAATTTTGGGTTATGGTATCCCAAGGGTTCAAGTTTCTCTCTATGTGGTTACACCGATTCAGATTGGGCTGGTGACAAAGATGATAGGAAATCAACCTCTGGTGCATGCCAATTCTTGGGCAGGTCTCTAGTGTGTTGGTCATCAAAGAAACAGAATTGTATTTCACTCTCAACCGCCGAAGCTGAATATGTTGCTGCTGCAAGTGCTTGTACTCAATTGTTATGGATGAGGCAAACTTTAAAGGAATATGGTGTCAATTGTGACAAAGTGCCTCTTTTATGCGACAATGAAAGTGCTATCAAAATTGCTTACAATCCTGTGCAGCATACAAGAACAAAACATATAGAGATTCGCAACCACTTTATTCGGGATCATGTTGCTCGTGGAGATATTGCTCTGTCATTTGTAAGCACGAAGAACCAACTTGCTGATATTTTCACGAAGCCCCTCGATGAAGCAAGATTTTGTTTTTTGCGGAATGAGCTAAATATCGTAGATTCAAGGAGCTTGGCTTGACTATTCTTGCACACTCACTTGCTCTTATTCATGTATTTGGCTTAGATGTGGGCATCGACATAGGGGGAGTGTGGTCCTAATTGATTGGGCCAACCCTCCCCCCATCATGCCGAAAGCAAGTAAAATCATTTCCCTTAATATCATTTTGTGATATGTGGGTCATCGATGAGCATTGGTTTTGAACTCAAGATACATCTTCGCGGTGTCATGCCATGCGCTCCAACATGGTGGCTTCGGCCACCGCCCTCTTCCTCGAGAAGAGTTGTTTTTTCATGGGTCTCGTTGGATTTTCTTGCATACCTTTTGTTCTTATGGAAAACACACTCAAATTTGGCTTTTGATTGATTTGATTCTTGCAAATTTGGGTGTGTAGTACCATCTCAGTTTGATTCACTCATCCCAAGCCTTTCCCTCCCTCCTTGAACCATCTATTCTTGCACACAAGTCCTCTAAAACACCATCGAGAGATTTGATAGGGTGCTCTGGCCTGATTCTGTTTTCCAGAATTTCTGGGGGGGGGGGCGGATTATCCGCCCTAAGTGGGGGCGGATTATCCGCCCCGGGCGAAATAAGCCCCTTATAGGCTGGGTCGGGGAGGGCAGACTCAAACAGAGCAGCCAGTCCTCCCCAACCCTACCTCTGCCCCCAGCCGCCGCCGGAGCATCCGCCTCTCCCGGAGTCGATTTGACCACCGGATTCTCCGGGCTCTCCCCGGATCTTCTTCACCTCGCCTCCGGGTATCTTCTCCTCCGCGATTTTCCTCCAATGAGTGAGGGTAACTCCCTCATCTCTATCCTTTTGTATGGGATGTATTTTTTTTTGGTGGAAATCTCGTTGTAGAAGGTTCTTGGTGTTGTTTCCTACATGCTAGAATCAGTAGCCTTGCAACCCTAGTACTCGATCTGTTTTGCCATGGTAGATCTGAGCCAACCCAGAATTTTTTTGCGGGGGGCGGATTATCCGCCCCTGCCAGGGCCGGATAATCCGGCCTGGAGAATTACACTCTGGTCTGTTTTGGTTCAGATTCTGCTCATGCACATCATTGGTTATGGGGTTGCATTGTTACTCCTTCTCCATGTTTTCTTTTTCCTGGACTTGTGTGTATGCTCATCTCCTTGCTACCTCTCTCAATGCTTTTCACAGGTGGTTCCAAGCCGACCAAGACCTTCGTCCGTCGTCCCCGTCCCCGTTACCTCAAACCCACTGCAGAAGGGACGTTTATTGACGAAACAGAGGTCCACAGGGCAGCTCGAGAGGCTGCAAGGATGGCTGAGGCAAGTAAGAAAACTAAGCGAACCGCTTCTCGCAAGGGCAAACAGTCTCGGCCCAACTACAAGTCTATGGACAGCATTCAGTATGCCACCATTCGCCAGACAGACTACTATGATGATATTGACAGTGATGGACAACCCGAGGACAGTATGTTTTGGAATGCTCACTTTCGGGCTATCCATGATGATGTTTATGCTTCTCTCAAGATTCGCCCCATGCATCCCATCAACTTGACTGCGGCTCAATCCAAGGCTAGGCTCATTGAGGCATTGGATGTGACCAATAAGATGGGGCTTCACCACCTCATGACCATTCAGTGCGATTATGACTCTTCTGTGGTGCGACAGTTCTTTTCTACTCTTGTGATCTGCGGTGATGAGCGTCGCACTATGAAGTGGATGACCGGGACTACCATGCTTCAGTCAGACTTTCGCACTTTTGGGCAAGTTCTTGGGTATGCATTCCATGGCCGTGACACTCCCGCTGGTCACCGCATCATTACTCCCTTGAAGCCATCCAAGGACACTGCTCTGGCTCCCTGTCTTTCTCCTGATGGTGTTGCTGGTACTTTCGCTGGTCTCTCTCCCTTGTATGCCGCTCTTGTTGGCATGTTTCGGGACTGCATCGCGCCTAGTGGTGGCAACAATGACAGGATCCGTGGCCACCTTGTTCCTCTCCTTGCGTTCGCTCACGAGTGTGCCACTAACTCTGGATCAGCCACTGGTTACAAACTGGATGTCATGGACTATATTTATCATGAGATGACGGATGCTATGATCAACCGGCTCTCCATTCCTTATGCTCCGTTCATTATGATGCTGGTCAAGCATATGCTACCCCATGAAGAGTTTGGCACTGCTTTGGATGGTGTTCATAAGCCCAAGAAAATATACAACAAGGCTCAGAAGACTCATCACCCCTCCACTGCCCCGGAGTCCTTCATGCGTGATGCTCGGGCTAGTGGTCGTCGCTCCACGGTGTCCCCAATGGCACGTGAGGTCAAGCAGCTGAATTGGTTCCAGCGGAACATTCTTTGCATGGGTATTGACATTCACAAGGGCCAATATGAGGAGTACCGCAGGGATCATGAGAGGGATCACACGCAGCAGCTTATCCTCCACCATGTCTCAGGTGCCACTGGCAATCCACCTCATCCCACTGCTCCGGATCCGTACGCTCAGTGGAACACTTCAGGGATCAACTATGGCGAGCTCGAGAGTTGTCTCTTTTCCCCTCCACCAAGGGCACCCACTCCTCCAGCTGATGACGATGATGATGAGTATGATGAAGAGGAAGGGGACGAGGATGACTACGACGAGGATGAGGAGGAGTGATCTCCAGGGGCGTTAGCATCGCTCTTCTTCCTTTTTGGCGTTTCGATGCCAAAGGGGGAGAAGTAGTTCTAGTAGGTCACGTGGATTTGCAAGGGTCGGGCACAAGCTCTTCGTTTTTAGTCGTTTTTATTTGCTTGCTTGTGCCTTTTCTAGCGTGAACTTGTTTGCTATTTGTGTTGCTATTTGTGGTTGATTGTGTAAGACTATGTCGTACTCCACAGTTTGGTACTATGTTTGGTATTCATGGATTTCTGGATTTATCTATCATGGACCCCATTGAAGTCCCATTGAAGTCTGGAATTATGGAGCTTATTTGATGACATTTGGATTCAGGGGTTCATCTATGTATGTCATGGCTATATATTCCGGTGGTATGACTTTCTTTCACCGAACCTTAAAGTAGTGATCTACCTAGTGTGTGTATTTGTATTCAAATGCAAATCTTAAATATGCACACATCTAGGGGGAGCGTCTTTCATTATCTAAGGTGACACTTGCCGTTTTCACTGCAAATCCTAGTATTGTCATCTAACACCAAAAAGGGGGAGATTGAAAGAACATTTCTTAATCCCTAGTGTTTTGTGTGTTAGATAACAATACCAAGGATCATTTAATGTGTGTTGAAGTCTTGCAGCTCAGAAATCTACCTTTGGTGGCGGATAATCCGGCCCCACCAGGGGCGGATAATCCGCCCCTCCCTCTGCCCAAGCCTGCGCAAGCCCCAGAAGGGGGGGCGGAACATTGGCCGGACTTTCCGGCCAGGCCGGATAATCCGCCCCCCAGGGGGGCGGATAATCCGCCCCTCCTGCTCTTCGCCAAGGCGCAAGCCCCAGAGAGGGGGCGGAGTTTTGGCCGGACTTTCCGGCTACGCCGGATAATCCGCCCCAGGAGGGGGCCGGATAATCCGCCCCCCAAGTTTTTCTCCAAGCTTCACCAAGGCGCAAGCCCTAGAGAGGGGGGTGGAGTTTCCCCCGGAGAGTCCGCCCTTGGGGCGGAATTTTCCCAGGGGGCGGATAATCCGCCCCAAGTGGGGGGCGGATAATCCGCCCCCAAAATTGAGCAACGGCCAGATCTGGGGAGGGGGTATTTAAGCCAGCCTTCCCCCTCCTGCCAGAACTCTTGATTCATCTCGAAAAAGAACAGATCAGATCTCAAAAGTTCATACAAGAGTGCTCCACCTAGATCCATCCAAAGGCCCCATCCCTTTGGGAATCGAAGGAGGAGAACTCGACCTTCATCATCAGCAATAAGCGCTTCATCTCCTCTCCATTCATTTGGAGAACCTCCGATCTAGTATTTCTTGCAAAGATCTAGATCCTCATTTTTGTTTATATTGATAAACCTTGTTTTTGTGGCAGCTTGTTGTCATCCCGGGAGCCCCCAATTCGGTTGTGGGTGTGTGCCCCGATAGTATTGTAAAAGGCACCGGTTCCCGCCTCGAAGGGATCCAATAGTGGAGAAGGTGGATCAGGCCTCTCGTGGCGAGATCCATCGGAGAATAGGGTGAGGCCTATTGTGGCGTGGTGGTCTTAGAACCGCCCACCCCTCCAACGCAGACGTACTTCCCCTAACAAGGAAGGAACTGCGGTAAAACAAATCCCTGTGTCTTCGCGTGCTTCACTACGGTTTCCTCGCTCCTCTTTTACGTGCTTAGTAGTTAGGGTTTCATATAGGGAAATTCTCGTAGTTGCATATCTAGAGAATTTACCTTGTGTCAAGCCTAAAATTGAAAAAGTATATTAAAATTGGTTAGCACCTATTCACCCCCCCCCCTCTAGGTGCCCATACGATCCATTTCAACTTCTACCTTTTAAAAAACCATATTGATTTTTATGTACAACCTTGAGTACCACCTTCTGGAGCCTATTAGCCAATATTTTTGTAATAATCTTAAGGCAACAATTCAGCAAAGTAATAGGCCTATAATCATTTACAGAGATAGGGGATGGAACTTTTGGGATCGGTGTAATGTGTGCCATATTAATGCTCTCAAGGTCCAATGTTCCATCAAAGAAGTCAAAGCATAACTGGTAAATATCTTGTTTAATGATACTCCAACAGCTTTTCAAAAATTGGCCATTAAAGCCATCAGGTCCAGAAGCTTTGTCCACTGGCATAGTCTTGACCACAGCATCAATTTCATCAGTTGTGAAAGGCATAGAAAGATCCTCAAGACCAGGGATAGTGTGAATCAAATCAGCTAAATTAAACATCATCTGAGGGTTTGATTTTGTGCCCAATCTTTTTTTGAAAGAGTTGTGTATTATTTGTTCCTTCCCTGCATGATCCTTCACCAAACAACCATCAGAACTCTAAAGCTGAGAAATGGAGTTCCTTCTATACCTTTATGTAGCTATGGACTGGGAAAATTTTGTATTTTCATCCCCAAACTTTGTCCAACGAATTGTACACCTTTTCTTCCAGTACTGTCTTTGAAAATCCAATAAATTCAGTAGATGTTCCTTTAATATTTTCCTGAAATTGGCTTCAGCAATAGTTAATCTCCTTTTGTCTTCTATATTATCAATTTCCAATAGAGCCCTATTAGAGTTTTCAATGCATATTTTGAGTTTGGAGATAGATTTACTCCAAAATTTCAAATCATATCTTAACCTTTTAAACTTAGCATTCATATTAGCAGCACTATTATTTTTATGAGTAGGCTTGTTCCAGCTTTTGGCCACAACTTCTTGAAACCCTTGATGAGCCACCCAATAATTCTCAAATCTAAATATTTTTGCTGCAGGAATAGAAGTTTGCATGGTAACCACCAAAGGGATATGATCAGAAGTAGGTTTCCCTTGTGGAGAGACAAAAGGCTGAGGGAAAGAAATAGTCCAGTGCAAGGAGGTAAAAAACCAATCTAGTTGTTCAAGTAGAGGGTTTTCTTGCATATTACTCCAGGTAAAGTTTCTCCCTTTAATTCCAATTTTTGTGAGATGTTGCTCTCTGGTATAATTATTGAACAGTAACATATCACTAATATTACCGCCTAATTTATTTCGGTTAGAAGGTGATCTAATGAAATTAAAGTCACCAAGAATAATCCAATCTTCATCACCAGGAATGCATAGATCAAACAGCCATTTTTTGAATTCCTCTCTTGCTTCCCCAATACAAGGTCCATAAATGTTCACCAAAGTCCAGGATTGAGATGACTATTTTGAAGTGAAATATACAGATAAAGCAAAGGTGGTGCAATGCATTGTAATACCATAGAAAATAACACTTTTCCATATAATAATCAACCCACCAGATGCCCCAACAGATGGGACATAAACAAAATCATCAAATCTAGGAGGGCAACAATCCTTAATAAAAGCAATATCAAAATATTCCTTCTTAGTTTCTTGCAAACACACCACAGAGCAGCCACAAGATAGGATAGCATTATGCAAAGCTAATTGTTTGGACCTAGCATTTAGGCCTCTAGGGCTATTTTCTCTTCCTAGCCATATGATCAACAATGGAGGATGGGGAACTTACCGAGAATGTTCAGGAGAGCATGTGCCAACAAATCAAGCGATCTTGCAATGGGCTGAGGCATGGGCATTAGGACGGAGTTGTCGCAGGCAGGCGTAGGGTCCGGCATCAGCTTTGATCATGGACGACGCTTGTTTGGGCCAGGGATCTTGGACCAAAATCAGAGTTTGACGATTCCAGACTATAGTCTGCTCACACCAGACAAGATAGTATACGAGATCACTACTGGGGGCGGCACGCCGGCGACGGCAATGCAACAACCAGATTTAGCAGGTTGGCAGCTGCAAGACATTTTCTCCACGCCTCAGGTGCAGGCGCGATCAGAGTCAGACTCTGATGATCAGGATGAGGCAAACCTTTAGGAGATAACGCGCGACAATGCCCTTTGTGCACTCTGGGCAGAAAATTTGTGTGGGCCAGCTCAGCTAGATGATGTCGCAAGCCAGGTTTCATCCATGGAGGACAACCCCAAGAAATTATTCATGGCTATGTTCATCTGTAGGCTCAACCCTTCCATCCTCGGGTTCCAAAGCGACAGTCAAAAGAAAAAAGAAGAGAGAAGGAAGTAAAGGGGTGGACATGGCTTCACCAGCATGCAGGAGTGAGCGACCTGTAGGGTTCGTTACATGGAAAACAAAAAAAATCTATCGCAAGAACACATAAAACCAAGATCCAATCTATGGCAAATCCAAGATCTAATCCATGAGATAGGTGCAATGAGATTGGAGAGAACTAACCCTCGTGGATCCAAAGCGTTTAACGAGATTAGATCTCATGGTTGATGTAGTCGATCATTTGTCGAGCTAAAGATCACGAAGATGATCCTTCTGGCATCGCGTTCCGACAACGCTTCTGCACTCGGTCACACATATGGAGTCGATGAAGACCTTCCTCTCCCCGTTCCAGCAGGCAGCAGAGGTAGTAGATACCCTCGGAATCCCAGCAGCACGACGACGTGGTGGTGGTGGTGGAGGAGAAGATCCTGCAGGGCTTCGCCTAAGCCAGAGCAAGACGATGGAGGAGGGAGAGGGGCGGCGGCCAGGGTTGAGGTGCCAGGGACAAGGGGGTGCAACCCCACCCCTCTTTATAAAGGGATGCTATGGCCAAGGGTTCCCAGCCCTTGTCTGATTCCTTCCCCAACTCGACCAAGAGGGAGAGGGGAAACTTGTCCCTCAAGTTCTCCCTCCTTCCTTATTTAGGGTTTTTGTCCCTTTCCTTGTGCTGGCCAGTTGGACCCTTTGGGTCATGGTGCGGCTGGCCCATGGCCCTAGCAGCATACCCTCGGCCCATGTGGCCCCTCCCGGGATGGTGTTCCCACTGGTGGCCCCTCTAGAACATTCTAGAAGCTTCTGGTCAAAACACCGAAAACATTTCCGAACCCCGTAAAATGACTTTACTTATATGAATCTTATTCTCCGGACCATTCAGGATCTCCTCGTGATGTCCTGGATCCAATCCGAGACTCTGAACAACATTTGGTCTCCAACTCATATTCCATATCTACCTAAACAGCATCAAACCTTAAGTGTGTCACCATACGGTTCGTGAACTATGTAGACACGATCGAGACACCTCTCCGGTTAATAACCAATAGCGGGATCTGGAGATCCATAATGGATCCCACATATTCAACGATAACTTCGTGATCAAATGAACCATTCACATACGAAATGCAAATCCATGGAACAATTCCTCAAATCTTAGGTGTTATACTAAACTTGTAACTCCAATATCTTCCTTTATGATCCAAACATAAATTCTTTCTTTTCTTGTTATAATGATTTTCTACTTCATCTTGAAAGTCTTTGAACATTTTCAAATATTTACATTTCTTCCTCATTAACTAAATATACACATATATTCACTCAAATTTCCAGAGAAAGCATATGAAGTTAAAATCCATCGCTCACGACTACACATAATGGACTGCATACATCAAGATGCATAGATTCCAATAAGTTAGTTGTTCGTTCTTCTTTGGCCTTTGAAAGAAGTTTCAAATATCTCCAGGAAAGTATTACAAGCGTCATTTTGATCAAAATCAAAAGACTCCAAAATCCCATCAACATGAATTTCTTCATGTTTTCTTTCTAATATAATTTAAACAGCGATGTCACTTCTTAAGTGATCTTTCAATCATTTGTCTTGCGACGTTTTTAGCATTTAGTTTTATGGATGTGATTTCTCCAACTGGACCTGTAAGTCATCCATCTTTTATGGAATACGGTAATTATTTGAACAGCCTAATACCTGATCTAAATAACAATTATTAAAACAAATCTTGAAGGCAAGCTTTGATATCAACGATAAACACAACAACACCTTGTTTGTTTTTGATGAACATAATCACATATTGTCTTGCATGACATTTTACACCAACCAATTCGGTATCCAATACCCAAGAACCACATTATTTAACATGCAAAGAATACAACCATAACATGTATATCATCTATATACTTAATCTGGACATTTCCAATCTTTTCATTTTCTGCCAAATATTTTTTAGATTCTCTTTCAGCATTTCCTTTCTCTTTTAAAAGAATCTATCAACATCAATAGTGGAGCCATACACATGACACATAGTCCAAAGCGTGTATAGTCAAATACTAATACCTTTGGACTTGCACTTTGAAGTAGATCACCATCATCAAATGTATGGTGTTCTTTCAAAATCTATTCTTTAGTAATCTTTTAGTGTAGTAAACAATTTACCTACATATTTTATCCAACCTTATCATGACAAATTTCATGATCGAGATATTATAGCTTATAAAGGCGAATCACGAGTATAATGTTTATTTTCAAAACCCTTTTGGAGAATTAGAACGTCTAGTGTCTTCAACCTTCGCAAATTCTCATCAAATATGAGAACATATATTTTGTCAAATTATACTCTATCATGTTGCAACCAAAACATTGTTTTAGATATCGCAATATCTTCCACACATGACGGTTTCTGAAACATTTCTTTCAGCTCCTAGATAACCTTAATATTAAAACAATCTTTTAAATATTAAGAATCATGGAGGCAAACATGATAATTTAGATACTAACACTGGAATTGTTACTCTTGATTTAATACTAGTTATTAAACTTCACGGAGTAAACGGATTTTGCTAAAAGTTTGCAATAGGACTTTTAAACTTTAGATTGACACTCAAAAACAATACGATACCAGTTCGTAAAGTAACTATTCAGAATTATATAGTTATATTATCTCAATTATAACTAACCATAAGGTGGTGAACGGATGGCAATGACTATAACAATTAAGCAAATTCACTTTGATTTAATTTATGATAAATTGTGTTTAACTTTAATCATATTACTATTTGAACTCCCACTCAATACAACATCCCTCATGTTTTTTTGGTGATTACACGAACCAAATCCACTACACCAAGTCCGATCATCAGGAGAGAAGATGTAGCTTCAAAGGTGAACAATTAACATGGTCATCATATCATCCATATGAGTCATGCTTTACCTTTCGCTATTCCGTGTTCCAAGACCATGTTTGTACATGCTAGGCTCGTTAAGGTTAACCTTAGTATCCGCATGTGCAAATCTGGCTTGCACCCGTTGTATGCATACGTAGAATCTATAACACTCAATCATCACGGGATGCTTCGAAACGACGGATCTTAGCAACGGTGCCTACTAAGGATGAACACTTTATTACTTGATATTTAGTGAGAGGGATCATCTTATAGTGCTACCGTCGCGATCTAAGCAATACAAGATGCATAAAGGATTAACATCACATGCAATTCGTAATATGTGATATGATATGGCATTTATACTTGTGCCTTTGATCTCCATCTCCAAAGCACGGACATGATCTCCATCATCACCAGCATTGCGTCAAGGTCCGTGCTGCCGCTTCATGGTTGTCCATCACCAATAGCAACTATTATAACTACTTGGAATAAAGCTATTACATGATGATAGACACACATGTCTTAACAAATTTAAAGACAACCATTACGCTCCTGCTGGTTGCCATATTACAATAAGGATCATTGCATACATCAAATATAATCACAATCACATCATGTCCATATCACATCACATGCCCCAGCAAAAACAAGTTAGATGCCTCTAATTTTATTTGCATGTTTTACGTGGCTTGAGGCTTTAAAATAAGAACCATTCTTACCTACGAACATGAACCACAACGCTGATACAAGTGTTGTCAAGTGCCCATTGTAAATTGAATATTAACTATGGTGGGAGAGACAGACACTCGTAAAGCCACTCGTGTAATGCAAGTTGCACGTTGAGCATGGAGCAAGTCTCATGTGCGACGATATGTAAGGTTAGCCCGGGCCGCTTCATCCCACCATCTCGCAAGATGCAAAGTACACGAAAATAAAGCGACAACAAGAGCATCAACACCCACAAAACCATTGTGTTCTACTCGTGCAACAGATCTACGCATAGACACGGCTCTGATACCACTGTAGGGTTTGTTGCATGGAAAACAAAAAAAAATCTATTGCAAGAACACATAAAACCAAGATCTAATCTATGGCAAAGCCAAGATCTAATCCACGAGATAGGTGCAACAAGATTGCAGGGAACTAACCCTCATAGATCCAAAGTGTTTAACAAGATCGGATCTCGTGGTTGATGTAGTCGATCACTTGCCGATCTCAAGATCACGAAGACGATCCTTCCGGCGCCGTGTTCCTGCAGCGCTTCCGCACTCGATCACATGTACAGAGTCAATTAAGACCTTCCTCTCCCTGTTCCAGCAGGAAGCATAGGTAGTAGATCCCCTCGAAATCCTAGCAGCACAGTGGCATGGTGGTGGTGGTGGTGGAGGATAATATCTTGCAGGGCTTCGCCTAAGCCGGAGCAGGACGATGGAGGAGGGAGAGGGGCAACGGCCAGGGTTGAGGTGCGAGGGACAAGGGATAAGGGGGGTGCACCCCCAGCCCTCTTTAAGGGGGCTGCAGCCAAGGGTTCCCAACCCGTGGCTGAGTCCTTCCCCAACTCGGCTAAGAGGGAGAGGGGAAACTTGCCCCTTAAGTTATCCCTCCTTGCTTATTTAGGGTTTTTCCCTTTCCTTGTGCTCGTCGGTTGGACCCTTTTGGTCATGGTGCGGCTAGCCCATGCCCCCCGCAGCATACCCTCGGCCCATATGGCCCCTCCTAGGGTGGTGTGCCCACTAGTGGCCCCTCTAGAACATTCTTGAAGCTTTCGGTCAAAACACCAAAAACATTTAAGAACCCAAGAAAATGACTTCCCTTATATGAATCTTATTCTCCGGACCATTCCGGATCTCCTCATGATGTCCTGGATCCAATCCGAGACTCCTAACAACATTCGGTCTCCAACTCATATTCCATATCTACTTAAACAACATCGAAACTTAAGTGTGTCACCCTGCGGTTCGCGAACTATGCAGACATGATCGAGACACCTCTCCGGTCAATAACCAATAGCGGGATATAGAGATCCATAATGGCTCCCACATATTCAAGGATAACTTCATGATCGAATGAACCGTTCACATACAATACTGATTCCCTTTGTCGCGTGATACTTTACTTATCTGAGGTTCGATCGTCGGTATCTCCATACCTAGTTCAACCTCGTTATCGATAAGTACTCTTTACTCATTCTGTGATATGACATCCCTTGTGAACTAGTCACATGCTTGCAAGACAATTGGATGAGATTCCACCGAGAGGGCCCAAAGTATATCTATCCGTCATATGGATGGACAAATCCCACTCTTGATCATGCGCTTCAACACATACTTTCAGAATACCTAATTCCACCTTCATAACCACCCGGTTAAGGAAGTGGCGTTTGATGTCATCAAAGCACTCATCCGGTGATGGTGATTAACATGATCTCATGGTCGAAGGATTAGGTTACTATGTATCTGAAAGCTTGTAGCAAAACAAACTTAATGACTTGATCTTATGCTATGATTACTATGGGTGTGTGTCCATCACTGATACGTCAGAAACATATTTATAATTTTTGATGCTCCATGCTTGTTTAGTATCTACTTTACTTTGCTTTAACTACACTTTGAGGTGTTTTTATATCTTTTCTAGAACTAACCTATTAACAAGTTGCCAGTTTTCTTCTGTTTTTGGTTCCAACAAGGAAGAAAATCAATATTCTCGGAATTGGACGGGACAAAAGCCAAAGTCAATATTTTACCATGGGCGACACGAAGCCAGAAGACGAGACGGAGGGGCGCCACAGGGCGGACAAACCCCCTAGGCGCGGGGTGGGCACCCCGCGCCTGGGTAGGGTGTGGCCCCCCTGGTGGCCCTCCTGGCTCGCCCCTTCGCCTGTAAGAAGCCCCCGATGCAGAAACCCTAGGCACCCGATCAAAACTCCATGAAACCTTCTATAGCCGCCGCCACCATCGTCCCTAGATCGGGTGGATCTGAAGTTCTTCCCGGCACCCTGCCGGAGGGGAGATCATCCCGGAGGCCTTCTTCTCCGGTATGAAGCATGAGTAGTTCCACCTTGAACTATGGGTCCATGTAGTAGCTAGATGGTTGTATCTCCTCCTTGTGCTTTCATGTATAGATATTGTGAGCTCCGTTCATGATGAAGATCTAATCTATTTGTAATCATGTATGTTGTGTTTGCGGGGATCCGATGGATATTGAGATTACTATGTCATATTCATTAATGGTTTTTTCTATTTGATTCTATCATGTCTGTGTTGTTTGTGATCTTGCATGCTCTCCGTTGTTAGTAGCTATCTTGTCTAATTAGTTTCTAGTGACTTCAAAAGGGGGTATTTATGCTCGATAGTGGGTTCATGCCTCTAGTTTCCAAAGGAAGTGACAGAAATCTCTTCAGTTATAGATGTGTTGTTGCCACTAGGGAGAAAACAACGGTCTCTTGTTCATAGAACAAGTGGATTGTTTACCTTACACAATTTGCTTAAAGCAGTTGTCTGTTGCTTGCAACTTAATACTGGAGGGGGTTCGGATGATAACCTGAAGGTGGACTTCTAGTCATAGATGCAGTTGGATGGCGGTCTATGTATATTTTTGTATTGCCCAATCGAATCTCATAGGATCTTTTTGTCTAGTATTGCATTGTTCTGCCTTGCTCAGTTCCTGTCAATTGCTCTGCTGTAATTTGTTTACCCTTCTTGCCATGTTGTTTATCTAAGGAGAGAACCTCTAGTGAACTATGGACCCCGGTCCAATCTTTACCATTGATACATCTTCCACTGTTACCTGTTTACTTGCTGCAAACCATTACCTTCCACACCATACGTTTAATCCTTTGTTACAGCAATCGGTGAGATTGACAACCACGTTGTTAGTTGGGGAAAAGTCTTGAGTTTGTGTTGTGCAGGTTTCCACGTTGCCTGCAACACCTGTGTGACGTTTCCTTCCTCCTATTGGTTCAATAACCTCGGTTTCTTACTGAGGGAAGACTTGCTGATGTGCTGCTTCACACCTTGCTCTTGGGGTTCCCAACAGGCTCCACATCAACTGAGCCATCAACAAGTTTTCTGGCGCCGTTGCCGGGGAGGATAAGGACGTCTTCACAAGGGGAGTCCTCCTCAACCTTTCTCTTTTCTTTGTTTTTAGTTTGCTTAGTTTTTTTGCTTGGTTTTGTTTGCCTCTTTTAGTCAAAAACTCAAAAAAAAATAGTTAGTTTGGTTTGCTTTTTCTTATCAAAAACACAAAAATAATAATTCCTACTCTAGTTGCCACCTTGTTCTAGCTCACCATGTTGCTCCCCAAGTTCACCCTGAAGGACCTCTCTATAGGTAGTGGCTCCATAATTGGGAAAGACAATATTGAAGAATTATTTAATCATGTTAGCAAGCATGAGGATATTGAGGATAAATTTATAGCAGAACTTGCTCCTAATTATGAAATTGATGCAGCTTCTTTAGTTCATCTGTTGGAGGCTAGGTTTGTTAGCCTTAACCCCATGATGCAAATTTTGTTCCTAAAACTAAAAGAATAAAAGAATGCTAAAAAGAGAGAGTTTATTCTTGAAACTTTACTCAAAGAGTTCCATGATGTTGATAAGGAAGCCCAAAAGGTCTTTGAGTGTTTTAATATGCTAGGATCATGTGTAGATGTTGTGGGTACTTCAGATAAAACCAAGCCTAGAGATGAATTTATGATACCTATACCCTTTAAGCTTATTGGGATGCATGAGGCCTTTGAAAAGAATTTTGATTGGATTGTTCCTGAAAATCCTTTTGATGAAAGTAGTAAACCAAAGAGAAATGATAAGGGATCCTCCAAGACTCATTTGGATGAGATACCTCTCATAGTTGAAGATTTTGCAAGTATTGATCTCAATTCCTCATTTGAAAATACTTGATTTCTTGCTTCTTGTGCCTAACTTAAAGGCGTTAAAGAAAAGTACTTGTTAGGAGAAAACCCAAGAGTTTCCTTGAGTCTTGGAAGTTATTACTTCAGTAATGACCTCTCCTTATCCTTTTTGTTTGCTTTTTATGACAAGAATGACCTCTAAT
This sequence comes from Avena atlantica, assembly GCA_910589765.1. NCBI lineage: Eukaryota > Viridiplantae > Streptophyta > Magnoliopsida > Poales > Poaceae > Avena > Avena atlantica. Next base: position 419,968,387 of record OU342735.1, read on the forward strand.
GAGAGGGAAGTAAGATTTGGGGAGTTGTTGTCCTGAAACAGATTTCTGTCCTCCGCCATAAAAATTCGTGAGGAGTCTCTTTATGTCGGATTGGGAAGAAAATTTACGAATAAATCCCCCAGTATGTTAGATAACTTTAGTTAGTTCAACACATTTTTATTTGATCAACATAATATTTTTGAAAAAATCGGTTTCTACCTGCTGGTCTGTTTTGACAGATTTCTGCCATTATTTGCATTTGTTTCTTATTGATAACTTTTTGAGTTCTCTTTTGATAAATTGAGCTTTTTGAAGGAGTTGCTACAGTAGCATGTGTTTTTAGTGAAAAGTTTTTCTGTTCCAAAGCTAAACCCAAAGGTCTTTTATCTTTTGAATACACTAATGTTGCTAATAAAGATTGTGTGAAGTTTTGTATGAAGGAAAATTTCAGGTGTAGAGAGAGAATGATGTAATGAGATGAAGAATGGACAAAATCTCAAGCTTGGGTATTCCACCCCGGTGTCACCCCAAGAAATATCCAAGAGTTACATGCGTCAAAGCTTGGGGATGCCCAAGGCATCCCCTTCTTCATCAATAAAAAGCTCAGGTGTGTCTAGACACTTTGTTTTTATTGTTTCACGCTCTGTTGTGTTGTTCTTGGAGCGTCTTAGTTTTCGTTTGGTTTGCTTAGTTTGTTTAGTTTACTTGAATAAAGTAGGTTGGACCCCCGTTCTCGCTATGTTGTTTTCAAATAAGTTGCTTGGTGTTGGAAAGGAGTAGGAAGTTCTTGCTTGAAAGTGCAAGAGGAGCTTGAATTGACTATGACTTAGACTTTAGCATGACATGCTAGTGATATGGTTATACCCTACGGGTACATGACATTAGCATACCTGGTCTATCCCAAGGAAGGCCCACAAGAATATACGCAGCCTATGGAGATTTTCGGGTGGCCCAAGCCCATGACATCTTCGGGTCCTTGGAGAGCAAGACTAGAACAAATAGAATATTCAAAGGGGCAAACCCTAAACTTGTAACCGGATCGATCTGTGCCCGAGACCTGCCTAACTCTATATAAAGGCTAGGAGGGCACGGCGAGGAGGGCATCCTTTTTCCACCGCATACACACCTCCACGCCAGATTGCATCCGGGCACCCCTGTAACCTTCGGTTCCACCGTAATCAAGAGCAGACAAGCAGGAGTAGGGTTTTCCCTCCGGGGGCCTGAACCTGGGTAAATCTCGTGTCCCCTGGTTGCTTGTATGTTAACCGTTCCACGATCTCCAGCACCCCCATCTTCTCCAAAACCCAAGCTCATAACAATGGGCATTGACGAGTCGAAACCTCGTCAGCTAGGTGTTGTTTTGACCTTATGATTAGTGATTATTGTTGTAGCATGTCTTGTTCCAAACAATTGGGATTGCTTAGTGTGCCTTGAAAGAATTATGTGTTGTTTTAGCATGCAAAAGCATAGTATTGTGGTATTCTCCTTTGATGCTTTGTTTGGGTTTACTTGGCACATGCTCACACCATGTTATGACTATGAACAAGTCACCATAGCCTCTATGATCATTTAGTACTTGACTTGTAGTACCACTATATGCTTTGATTAGTAATATTTTATTGCTCTGCATGATTATGGCCATTATTGCTCTCTTAGTTGGTTGCTCCCAGTCTTTTGCTAACCTCCACTTGTATGAGTAAGCTCTGCTCATGCTTCCAACTCCCAACAAACCAAGTTATTCCAAAGTGTCCACTATAAACTCCTACGCATGGTCTGTTACACCATTCCAAGTATATTCTTGTTTTCAGCTATCTTCCAATTAAAAAAGTATTTTGTTATGTGAAAACTTAGTGATTAAATCCCTCAAAAACTTGATGTCACGCTTTATATTCTTTGCCCCTAACAAACTTGAACCATTGTGTCATCTATGTTGTATATGCTTGCACTTATACGTTGTAATTAGCAAAATTGTGATGTCACGGGGAATGTTTCCAACATTGCACTTGTACTTTGTACACAGTTGATATCATGCTCTTTTGTCTATGGATGTCACTGGTGTGAAATAAAGAGGGATCTTGTAAGTCCATGGAGTTATGTATTTTGTGTTAGAGAAACTCCGGGGCCGCTAGCCTAAGCCATGCCTAATCATGGTGGAAACTTGCAGCATCACCATAATGAGCTATCTATAAAGCATCCTCAATAAAAAGCTATGCACATAGTAAATAAAAAGATCGCTGAGATGCTCATTGTCTGCTTGCCTTGTCATTTTGGTTATGGGATAGCTCATGTACCATGTGCAAGGGGTACCCCGTTGGCGGTTCTCTATGATACGCATGTACTTACTATGACAAGAACTTACAGGTGACTGAATTTGAGTAGCATGAGGTGTGGCCCTCGTATTCAAGGGACTTGATATTGCCAACTTATACTTTGTCAAGCATATACTCCATCTTTGTTCACTTTAACCTTAATCACTTCAAGATGCTTATGATAGGGGTAATGAGGGTTGAAAGCTAACAAGTACCATAATTTTTGGAAACTCTTTTTGAAACTTGAAATTCCTGCTTCCTTTATGAAAGGCCTTTCTTCCACCATTATTTGAGTCTCCACCTTCTACCTTTAGGCACCATTAAGAGAGCATAGTTGCCATTCTGTGTGTAGTGTCCCAAAACTTATTGATTGATGCATACTGTGATATTACTTGTTCTTGTGCTATTTGTATCTAGTCACTCTTATGAACTTTGAAGGTGTCCTATGCATCTATTTGCTACTCTAGGAGGGACAGGTTGAATACCACTATGTCATGTTTTATGTATGTGAAACAAACAAATGTTTTTCAATGCATGTTATTTATGATCTTTGTTTGTAGCCTTTCATGTTGCATGCATACTTACTATGTCCTATTATTAGAACTCCATTTTTTATGCACATGTTTAGAGTTCTTTGATATCAGCTTTCAATGCTTGCAAATGGTTTGATCTTGGTTTTGATGGTACATGTCACCTCAAAAATTATTCTTTTATCACTTACCTACTCGAGGACGAGAAGGAGTTAATCTTGGGGATGCTTGATACGTCGGGAACGTATCTATAATTTTTTATGCTCCATGCTTTTTTAGTATCTACTTTACTTTGCTTTGTCTACACTTTGAGGTGTTTTTATATCTTTTTTAGAACTAACCTATTAACAAGTTGCCACAGTGTCAGTTGCCTGTTTTCTTCTGTTTTTGGTTCCAGAAAGGCGGAAAATCAATATTCTCGGAATTGGACGGGACAAAAGCCAAAGTCAATATTTTACCGTGGGCGACACGAAGCTAGAAGAAGAGACGGAGGGGCGCCACAGGGCGGCCAAACCCCCTAGGCGCGGATGGGCCCACCCCGCGCCTGGGTAGGGTGTGCCCCCCTGGTGGCCCTCCTGGCTCGCCCCTTCACCTATAATAAGCCCCCGATGCATAAACCCTAGGCACCCAATCAAAACTCCACGAAACCTTCTGTAGCCTCCGCCACCATCGTCCCTAGATCGGGGGGATCTGAAGTTCTTCCCGGCACCCTGCCGGAGGGGAGATCATCGCGGATGCCTTCTTCTCCGGTATGAAGCGTGAGTAGTTCCACCTTGGACTACGGGTCCATGTAATAGATAGATGGTTGTATATCCTCCTTATGCTTTCATGTATAGATCTTGTGAGCTCCGTTCATGATCAAGATCTAATCTATTTGTAATCATGCATGTATTGTTTGTGGGGATCCGATGGATAGTGAGATTACTATGTCAGATTGATTAATGATTTTGTATATTTGATTCTATCATGTCTGTATTGTTTGTGATCTTGCATGCTCTCTGTTGTTAGTAGCTATCTTGGCCAAGTAGTTGTTAGTGACTCCAAGAGGGGGTATTTATGCTCGATAGTGGGTTCATGCCTCTAGTTTTCAAGGGAAGTGACAGAAATCTCTTCGGCTGTAGATGTGTTGTTGCCACTAGGGAGAAAACAACACTCTCTTGTTCATAGAACAAGTGGATTTTTTACCTTACACACTTTGCTTAAAGCAGTTGTCTGTTGCTTGCAACTTAATACTGGAGGGGGTTCAGATGATAACCTGAAGGTGGACTTCTAGTCATGGATGCAGTTGGATGGCGGTCTATGTATATTTTTGTATTGCCCAATCGAATCTCATAGGATCTTTTTGTCTAGTATTGCATTGTTATGCTTTGCTCAGTTCCTGTCAATTGTCCTGCTGTAATTTGTTTAACTTTCATGCCATGTTGTTTATCTAAGAAGAGCACCTCTAGTGAACTATGGACCCCGGTCTAATCCTTACCATTGATACATCTTCCACTGTTACCTGTTTACTTGCTGCGAACCATTACCTTCCACACCATATGTTTAATCCTTTGTTACGGCAACCGGTGAGATTGACAACCTCACTGTTAGTTGGGGAAAGTCTTGAGTTTGTGTTGTGTAGGTTTTCACGTTGCTTGCAACACCTGTGTGACGTTTCCTTTCTCCTACTGGTTCGATAACCTCGGTTTCTTACTGAGGGAAGACTTGCTACTGTGCTGCTTCACACCTTGCTCTTGGGGTTCCCAACAGGCTCCACATCAACTGAGTCATCAATCACATCATTCTCCTAATGGTATGATCTTGTTATTAATAACATCCGATGTCTATGATCATCTATTAATCAACAAGCTAGCTTAACAAGAGACTTACTAGGGACTCTTTTATGTTTACAAAAGACACAAGTAGTAATATTTCCGGTTAATACAATTATTTATCATAAACACAAAAATATAATAAAAACTACTTTATTATTGCCTCTTGGGCATATCTCTAACACGACCAGCAACAAAGGCTAGCTCAACGAAGACAAGCCGTCGTGCCCAGGCTAGCGTGTGCAAGATGGGTGGGGATGATTTAGAGGGAAGAGGACTTCAATGATGATGTGCTGCAGTAGTATATCAGTCTGTACAATGAGGTGCTATCAGAGAGGAATGTCTAAGGCCTGGCGACTCTCGCCGAGGTGGCCGGAAGGCCCGAGTTCGTGCTCCAGAATGAAGAGATGCTGCGTATGTTCTTGGAGGTGCCACAAGATGACTGATTGCAAGTCAGCGATCCAAGAGTCGGGCAGTTTCAGATGGATAGTACAACCCCTAGCAAATTAGTTTGCGAGTTTACTGATGGTGCCTTTACCTGTAGCCGGGACATCATTCATCCCGAGTGTTCTCCATCGTCTTTGTTCGTAGTTGCGTCATGGAGGTTTGATCTCGCCATTACATGTAGCAGGAAGATCAGACACTCGGTGAAGACCTATTGTTACTCTGGCCACGGCCAGCATGCTTGTCTGTCTACTAACATTGAGTTTGCTCCAAATTACGCCATGACTTAAAGTACTAAACTGGAACGTAAGGGGATTGAATGATCGTGCTCGCTGCCTTGTTGTACGGGACTTGGCGGCGAGCACAGGTTGCTCAATTTTGTGCATCCAAGAGTCAAAATTATCACACCTATTCGACACAGATAAACTTGAAGTCGCAGGCCCTTTGTTTAGAGTGTTTGCTGAGCTCCCTGTAAATGGCACTAGAGGGGGATCATCATGTTCTGGAAGGACGACCTTCTCACCGCAACAAACATCACTATACACAATCACTCCATCACAGTAGCTTTCAAAGAGCTACCCTATAATTTGAGTTGGACCTTAACTACGGTATATGGGCCCAGTAATGACGAGTGCAAGCCACAGTTCCTTGACAAACTATCCACAATACATGGTTCAGTATAGGGGGGCTGGGTAGTTATTGGTGATTTCAACCTCATCCTTCACGATCAGGACAAGAACAAGCCAAGACTAAATAGACGTTGGATGAGAAGATTCAAGTCGGCCTTGGACTCTAGTTGCATGCGGGAAATCAGCCTGGTGGGTAGGCGTTACACCTGGAGTAACGAGCAGCAGGACCCAACGATTATCATGCCTTGATCGCGCATTTTGCAATACGATTGGGATGAGGTTTACCCGGCAGCAAAGCTGCTCCCGCATGCATCTTTAATGTCTGATCACTGCCCCCTATTGCTTGTTCAAGATCTGATCACAAGATCATCCACTAAATTCTGGTTTGAGAGTTTCTGGCCTTTGCTAGACGGATACTCTGCAGTGGTGCAGCAGTCCTAGGGTATGGACTGTCGGCTCACGAATCCTTTTGCCATCTTGGATCACAAGCTAAAGAGGTCAGGCCATCACCTGTCAAGCTGGGCAAGAAACTACATAGGAGACATTAAATGGCAGATTCTAATAGGTTAGGAAATCATGCTGAGACTAGATACAACCCTAGAAATCAAGACTCTCTCTGTGGCCGAAAGGGAGCTGTGATCCTATCTCAAATCTAGAGCGGTGGGTCTAGAAATCATAAATCGCATTAAAATCAAACAAAGGGCATAGAACAAATGGTTGCAACTAGGTGACGCAAACACAAAGTTTTTCCATCTTAGAGTTGTATACTCCCTCCGTTTAAAAATATAAGATGTTTTAGGTTTGTGAAGACAATACATCTAGACTTCTTTTAGTGTCTAGATTCACTCTAAACTGAGTGAACCTACATACTAAAAGAAGTCTAGATACATTTGCTTTATAAAACTAAAATATCTTATATTTTAAAACGGAGGGAGTACATCGCAAGCAAAAGAACAGGATTCAGGATTTGCAAACAGAGAATGGCTTGGCAACGTCACCTAGATGCCATTAACTGCCATTTCAACGTCACCTACAAAAACGTTTCGCTCTCTCCCTTCCTGTGCTCTGAGGAAAAGGGCGAAAAGAGAGGCGACCGAGTTGCCGGTGGCGGCTCTGGTGACTCCTCTCCTCTGCGGGCCTTGTGCTCGCCGGGGATATAGGGGTCGCCGGATCCGCCGTATGGCTGTGTATAGGAGTAGACTAGGGTTAGTCTTCTATATTAGGATCTGGGCGGCCATCTCTCTCGCTCTTCTGACGACGACGGAGTTGGCTCTCAATAATTTGGCTCCAGGTTTCTCGCCCACAAATCTGGACGGCCGGTGGTGCGGTGCTCAGATTCCTCCGATGGATTTGAGTGCCCGCTATTGTTCCTTCGGCGGCGACACCGTGGCGGTGGCGGTGACGCAGCTCTGGGATTTTGTGCTCCTCGCTCCGCCCCTTCCTCGACGAGGCCTTCTCCGGCGTCTTCGAGGTAGGCGAGGAGCTTTGTACAGGAGGTGGCCGGCGTTTCGCGTCGGTGTTGACCAGAAGACGGCGAATCCGGAGCCAGGAAAGCAGTTGGCGGGCGGCAGCTTGGTCATCCTTCCTCGACTTGGTCGATGTGGGGTGGCCAGGCGAAGATCTGGTGTCAGGTGCGGGCTTCTTGCCCGGCCGATGTTCCACAGTGGTGATGTGCTCGTCACTCTCAATGAGCCTCTTTTGAGGTCCACAAAGGAGCTAGTCTCCGATGGCACTCTACCAGATCTTGGGACGTGGTTCCATCCTCCATCTCTCCAGCAACGATGGAGGTGGAAGACAGATGGTGTGGGTTGTGCACAAAAGATCTTCGAAGGGTTTATTTGCTTTTTTTCCTTTCAGGGTCTTTTGTGTAAGTGTCCTGGGTGAGTTGTCTCTCTGGTATGTTCTAGAGTTAGGCTACGTGTGTTGTACTTCAACTCTTTGAGATAAATGGAACACGTGTGCCTCTCAAAAAAAAGTCACTGGTTGGCACAGCAGAACCTTGCAGCCAACAGTTTAACTAGGAAGAGCTAAACCTGCCAACACCAGATCTCTCGGAGATGGACGCGCCGTTCACTTTGGAGGAAGTAAAAAAAGGCCGTGTTCGAGACCCCTACATATAAGGCACCACGACCTGATGGTTTCTCAGGTGGCTTTCTCAGAACTTCTTGGAATATCATCAAGGATGATCTCCTAAGGGCGGTGAACGAGTTCTACAGTTCTACTTGATCGACGAAACGTCCTTCCAAAGCCTAAACACCGCACACTTCATCTTACTTCCGAAAATTGAGCAGCCCACGGAAGCAGGATACTACCGACCCATCAGTTCAATTCATGCCTTTGCGAAGCTGGTATAAAAAATCCTAGCATTGAGGCTATAACCTAGGCTTGATGATTTGATCTCCCCATGCCAGAGTGCGTTCATTACCAAAAGGAATATTCAAGATAACTTCATGTACGTTGTTGTAAGCTTGATATTGCCAAAGCGTTTAACACTTTCTCCTGGTCATATATCTTGGATATGCTGCGGGCGAGAGGTTTCCCTGCTCAATGGCGGGATTGGGTCGCAATGCTCTTCATAACCGCAACGTCCAGCCCTTGTGAAAGGATACGGATGTCGCCTAGAGGGGGGTTGAATAGGCGATTAAAACTTTTCCTAAAGTGGCTCAACAGAGGCGGAATAAAACTAGTGTTGCGGAATAAAACTAGTGTTTACTTTGTTAAGCAAACCTAGAAACAACTAAGGTTCACCTATGTGCACCAACAACTTATGCTAAGCAATACAAGCAACAAAGTGATAGCAAGATATATAGTACTTCAAGCACGAAGGCTATCACAATGTAAAGTGCATAAGTAAAGAGCTCGGGTATAGAGATAACCGAGACACGCAGGGACACCGATATTTTACCGAGTTCCTCCCAACATGGAGTACGTCTCGTTTGGAGAGGGGATGGTATCAAACCACCAACGCTACAAAAGGCCTCCCTTATTCTCCGGTGAATCTCACCCCATTGGGATCGATCCATGCTTCCACTATCGGTGCACTTGTCGGTGGCAACCGGAACCTCTCACAAGGTTGGGGCACAACTTCACAACTTAATTGGAGGCTCCCAACAAATTCCACAAAAGGCCTCAACAAATGCCACCAAGGCCACAAAACCGTCTAGGGTTCCAAGAACCCAAGAGGGACAAGCTCCAATGAGCAATTCAAACCAAATCCTCCGAGGAGAACTCAAACCGATGCACCAAATGTAAATGGCAAGAACACCACAAAGATGCTCAAATCCCTCACTCTCAAGTTCCAACAAAGCTACTCAAACTATTGGGGGAACAAGAGAGGAGGAATCAAAGAGAGACACAAAATCCCCAAAAATCTAGATCCCCAAAGATACACTCACAAAGAGATGTTTTGGTTTGGTCAAAACGTAGATCTAGATCTCCTCCAACTACCCCTCAAATATATGCAAGAATCAATGGAGGGGTGAGTAGAAGTCAAGCTCAAAGAGTAAAGCAAATGGGGGCAAAGCTTGGACAAAAGGAGGAGGAAGAAGTAACCCTAAAAGACAAAGGGGTGAAGCTATTTAAAGACACGGGCAAAATCTGGCCGTTGGGGTGATTTTTCGGACCGTTCTGGTACTACCGGATTTAACCGGTAGTACCGCAATGCTCCAGGAAAAAGCGAAGCAGCGCAGCAGAGGGTCAACGGGCGAGCGCGCAGTGGTGGGCCAGCTGCATGCGCGACAGCAACGCAGCAGCAGCTGACGCGGCAGAAGCAGTGCAGCCAGGCAGCAGCAGGCGGCGGGACCCGCAGCGGCCAGGCGACTGTTGGAACACCCCCTGCCGACTGGCCGGTCCTGAGGCTGTTCCACACCCGAGAAGAAGACTAGTAGAAGGCACACAGATTACACAAGTAGATGACACAAGGAACAAAGGGGAACTTTATTAAACTTTCTCTCTCGGCAAGCTCACGTACAATGATTGTTCCTCTATTTATAGACTAAGGGGGATACGATACCCACATGGGCCAATCCTAGCCTGGTAGAGGACACATCGAGTGGGCCTCTACCGGCCCAGTTTCCCAACACTCCCCCTGGGTATCTTATCTGTATAACCATGGCTTAAAACTCCGAAAAACACAGTGGAAAAAATATGGAGAAATGCACACGGTATACTTGTTGCTATGTTGCACGAATTGCCTCGTTAAAAACCTCATGTGAGAAACTTCATAAAAACTCACTAAGGGAAAAAGAGTACAATTCACTTAACTATAAAGTTAAGCACTCAATCATCGGGATCAAGTTTTCAGCGATGAGTTTGTGAAGATTCTCCCCCCTGAACCTTGCATCTCCCTAAGTCTCATCATGCCGATCCCACGGACACATCTCTCGAAAGAAGATGCTGGCAATGATTTAGTGAACAAATCAGCAAGATTTTCACATGACTTAGTATGCAAGACTTTTACTTCGCTCATCTTTTGCAGTTCATGTGCATAGAAGAACTTGGGGTTTATATGCTTTGTGAGATTGCTCTTCACATAACCCGTCTGGACTTGTGCAACACAAGCGGCATTATCTTCATAGATTGTTGGGGTTTGTACGGTGTTCAGTCCACATGACATGTGGATGTGGCTGACTACTCGTTGAAGCCATACACATTCTCGTGATGCTTCATATAATGCTATGATCTCCGAGTGGTTCGTCGAAGTTGACACAAGAGTTTGCTTAGACGATTTCCAGGAAATTGTCGTTCCACCACAAAGGAAAACATATCCAGTCTGCGACTTGGATGTATGCGGGTCCGAAAGGTACCCAGCATCTGCATAGCCTACAACAGATAGGTCTTGGTTCTTTTGGTAAAACAAGCCAAGGTCATTTGTCCCTTGTATGTACCTAAAGATGTCCTTAACGCCTTTCCAATGCCTCTTGGTAGGCTCAGAACTGTACCTTGCAAGCAGATTGACGGCGAATGCAATATCCGGCTGTGTACAATTTGCGAGGTACATAAGTGCGCCAACTGCACTTAAGTAGGGGAATTCCGGTCCCAGAATTTCCTCCCCCTCTTCTTTAGGCCTGAACGGGTCCTTGTCTTGCTGCAAAGATCTTACGACCATCGGGGTCTTAGAAGGATATGCCTTTTCAAACCCAAATCGTTCCAACACCTTCTGGGTGTAGGCCGACTGGTGAACTAGAATCCCAGCAGGGGAATGCTCAAGTTGCAGACCGAGGCAGAACTTGGTTTTGCCTAAGTCTTTCATCTCGAATTCCGACATCAGGTAGGAACTCGCTTCCTCAATATCGTCAGGTGTACCGATTATATTCAAATCTTCCACGTACACCGAGATAATACAGAAACCATCCTGGGATCTCCGTATAAAAACACATGGGCAATCTGCATTGCTCGCGTAGCCCTTCTGATGAAGGAAATCGCTTAAACGATTATACCACATCCTACCTGACTGTTTTAGTCCATACAATGACTTCTTAAGCTAAACACTGTATAAGCTCATGTTTGCTCTATCCTGGTTCGGGACAGGGATACCTTCTGGTACTTTCATGTCCGAATCCAAGTTACCATATAGGTAAGCGGTGACAACATCCATTAGTTTCATTTTTAAGTCCATGTTTACTACCATTGAGATCAAGTATCTAAAGGTAATTCCATCCATGACTGGGGAGTAAGTTTCCTCAAAGTCGACACCTGGTAGCTGAGTGAAACCTTGAGCAACGAGCCTTGCTTTGTACCTTACTACTTCATTATTCTCGTTTCTCTTTCGAACAAAAACCCACTTATGGCCAACGGGGCGAATGTGAGGAGGAGTTAGACAAATTGGTCCAAATATCTCTCTTTTGTTTAACGATAATAATTTAGCAGTAATTGCCTTCTGCCAATCTTTCCAATCCGACCTTTTCTTGCAATCAGCGAGCGTGTTAGTCTCGGGGTCAAGATCTATGATTGAGGCAATTTTCTTGGCAAAATTAACGTCGACATTTGCCATGGCTCGGTTGTATGACTCGCCCGAATTAACATAGTTAATGGCCATTTCGTCATGAAGTGCATCAGGCACATCCTCTTGCTCCACCGGATTTCCCAATCCAGGAGCTAGGTCCTTTAGCTTTCCCGCTCTGATGTGTGCGCACACAACTTCGCTGGGTATTTCCGATATAGGAAAGTTCAAGTCCGGAATTTCGTGCACTGAAATATTCGTACTTGTGCCAGGTCTCAAACGGCTCCCCTCAACAGGGGCAGACTGTAATAAATCTCTCTTATCCTTTTTCTTCGGGCGTCCCCGGGTACTTGGGATTTGAGAAACCGGAATCCACGTCCTCTTAGGCCTTGGAGCAGGAGCGGGTATACCATCATTTTTGTTTGGTATTTCAACCCTTTCCGGTGCATTGCGTGCATGCACATGCGACTTTGTCACAGTCTTTAAATCACTAAATTGATCGGGCAGTTTATTCGCTAAGGAGTGCAAATCTAGTATCTTCTGGACTTCTCTATTAGTCTCAACAGTGCGCGGGTCATGAGCGTGGATCCCCGTGGCTTTCCACGTGATTTCTCGACTTTTGTCATCCAGGGGTTGATTACCTCCCCCCAAAGTCGGAAAAAGATCCTCGTCAAAAATGCAGTCAGGAAAATGGGCCGTGTGACAGTCACCTGTCAAGGGGTCCAAGAACCTGATTATGGACACAGTCTCATAACCAACGTATATCCCCAACTTACGGAGCGGTCCCATTGTTGATCGCTGGGGTGGTGGTATAGGTACATATACCTGGCAGCCGAACCTACGGAGGTGGGAAATTTTCGGTGCCGACCCTTGCGCAAGTTGGATGGGGGAGTGGATGTTGTAGGCCGATGGTCGAAAGTTGATGAGATTAGCGGCGTGTAACACCGCGTGTCCCCAACATGTAGTTGGTAAATTACAACCCTGAAGGAGTGGTCTGGCAATGAATTTAATCCTTTTAATCAATGCCTCTGCAAGTCCATTTTGAGTGTGGACATGCAGTACGGAGTGCTCAAGTTTGATTCCAGTTGACATGCAATAATCATCGAATGCCTTTGAAGTAAATTCTCCGGCATTGTCCATTCGAATAGATTTTAAACGATAATCAGGGAATTTATTCCTTATTTGGATGATCTGGGAGATCAACTTTGCAAAAACATGGTTCCTTGTTGACAGCAGGCAAACATTGGACCATTTAGAGGAAGCATCGATGAGCACCATGAAGTACCTAAACGGCCCTAAGAGGGGCTGAATTGGACCACATATATCCCCTTGAATACGTTCCAAGAACGCGGGGAGTTCATCCTTCACCTTTAGGGGGACGGTCTAATGATCAATTTCCCCATAGCGCATGCGGAGCACACGAAATCATCGGGATTCGGGAAATGTTTCACATTAACATTATGACCATTCGAGTTGTTAATTATATTTCTCATCATCCTAAGACCGGGGTGGCATAACCTATCATGCCAAAGGCAGAATAGTTCGGAGCTTCTAAAGACAGTCTTAAGGATAGTGTAAATAGGTGGTGCTACTATCTTAGTGTAGTACAGCCCAGTAGCTAATGAAGGGAGTCTTTCGACAACATGTTTACCATTTTCGTCGCGCTTGGTAATGAGTAGGAACTCCTTTCCATTTTCATCATCATCGGTTTCGACATGGAAACCATTCGCGCGGATGTCTCTAAAACTCAAGGGAGTACGATTCGACTCCGGATACAACAATGCCTCTTCAATGATCAGATTTGTTCCATTTGGGAGTATGATAGTTGCTCTTCCGGAGCCAACTACATTCGGACCGCAGCCGGCGATCGTCATTATGTTACAGGGGTTTTTGGTAATGGACTCAAAATACTTTGTTTCTCTCAAGATGGTATTTGTGGTGCCGCTATCAACAAGGCACGTTTCCTCCATTTAGGCGCCACACGCGTTCTAAAATATAGTGCCTAATTAATATAATGGAGCGAGGAAGGTGCTACATCAAGTAAGTAAAACACATAAACATTTCAGAACATCACACAGCCAAATAATGGAATAAATGAATGAAATAAATGTCATCCAATCGCCGAAAACAAATAAGTGTTATGCTCTCATAGAGCTTACAACCATATCGAAAAATTGTATCTGATTATTGCGGAAAAGGAATCATCACAACAAAAGGAGCTCAGGTGGATTCTGCAAAGAAACCATCAAGCTCAGCCTGTATCTCAAGGTCAGTGAGCTTCTCTTCGTTGGCCATCATCATGGACAAGGGGCCTAGCTGAGGCGGGGGGGCACAACGTGCTCAACTTCCATGGGCACAGCGGCGTCCGTGGGGACCGCCGAGGGTGCTGCCACTTGTGCTATGTCCTGTGCCACTACGGGCGCGACGTTCTGCCAGTGGTGCCTCAACCTGGACAAGGTGCGCCTCGCGCGCCTTCTTGTTGGCCTTGAACACATCCACGGCGTGTTTAGGGACCAAACACTGCCTGGAGAAGTGAGTCTTGGAGCCACAGCGGAAGCAGTCCTGGGGCCTCGCCTCCCCCTTGCTCGCCTTGCGTTGCTTGGCCGGGTTGGAGGAGTTGGGGCCCTTCTTTCCTCTCTTCTTGTGGATGGGCTTGTGCACCTTGTAGGCACCCGCATTGGCCTCATGACTTGGGCCCCCCGCGAAGGGTTGCGCGGAGAAGTTCTTTTTCAGAACATTATCCTACGCCTCGGCCACCTGGAGAGCATCAATAAGCGCTGCATATTCCGTGAATCCTTCCTGGCGAAAGTTTCGCGAGGACTGGATGTTGTCCGGATGGAATGTGGAGAGGGTTTTGTCTATCTTCTGCTGATCGGTGGTACTGGTCCCACACAGCTGAATAATAGTACAAATCCGGTGCAACCTGGAGTTGTACTCTCCCACCGTCTTGAAGTCCGCAAACCTCAGACGAATCCAATCTGCCTCCACCTGTGGTTGAATGGTGTACTTCAGCCTAGAGAACCGCTTGTTGAGTGCGGTCCAAAGGGCAGAAGCACTCCGTTCTGCAATGTACTCATTCTTGAGAGTCTCACACATGTGATGGCGGAGGAAGTGCAGGGCTTTGGCGTTGTCCGCCGGGATGGTTTTGCTGGGGGCCGCCGGGGTCCCGTCAATCAACGCATCCTTGATGCATCGGACCTCAAGGACGATCTCAACGTCCGAGGCCCAAGTCACGTAGTTAAGCCCATCCTGGGTCAACTCCGGGAACTCGCGGCTGACGATTCCGGTCATCTGCAATTTATGCAAAGTGTATAAGATTACAGCAGGTAATCGGGTGCATAAATACGATAATCGATACAGTAATTCAAATATGTCGGCGTTCCAAAATTTAATGTAAAAACGGTACAAGCTATCTATGAGCTACAAAGTATTAAAAACATGCGTTAATTAATAATTATAGTAAAACATAGTTTAAAAGCTTGTATAAAAGCAGACCGAAAACAGAGCCGAAACGGTCAAACAGCCCCGCAAACGCGTGTTCCCACGCCCAAAAACGGCCGAAAAACGCGCGGTCTCCCATGGACCGGCCCACCCCACACCGTCCCTGCCCGAGAAAGGGGGAACAGAGCACTGGTGTGCTCTCGAGTGGGGCGGCGGCGGCAGCAGGCCGCACCGGCGGCGGGACGAGGGCGAGTGGGGGTGGGGCAGCATGCGCGGCGGCGGGCGCGCTGGAAGCGACGCGGCGGCGGCCTGCAGCGCCAACGGGGCGGACGCGCGCGAGCGCAGCGGGCGGCCAGCGCAGCGTGCGGCGCGCCAGCGCGGCAGCCAGCGCTGCGGGCGGCGACGCACTCGGGCACAGCGCGCGGTACCGGGCGGCAGCAGCGCGCGGCAGACGCGGCAGCGGCGCGTGGGCGTGGCCAGCAGGGCCGGCGCGCGCGGCGGCGCGGAGCGAGCGGCGGTGGGCATGCGCGGCGCGCGGCACGCGGCCAACGGCGGCCAGCGGCGCGCGCGCAGGCGCGGCGGGCGGCGCAAGGCAACGGCGCGTGGCATGCGCGCAGGCGCGCGCAGACGCAGGACGGCGCGCGACAGCGGCGGCCAACGGCGCGGGGCACGCGCGCATGCAGGCGGCCGGCGGCAGCTCACGCAGGTGCGTGGCGGCGCGCAGTCAGGCGGGCACGTGGCGCACGCGGCGCGAGGAGCGCGGCGCGGCGGCGGGTGCAGCAGGCACAGCGGAGGCGCGCGGGGCGGCGGCCCGGCCACAGCGGCGCTGGCTGGCGCAGCGGTGGTGGCGGCGTGGCCCTTGGTCGGCAGCGCGGTCGGCGGCGGCCAGCAGGGCCCGCGGGAGCGGCGGCCGGCGCGGCCGAGGAGCTCAGTAGCCATGGCCGCTTGTATGCAATGCGTACGTATAGTTAAAAAAACTAGATCGATTTGATCTAAAAACGGTCAAGATCATTCCGATATGCTAAAAAAACAGATTGACACGGCAGGTGCCTCGCATCAATGGTACAGTGAACAAAATTCTAATTCGGGAGTGATTAGATCGACATTGGTCGGCGACAGCAGGTCAGCTCGACTCCCGGAAAGAAAAATCCGTACCTTAGATGGGATCTGATCTAAGATCTGAACGCAAATCTTGAAAAGAAATTGCGAGGCGAATCCCTTTTTGCGGTTAGACTTGTGTTACCTTTAACGGAAGCCTGCGTGATGCAGGCTCGACGGTGGCTTGACGGAGGCTCGACGGAGAGACACGTGCTGATAACGTGTTGGAACACCCCCTGTCGACTGGCCGATCCTCAGGCTGTTCCACACCCGAGAAGAAGACTAGTAGAAGGAACATGATTACACAAGTAGATGACACAGGGAACAAAGGGGAACTTAATTAAACTTTCTCTCTCGGCAAGCTCACGTACAATGATTGTTCCTCTATTTATAGACTAAGGGGGATACGATACCCACATGTGCCAACACTAGCCTGGTAGAGGCCACATCGAGTGGGCCTCTACCGGCCAGTTTCCCAACAGCGACAACGCGCGCGCGAGAGGTGTGCGGGAGCAGCCGCGGTGTGTGGGGCCAGCGCAGGCTGACGCGCTGCAGCGCGCGCGTGCGTGCAGTTGCAAGCAGCAGCAGCGGCAGGCGGGCCCAACAGGCAGTGGCGCGGGAGCGAGGCGGGCGGGCCGGGCAAGCGCGAGGCGAGCGGCGGGCGCGGTATGCGAGGCAGGCGCACGAGCGGCAAGCAGCAGTGCGGCGCAGCGGCAGGCGTGGGTCAACGCGCGCAGTTACGCGCTCGACGCAAGCGGGGTCTGGATCTGAATCTGAAAAAAGTAACTGGGCCGTCCGGTACTACCGGCCCATCCGGGCGGTACTACCGGGCCGGCCGGTAGTACCGGAAAAATGTACCTAGCCAGACATTAAGGAAACGGGCTGTTTTCAGGCCTGGGCGGTAGTACCGGCCCGTCCACTACCGCTCGGCCCAGAAAACAGACTGATAGGCAAATATTCAAATGGCAATAACTTTTGACTAAAAGCTTCGATTGACCCGATTCAAGTTGCGTTGGATAGAGGACGGCAAGGGCTTCCCAATAAAAAGTGGAAATATTGATTATCATCAAGTGAGAAAGTATCAAGTAGAATAATGTGATATACCTCACTTGGTGAGAAACCGAAAAGCCGCATAAATCAAAATCGCAACAAGATATATATGGGAGATCCAATTTTGATGAACAAGAGCTTGTTATGAAGATTACCACAAGCTCTATATCCTCACATGGATAAGACCAAATAAAAACCAAATACGATGATGCAAGTATGCAAAGGTTTGAGCTCTCTCCGAACGATGTGACCGAATTACTCATACGAGAGCCCCTCTTGATAGTACGGTTATCTATCCTAAATCCGGTCTCACACACACAACGTGAGACCGGAAAAAGGGAAAACCTATCAAGATTATACCTTTGCCTTGAGCATTCTACTTGAGCTCGATGTAGACGGTCTTGCCCTTCTCAAGATGGAACGTCTTTCTTAATTCCTCATCATCGACCTCGCATATTGAGCATGCCCAGCATATCTTATTTGCATTTCATCGACCTTGAAGCCAACGCATGCTCCAAGCGATGCCAATGGACAAATCCTACAAGTATAACTTAATACACACATTAGTCCATAAAGATTGTCATTAATTACCAAAACCACACATGGGGGCCCAACATGTTCTTTCACCTTGGTCAATGGAGTGTCGGGTAGACCGATCGAGCATATGCGTGGCCTACGGCAGGGCGACTCCTTGTCCCTTTCATGTTCGTCTTGCTCATGGAGCCTCTACATCGGCTCCTTGACAGGGCAACCGAGGATGGAGTTCTATCACGTTTGCAGGGTAAGAAGTGTACCTACATGTGAATGTGGATTTCTCCAACGTAAGTTGGGTCCTCGGCATCATCTATGTCGTCCGTATGTTGGACATCCGTGCAAGGTCAACACAGTCATCGCCCGTAGCACGTTTGCATCTAGCCCTCCTGCTTTTTCGGATTTCACTAGTAGTCTAGGGAAGAGGATGACCACCCAATCCGCAGCCCTCGACCCACCTAACCCTAACAACTCTCTGTCCATGCCCATGCCCTTGCCTACCCCTCACAGTGCTGTCATTCCACTTCCCCTCTCGCAGCGCTACCTCCTCTTCCCAGTGCTACTATGCCCTTCCTCCCCTCCCAGCGCCGCCACGCCCTGTCTCCCCTCTCCAGCTCTGCCATGCCATTCCTCCCCTCCCTAGTGCCGCCATGCCCTTCCTCCCCTCCCCAATGCCGCCACACCCTGTCTCCCCTCTCCAGCTCTGCCACGACCTACCTCCCCTCCCCAGCGCCGCCATGCCCGTCCACCATGAGCTTCGTCCTGCACGAGCACCGATCCCGCGCTCGCACCACCGCCTCCCACCATCGTCCTCGTCGTGCCCCCCACATATCCTCCACCTCCTGGCTGCAAGCTCGCGCTTTGGCCTTCGAGGAGCGAGAGAGGAGATCACCCATGGCCGATCTGGGCCTGGAGTGCCCCGATTTCTCTCCCCCCTATGTTCTTCATTTTTTAATTTATTTTCTATGTGTATATTGATGCAAGGAAAATTTGATTTTTAATTATTGTGTTTGAGAGACACGGATCTGAGTTCTTCTATTATTTTTTTGTTCTATGAAACGTGTAATTTCCTCTTTACAGATTTTCAAGTATATGGAAATTGTATCATTCTCATATCGATCTTATAAGGATTTGTATTAAATCTTGTGATTCTTCGAAGATTGAATGATTTTTTTAGAGCTTGTCCATTTATTTGTTCTATGAAAAAATGTTTTTCCTTTCCAGATGGGATAGTGTATGTGACATTGGTATGACTAATCGGTTCCCTATGCTTACTCACCCTAGGCGAATAAAAGCTTATGACCCACAAAGGCCCAACAAAGTCCAAGAAGCACCGACGGAATAAAGACTTATATTGACTGGCAAGAAATATCTAAAAATCGACATAGAGTTTGTATTAACTTGTAACCTCTTCGGCTACGGATCTAGGATCGAGCCTCTTATATAAAGACTGGGAGGACCCGATGAAGAGGGTACCTTAGTTTTTCAGCAATCCGCCATGATCTAGACGCAACTAGCAAACCGGCGACTTTGTAGCCGAGCTTTCTCAATAATCAGACTACATCGACTTTCTTGTTTGTATAATCAGTCGTTGAAATCCCCAACGCTCTCTTTTCCACAAAATCATAAGTCCAAAACAATGGGCATTGTCGAGGTCACCCCTCGTCAGTATGACACCACTGTGATTCTTGTATGTATTATCAAGTTTTTGATGAAATTGTATAGATTTGCTGTAAAACTTACCGGATTTTATAATCTTTAAAAAAACTGTATCAATCATGTATAATTCTTGGAAGAAACATATGTAGTCATTATTATTGGGCCACATAGAGATAAAACAAAACTTTTTCCTCTAACATGGTGATTCCAAGATCTAGCTGAGGTAGAAGTCCACGAGGATTACCACTAGACGCGTAGTTGTGGATTACTGATGAAGCCCACCAGTTGAATGCAGTGCAGTCCTCGAGATCCGATCCGATCACGATCGTCCTGTGCTGATCGTACAACACCTCTGCTGGTATCCACACGTACAAGGGGGAGCACCGGCGGCGAACTGCTAGGTTCGATACGACGACTGGACTACTATGGAGCAAGGCTTTTCAACACATGGAATGACCTAACCGATCAACCCTTATGGGTTACTGCGCCCCACTATATAAGTATATATAGGGAGTAAATGTGGGCTCCAATCACTCGTGGTCCATTTACTAAAGCTCAAAATATTAGTCACTGTGAGTCCGACTCACTGACTCATTCCAAAATCCGGCTCGGGTCTAACCCAACCAGATTTCCGGTTCAGATCCGATCCGAACTTTCTCCGGCTCTTAAGTGTGTGACCCCGCAGGCTCATGGCTACTTGGACATAATTGGAGTTCGACTCTCAATCAATCAGTCGGTAGCGGCTCCTAGCAGAACGTGCCGACTCCTAAGTACGAAAGAGTCATGATGACTTGCCTTTCCAATGCGATTTATGTCTGAGTCCCTTTTGCCTCATAATATATCTTGTCATACTATAGGATAATAATTGACATCCCTTAAATAGTTCAACTCTCTTCTCGATCCGAGATAAGTGATTCATCCGACTAACTCTAAGTCGATCGCCTCGGTTAACACTTAACCGAGTCGTGCATGGCCATGCTTTCTGAATCATATCATCCGAGAGGGTCCAGAGAATATCTCTCCAATTGGAGGGGCAAAATATCATCTTGGTTATTCATATCACGCAGCTTGATTCTCAGTCGACTCGAACTCTGCCTTTATAACTGCCCAGTTATGGATCAGTGTTTGACAGAACATAAGTCGGTGATCCTCAACTCGGACTGTACAATAACCTCAGATCTAAGGATTACATTGATTGAGATATACAAATGACAACTTGTTCGTTGTACCTCAATATGGGTAAATCTGACTCGCTGAACTCTTTATCCGAATCTGTGTAAGTCAGAATGGCATCTTCGTGCCCATGACAAGTGGAACCGAGTCATCAACCGACTTTCACATGGGTATAAGTTGTGTGTCCAGCACAACCTCGATGACCAAGGATATTTAGTACAAACAACATGAATGTATAGTTCTACAACTGAATCACATATTGAATGATACACATCAGATATTTATACAAGGACAACTTAATATCTTTATAAATACAATGGTAAATATCATCATACATGATTGCCTCTTAGGCATATTCCCAACAATTATAACAATATTCTGTGAATAAAATATGAATATATCTTAAAAAAATATGAATCTTGTGTGATTCTATTCACGGATGAATCTGTGTGATTTTGTTCTTGTGATTTTTTACTTGTGTGATTTTTTTAGAATTTTAATAATGTATAAATATTTTTAGATTAGATAGTGTGAAAACCTCATGAATATTGTGTGAATCTGTTCATGGATCTCCTCCTATTTCAAATATAATACAGATTAGATAGTGTGAAAACCTCGTGAATCTTGTGTGAAAAAATATTATATGAAAAATCTATGAAAAAATTATGTGAAAAATAATATGTAAGAAAAATTCCATGATTTTTTTGTGAAACTATATTGTAAACAAGAACATGAATATGTAATAAAACAAATTTTCTGTGAATATGTAATAAAACATTGGTGGTATTAATCTTGTTTAATGCAGTTTATAGAAAATCAATGAAAACAAATATTGTTGAGTATTTTATCTGAGTTGACAATTCAGCGACAAAATATGTATAAAACCTAAAACGCTAGGGGCTGAACAACAAAACTATAATAGACACAAAAAATGAGGTGAAAGGTGTTAAACAATGTTTGGGTGGGGGATGGCTCAACACATCTGGTGCGTGGCCTATCTGTTTATATATGGGTATCAAGAGGTACAATATAGATACAATTACAGAGGCTATACATTTGTATACAAATACAGTCTAACACCCTCCCTCAATCTTAATTGTGCCCTGAAGTATTCGGTAAGTTAAGATTGTTTCTACGGTCTATGAACAAAGGAAAATACAATGATTTGGTGAACATATGAGCAAGTTTAGCTTTAGAAGAGATGACCTTGATCTACAGAAACTTCTGTGCAACACGTTCCCTCATAAAATGATAATCAACTTCGATGTTTTTTGTTCGGGCATGAAATACCGAATTTAATGAGAGGTATGTGGCACCGATGTTATCACACCAAAGGACAGGAGGCTGACTGTGAGAGATCTTCAACTTTCAAAGCAGGGACTGGACCAAAATAAGCTCAGCAGTGGCATCAGCAACCGCCTTGTACTCAGCTTCAATGCTATTGCGAGAAACTGTAGCATGTTTCTGAGCACTACATGCGATCAGATTAGGACCAAAGAATACTGCATATCCCCCGTGGATCGCTTGTCATATGGGTTACCAGCCCAATCCGCATCACTGAAAGCCGAGAGCACACCAGAGGGAGCCGGCCGTAGATGCAGTCCATAAGTAGCAGCGGAGCGAACGTAGCGCGGAATACGTTTGACAACAGTCAAGTGAGGCTCTTGAGGGGCATAAAGTTACTGGCAGACACGATTAAATGCATATGAAATATCAGGTCGAGTGATGATGAGGTACTGAAGAGCCCCAACAAGACTTCGATACTTAGTAGAACCATTAGTTGAAAGTAGAGCCCCATCAGCAGCAGAGAGAGTCTCAGTGGAGGACAGGGGAATAGTAGCAGCCTTGCACTGGAGCATGCTAGCATGCCGCAAGAGATCCTGAGAGTACTTCTACTGAGAGAGAGCAAGACCATCATGTGGATAGGTGACCTCCAAGCCAAGAAAATAGTGAAGTTTGCCCTGATTCTTCACAGCAAAATAAGAACTGAGAGCCAGAACTAGACGATTAGTTGCCGCAACAGAGGAGCTGACAAGGGTTATATCATCAACGTAGACCAGGATGTACATAGTAACTTCCGGTCGCTGAAGAATAAACATTGAAGTATCAGCAGTGGAGGGCACAAACCCATGAGCACGAAGCGCAGAACCCAGGCGAGCATGCCAAGCACGAGGAGAATGTTTGAGACCATAGAGCGCTTTCACCAAGCTTCATGCACTAACAAACTATTTTAAAAGACCGATCTAATAAAAAGAGTTAGACAATCCACTTATAGAATTCAACATCCCCTTCACATGTGACGGGAAGACAAGTCAACACGCGTAAACAAAGAGCTATGGCTAAAGAGGCCAATACGTAGACAAGAGGGGGATACCAACAATTTATAGGATAAATTATGGAAATCGGGACTCGAAATCAAGAACTTAGGCTCTGATACCATGTTAAACAATGTTTGGGTGGGGGCTGGCTCAAGGCATCTAGTGTGTGGCCTATCTTTTTATATATGAGTACCAAGAGGTATAATACAGATACAATTACAGAGGCTATACATTTGTATACAAATACAATCTAACAAAAGGGTTATTCTGTAAAATGAGTACCATGAATCTCCAACAGAAGAACGACGGAGATGGTACCGAGGGCCCAACATACGGGGGGTGTTGCATTGCCCCTACAGGGCCTCCTTATACGCCGACGATGTGGCGATTTTCATTAACCCTCGTCCTCGGATATTGAAGGGATCCATGATATTCTGAAGGGCTTTGGCATGGCGACGAGTCTAAAAACAAACTTTAGCAAAAGCTCAGCCACACCGATCAGATGCCAATATCTGTAGCTAGACGAAGTGATGGGCCAAACTAATATCCCAATTAAAGAGTTTCCATGCACATATCTAGGGATGCCACTGTCAATCAAAGAACTAACAAAATCAGAGTGGCAAATACTGCTGGACAAGGTGGACAGATACCTTGCAACCTGGAAGGCGCGTCTCATGAGCAAGGTTGGCTGTTTACAACTACTGAATTCAGTTTTAACCTCGCTGGAAGTGTACTTGACAATTCATGAGATGCTAGCCTGGGTAAAAACTGAGTTTGATCGCCGGAGGCGAGCTTGGCTCTGGGCAGGGGAGAGCTAAGTGCAGCGGGGGCAAATGCAGAATAAGTTGGAAACAGGTCTGTTGACCCAAAGCATTAGGCGGACTGGGCGTGCATTACATCACTTCCTCCAGCCGGGGCCGGGCGCTACGCCTTCGATGGTTGTGGAAATGTTGGAAAGCGCCGCATAAGCCATGGGCACACCTACAGCTGCCATGCAACAAGCAATGTAAAGAGATGTTCAGTGCCGCCACCAAAATCACGTTAGGCGATGGAAAGAAGGCGCAATTTTGGTTAGATAGATGGCTCTTCGGCCAAGCGCCCGCGGAGATTGCACCATCGATTTTCAGGATCTCCGCAAGAAAAAAATAGATCTATTCATGATGCTATAACAAACGGGAAGTGGATTGTTGATCTAAAGGCTAAGCTAGAAATCAATCACGAGCCCGAGCTGACACAACTGGCTGAGTTGATCGACAGAATTCAGTTGACAAGCGCTCCTGACGAAATACAATGGCAATATGACAAACATGTGACGTACTCATGTAGCTCGGCCTACCTGATGCACTTCATGGGGGAGGCAAAGACTGATTACAAGAAGACCATCTGGAAGGGATGGGCGCCGACCAAGTGCAATTTCTTTATCTGGATGCTGTTACTCGACCGAGTGCTTACTGCGGACAAACTGTTACTTCGGCAATGGGATAATGAGTGTGTTTGTACATTGTGTCAGAGAAATTTGGAAACGGCGCATCGTCTGCTAATCGAATGTCCATATAGCAGACATATTTGGAACAAATTAGCTGATACTTTCCAGGAAGAATCTTTGAGGCCACAAAACTGGGAGGGGTATGATCAAATGGTGGGATTGTGGTATAGAAGGGTGAGAAGGGCAACTATGCCAGTGAACACAAAATCAGCTCCGGTGCTCACCAAGCTGATATGTTGGGAGCTATGGAAAGAAATAAACCGGCGTATTTTTGACAAAAAGGAGCTCACCACAACATGTCTAAGAGCATCTCCACTCGCCTACCCAAGACGCCGATCCGGACGGCGAAATTCGGTCCGAACGCCGAAAATTGACCCAGTCGCGTACCCAGGGACCTGTTTTCGGCCGGATTTGGGCAAATTTTGGTCCGGACTACCCAGGCCGAACCCGGGTTTCTGGGTACGCCCTGGGAAGGCCGGACGCAACGAACTCGGTGGAAAAAAACTGAATGGCGCGTGGACCCGCCATGTCAGCGATGGAAGCCGAGTCGTCGTCATCCTGGGAACCACGCGGCGACCGCCGGATATTAACTGCCCGTCACATCGGCCACGCGTCGTCGAATTACGTCGCCACCGTTGCCGCCTCGGCTCCCGCGATGGACCGGTGGGCACTAACTTCCCGTTGTTTCCCCTTTTCCCGCCCTCGCCGCTACACCCCTCCCACCCTCGCTGCCCACCTCGACCTTTATAAGTTGTACCCCTCGCCGGAGATCTTCACACTCTCTCACAACTCCCCAAGCCCACAAGCCCAAACTCCGGCGAACCCTCTCTCACCGTTTCCCTTCCCAGCCATGGCCAAACAGTACCCCGGCGATGGCGCTGCGGCGAGCGGCTTCGGCCGGTGCACCCTCCAGGCTTGGGAGGCGCGCATGTTGTACGACGCCGGCTATATGGCGCCGCCGGACACGCGGATGCCTCCGGGATGGCAGCTAAGCGCCGACGACATCCCTATCCCGCTGGCGTCGACGCCGGAGGAGCTGTCGTACGATGTCCAAGAGTACATCAGCGGCATGGACGACCCCTCCGACGCCGAGAGCGCCGACAACCTCGAGTACTGGGAACAGTTCTTCGCGGACCGGCGCGAACAGGAGCTCGCCCTCCACGAGGGGCTGCTGAACGAGTCGCCGCCGAAGCACAACAACTCGGCTGGCCGCCGGTGTTGGTGGAGCGCCCTAGGCCGGACGCTCGCGGCGGTGATGGAGCACATCAACCGCGGGAACATGTCGCGGCTCGGCTTTCCGCGCACACCAAAATTCGTCCAACTTAATGAACCGCGGGAACACGTCGCGGCTCGGTTTTCCGCCTATATTTGCCCATCTTTAATGAATTTTATCCGAACTTGGGGACTCGGCCTGGGTACGTGAGTGGGAAAATGGACGTATGAAAGGATCGTATGGGCACCTAGAGGGGGGTGAATAGTTGCTACTTCAAATTTTCTTCTTTTTCAAATTAGGATTTGACAAGAAAGGTAAATTCTCTAGATTATGCAACTATGGTGAATTTACCTATATGACAACCAAGCAATAACTATCACAACACTAAGCAAGAACAAGTAAGTAAAGTGCGATAAAGGATATAAGTAACCAAAGGAGTGAACACGGAGACACAAGGATTTGTTTCTCGTAGTTCCTTCCTTTTGAGGGGAAGTACGTCTATGTTTGGAGAGGGGGTGGTTTCAAACCACCAACGCCACGAGAGGTCTCCCTTGTTCTCCGATGAATCTCACCCCAACGGGATCGATCCACCTTCCACTATATCGGCAACCTTCGAGGTGGAAGCCGACACCTTTACAAGTTTAGGGCACACATCTACAACTTAATTGGAGGCTCCCAAATACAAGCAAGTTGTCAAGACAAAAGAAAGACAAGCTTGTAAGAACCAAATCAAAGTTAGGGTTTCCAAAGAAACACTAGAGCTTGGGGGCCCTCAAGTGAATGAGGGGGAAATGAAGATCTCTCTTGGTGAAGATGTAGATCAAGGCCTCCTCCTTCGATTCTCCAAAGATCAATGACTTTGGATGGTTGGATGAAGAGATCTTGTAGATTTGGTGGCTCTAATGGATTTGGTGTTCTTGAGCAGCTCGAGCAACTGGAGGAAGAAGATAAAGGTCCCCTTTTATAGGCAGCTCCCTCCATGAACCGTTTTCTGACCGTTGGAGAA
Organism: Avena atlantica; assembly: GCA_910589765.1. Classification (NCBI taxonomy): domain Eukaryota; kingdom Viridiplantae; phylum Streptophyta; class Magnoliopsida; order Poales; family Poaceae; genus Avena; species Avena atlantica. Next base: position 419,995,005 of record OU342735.1, read on the forward strand.
AAGTCAGACCGGAGACTCTGGTCTGTGGACCGGAGACTCCGGTCTACACCAGAGATTCCGGCCAATCTCCGGACCAGCCTCCGGACCGCCCATCTAAATGACCCAGGCCATCCATGACCCAACATGACCAGAGACTCCGGTATTCCAACACCGGAGACTCCGGCCGAGCCAGCATCGGAGAATCCGGAGTATACTCGAGAGCAGGCTCCAGACCCCTAGTCAGAATGTCCCAGCCCAGATCCTGAAGTCACCACCGGAGACAGATCCGGAAACTCTAGACCACACTGGAGACTTCGGTCTTGGCAGACCGGAGACTCCGGTCTGGAGTTTCCAGAATTGTGTCACATGAGTATGGACTTTTCCCAAGTGTGAGGGTGCTTTTCACTTATCATAATACCAACCTGTGGACAGTGACAAATTGTAAAATGATCTACTTGTTGTTAACGAACACCAAAAGTGATTATGACAATAAATGCCCTTTCAATCTCCCCCTTTTTGGTGTTCGATGACAACAAGTGATTTGCATGGAATAAAAATATATATGGGGCTCCCCCTGACCATGTGCAATAAGATAATTAAGTAAATCATGCAAGGTAGATAGTATCAATAATAACACACATAAATCTCACATGAGCTACAATAGATAGTGCACACAAGCACATAGTCACACACATGAACAGCAAATAACACACATGAAGTTCAAGTTCGAATATGGCAAATAAAAGCAGATAGTAGCAAATCCAAAGCCCCAAACCCATGTAAAACAATGAGAATGTCTTCTCCCCCTTTGGCATCGAAACGCCGAAAAAGGGAAAATACCTAAGCTAGCGCCCCAACAACTCAGTAGTCATCGTCATCCTCGTCATCCTCGGCATCCTCATCCTCATCCTTGTCATCACCACCCTCACCATAGTCATCATCATCGTCTTCAGGGACAGCAGGCCCTTTGTCGTGAGGGCGAGAAGAGGAGGTACCCTGGTACCCGAAACCGGAGGTGACATCAGCAAAGGTATTCCAATCCACCAAGCTATCATGTTGGGCATTCCATGCCCCAAATGAGAGTGTGTGGTCAGACTATGTGGACTGCTGAGCACCATGCTCATCATTGTATTCATCCTCACCTTCCTCATTATCCTCAGCACCCTGTTCTTTGATCTCCTTGAGGAGCTTCTCAATGCGACGATTGCTTTGGTAGGATGCATGCTGCTGCTTACGGATGTCAATGTTCATGCAACAAAGGGTCCTCTCCCAAAAGCTGGCATTCTTGACCTGCTCATGCACATAGTCTCGAGTCATAGTAGGCATAGGGTCATTGGAGGCATTCTTCCTCCGAACTCTAGGTGGAGAGGGAGCCCTCTCAATCTCAATCTCCTCATCATCATCCCTATAGTGACGCCTCGGAGCAGGCCCCATACGCCCCTTCTGCTGCAGTGAGACCATAGTGTGGTCAGTGAGGTGTGGTGGTATGTCATATGGAGAATCATGCTCCTGGGAGTTGATGAGCCTCATAACCAAGGGTGCATATTGTGGCATCCGGCAAAACCACTACTAGAAAATCGCGTTGTTTTTTTTGTGCATTGCATTTGAGCATCGTCATCATCATGCATATTATTTTGCCTAAAAACTAATTGCGAAAGACTATGTTATTTCTAAACTAGCCCTCCTTCTATTTCAAATTAAACCCCGGATGTTTCCGGATATTTTGTTTGTCTAAAATTAAATACAAAAGCTATTTTAAATTAAATAAAAACCTTTATTATTTTTAGGGGGCAGTCGAACGGGCCGATTCGACCCAGTCGACCACCCCCAGTATTAAAACGGTCCACCCCAAACCCTTTTCTACCTAGTCCTAAACTACCCACCCTGCCTCCACCTCACCCCCTCCTATCCCTGAACGCCACCTCACCCTCTCCCTCCCCCTAACCTCTCCTAGCCCGCCACCTGCCCTACCCTTGCCACGTCCCCAACCAAAACCACACCCCACAGCCTCCCTACCCCCCCCCACCTCTCTCTCTGCCTCACCGCCAGCCTGGCCCCACCCCACTCTCCCTGCGGCCCCACCTCCCCACCACCGAACCGCTCCCTCCCAACTTCCTCCTGGTCAACCGGCAGTCGGCCCCACTCTGGGCCCGCGCCCCACTCCCCACCCTCCTGCCGCACGCTCCCCTCTCCGTTCCTTCTCTCCCCGAGATTCCCTCCACACCAACCACGACCCCGCCCCCTCGAGCTTCTCCGCCACCAGGCCACCAGTCCGCCGCCGCCAGTCGCCTCCCTCGCCTTCCCCGACGCCCTCTCACGCGCGACCCGTCCCGACCTCTCCCGCTCAGCTCCTCCTCTCCCAGACCCCCGCTCGCTCGCTCCCGTTCGGCCGCCGCCGCGAGCTTCCCCCTCCACCCAGCGCGCCGCCCTGGACCTCCTCGCCTCCGGCTCGTCCCCGCCGCGTGGCTGCGTCCTCTCGCCCGAGCCCAAGCTCCGCCCCCGTCGACCTCCTCCGGCCGCTCCCCTGCAAGCTACCTCGCCGGAGCGCCGCCGCTCTCTCCCGCCGTGTCGCCCCCTCGCAAGCTTCGCCCGCCTCCGGCCATCACCCCCACCTCGCCGCCCTCGGCCCCGAGCCTTCTCCCCTCTCTGTGCCGGCCTCCCCTCCTGCGTGTCGCCGGCCGCCCTCCGGCCACCCGCCCTGGCGCTGCCAGGCACCTCAGCTCGCCCCCTCCTCCCTCCTTCCGCCGGCCGCCGCCGGGCCTCCCCATCGCCGTCGGCCCCTGCGCGTCCTCAAGCCGACGACCGCCTCGCGCCGGCCCCGTCGTCCGCCGCCCTGCCCGACAGCGTCGCCTCACCGGAGCTCCTACAGCCCGTGGTCGCCTCTCCCCTCTGCGGCCTCGTCGTGCCTCCCTTCGCCGACCTGCTTCTGCCCCTTCCAACCCTGGCTCGGCCATGTCGACGTGCTCCTGTCCCGGTGGCCTGCCTCCACTCGAACATGGTCCCAGTATTTTTGCAAGAATGTTGATGGCGTGGAGATGTTGGTGTTGTTGATCGAGACCTCGGGGCGAACAAGTACCAAGTTTGGGCAATGATAACGGTGCTTCTCGGGTCCCCATGCCAAGATCTTCCGAAGAACATGCCATCGGTCAAGTTCGCCACGAGGAGCCGCACGAACCCGAGGGTCCGCCGACAAGACCGTCTCGTCAAAAGAGCCCCGATGCCCTTTTGTCGCCAAGATCTGCATCGCTACGTGTTTCATCGACCAATGTGCGAGGTGGAACCCGCTGGCACCGGTACCCCCAAGATCTACCACACGGACGCATCACAGACTCGGAGAAAAACCCCTCGAAACGACAAGTTCGCCATCCCGGAACCAAAGTGCGAACCCCGGTATCGACTTCATGTTCTCCTTCACGGATGCCAAGACCAAATCTCGTCGAACCCGTGGAACCCCGAAAACCTCCTCAAGATCTACGCTGCGGAACAACAAGGCCGTCGGAGTGGAATCGACATGATCTCCTTCACGGATTCGACAAGCACTCCCTCGAGGACGCCGAGTACTTCACCCCGGATACCGAGACCCCGATGCGACAAGTACTTCATCCCGAACGCCATGACCGTCGACATGACCCGAAGGCCACGGATGCGCCAAGATCTACCCCGTTATCTGAGAACGCTTCCGCCGAGATCGAACCCCAGTTCCGAACCCTGTCGGACCCCGAACCCCGGAACCCCAAGATCTTCCGAACCCTAATGTGTGAACCTTTTCCCGAGCCCCTATTTTATAAATGCTAAATATAAAACCTGTTGCATATTAATCATTCTTCTCGCATGCATATTTGAGTGGTTTGGGGGCCTTATGCCGATTCACCTTAATTAAATATGGGGTCCATATGCGGGCAAATCTAGTCTTATATTGGCCTCATTTAAATTTGTGTAGCGAACCGGTGATATATTCTGCCTTGTTAAAACAACATTTAAATTGCGGGGTAGTTAAACAACATGAACCACCTAATTAATTGTCGGGGCCCCGGTTCCGCTTAATATGGCCTAATTGCATCGCACCTTTGCCATGCCATGCATCATACATGCATCATGCCCAATCTTTTGCCGTAGTATTAAATATTGCATCCGGTGTTTATTCTAGTGTTTTGCTTCTTCGCGGATAAGGTCGTTGAGTTGATGTGAGATTCGCCCCGATCTTCGGTTGAACCTTCGGCAATGTTTTCAGGCGAGCATTCTCCCCCTTTCTACCTATCTTACTTTTATAGTCTTTATTCCCTCCAGTTGATCTATTGCTATCTGTGTTGCGATGCTCTAGTTTTCGTACCCGTGTTACCCCTTGCAGCCTTATATTGCCATGGACACCTCCTATTACCTGTTGTTTGGTAGATAGTTGGACTTGCGCGTCGTAGTCGCTTGCTCAAGTGCTGTCGCGTGTCGTCAAGTGCCACAGTTGTTGGAGTATGGCCGCATGTTTGATGTTGGAGATGATCTTGACTTTACTTATCGTTCACTTTAATTCCTGTTTAACAACTAAAATTGAAGTAAGTAAGCAGAGGCACAGGTGGGCAATAGATGTTATTTGGTTGTTAACCGTCCACTTGTGTCCCGTAGGACCCCGAGTACTTGATACATGTTCCTTGATTTATCGCGCTATCCACATCCGGGAGGATTATGGGATCCCCCTGAGCCAAAGCTTGATTTCGTCTTATTTCTTGGGGCCACAAACTAGTTTGAGGTTTTATTTACGATCCTGTACTTATGCCATGCTACTGCTTTATTTACGATTGTGCGAGGAGCACACTGTACTGTTTAGGATCGGGACACGTTTTCGCGGTGTCGACAAGCCCAGTTTTGGGTTCCCAGTCGTTCACAGCCGTCCACCCAAACCTCGGGTCCGTCTCGGAGTCAGCTAGCTTCGTTGCGGGTGTACTCCAAGGGGTGGCCCCCTGGAATATTTCTGAATCTTGTGATTGCTTTGTCGTGAAGGCCTCGTTGGGTTTTGATTTGGTTTTTCCGAGGCTGATCGAGTGTGTGTTGCTATTGGTGCACCCCGGCCGGGTAAAACTTTCTGAAAGCCGTGTCCGCGGTTATGGACGACTTGGAGCACAGTATCTCGACCATAGACAACTATAACTAAAGTAGTGCTATAAATTTGACTTTATCATGACTAGTAATCAGCTTCACTATAATGGAATGGCTAACTAAAACTGCCCACAATTGCTTGATTGGTTTGTCGCTTGCGACACTCGTATCTGACTAGTAAGTAGTGCAACTACAACGGATTGGCTAAATAAAAGTACCAACAACTGCTGGGTTTTTGGGTTATCTCATGCTATTTGTATATGATTAGTAAGTGTTGCAACTATAACGGAATGGTTAACTATAGTTGCCCACTGCTTATTATATCAGGATGACTATCTATACCTGACTAGTAATTGGTGCAACGATAACTGAATAAATAAAACTGCCAACTGTGTGAGTTCCTCGGTCGACTTCCTCGTTGGTCTCGAGGGGGAACACCAGGATGGGTTTGTCTGATGGTAGAATCATGTTGGTTCCGAATAGGTCTTTCTTATCCCTCTCTGATAGCCGACAGTTGTATCGAGTCTCTATAGGGTGTTTAGTGCACGCTGCCGCTGCCGTTTCAGTCCATCATACCTATGTAGGCGAGGACCGCCGAATTCTAGCCTCGCCGTGTACTGGCCTCAGTACTGACGCTCCTCTTTTTCCTTTGCCATTTGTTGGCACCCCTTTTGTTTAAGCAGGTTTTGGGATCGACGTCGTTAGCAGGGTTACCCTTCCGGCTTGGCCTGGGCAGGGTTATGGACGCCATTGGTTATTCTTCAGGGCTCTTAGCCTCATTTGCATCTTGTCCGTAGTCGGACGCTCTATCATTTTCAAGGTGTTTTGGATCTTTGTATATTATATCTGTATCTTGACTCGTTGAGTCGTTGTTGTATATATATCTGTTCTGTGGGTCCCATCGAGGACTGTTGTGTAAGGTTATTACTTCGTTTTCCACCCGCACGAAAGTGCCTGGTGGGCACCTTTGAATCGTTTCTATGCGGGTTTGGCGGGTTTTCGCTAAAACTTGCATAGGACCGATTCTGAGGGTGTTACACATAAGGAGGAGATTTCTTGTAAAGAATGGCATGGAACATCTCCTCAAAAATAAAATCCATCACATCAGTAGGTGTAGCATCTGCCTCTGTTCCAGCATTGTAGGTCCAGTGAGTGTGGTACAGAAGGTTGACAAGCCCACCCCTGATTGCATCATCATTCCCAGCACTTGGTGCAATGGTATGACGGAAAATCCTCAGCATAAGGTTGTAGAGGGTCTTGAGTCCCTTGGACCCCCCCCACCCACAACACCCTCGTCATACAAAGGTGCCAGCTTCAACTTGTTCTCACCCAGAGCTGCAAAGTGCATACGCAGCCCAACGGGAGTAGATACTCCATGAAAGATCTCAAAGATGACGTTGGCGAAGTCATGCAATGTAGCAATGCAGCGAGTGGTACCAGACATCCAAACCATGGTCTTGTCTTGATCAGACCCAAACACAACTGTGGAATAGAACTGCTGCACAAGGTGGACATTGTAGTCTTCACGCAGCTCCGTCAAGTTATATAGTCCCAGCTTCTCACAGATCCACAAAGCATCATTGAAGTAGGGGCTGAGACGCATCTTCTCAACACTCATGAACTTCTGAGGGCAGGCAGGTGATTTGGTGAGCACACCATACACATCCTTCACGAACACAGCCTGTTCCTTCCTCCAGAAATGAGGGTCATCACTGGTACGAGGCAGCGCATAGAAATCTGTCTTTCTCAGCTCACGGTACTCCTCTTTTGACATTTTGGCTAAGGACTGAAGGTTGTCATATTTGGCCTTCTTGGCATGGTCCTCTCGTTCAACCCTCTCCTGATCCCTCTTCAAGTACGCTGCATCATGTGCCTGTTGTTTCCGGTTGGACGGAGGCACGATAAATTGACCCTAAGCTTCATCATAGCGAGGATTGCCCCTTTGGGACTTGGCCTTGGTACGACGAGGACGACTAGAACCATCACCTGTGAACAACAGTGAGGGAGATAGCATATAGATGAGTATATATGTCCCAATAATGCAGTACAAGAGCTTTGATGCAATTCTGGTCTGGTTTGATTCACCCAACACCGGAGTCTCCGCACCTCATACAGTAGTCTCCGGCTCAGACCGGAGTCTCCGGTCCTGGGGACCGGAGTCTCCGGACCTAAGTCCGGAATCTCCGGTCGGGGGGCTCGGGCATGAGATGGGGAGATGCTGGTGGGGGTGAATCTAGCAGATCGGGCAATGCAACAAGGCTAAATACTAGAGTGCACGCAAACAAGTGATTCCAATGGAAAAATCAGCACCAATCCTCAAAAAACACATCTAGAGATGAACCCTAGGATAAAAAGTAGAGGGGAGGTACGAGATCAGTCCATGGGATCAATTCCTCCGGTGGGAATGACCCAATGGAGGAGGGGGGAGGTTGGCCGGCGGCACAGCGGATCCGGGTAGGAGTTTTGTAAGAGGAGGCGACGGGTTTGGAGGTAGGGACGGGGTGAAGAATGAGGAACTGATGTACCAGTTCACCCCGCCCCCTACTTTAAGTGGCAGAAACCGTCTGGACCGGAGACTCCGGTCCTCCTTGACCAAAAGCTCCAGGATGGGTGTTTGGGGACATATATGAGAGATAAACAGGTTTAAGATAGGGAAAGGGCTTGGGTTGAGACATCAAACTGCGAAGAGCCAACAAGAGCCATAGGAATTCATAAAATTATTATGAAAATCTCCAAGAGACTAAAATCAAGCGAATGACAAACATGAGTAAGTTCCAACCTCTCAAGTTTGAGAGGGTGGTGGCCTTGGCCACCATATTTGAGTATACTCGGCTTGGCACCACGAATATATATCTTGGGTCCATTACCGAAACTCATCATTAAACTCACATATCACAAAATGATATTAAGAGGAATGATTTTGATTGCTTTGGGAATAATGGGGGGAGGGATGGTCCAATCAATTAGGACCACACTCCCCCTATATCCATGCCTACACCTAAACCAAATATGGGTTGAAACATAGGTGAGAACGCAAGAAAATCAAGTCAAGATCCTTGAATCTACGACATTTAGTTCATTCCTCAAATAGCAAAACCTTGCTTCATCAAGTGGCTTCATGAAGATATCGGCAAGTTGATCTTTGGTTAACACATATGATAGATCAATATCACCTCGAGCAACATGATCTCTAATGAAGTGATGGCGAATCTCAATATGCTTTGTCCTTGTGTGATCCACCGGGTTGTAGGCAATCTTGATGGCACTTCCATTGTCACATAGAAGAGGCACTTTGTCACAATGGACACCGTATTCCTTTAAAGTTTGCCTCATCCATAGCAATTGGGTGCAAGCACTAGCAGCTGCCACATAATCGGCTTCGGCGGTGGAGAGAGATATACAATTTTGCTTCTTAGAAGACCAACATACCAAGGACCTACCAAGGAATTTGCAAGCCCCGGATGTTGATTTTCTATCATCCTTATCACCCTCCCAATTCGAATCCGTGTATCCACAAAGAGCAGATGTTGAGCCTCGAGGATACCAAAGACCATAAAATGGGGTATGAACTAAATATCGAAAGATTCTCTTGACCGCCATTAAATGGCTTTCTTTAAGAGCCGCTTGATATCTTGCACACACACCTACACTCAACACAATATCGGGTCTAGATGCACACAGGTAAAGCAAAGAACCAATCATAGACCGATATACCTTTTGATCCACATCTTTACCATTTGGATTTTATTCTAGATGAGTCTTTGTAGCCATGGGAGTAGGAGCTCCATTTAAATCTTGCATTTTGAATCTCTTGAGCATATCTTGAGTATACTTGGCTATATTGAAGAATGTCCCTCCTCTAACTTGCTTGATCTCAAAACCAAGAAATACTCTCAACTCCCCCATCAAAGACATCCGGAACCTACTAGTCATAAGTTTTGAGAATTCATCATTAAAAGCTTTGTTAGATGAGCCAAAGATAATATCATCAACATATATTTGGCATACAAAAAGCTCCCCATTGACTTTCTTAGTAAAAAGAGTGGGATCGATTTTCCCAACCTCAAATCCACGGTCAAACAATAACTCTCTAAGGTGCACATACCACGTGCGTGGGGCTTGCTTGATCCCATAGAGCGCCTTATCAAGTTTGTAGACATGGTTTGGGAAGTTGGGGTCCTCAAATCCCGGGGGTTGCTTAACATATACCAACTCATTTAGTGGACCATAAAGAAATGCACTTTCTACATTCATTTGTTGCAACTTGAAGTTATGATGTGCCGCATAAGCAAGAAGGATACGGATGGATTCAAGGCGAGCCACTGGTGCATACGTCTCTCCATAGTCAATGCCTTCAATTTGAGAGAACCCTTGTGCAACCAATCTAGCCTTGTTCCTTACTATAATTCCATGCTCATCTTGCTTGTTCTTGAATATCCACTTTGTTCCAATAACATTGCGGCAATCCTTTGGCTTCTCTACTAACTTCCATACTTTGTTTCACTCAAAGTTGTTGAGCTCTTTGTGCATAGCTTCTAACCAATCCGAATCTTCAAGAGCTTCCCACACTTTCTTTGGTTCAATCATGGAGATGTGTGCTTGGTGTTCACTGAACCTCTTCAATTGTGCTCTTGTGGAAATGTCTTTCCTTAGGTCACCAACTACATTTTGTAGAGAGTGGTCTCTTAATTCCAACATTCTTTCCTTTCTAGCTTCGCGACGAGCGTGGATCTCCATGTTGTTTATTGGGGGACCCTCTTCATCATTTTGATCCTCGTCTTGACCATCAACTTGACCTTGATAATCATCAGAATCATTCTCTTCATTTAGAGGCAAAGATTGACCTTGGTCTTGATCAAGTGCTCTTCTAGCATTAATTTGAGCTTGTCTCAAAGCAGTTTGTATGGATCTTACTTGAGTAATTGCCTTGGCACCACTTGACATCCTGGAGAATGAATCAAGCTCCCCTTGACTAGAGTTGTCACTATGATCATCATGTTGAGGGTCCACATCTTGTCATTAGCTTGAGTCATTGCCCTCGTCAGTGGATGGAGCTTGTTGGTGTTGTGAAGATGAGGGCTCCACTTGAGTGGAGCATAGTTCTTCTCGATCCGCCATAAGGGGTTCCTCAACGGGGCGGATATATCCCACACTCATTCTTCCTATGGCATCCTGAGGCATTTCATCATCTGCATCACAAGCATCAACACGCCCCCCTTGGGGACCATCATATTCTTCGAAGGTCACACTACAAGATTCTATGACGGCTCCGAAGAGCTTATCATAGATTCTATAAGTGTGATATTCGAGACCATAGCCGACAAAAATACCCTCTAATGCTTTAGACTCGAATTTGGACAAACGAAAACCTTTTATGAGATTGAAACACTTACAACCGAACACCCGGAAGTAAGATATGTCGGGCTTGTTACCAGTAAGTATTTCATATGGAGTCTTGTTGATCTCTTTGCGGAGGTAGAGCCGGTTTGAAGCATGACAGGCGGTGGAGATGGCTTCGTCCCAAAAGTTGTATGGAGATTTAAACTCTGCCAACATGGTCCTAGCCATCTCAATAAGAGTCTGGTTCTTCCTTTCGGCCACACAATTTTGTTGAGGGGTGTATGCAGTGGAATATTGATGTTTTATCCCCTCATCACTAAGGAAATCATTCAAGGTGTAGTTCATGAACTCGGTGCCATTGTCGCTTCTTATAATCAACACGGGAACATTGTATTGCCATTGAACCAAGTTGATGAAGTCAATGAATGTCTTTTGGGTCTCACTCTTCAACTTGAAGAAATAAACCCAAGAGTATCTTGAAAAGTCATCAACAATCACCAAGCAATATTTCTTCCCTCCAAGACTTGCATGAGATGGAGGACCAAAGAGGTCCACATGGAGGAGCTCCAAGATCTCGGTTGACTTGATGCGATTATTGGGCTTGTGAGGAGCATCATGCATCTTCCCTAGAACACATGCCCTGCAAACACGATCTTTGGCAAAGGAAACATTTTCTTTTAGTCCAACAATATGGCCCTCCTTGTGGAGACTTTGCAAAGTTCTCATATTGACATGGGCTAGTCGGCGATGCCATAACCAACCCACATCAGTCTTTCCAAATAAGCACATCGCACTTGTAGTGGTTTGCCCCGAAAAGTCCACCACATACAAGTCATGTTCGACGTGCCCTACGAAAGCGACCTTGAGAGACTTGCTCCACATGAGGACCACAATATCATCATCTATAAAGACGGCAAAGCCCATCTTTCCAAGAGCACAGACTGAAAGTAAATTGTAATCGAGGGTCTCAACAAGCATGACGTTCATGAGTGTAATGTCGTGAGCAACCACAACCTTGCTGAAACCCATTACCCTAGACTTTGACTTGTCGGCATATGCAACAGATATTTGATCATCATTTGACCTTAGATCTTGTACAATAGAAGAGCTTCCGGTCATATGACTTGTGCAACCACTATCGAGCACCCACTTTGACCCTCCGGAAGCATATGTCTACAAAAGATCAAGCTAATTTTTAGGTACCCATTTTTCAATGGGTCCTCTTTTGTTAGCAACAAGGGTCTTGGGAACCCAAATAGACAAAGCAATATAACCATCATGTGGGCCAACATATTGTGCATACACATCACCATAATAATCACGCATTAGAACATAGTGAGGGTTAGCACTTCCCGCAAAGTCATCATGAGACATAGTTTTACCACTTGTGATCTTACTATCCACAATGGCCTTGTTGGTCTCTTGTGTGGGTTTGGCCTTCTTCTTCTTGTTGTTCTTCTTATTCTTAGTTTTGGATCAAGACAATTTCTCCCGACTTCTTGTTGAAGGGACAACTTGATGGGCCTCATCTTCATCATCTTCATTGTCGGAGGAGTATTCTTCATGAGTGATCAAGACAATTTCTCCTGACTTCTTGTTGATGGGATTCTTCTTGATGAAGGGTTTCTTGTAAGGTGCTTTGAGAGTCTTCTTCAACACAAGCTTACCCCCATGATCTTCTCTCTTCTCATAGGGACAACTTGCCACAAAGTGATAGCGGTCACCACAATTGAAGCAAGTTCTCAATATAGCCCTTGCCGCGTGCATACGTGATCACAACCGTCCCAGCAACCCCGCAGACACGCTCGTTCGTCGCCGCGCGGACCACGACAACTAGGATCATCTCCCATCGTCAGCATTTCCTGTGACCCCAAAGATGGAGCTTCGCCTACGCTACCGTTATTATTACGTATTTCCGCTGCTTGAGTTGTATTAAGAACTGGATCATGAGATCCTTATTTATGTAAGACCATATGTATGGTTTGTAATGGATGATGTACTATGGTATCCAATTCTGTTATGTCTCGCAAAAATGGTAATCCTGGGATTGCGATGTATGGCATAACAGGCATCTGGGATTAAAAATCCGGGTGTTGACAAGAGGACCGCGGGTTGAGCTAAAGAAATTGCCAGGGGGTTATCCGCAAAACGGTCATCGTCGTCACCGTCACGCACACGGGCAGCTCGCTGGCGAAGCTCGTGGCCGCCCGATGCCGTCATCGTCGTCATTGCGCAAATATACTCGTCGTCGCTGCCAGGAAGGGATAAGAAGGCCACCGCGATGCATCGCCTCAATCCCTATCTCCAATCCCTCCTTATCCTCTTAGATATGAACGAGACCGAAACCCTAGCTCGCCGGAGCCACCTCTCGCCGTCGAACCACGTCACCCCACACCATTCTGAGCCATCATGGAGAAGCGCCATCCTCCGTAGATCCTCTGGGTAGAAGCTTGCATCAAGGGGAGCACTGGAGCGGGTGAATTTGGTCATTTTCCTTTGTGGCAGTTCGTCGGAATCCTCGCCGGGAAGCTCGATTCCGGTCGCGCCTGTCCTCGTCAACCACTCAATCATCATCAGGGTGAGTTCCTGAATCTTCCAGCATCCTTGAATCGCTTGATCTCGTTGTAAATCGCCGTTTCACTGTAAGCCACCGTCGGAGCTCGTCAGGTTTGTGGCTCCGATGACCATTTCCGAGCGGCGCTGCCACTCTTAGGTTCATTAGGTTGCGCTCATTGGAACTAAGCTAATCTCGCTTGCTAGGGCACCGTAGATCGTCGGCGGTGGTGATGCTGACGCCATGCTTACCTCATGATCGAGCCACGTCAGTCGTTTGACTAGTCTTTGCCTCGCGTGGTGGATGACATGGCCCAGGGCCCACATGTCATCGACACTGAGTAGAGAGGAGGTATGTAGCAAAAGCATTTCTAAGACCCGAGAGCTGAGGTGGACAATGGCCCACTAGTCAGTGACTGGGGCTAGCTCTGGACGTGGTATAAAAAGTATATTCTGTTTAGAAATAAATAAAATGTTATAACCCAATTAATATTATTCCAGAAATTTAATAAATGATTAAATCTTGTTTAATTAATAACTTTTGATTTATAATTCAGAAAAATGTGTATAATATAAGAAAAATTGTAGAAAAATAAAATCAACAACTTAAACTTATTATCAAATATTATTATGATGATTATTTAAATAAATATTATTTAATAAAAGTTTTATAAGTAATAAAACTTTGATAATTCATATTTTTATAATAATAAATATTAATAATAGTAATAAAATACCAAAAATCTTAGAAAAATGAGAATTCTAATTTAAAACTATAATCATGTATTATCATTTCACTTAATTAAATATTTATTATTTATTAAGTAATTATAAAAGTAATAAAAATTATAAAAATCATATCTTATTGTTTATAAATCACAAAAATAAATATGATATACCAAAATGATCACAAAAATATTATTTACATGTTAAAAATCAAATAATCTCCTTTTGAGGTAAATAAGAAAAATAAATATTTTAATAACTCAAATTTAAACTTATTTACTTCATTAATAATTCATATAAAAATAAATAAGATTTATTAATATTCCTAAAATGAGTTAAATAAGTCTAATAAATATTATTAGTCTTAAATATTAATAATCTAATGCAATAATGGTTTAAAACATTATAAATGTTCTTATTTTAGAAGAATCCACAACCTTAAATGAAGATTATCTCTAAAAAGAATTCCACTAATAATAAAATCCTTAAAGAACAACTTGTGAACAATCAAATCTTTTCTAAACCATATTAATCACCAAATTACAAAAGTACTACAACACTATATACATCCATAAGTAGTTAAGTAACATTATGTTGGGTTCATAAACTATACTCACTTATCTATAAAATATAAATGATATTACTCCATACTCACATCAAGAAACCATTACTCAAGTAACAGAATAAACATTCTTAAGTAACTTAAAAAACACATTTCAGATGTACGAGATACCAATGTATAAGTACGATACTTTTAAAACTATCTATACTTTAAAGTTAACTTTAGTCTATAGAATCTTAATATAACACTATAAGCATTATTATATGTTTTATAGTTAACTTTGGTCTGAAGTAGTTAAACTATAACGCAACTCAAGCCAAACCATTTGAGCAAACAAATAACATCAACCACCACTAACTAACCACACAGTTTTTCTAGACCCTATAAGAGAAACCTTTTCTTCGAAGGTTATTCTTTTTGCCACTTTAAATAAGAAACCTTGTATAAGTAATCCTAACTAGTATGTCATAAGTATGTATACTTTACTCCTACATATGTGTTGTTTACAACCACTCATAAACTCTAATAAAAGTACAACTATGAAACTTATCTAAAAGGACCACACATTCCAAAGTAACCATTTTCGGAATCCAAACCCTAGGACAACGTTATTCCCGGGATTTGCGCTTAGAACGTGCATCACACTACTTATGCATAAAAGCATATTGCTTCTTTAAACATTAGTCCTTACCGGACCAATGATGTTGATTTTAGATTTTTGGATCTTATACTGACTCGAAGACCGTGAGTGCATAATCTTGCAATCACAAAAGACAAGTTCACACTTGCTCATGTCCTCTGATTATTTTCTGTAAAGTATTTTACAAATCCAGTGTTGTCATCACCTGCATTTGAAAAATTACAGAAAACACTATTTTCAATAACAATGAGAACTATTGATTACTGGTCCAGGGTGATCAGCTAATCTATTAAATCTGACAGTTGGGATACCACTGTTCAGAACTATATCACCTAGGACTTAACAACCAATGTCGTCAGTGATTCCCGCTGAAAGAACATGTTGGGCCCCCATGTGTGGTTTTGGTAATTAATGACAATCTTTATGGACTAATGTGTGTATTAAGTTATACTTGTAGGATTTGTCCATTGGCATCGCTTGGAGCATGTGTTGGCTTCAAGGTCGACGAAATGCAAAGAAGATATGTTGTGCAAGCTCAATATGCGAGGTTGATGATGAGGAATTAAGAAAGGCGTTCCGTCTTGAGAAGGGCAAGATCGTCTACATTGATCTCAAGTGGAATGCTCAAGGCAAAGGTATAATCTTGATAGGTTTTCCCTTTTGCCGGTCTCACGTTGTGTGTATGAGACCGGGTTTAGGATAGATAACCGTACTATTAAGAGGGGCTCTCATATGAGTAATTCGGTCACATCGTTCGGAGAAAGCTCAAACCTTTGCATACTTGCATCGTCGTATTTGGTTGTTATTTGGTATTATCCATGTGAGGATATAGAGCTTGTGGTAATCTCCATAACAAGCTCTTGTTCATCAAAATCGGATCTCCCATATATATCTTGTTGCGATTTTGGTTTATGCGGCTTTTCGGTTTCTCACCAAGTAAGGTATCTCACGTTATTCTACTTGATACTTTCTCACTTGGTGATAATCAATATTTCCACTTTTTATTGAGAAGCCCTTGTCGTCCTTTATCCAACGCAATTGGAATTGGGTCAATCGGAGCTACCGTTTAAAAGTTATGACCGTTTGAATATTTGTTGTTTTAATTAAAAAAGAAAAAGAAAAACTGGGCCGACCGGTACTACCGCAGCCCAGTACCGGTCGAGCCTGAGACGCACAGCGCATTCTCAGTTTGGCCCGGCACCCACTTCCGGTCCTACCGGACCGGCCCGGTAGTACCGTTCGGCCCAGATGTTTTCCCAGATATTTCTTTTCAGATCTAGATCTAGTGTTGCTCGTTGACCCCGCTGCGGCCGAGCTGGCCTCGCTGCGCGCGCGCGCTGGGACCGCCCGCCCGCTGCTGCCGCTCTGCCGCGCATGCACTGTTGCGCTGGGCCCGCTGCTGGCCGCTCGCTCGCTTGCGCGCTGTTGCCAGCCGGCCCCGCGTGCATGCCTTGATGCTGCTGCTGCCTAGCAGCAGGCCTAGATGCTGCGATGATTGCTGCATGCGGGTGCTGCTGCTCTGCCTCGCTGCTAGCTGCTGCTTGCGCTGCTCGCTGCGCGCGCCGTACGAGAACCCGCGTCTGCCGCTGCTGCTGTTTTCTCTTTCTCTCTCTCGCTCGCTGTTTGGATTTGTGTTCGGTCCGGTAGTACCGGGCAAATCCGGTACTACCGGTCAGCCCAGAAAAATTGCCCAACGGCCAGATTTTCCGGGGCCCTATTTAAGGCTTTGCCCGTTTTGAGTTTAGTTAGCTCCTCTCTTATCTATTAGGCTAAACTTTGTCCACAATTGCTCTAGATCTTGAAGCTTGCCTAATCTTTTTCCTCCGATGATTCTTGCCCATTTTTGAGTGGAAGAGAGAGGAGATCTAGCCCCACGTTTTGACCTAACCGATTCATCTCTTTGTGAGTGCATCTTTGGGGATCTAGATTTTGGGGGATTTTGTGTCTCTCTTTGATTCCTCCTCTCTTGTTCCCCCAATAGCTTTATTAGCTTTGTTGGAACTTGAGAGTGAGAGATTTGAGCATCTTTGTGGTGTTCTTGCCATTTGCATTTGGTGCATCGGTTTGAGTTCTCTTTGGAGGATTTGCTTTGAATTGCTCATTGGAGCTTGTCCCTCTTGGGTTCTTGGAACCCTAGACGGTTTTGTGGCCTTGGTGGCATTGTGGACTTTTGTGGCATTTGTTGGGAGCCTCCAATTAAGTTGTGGAGTTGTGCCCCAATCTTGTGAGAGGTTCCGGTTGCCACCGACAAGTGCACCGATAGTGGAAGCGTGGATCGATCCCATTGGGGTGAGATTCACCGGAGAATAAGGGAGGCCTTTTGTGGCGTTGGTGGTTTGATACCACCCCCTCTCCAAACGAGACGTACTCCATGTTGGGAGGAACTCGGTAAAATATCGGTGTCCCCGCGTGCCTCGGTTATCTCTATACCCGAGCTCTTTACTTATGCACTTTACATTGTGATAGCCTTCGTGCTTGAAGTAATATATATCTTGCTATCACTTTGTTGCTTGTATTGCTTAGCATAAGTTGTTGGTGCACATAGGTAAACCTTAGTTGTTTCTAGGTTGTGCTTTACAAAGTAAACACTAGTTTTATTCCGCCTTTGTTGAGCCACTCTAGTAAAAGTTTTAATCGCCTATTCACCCCCCCCCCTCTAGGCGACATCCGTATCCTTTCACCCGCGCCGTATATTACGCGTTGACCATGAGATTTGGAATGGGACGAAAAAGTCAGCTATATCTTCTTCCTCTCGCATGAAGCCGGATGTGCAGGTCGTGGTTGTTATCCTTGTAGCGTGCATATTAATTGGTAATTCGTAGAGGATATGCAGCATATGGGTGGGAACCCTCATCGTCCCACGATAGTTCTGGCATCTAACGGTTTTTACAAACCATCGCCGTAATTCTTTATGTGGGCATGGTGTACACCAAGGAGGCATGCGAGGTCGCGAAGGGGGCAGTGATTGGCTTGGATCATCTTTTGGGCCCCACATCATGGAATTGTGGACGGGAATAAGCTGTCCGGTTGTGCAACAAAGAGTTGATCTCTCATGGGTAAAGTAACGCGCCTCTGCAGAGTGTAAGAACTGTAACTTGTTACTCCCTGTTCCGGGAAGGAGCTGCGAACGCGGCGGGAAAGGAACCCCATGAAGGTTCTGGTAAACCCGTGAAGGCTGATGGACATAGATTTTCAGAATAAAAGCAACCTTTGAAGAAATGTTTATGAAAACTTGCATTGCCTACGACCTATGGTCTGTGGCTGTAGTTATAGTGCATTAAACACTCCTTTTCTAGTGAATTTGCTGAGTACGCTCGTACTCAAAGTATCTTCTTAACCCTTGCTAGATTCTGAAGCCATTAAAACGATGTCTGCATCAAGATATGCTCCAGGACTTATCAAGACCAGCTAAAGCTCTTCAATGAAGACCAGGAAGACAACATATATCTCAACTCAAGTAAAGACGAAATTACTTATTAGATAGAAATATAATCTCTAGCCAAAGAACCTACCTCTGTAGTGCATTACAATAGCAGCAATGCCAATTCCTTAGTTAAATACTATTTTTAATAGTATAATAGTTTTGCGTTATTTATCTTTGATTCTTCTTCGTAAGAGGTTCTTTCTCTCTCTTTAACTTAGAATGTTCTCTGGATCTTATGTAAAGAGTGAGTTGTAACCTTTAAGCCATGTATTGGACCCGCTGTGTTTCTGTTGTGCCATTCTCAGGGATGTAATACTAGTGAACGGTGTTTCATTGGTGTTATGTCAACGACTATAGTATACTACATCATGCAGTGGTATGCTGGGTCACCGCAGAGGATGGTGATGGAGAAGGTGTTACCATGTCAAGGAGGCATTAGTGTTGATGATGGAAGCGATTTTCTCCAAATGGGGGTAGTAGAACATTGTGTATGACCCCCTCCAAGAGTAGGGGAATACTTCTATATCTATTGCCACCTCCATCAACTCTTGGGAAATTAGAGTGATGCTTTTTAGGAGCAATGGAAGAAGACTACAAGGGCATAGGCATGAGCCTTTGGAAAGGTCCACATGGGTGGGACAGGTACCACCGGACTTTTGTTGTTTGGTGGCGGTGTGTGCACCCTCCCCATGGCCCATCTAGCCACAACCGGTTGGCCCATGGCAACTCCTCGATGAAAATTATCTTTAGTGGTTTCCTTGAAATTTTGTTTGTGTCAGAAAGTCCATTAACGATGTTCCTTTACATGACATAACCTAATCATACCTCTTTGCACAACTACTAAAAAACATCATAAAAACTAGATAAAAATTGCATAAGAAAAGATAAAATTATTAAGAAGATATACAAGTTTAGGTCAATACAAAATTCATGTATCACTTAGCGGAACAGGGAACCTAACACGCATCTAGGTGCATGTGGAGACAACCAAGACGCGAAGCATCATTTCCATTAAAAGGGTCAACCTGCCCATGACGAAGATGACGAGCCATCGCGTCGAAGCACTAGACACTGAAGAGATCCCAATAGTCCCTCAATGTCGCCAAACATGTCATTCAAGAAGGGGATGATCTAGGAAGACCTTGTTTGGTGCATCGCGCCACCACCATCAAGACAACGCTGCCACAAAAGTATACAACTTTATCCTCAACTACACATCGAACACCTAAACCAAGATTCACCTTGTATCCCGCCATTGGACAGTAGATAGAAGGGGACCGATGTCCAGCAACGAGGAAAATGAGTTTCAACGTTATTAGGTGGTAGCTATGATTCCATTTTGGCCAAATGGTGTCTAGTTCAAACTCCTAAAACAAGGATAATTCTGTTGTGTTTCGTGCATTGTTTAGGAATTTGGTAACTGATAGATGCCCGTTAAGCTGCTGAGTAGCGATTAATCATCCAATTTTTTAGTTAATCGGTTGATTTTGTAGTTCATCGGTGTTAATCGGCTACTCAGTGACCCTCTGAGTAGCGATCAATTGGCCAGTTAATCGGTTAATCGGCCGAATTTTTGAACAATGGTTTTGTGCGTATGAATTTAGGTGATTTTGCTTTTCCCTGTGCAGATCTCAAGAATAAGGTGAAGGGCGGAGATAGTTTTTGTAGTAGGATTTCTTTTTCGGACATATGATGCATGGACTGAGGGAGCATCTTTTGTGAGTTATATTTACTAGGGAATTCAATGTTTTGCCCCTATTTACTTTGCTCTTTGATGATTTGCTCTTTTTTATATATAATTGTTTTTTGCCGCACTTTAGTTCGGGCTTTGACCTTTTGGTTTTTATATTTTATCTAAAATATTTCACTTTGGTCTAAGGACAAGGCTAGAATGGGTGGACCTAAATACCCCTATCTTTATCCCCTTGCAATTTCCCCTTCGTGTGATGCTTAGGCATGATGAAGCTTGCCACCGTAGCATCTCACATCCACCTTGTGTCATTGTTTCTCTTACGACACCTCGTCTTACCGCCTCTATCGTTGGTGTGCACCGCACCACTTCCACCGACTCCTCTTCGTGGTTGCCTCGTCAAGTGGTTGTGCCTTCATGCCTAATATGGGGAAGAGAATGGACATGAGCCGGCGGTGGGCACTGTCCGTCCTAGCCCGAGCTTCGTCTCATAGCGATTCCCGAGTGGCTTGGTTGTTGAGCTCACCGCAAACCTCTACCTAGACGACAACAATGGACTCCGATGGTGCTGGCAAAATAATCCATGACCCCTCCGTGACGAACTGCAGCGATGCCACATATGCATCAATGAGGAGCATATCACTAGTGGCTAGCGACGCCGAGCGGATTTCTCCATCTGGTCGTCTAGACATGTGTCTTGGGGTGTACACGAGGTAGCGTCAGCCATGGCTGGGTCACAATGTGCTCGTCACCCTCAAATGTAATGGAGATCATGTGGCACGATGTTGTCTGTTGGAACAATGCTCAACAACCAACATGGGGTCGCCTTGACGCCTTCCAACACCATTAACACGCCGTGACAAAAGAGGTCGCCTATGGTTCGATTCAGTCCTAGTCAAAGTATACATGAGGACAAAATAGACAGTGGACGTGGGTCTAGCCCGACCGAGGGCAAGAGAGCAAATTAGAGAGTACTAGGAAATATAGCCGTGCGTTGCATCGGAAGAACAAAATCAATATCATAAAGACGCACAAATTATATTTTATCGGTATAGCCACAACAATTCATAGAAATTAAATAGCCAGATCAGCACATCCACGACGTATTACGTGGTCAGGCGTGTCACCACTGTCCCCTCTGTCTACCTGTCTGCGGCGCAGTCCTCTTTGTTACACTTTTTACCATCTGCAACTATGGAAAGAGTTTGAAAATAATTTCTAGAAAACCATGCGACGTATTTGATGTTAGCAAATTAATAAATACGTACGTGCAACATGAATGAGGGTTTGAGCTAAAGTTCCGATAAAAAATATCATGAAAAAATATAGGACAAACAATCTCCAAACTTACGCGAAATGCACCTACTCAACTCCCCCAAATTCACCTAGCAAACTTGCTTGCTGAAAAGAGCAAATTTCTCTAGTTCAGCGACCGTCGAGGCTATCTGAATTTTTGCCGAACTTGCCCCAAAATGCACCTACGCGTGCCCCAGAATACAGGCTTGGACTGGAGTCACGCGGTTTGTGCGATCAGGACATATTTCTTAAAAAAAAGTCAAATCATCTATTTTTTTAAGTAAAGAAAACCTGCTGCCACTACCACTGGTCGTCTGACTTGTGTACTTCACGGTTGTCTTTGTATATATAACCAGATTTTGTAATTTCTAGAGGGCCCCGCAACAATTATTTCCGATCCATACCAATCTTCTCCCGTACAGCCTCTTCTTTCCCAAGTTCTCTCTCCCCGGTCTCCCCAGCCTCCCCAATAATCTCAAATTGGCCAAGAGGAACTTCAATTTCGAATCCCAAATATACACCCATCGCATTCCCTTTCTTGGATTTTGAGCCCAAATTCGTTTTGGAGAACTAAGAACACGCCGGAGCTCGACTACGGTAACACCACTACTGGCCCCCGTCGCTTGTTAGCATCCACTTGGCCAGCCCAGCACTCGGCCCACGTTCTGGACGTTCATGCGCTCACAACCCAACAATAAGAAGAGAGCCCACTCCATTCCAAAAGCCCGGACTGAAAGGAGGAAGGAATCTCTCCCTTATAAGCTGGGTGTGGCCTCCTCCCGTAGGCGAGGTGGGACTAAACTTCGTGTAGCCTCCACCGGTCAACAGCAGCCTAACATCACATCCCCCTGAGAAGCCCCTCAGGAAGGCATGACGATCGCTAGCTCTGATACCAGATGTTAGCATCCACTTGGCCAGCCCAGCACTCGGCCACGTTCTGGACGTTCATGCGCTCACAACCCAACAATAAGAAGAGAGCCCACTCCATCCCAAAAGCCCGGACTGAAAGGAGGAAGGAATCTCTCCCTTATAAGCTGAGTGTGGCCTCCTCCCGTAGGCGAGGTGGGACTAAACTTCGTGTAGCCTCCACCGGTCAACAGCAGCCTAACATCCCATCCCCCTGAGAAGCCCCTCAGGAAGGCATGGCGATCGCTAGCTCTGATACCAGATGTTAGCATCCACTTGGCCAGCCCAGCACTCGGTCCACGTTCTGGACGTTCATGCGCTCACAACCCAACAATAAGAAGAGAGCCCACTCCATCCCAAAAGCCCGGACTGAAAGGAGGAAGGAATCTCTCCCTTATAAGCTGGGTGTGACCTCCTCCCGTAGGCGAGGTGGGACTAAACTTCGTGTAGCCTCCAACGGTCAACAGCAGCCTAACATCGCTTCTCTTCTCGATTTGGGCATCGAGGCTCTGCGGCCACCAAAGACCAGCCCTCTGGCCCTCCTTCCTTGGTACCCCCCGCCTCGGTAGTCTTCCTTCTCTTTGTTCCGTCCTGCCGCCACCAAAGACCAGCGCCCCCTTCGTCATCTCCACGTCCGTCTGGGCAAGTCTATCCTCTTTGGTGGTGCTTCTTATTTAATTCCCGATTGACTTGCTGATTCAAGGTACGTCGATTACCTATATAAATCGGTGGAATTCAGACTAAAGCAGCAAGGTGAGACTATTGAATACTACAATCGACACAGAGTCTCTATTAAAAAAAATCGATGCAGAGTCGTAGTTACATGGAGGTGGCCCATTGAATCAATGGATGAAAAAGCCCACCGTTCATCATAGAGACTCAGATCGCCCTGGACCCAAAAAATCCGGTATTTCATTTACACGTGGTACAGTGGTTAATATAATGTCTAGCAGGAGGGTAAATTAGTCTAAAAAAGTGTTGGACCGGAAGAAACACTTCGTCCTTTATTATTAGGTATAGATATAGAACAATGTGTGGCAAAAAGTCTAATTATGAAATAAATCAGGGACAAATCATCAAAAAAATAAATAAAGAGAGAGGCAACTAATAAAATTGCCCATATTTATCTAGGACTCGTGGAGCATTTCAACAGATAAAGAGAAAGAGAAAACCCCCGAAAAGGCCATCTGTTAGATTAGGGTTTCTGGTCGGCTAGTTCATACGGCGAGGAGCACGGAAGGGAGGCGAAGCTTGGGAGATGGGTGCGCCGAAGCAGAAGTGGACGTCGGAGGAGGAGGAGGCGCTGCGGCGCGGCGTGCTCAAGCACGGCGCCGGCAAGTGGCGCACCATCCAGAAGGATCCCGAGTTCAGCCCCGTCCTCTCCTCCCGCTCCAACATCGACCTCAAGGTACTACCCGCCGCAGCTTCCCGTCTACCTCAGGCCGTGCACGCCGCCGCATGTCGTCTCGGTAGATTCCGTATCACCGAAGGCTTGTTGCGCCAGCTGAGCCTTCCGTGGCGCTGCTCGTGATGTTTCGTGCTGTCTCCGTCCGATTTGTGTGCGATGCTCTGTTAGGCCATTGGTGATCGGTGATTCTCCTGCCGGGAATATGGTGGTAGATTTAGGGTCCGAAATATGAGAATTTGGTCCCAAAATTGCAAGCTTGAGTGGACTTGGCTCTCTTTAGTTGCCATAGGGATGTTGTGATGTGATTTGCGCCCAATGGGTATGCGTAATCCAGTTCAGGTGTTAGAAGAAGGGTGAACGTCTTGTAATCTAGATTGTACATTCAAATTGAAAAGGGAGACTGTTTTCTCATATCTGTGAACAATTGGTGGTACAGGGATGGTGCTGTTTTTAAAAAGAAAGAATTGGCTATGAAAAATGCATCTTTCTGATGTAATTTTGTGGGATGCTGCCTAGAGTGCAGAAGAAAAGTAAGGTGATGCCATTGGTTGTGGGAGTCATGGGGTTTTGGGGTTGGAGGTTGGAACTAGTGGAACAACTGAGAACTAATTTTTTGTATGTGTAAGGTGCGAGTAAAATAGTTGGATTTGTCTGTGTTGCTTGCTTCGTACTCAAGGGACAATGTCACAATGCTGGGACAATGTCACAATGCCTTTTTTTTTTGCAAAAGAAGTGACTTTATGGATCCCTTTTCTCTACATGGAAAATGCAATCAGCCAAGTACATAGAAGCTCTAGCAAGATTGCCAAGCAGTTGCTTTGAGAGAGGATTCTGATTGAGAAAATTTGATGGACACAATTCAACATCAAGTAAGGTACCGCATTTGTTTAGAGTAGCTGATGCTGGAAGTGAATAACTGAATATTTGCCCCTGATAAGTTGCTTTTAGCATTGCATCTAACTAGAAAACTATTTCACAAATAGGGCATACTTTCGTTGTTGCATCCTGTTCATGGTTTTTGTTGGGAGTTTGTTCTTCCTCTGCTAGGTACCCTTTAGATTACGTTGTAGAGTTGTACTCCATCAAGTACAAAATAGAAGTTTTGTAGGCTTTTAGCAAGTTGCACTCATATTTAGAAAACATAAACTATTACCAATCTATCCTCACTGAATTAACTCATGAAAATTTCTGTCTTATTGATTCCTACCACATAATCCATTCCTAACAGCCTAGTAACCTGCAATATTTATTGGTTTCCTAACCTTGTTCTAACCACAAGGAATATGCCGATTAAACGGTCACACATGGGAAAGTTTGGAGATGGTCATAAACAATTTTCATTCGAATCTAAAACATTATCTATTTATTAGAGAAGTATTTTTTTTACGTTTAAATGAAGGTTGCACTCTTACCATTAGAATTATCATTCTAATTTGTACCCATCCGCATAGTCACCGTGTATGTAGTTTTACCGGTATAATTGTATTTACTTCCCTGGAACCAAAAGTTCCTAGTATGGAAATATATTAGCCAAACCAATTCATTAATTAGAGTACTGGTGAATATATTTTACATTATATTCATGGAAGCTATTGGTGTCATGGGCGTGTACATAATCTACTGCTCAGATTGAGAAAATTTGTTTTATGATTTGATTAATAGCAATTTATTCAGCTTGCAAACTACATATCCTTATTCTTAGATTAGATAACTCTGCCTATTCCCCAGATCAAGTGTATGAATAAGTCAATAATAAGCTGATATGTAGTTGTTCCATAGGTTTAGAAAATGCGAGGAATTATGTATTGCTGTTCCGGTGGTCCAGTTTTTTCCTTATGTAGTACTGCCGGCCGCATGCTGTGAATTGTCCCACCTGGCAGCATTGCATAATGGGAAGAAAAGTACAGCAGCTTACATGATTGTTATTTGTCATGCCATGAATTGTGACTTGTGTCTATGGGGGTATAACTGAGAAAAAACTTGCATCTACATTGCAGTTATCTTCCATGCCTATACAGCCAAAGGCAGTAATATTTGTAAAATCTAGATTCTTTGTTATGATAGTGCTGCCATTTTGAGGAACATGAGGAAAGTATGGAATTTTAGTTGTACTTTGCGCATCTCACCTTGGTTAATGACTGTATGTTCTAGCTTGTCTGATTCAATTTTATTTGGCACTTTCAGGACAAATGGAGGAATTTGAGTTTTAGTGCAAGTGGACTGGGTTCAAGGGATAAAATAAGAGTTCCAAGGATAAAAGTACCTTCATCCTCCCCATCACCTAGCCCGCAGCTTCTGCTTCTCCCAGCCCCGGATAATGTTGTTGAAGCTTCTGCACCTGAAGATATTGCAAAAAGCCCAGAGGATGACAAGACTCATATTCCGAAGTTGTCTTACTTAAGCCTTCTGCCTTTTAACTTTTTTTTACAAAACCTACCTTTAAGTGTATTTATTCTGGAAGACAATATAGTCCTACTAATTCAGTACTTCCACTCAAGGGTTTAATGCATAGTCACATGATACATCTAGGATGTTTCAGTTCATCCCATGTTAGATATATTTCTTTCTTTTAATCGAATATGATTCTGTCCAATGATTACAAGATGATCAAACCAGTAGGAATAACCATGACAAGGCTATCTCAGCTAATTTTTTTATTTTGACATGATACCGAGTTACTGACCAATTAGATGGAACAGCATTTTGGTTAAAGCAAATACTTTATTGTCTTCTTTGGTAGATATACTAACAAGTACACAGTGTATGAATGTAGTTAAATAAAAAATATGTAGACTGGCCATAATAGGCACTGAGTCAGAGTTAGCAAGTTTTCTTATTTCATTCCCATATTGCTACATCATGTCCCCCTCATTTTATTTGGGATTTGATTACCCTCTAACAAATTGTATATTAGGTACAGTGCCATGATCCTAGAAGCTCTTGCCGAACTGAAGGAGCCAAATGGTTCAGATGTTACTACAATTTACAACTTCATCGAGGTTGAGTTTCTTTGGAATCACGCTGTTTAATTTCGTTCTATTTGAGTAGTATTTTTCCCCCTCATCTTTTCACTTCATATAAGTTTTACTCAGATATTTGACTAACCTCCTACAGTAAGAATTATAAGCATTTGCCATCACTTGATTGGTTTGCAGATGAAATCTAATTTACCTTTTGAAGTTCTTTCCTTTCTGAAGAGCTAATGAGCTATCTTGGGTGAAGTAGATTAGTCTAGCCTTTTTTCATCTAGACATTGCTATAACCTGTTGTTCAGTGTTGTGAAAAAATATGAGCCCATGTTCCATGAAATGTTGAATTTATTGTTCACACATGGCATTTTCCATCATTTAAGCTCCTTTTACATAAAGGAAGCTCCTAAGGTTGCCTTAATTACTACAGAAATGTTTTGTCATGTCGTTTACATATGTCCTGTATTGTGGCTTGTAATATTTACGCCACAATTATGCTGCATTACTAGAATGATTGGTCGATTGATAGGTTGCTGATGTGATCTTTGTGCCATATATGCAGCAAAGGCATGAGGTGCAACCAAACTTTAGAAGATTGCTTTGTGCCAAATTACGGCGGCTTATAGGCGCCAAAAAAGTTGAGAAGGTGACAAGACTTTTTATCACGAAAATGAGATTATAGCTTGTCCTATCCTGTTGTTAGCATACGTGAGCGGTCCGTAGATATGGGAGATGGCACATGCCTCTAGCTGCTGCCCGCTGGCAGGGTTATTCGTATCTTGGTACAGAGGCTCTGAGGCTTAGTTGAAACTTCTAATTTTTCATTGCTTATCGGGTACATGGTTCCCCTTTTATAGAGAAGAGTTAAGGCTAACTTGTCCCCTAAGAATCCGAGTCACCTTCCTAACATATCATTTCTGTATCTTCCTAACTAACCTGATCTCTTTGCCTAACTAAATACTTAGTCAACTGCTGCCAGATGGTGTGACTGTTACGTGTTCCTGCCTGGACAAACTGACACCATTAGGACACAACATCTCCAATCTTCATTTTCATAAATTAGTTTTGTGATGTATTTTGCTTGATATATTCCCCCGTTGAACTTGTTTGGATAGTCAGGAATGGAAACACTCCTACCAAATTTATATGGATCCTGACTATCCAAATTTATATTCCAATCACCATTGCTTACCAATCCAAACAAGGATTTTCATGTCTGCTGGGGAAAATATTGTTGGGAATATAGGGGGTATAAGAAAGTCTCACTGAGCTAACTTCAGTGCTGGTGATTTGATTTGCATTTATTCCAATTTAAGTCTTTACAATACACATAATTCAGATTCTTCAGTCTGGCTGTCAAAATTATTATGCACATCTTTAGTTATGAATTAGTTTGGCCCCTTGTTTTTTTTCCTTTGAAAGGAATTCTAATTCAAAGTTGAGAATGATTCTTTATTGTAATAGCTTACTGGATCAAAATTAGACCTTTTATTTACTATACATACAATATCCTGGGACCCCCTCTATTCTTTGGAGCTTCTTTGTATGTTCTGAAGATGTAAAAATACCTATAGATGCAACTAACAATGATATTTTTGTTTTAACATAAAACAGATCGAGAAGTCCTATAAGCTCACCGATGCTTATGCCAAAAAAATGCTTGCTCCAATGAAAGATCCATCTCAAAAGAAGAAGGATCCAGCCAAGCCATCCAAGGCATCAAAGAATCTAGGTCTGTTTGCTGCTGCGAGTCCTGCACTAGACGCAGCTCAAGCTGCAGCTATGAAAGTGGCTGATGCGGAGGCCAAAGCACACATTGCAAATGAGCACATGATGGAGGCCGAAAGGATCTTCAAGATGGCCGAGGAGACCGAGTCTCTCCTTACGCTTGCGACAGAGCTTTATGACCGATGTATAACCATGTTCAAACTCCAGCATCTTACGTTCCACCTTGCTGTTATCTTTTCTAACCTTTGTTAATGCTTCAGGTTCAAGAGGAGAGGTACTCACAGTATTGCAAGCGGCGCACAGGGAGTTCTAATACCAAAACCCCATTAGCCGCATGCCAGCATCTGTTCTTTTGTACATGGATAGGTTGGGCGGGCTTTGTTGTCTTGGCCTGTAATGCCGCTGTGTTGTATAACTCAGTTTGTTGTGCCTGAGGATACTGCCTAGGATTTTAATTTTAGTAAATTTCACATAGTATTGTCTTCTATCTTAACAATCATAATGTGCATCTCGTCCTGCCTTGGCATGTACGCCAATGCACTGTGTGATCATATAAGTAGTCATGTTTCTGCCCTGATCAAAGGCAAGAAAAGAAGAATAAGTGTTAAGCCGATGCATCAAGGCAGGACAACTTTTGCATAACCTGGTCCTCATGTATCTTTCACTTGTGTTAAAAATGTATCTTTCATTGTGTTTTTAAAAATGTTTCTTTAATTTGACAAGTTGTGCTGTACGATCCTTGCTTCTCACGGATGTGTTCTCCTAGATGCTTAACGTACAACCATTGATCTGAAATCATCTGATGATGCCTTCCTTGTACATGGTCGATGGCCTTTGCCAAAAGAAGGCACCTAAAGCAGATTCTTCCATAATTTTGTCCTCTGATGCGCTTTGCTTCGTCAGTTCAACTTATGGACCAAATTGTTGTGAGCATACAAGATCAACAACTTTATGTTAGACGGAACATTTCTCTTTATTATAGTACCAGATTTTTCCATCTTTGCTTAAGCATCTTTTGGCACAGGATGAAAATTCAAAATACACTGCTTCACTGAGTTGGAGTGTACTCCGATTTTCACAGGATCATGCTTTCATTGCATCACATGGATAAAGCTACTACCAAATTCTCATGGACCGCTTTCTGTAACTTGACATCTTCTTTTTCACTCATTCGTCTAGGACTTCCGCATTTCCTTTTCTATTCTATCTAGATGGCATCATTTTGCTACAATTTTCTTGTGCTACAAATCTTGTGTTTCAGAATCTTCTATGCCGCGCTCTCCAAATTATTTTATACTAGCTCCATTTCATAAAACAAGACCTACAATTTTTTCAAAAGTGAAGTCACGTAAAGTTTGACTTAAATTTTTAGAAAACAGTCAATAATTATGATATTACAGATACATTATAAACTATATTTAATAATGTATCTAATGAGATTGATTTGACATTGTAGTGGTTGATATTTTTTCTAAAATTTTGGTCAAACTATATAGGGTTTTACAGTCAAAAAAATTACACGCCTTCTTTTAGAAATTGAGAGAGTGTTCCAACTATTTGATAATAGTCTTACCTGAGGATGGAATGCGATTCTGCCTCCAGTTTCCTGCCTTGACAGGCTGTCTTGAATTATATCGCACTAGACAATACTCCCAATACTCCCTCCGTTCCTACAAAAATTAGCATAATGTGCTACAAATAAGCATGTGCTTTGATAGTTCTTCCAATATACTTGATTGAATTTTGCAAAGTTTAACTTTGACCAAAACTAAAATGTGTGGTATTTTGAGATAGAGGGAGTAGCTATTGTGCAAATGCATGCTTAGTCCCAAAAAGGCAAATGCGTATCACTAAAATAACAAAGACTATATGAAAATTCCACCGATCTATTAATAAATATCAACAACGGTATAAAAAGACCCAAGAAATGAAAATTATTATTATCAGGTCACTCGACCACCTAGTGACGACTACATACACTAGCATGAGCGAAGACCCGTCACCGGCTTCGACCCTCCATCATCGGAGACATGCAGAGCTTCCAGTAGCAGAGCTTGTTATACTATACAGACGAAAAATCGTCATGCTAAGACCCCAAAAGACCAGCACACCAGAGCAGCAACCATCACCAAAGATGACAACCGTAAATCAGAAGAGAACGAACTCAAACCACACCAATGAATATGAAAACGACTAAATCCCGGAATATCCATCGAACAGACAACTCCACACGCCCCCGCCAGCGCTAGACGTGCCGAATTGAGGATAGAGTGGGAAGGACCTTATTCTGACTTCAAGATATGGCCACCACCTCACCATTCTGAAGAAGGCACTGAAAAGGACCTAAAAAGAACAAGAACCCTCCCACCGGCGAGGAAGCATGGTCCGCCGCCTCTAAGGCCCCAAAGCCAATGGAGGTGGAGCAGACCAGCGGCGTCGTCAGCGAGGGGGACGAAACCCGACAATCTCGCTTGGCTACAAGATAATAAAAAATAATCGGGTTTTTATTGATCGTTCATCTGACCTCACAACCATGAAACTCACTACTATTTCATCATGCATTGTACCCATAGTAAAATCATCATTTTTAGATGTAACAACCATGCCACCAACACATCAAATATTCATGACTCATAGTGATGTCATGAATATACTTGTGCGTCATGAGCTTGCGACAAGCCTCCTCTATCGTTGCTCTATGGCGGGAGATCTCCATGACATGGACCTCGATGGCCATGTTCGTCCTCTCGACGTTGAAGGCAGTGTTTTGCTCGAGTGGTTTTGTAAGAGGCGAGGAGGGATGCTTGCTCCTAATCCACCGACGACTCTTCCTCCTCATCGGCCTCCTCCTCCATTGATTCCTAATCATCGGAAGTGAGATGAGTTGGGACCGACGACAGGTACAGCTCGCGCGTCGTCAAGGTGAATTTGGTTCAAGTGGTATCTAAATGGCGAGGCATGGTTGTGGAGGTTGCGTTTCGTGTCAATGGTGGACGACGAGGAGAGGGGAGGCATTTTGGGAGAAGAAAAGCACCAAGGGGGGTCTATTTAATGTCGGGCGGGAGAGGAGCCTGGTGGCACGCATTAACATCGCCACGCAGGTGAAGCTGCAGCGACACGACGCACGGCCGCATCAACGACAAGACGACTCATTGTGCCTGCGTGGGTACCGTCGCTGCATTAACAAAAGTTAGTCGGCGGTTGAAGGCGCTTTAGGCTTACCAACAGTTATACAAATGTTGGTATTCGGCATAGCATCAAAACTGGCTTTTGTCCAACGTTCCTATAAGATGCGCTAGGGGTCAACATGGGAGAGCCTGACAATATAATAAACCATGTCAAACAAAACGAGGCTATGAAACCACAACTGGACATGGTTTTACGGCTGGTGGACCGAATAGGTCTTTGAACATGCCGTTGTGATGCTCTCGTTGCGTATATCTATTCATTGGTTTTGTGATAAAAGGGGCATTACTACAGTTTGGGTGAGATGTCACAGATCACCTCAACACATGAGGTTATGTCAATTGTTTTTTGAGAGCTTTGGTTTTGTGTTGTACTTATTAGCTATTGTAGGTCTGTGTATTTGTAAACATAAGGAGTCAAAAAATACATTGTCTGCAGTTAGGGGGACATTAGGGGGCTCTGCGACACTCTTAGGAAGTTCGGCCAAGCCACTGATCTGATCACAAACCTGACCAAAAGCTCGGTCACATCGATCAGCCTCGATGCGGCCGAAGCGGCGCGCCTCACCCAGGGTTTGGGCATTCCAATCGCCAATTTCCCATGTCTATACCTAGGCATGCCGTTGTCTGTAAAAAAACTTACAAAGGGAGATTGGCAGAGGCTTCTAGACAAAATGGACAAATACCTAGCGGTATGGAAGGCAAGATTAATGAGCAAGGCAGGGAGATTGGAGATGCTTAACTCGGTGCTAACTTCCCTGGCGGTCTATCTGATGACAATAAATGATATGCCTGCTTGGGTTCGAAAGGAATTTGACAGGCGGCGGAGAGCTTGGCTTTGGGCAGGAGAGAACCGATGTAGCGGGGGAAAATGCAGAGTAAACTGGAATATGGTTTGCAGGCCCAAGGAACTTGGAGGACTAGGTGTTCATCATATTGACTTCTTTGGCAGAGCTCTGCGGTTGAGATGGTTATGGCAAAGATGAAAAGATCCGCAAAAGCCATCGACGCAAATGGCCACACCATGTAATAAGCTGGAAAAAAAATTATTTGCTGCGGCAACCAAGATAACCATTGGAAATGGCCAAACGGCCAATTTTTGGAATGATAGGTGGCTGGAAAATATGGCGCCTCGTGATATCGCGCCAGAGCTTTACGCTATTTCGGTATGGAAGAACAGATCGGTGAAAGAGGCTCTCATGGGCATGAAGTGGTTGCAAGACCTTAGGTTTCGCCTTGCCGAGGAACACATTCCTCAGCTCAGTCAACTCACTGAATTGTTGGACGGCGTCCAACTGTCGAAAAACGAGGATGAAATTTCTTGGCGTTTTGCAAAAGACGAAAAATACTCCTCTCGGTCCGCTTACAAAATGCAGTTTTTTGGGGCAATGCGCACAGACCACAGGAAATTCGTCTGGAGTGGATGGGCGCCGGTAAGATGCAAGCTCTTTATTTGGATGCTTATGCTCGACAGAGTGCTAACTGCAGACAAACTACCGCTGTGACAGTGGGAAAATAACTACTTTTGCCCTCTATGTTGGAGGAATCTGGAGACATCTCGTCATTTGCTCTCCGAGTGTCCATATAGCCGCCATGTGTGGACTATCTTGGCTGCCTACTTCAAGAAAAAATCCTTCGATGCACAAGCATGGCAGGCCAGAACTTTCTCTACACATGATTGGTACAGAAGTCTTGTTGTCGGGGTGCCCGCGGCCAGCAGGAAGCTAGCACACACGGCGGCGAAGTTAATCTGCTAGGATATTTGGAAAAAAAGAAATCGGAGGATCTTTCAAAAGCATGAGATAACGGCCTCTGCGCTATGCGAAAGGATAAAAGAAGAGGTTACTACCTGTTAGATAGATCTCAACGTGACTGGGCCCAACGGCCCAGCACGCCCCTAACTGCGCCCTGATCGGGGGCGCCCAACCTTATCTGGTTGGTGGGCCCCTGTCGCCAGCGCTATATAAAGAGGTGGGGGGCCGGCAGCACGCCACACGAGGTTAGTCGTGCCCTAGCCGCCCCACCTACAAACCCTATCCGATCTAGGCTAAGCGCTGCGCCGACGGGAAGCTCTACCGCCGCCACACTCACCCCCTTTCCACCGATGGCCAATGACGGAGGTTCTAGCTCCGGCACCAGCTCGGGCATTCCCTCTGGCTCGTGTCTGTCGAGCCAGGGAGCAGGTAGAGCTCATCTCGGTTCTTTTTCTCCTTCCCTCTCTCTCTGTTCTTGATCTACAAAGGTGATGTATAGTGCTACTGTTAGATCTAGACTAGATCCTCTGTAAAGGTGGTGTTAACATTGGTATCAGAGCAAGTTTTAGTTGCTAGATTTTTCAGTGCATTTGTAGAAAGCAAGAGTCCAAAAGAAAAGAAATAGATCTAAAGTGCGCCTGCCCTATGGCCGCGCCGTTCCTCTCGATATAGATGGGCATCCATAGTGGAGACATCTAGAAGAAGAACATACCCTTCGGGGCAAAGCAAAAAATCCAGATCTAAAACCCCAAAAGATCCCGAACTCACGTTCTAACCCCATAGATCCCCAAAGAAAAGTCAATCAAAAGAAAAGAGTCCACTCCGGCCATCGCCGGGAAAGTTTTGCCCCACACCTCGGCCACTTGACGACGGTGCACCCACCCTCGGGTGGATGCACACATCGGCAAGGAGCAAGGGGGGGCGCCGCCGTTTTTCACTACGGACCAAGTAACAAAAAAAAGGGGAGCAAAAAGGCTCCACCGCCACCCCTCTTGACGGTGGTGCGCCCACCCTCGGGTGGACGCACCGCCGGCAAGGAGGGCGGGGGGGCATGGCTCGGAGCAAGCAAAGGAGGGAGGGGCGCGTCGGAGGCGGCCACCTCGCCTCGTGCTCGGGCGGGCCACGCCGGAGACAGGGCAGAGGGAGGGGCGCACCGACGTGGCCACCTCGCCTCGCCCGACTCACGCACATGCGCCGCCATAGAGAGGAGCAGAGGGAGCGGCGCGACGCGCAGCCGCCTCGCCTCGGCCCTCACGTGGGGCTCGCGCCGCCGGAGCAGAGAGGGAGAGGGAGGGGCGCGTGGTACGTGGCCGCCTCGCCTCGGCCCTCATGCGGGGCTCGCGCCGCTGGAGCAGAGAGGAAGAGGGAGGGGCGCGTGGTACGCGGCCGCCTCGCCTCGGCCGACCGCGGCGTGCACGCGGCTCCACCGCCGGTGAGCAAGCGGGGTGCACGCGGGGTACCCGTGGCGCCGCCGCTGAGCCCACGCGGGAGGGGCGTGGGGGTGGGGTGGGGTGAAAGTGGGATTAGGGTTAGGGGGCGGTGGCCGGGGGGGTGAAGGGTTTCGCGGCATAGTAAATCAAAATTTTCTACGGAGCGAACAGAGGGAAAGCCAAGATCTAATCTAGGAGATGCAAACAACGAGAGAGATTGGATTAGATCTTCATACCCTTGAAGATTCGCACAGCGGAACGTTCGTCGAAACGTGGGTGATGTAGTCGTACTCGCTTCTCCTCCTCGCGATCCGATCCGATCTAGCACCACAAGTGGCGGTGCCTCCGTGAGATGCACACGTGCAGCACCTCGACGTATCCTCCTTCCTCGGACCAGCAAGTATGGTGGAGAGATAGATTGGATCTACTTCACGACGGCGTGGTGTATATGGTGGAGAATTTCTGCAGCAGGGCTTCGCCTACAAACAGTCGGGAGGGAGAGAGGAAAACTAGCAAGGCGGCTAGGGTTTGGAGGAGAGGTGTAGGGGTTTGGTGCGCCCCCACCCCTCTTTATATAGAGGGGGGGCGCAGCCCTATCCCCTCCCCCAAGCCCAAAGGATAAGGAGTGGGGGGCATGGACTCTCCCCTCTTCTAGAAACCCTATCTCTAGTTTAAACGATTTAAACTCTCTAGGATCGGATGGGCCCTATGGGGCCTTGTGCCCCTGGCCCAATGCGGCCAGGACACTCCCTCATAGGCCCATGCCCCCTCCCGGAATGTGGGGCCACATTGGTCCCCTTCCGGAAGGTTCTAGAAGCTTCCGGTACAATACCGATTAACCCGGAACAATTCCGAACTCCAAAAACTGCACTGCCTTATATGAATCTTATTCTCCGGACCATTCCGGAACCTCTCGTGATGTCCCGGATCCCATCCGAGACTCCAAACAAAAATTCATAAACCAATTATCCAATCTATCCTAGCGTCAAGACACGTTAAGTGTGTGACCCTGCGGGTTCGAGAATATGTAGACATGATCTTCTATCAATAATCAACAGCGGGGTCTGGGCACCCATATTGACTCCCACACATTCATCGATGATCATATCGGATGAACCACGATGCCAGGATTCAATCAATCCCATATATATAATCCCTTCGTCTCGCGATATTTTACTTGCCCGAGATTCGATCGTCGGTACCGTCATACCTAGTTCAATCTCGTTCACAGCAAGTACTTTACTCGTTCCGTAATCCGATATCACTTCGTGATTAACTCCTTAACCACATGCTTGCAAGCGGTGTTGATATCGATTACCGAGTGGGCCCGAAGTATATCTCTCCGACTTGGGAGGGACAAATTCCATCTCGATACATACAACCCAACAGATACTTTCCGATCACCCGAGAGACACCTTTATGATCACCCTCTCATAGGATGACGTTTGATGACCTCAAAGCTTTCTTCCGATACCAGAGAGTTGTATTATCTCATGGTCTAAGGAATACAATATTTGACATAAGAAAAGCTTCGCAAAGACGAACACGATGACACGATCTAATTGCTTTGCTTAGTTTGGGTCTGTCCATCATATCATTCTCCAATGAAATGATCTCATTATCAATTGACAACTCATGTCTATGGTTAGGAAACCTTAACCATCATTGATCAATGAGCTAGTCCTTAGAGGCGTACCAGGGACACGGTGTTGTTCACAAACCACACAAG
This sequence comes from Avena atlantica, assembly GCA_910589765.1. Taxonomy (NCBI): domain Eukaryota; kingdom Viridiplantae; phylum Streptophyta; class Magnoliopsida; order Poales; family Poaceae; genus Avena; species Avena atlantica. The sequence goes on from OU342735.1 coordinate 420,031,412, forward strand.
TATTAATGTTTCCGCTTAATACAATTCTAGCATGGAATATAAAATTTATCATGAACATGAATTATAATAATAACATCTTTATTATTGCCTCTAGGGCATAATTCCAACAGTCTCCCACTTGCACTAGAGTCAATAATCTAGTTTACATATGGTAACAATCTCACACCCATGGCACTGAGGTGTTGATCATGTTTTACACGTGGAAGAGGTTTAGTCAATGGATCTGCGACATTCAGATCTGTATGTACTTTGCTAATCTTCAGATCTCCATCTGCAATTTAATCTCGGATTATATGAAACTTGCGGTTGATATGCTTGGTCTTTGGATGATATCTTGGTTCCTTAGCGAGTGCTATGGTGCCAGTGTTGTCACACAATATCTCCAGTGGGTCCAATGCACTTGGAACCACGCCAAGCTCAGTGATGAAGTTTCTGATCCAAACTCCTTCACTTGACGCTTCTGCAGCAGCCATGTATTCCACTTCTACTGTAGATCCCGCGATCACGCTTTGCTTGCAGCTTCTCCAGCTCACAGCTCCTCCATTCAAAATATAAACGTATCCTGTCTGAGATTTGGAATCATCCTTGTCGGTGTCAAAACTAGCGTCGACGTAACCTTTTACGACAAGCTGTTCATCACCCCCATAGACTAAGAACATTTCTTTAGTCCTATTTAGGTACTTTAGGATGTTCTTCACGGCTGTCCAGTGTTCCACTCCTGGATCACTTTGATATCTGCTCGTCAAACTAAGAGCATTGGACACATCCGGTCTAGTACACAGCATGGCATACATGATAGAACCTATGGCCGAGGCATAAGGCACTTTGCTCATAGCTTCCCTATCATTTACCGTAGCTATACACTGAGCCTTGCTCAATATCTTTGCCTTATCCATTCTGAACCTTTTCAGAACTTTGTCTAGCTTAAAGCTATCAGGCGTCTTTGTCTATCTCTATAGATCTTGATGCCCAATATATAAGCAGCTTCACCTAGGTCTTTCATTAAAAACTCTTGTTCAAATAACTCTTCACATCGTTAAGCATGTTGATGTCATTTCTGATAATCAATATGTCATCCACATATAGTACCAGAAACGTCACCGAGCTCCCACTCACTTTCTTGTAGATACAAGCTTCGTAGCAATTTGGAACAAATCCAAAGCTCTTGATCACTTGATCAAAACGAAGGTTCCAACTCCGAGATGCTTGCTTCAGTCCATAAATGGAACGCTGAAGTTTGCATACTTTACTAGCATCCTTAGGATCGACAAAACCTTCGGGTTGCATCATATACAACTCTTCATCAATGTTGCCATTGAGGAAAGCAGTCTTGACATCCATCTGCCATATTTCATAATCATGAAACGCAGCAATTGCTAATAAAAATCTGAATGGACTTAAACATTGCTACGGGAGAGAAAGTCTCATCGTAGTCAACACCTTGAACTTATCGAAAACCTTTCGCGACAAGTCGTGCTTTATAGACGGTAACATTACCATCCGCGTCCGTTTTCTTCTTGAAGATCCATTTGCACTCAACGGCCTTTCGGTCGCTAGGAGGGTCCACCAAAGTCCATACTTGGTTTTCGCTCATAGATCCCAATTCGGATTTCATGGCTTCTAGCCATTTCTCAGAGTCTGGGCTCATCATCGCTTCCTCATAGTTCGTAGGTTCACTGTCTTCTACTAACAAGACAGTCAAGACAGGGTTGCCGTACCACTCAGGAGGGGCACGCGACCTTGTCGACCTGCGACGTTCAGTAGCAGCATCATCCAAAGCTTCATGATCCTTGTCATTAGCTTCCTCTATTGTTGGTGCAGGCGGCACTGGAACAATTTCAGGTGCTGCGCTACTCTCCAATTCAAGAGAAGGTTCAATAACCTCGTCAAGCTCTACTTTCCTCCCACTCACTTATTTCGAGAGAAACTCCTTCTCAAGAAAGGAACCGTTCTTTGCGACAAACACTTTGCCTTCGGTTCTGTGATAGAAGGTATACCCAATAGTTTCCTTAGGGTATCCTATGAAGACGCATTTCTCCGCTTTGGGTTCGAGCTTGTCCGGCATCAACTTCTTGACGTAAGCTTCGCATCCCCAAACTTTAAGAAACGACAACTTAGGTTTAGCAACAAACCACAGTTCATACGGTGTCGTCTCAACGGATTTAGATGGTGCCCTATTTAAAGTGAATGCAGCGGTTTCTAATGCATAACCCCAAAATGATAACGGCAAATCAGTAAGAGACATCATTGATCGGACCATATCTAATAGGGTTCGATTCCGGCGTTCAGACACACCATTGCGCTGTGGTGTTCCGGGTGGCGTGAGTTGTGAAACGATTCCACTTGCTTTAAGATGCGTGAGAAAATCATAACTCAAATATTCACCTCCACGATCGGATCGTAGAAACTTAATCTTTCTGTTACGATGGTTCTCCACTTCATTCTGAAATTCCTTGAACTTTTCAAATGTTTCAGATTTATGTTTCATTAAATAGATATACCCATTTCTACTTAAGTCATCGGTAAAAGTAAGGAAATAGCGATATACACCGCGCGTCGAAATACTCATCGGTCCGCATACATCGGTATGTATGATTTCCAACAAGTCCGTTGCTCGCTCCATCATTCCGGAGAACAGGGTTTTGATCATCTTGCCCATGAGGCATGGTTCGCATGTGTCAAATGATTCAAAATCAAGAGACTCCAAAAGTCCATCAGAATGGAGTTTCTTCATGCGCTTTACACCAATATGACCTAGACGACAGTGCCACAAATAAGTAGTATTATCACTATCTACTTTGCATCTCTTAGCCTCAATGTTATGGATGTGTGTTTCATCCCTTTCGAGATTTAGAAGAAATAAACCATTCATAAGAGGTGCATGACCATAAAAGATGTTACTCATATAAATAGAACAACCATTATTCTCCGATTTAAATGAATAACCGTCTTGCAATAAACACGATCCAGAAATAATGTTCATGCTCAACGCAGGCACATAATAACACTTATTAAGGTTTAAAACTAATCCCGAAGGTAAAACTAAGGAGAGCGTGCCGACGGCCATCACATCAACTCTTGATCCGTTGCCAACGCGCATCGTCACCTCATCCCTCGCAAGCCGCCGTCTATTCCGTAGCTCCTGTTTCGAGTTACAAATATTAGCAACTGAACCGGTATCAAATACCCAGGCACTACAACGAGGGCTAGTAAGGAAAACATCAATAACATGTATATCAAATATACCTTTGATGGTGCCAGCCTTCTTGTCCGCTAAGTACTTCGGACAGTTGCGCTTCCAGTGACCCTTGTCCTTGCAATAGAAGCACTCAGTGTCCGGCTTAGGACCAGACTTGAGCTTCTTCTCAGCAGGAGCATTGCGCTTGGCGCCGCCCTTCTTGAAGGGCTTCTTTGCTCCCTTACCTTTCTTAAAGGAGGGCTTGTTGACCATCAACACATGATTATCCTTTTTGATGTCCACCTCCGCAGCCTTCAGCTTTGCGAAGAGCTCGGTGATCGTATCAGTGGAGCCAATCTGATTATGAGTCACTACAAAACTTTTGTAGCTGGGAGGGAGTGATTGCAGAACCCTGTCAAACTTGAGCTCCTCTGGAATCGTGCATTCCAGTTGCTCAAGGCGTTGACTGTAGCCCGACATCTTTATGGCGTGCTCACTAACGGAACTCCCTTCCTCCATCTTGCAGTTAAAGAACTTCTTAGAGATCTCATATCTCTCAGAACGGGCTTGAGTCTGAAACATGGTTTTCAGCTCCTCGAGAATCTCAAAGGGCCCGGGATAGGTTTCAAAACGATTTTGAAGTTCCGGTTCCATATCAAACAACATGGTGCTCTTAATCACACCATAATCATCTTTGCGCGACTGATAGACAACTTTCTCATCAGCCAGCGCAGTTGCAGCAGGGGGGTCACCTAACGCTTTCCCAATGACATAGTCCTTTTGTCCGCCAGAAAGAATGATTCTTAGATTGCGGAACCAATTGGTGAAGTTAGACCCATTGTTTCTAAGCTTTTCCTTCTCAGCAAAAACGTTGAAGTTGAAGTTGGATTTGGCCATGTGATCTACAGTATTTGCAAGTACAATTTAGACTATGTTCATGATAAATAGTTCAACTTAATCAAATTACTAAATAAACTCCCACTAAATTCAACATCCCTCAAGTTGTTTAGTGAACACGATCCAAATTCACCACACCTAATCCGATCATCACGAGAAGAGATGTGGTTTCAATGGTGGACAACAAAGTGTCGATCATATCATTCATATGACTCATGCTTAACCTTTCGGTTCTTGTGTTCCGAGGCCATGTCTGTACATGCTAGGCTCGTCAAGCTAGACCCAAGTATTTCCGCGTGTGCATAACTGGCTTGCACCCGTTGTATGTGAGCGTAGAGTCTATGCACCCGATCATCACGTGATGCTTGGACACGACAAACTTTCGCAACGGTGCATACTTGGGGAGAACACAGTTTTTATCTTGATCTTTAAGTGAGGAATCATCTTATAATGCTACCGTCGCGATCTAAGCATAATAAGATACATAAAGGATAAACATCACATGCATATAACTTTATGTGACATGGTATAGCCAATCTTCGCGCAATGATCTCCATCTTGTGCGTTCCGGCATGATCTCCATCACTCCACCAAGATTGCCTTCACCACGAATAGCAACTACAACTATTGCTAACTACTTAGCGATAAAGTAAAGCTATTACATGGCGTATAAGAAGTTGACTCGCAGGTCATACACAATTATAAAGACAACCATATGGCTCCTGCCGGTTGTGTACTCATCGACATGCAAGTCGTGAAACATTACAAAACATGATCATCACATACATTATACACATCACATCTTGGGCCATACCATATCACAGAAAAACACTCCCTGCAAAACAAGTTAGACGCCTCTACTTTGTTGTTGCATGTTTTACGTGGCTTATGGGAGTAGATGCTAAGAACGATTCTTACCTACGGAAAGCCACAACGGTGATATTATGGTTGCCAAACTCCGGTGTTAATCCCATGACAACTATAGTGAGAGAAACTGACATCCACCAGCCGCATGTGTGGAACAAGCCACACGTCAAGTGCGGAGCCGGTCTCGCGAACGACGTCGCGTAAGGTTGGCCTAGACCGCTTCAATCTCACTATCCCGCGTCATAAGAAGAACACAAACAAGAGGCTTGCAACAGAAAACATCAACGCCCGCAACAACCATGTTGCGTTCTACTCGTGAAACACATCTACGCATAGATCTAGCTCTGATACCACTGAAGGGTTTCGCGGCATAGTAAATCAAAAATTTCTACGGAGCGAACAGAGGGAAAGCCAAGATCTAATCTAGGAGATGCAAACAACGAGAGAGATTGGATTAGATCTTCATACCCTTGAAGATCCCGAACTCACGTTCTATGCCCATAGATCCCCAAAGAAAAGTCAATCAAAAGAAAAGAGTCCACTCCGGCCATCGCCGGGAAAGTTTTGCCCCACACCTCGGCCACTTGACGACGGTGCACCCACCCTCGGGTGGATGCACACATCGGCAAGGAGCAAGGGGGGGGGGCGCCGCCGTTTTTCACTACGGACCAAGTAACAAAAAAAGGGGAGCAAAAAGGCTCCACCACCACCCCTCTTGACGGTGGTGCGCCCACCCTCGGGTGGACGCACCGCCGGCAAGGAGGGCGGGGGGGGGCATGGCTAGGAGCAAGCAAAGGAGGGAGGGGCGCGCCGGAGGCGGCCACCTCGCCTCCTGCTTGGGCGGGCCACGCCGGAGACAGGGCAGAGGGAGGGGCGCACCAACGCGGCCACCTCGCCTCGCCCGACTCACGCACATGCGCCGCCATAGAGAGGAGCAGAGGGAGCGGCGCGACGCGCAGCCGCCTCGCCTCGGCCCTCACGCGGGGCTCGCGCCGCCGGAACAGAGAGGGAGAGGGAGGGGCGCGTGGTACGCGGCCGCCTCGCCTTGGCCCTCATGCGGGGCTCGCGCCGTCGGAGCAGAGAGGAAGAGGGAGGGGCGCGTGGTACGCGACCGCCTCGCCTCGGCCGACCGCGGCGTGCACGCGGCTCCACCGCCGGTGAGCAAGCGGGGTGCACGCGGGGTACCCGCGGCGCCGCCGCTGAGCCCACGCGGGAGGGGCGTGGGGGTGGGGTGGGGTGAAAATGGGATTAGGGTTAGGGGGACGGCGGCCGGGGGTGAAGGGTTTCGCGGCATAGTAAATCAAAATTTTCTACGGAGCGAACAGAGGGAAAGCCAAGATATAATCTAGGAGATGCAAACAACGAGAGAGATTGGATTAGATCTTCATACCCTTGAAGATTCGCACAGCGGAACGTTCGTCGGAACGTGGGTGATGTAGTCGTACTCGCTTCTCCTCCTCGCGATCCGATCCGATCTAGCACCACAAGTGGCGGTGCCTCCGTGAGATGCACACGTGCAGCACCTCGACGTCTCCTCCTTCCTCGGACCAGCAAGTATGGTGGAGAGATAGATTGGATCTACAACACGACGGCGTGGTGTATATGGTGGAGAATTTCTGCAGCAGGGCTTCGCCTACAAATAGTCGGGAGGGAGAGAGGAAAGCTAGCAAGGCGGCTAGGGTTTGGAGGAGAGGTGTAGGGGTTTGGTGTGCCCCACCCCTCTTTATATAGAGGGGGGGTGGGGCGCAGACCTATCCCCTCCCCCAAGCCCAAAGGATAAGGAGTGGGGGGGGGCATGGACTCTCCCCTCTTCTAGAAACCCTATCTCTAGTTTAAACGATTTAAACTCTCTAGGATCGGTTGGGCCCTATGGGGCCTTGTGCCCCTGGCCCAATGTGGCCAGGACACTACCTCATAGGCCCATGCCCCCTCCCGGAAGGTGGGGCCACGTTGGTCCCCTTCCGGAAGGTTCTAGAAGCTTCCGGTACAATACCGATTAACCCGGAACAATTCCGAACTCCAAAAACTGCACTGCCTTATATGAATCTTATTCTCCGGACCATTCCGGAACCTCTCGTGATGTCCCGGATCCCATCCGAGACTCCAAACAAAAATTCATAAACCAATTATCCAATCTATCCTAGCGTCAAGAAACGTTAAGTGTGTGACCCTGCGGGTTCGAGAATATGTAGACATGATCTTCTATCAATAATCAACAGCGGGGTCTGGGCACCCATATTGACTCCCACACATTCATCGATGATCATATCGGATGAGCCATGATGCCAGGATTCAATCAATCCCATATATATTCCCTTCGTCTCGCGATATTTTACTTGCCCGAGATTCGATCGTCGGTACCGTCATACCTAGTTCAATCTCGTTCACAGCAAGTACTTTACTCGTTCCGTAATCCGATATCACTTTGTGATTAACTCCTTAACCACATGCTTGCAAGCGGTGTTGATATCGATTACCGAGTGGGCCCGAAGTATATCTCTCCGACTTGGGAGGGACAAATTCCATCTCGATACATACAACCCAACAGATACTTTCCGATCACCTGAGAGACACCTTTATGATCACCCTCTCATAGGATGACGTTTGATGACCTCAAAGCTTTCTTCCGATACCAGAGAGTTGTATTATCTCATGGTCTAAGGAATACAATATTTGACATAAGAAAAGCTTCGCAAAGACGAACACGATGACACGATCTAATTGCTTTGCTTAGTTTGGGTCTGTCCATCATATCATTCCCCAATGAAATGATCTCATTATCAATTGACAACTCATGTCTATGGTTAGGAAACCTTAACCATCATTGATCAATGAGCTAGTCCTTAGAGGCGTACCAGGGACACGGTGTTGTTCACAAACCACACAAGTATTAATGTTTCCGCTTAATACAATTCTAGCATGGAATATAAAATTTATCATGAACATGAATTATAATAATAACATCTTTATTATTGCCTCTAGGGCATAATTCCAACAGTCTCCCACTTGCACTAGAGTCAATAATCTAGTTTACATCTGGTAACAATCTCACACCCATGGCACTGAGGTGTTGATCATGTTTTACACGTGGAAGAGGTTTAGTCAATGGATCTGCGACATTCAGATCTGTATGTACTTTGCTAATCTTCAGATCTCCATCTGCAATTTAATCTCGGATTATATGAAACTTGCGGTTGATATGCTTGGTCTTTGGATGATATCTTGGTTCCTTAGCGAGTGCTATGGCGCCAGTGTTGTCACACAATATCTCTAGTGGGTCCAATGCACTTGGAACCACGCCAAGCTCAGTGATGAATTTTCTGATCCAAACTCCTTCACTTGACGCTTCTGCAGCAGCCATGTATTCCACTTCTACTGTAGATCCCGCGATCACGCTTTGCTTGCAGCTTCTCCAGCTCACAGCTCCTCCATTCAAAATATAAACGTATCCTGTCTGAGATTTGGAATCATCCTTGTCGGTGTCAAAACTAGCGTCGACGTAACCTTTTACGACAAGCTGTTCATCACCTCCATAGACTAAGAACATTTCTTTAGTCCTATTTAGGTACTTTAGGATGTTCTTCACGGCTGTCCAGTGTTCCACTCCTGGATCACTTTGATATCTGCTCGTCAAACTAAGAGCATTGGACACATCCGGTCTAGTACACAGCATGACATACATGATAGAACCTATGGCTGAGGCATAAGGCACTTTGCTCATAGCTTCCCTATCATTTACCGTAGCTGTACACTGAGCCTTGCTCAATATCTTACCTGAGAACATAGGCACTGAACCTTTATTTGCCTTATCCATTCTGAACCTTTTCAGAACTTTGTCTAGGTATTAATGTTTCCGCTTAATACAATTCTAGCATGGAATATAAACTTTATCATGAACATGAATTATAATAATAACATCTTTATTATTGCCTCTAGGGCATAATTCCAACATGGGGTTCTTATACCCCCGAGACGCGCGGCTGACCGTCCGATCTAGGGTAGGCAGATGGATGGCCAGGATCGGCGCGGGGGGCTGCGGGGTTGCTCGGCAGGCCGAGCGAGCTGGGCCGCGGGCGGGTGGCAGGCCCGTTGCTGGGCCGCGGCAAGCTGAGGCGGCGCGCGGGCGTCCGCTATATGCCGCGCGGGCGCTGGCGGGCAGGCCGGCTGGGCCGCTCCAGGCCGCCCAAGAAAAAGGCCCAGTAGGGCGGGTTTTAACCAGTTTTCTTCTATTTTTTATTTTACAGAGCTGTTTTAATTGTTATGCTTAGTTTTAAGCATATTTTTAAACATAGTTTTTTCTAGTCCTTTATTTCAGAGAATATTTGACTAGAGAATATGAAAAGGCAGAATTTTTCTGTAAAGTTTAAAGTTAATGAAAGTCATTATTGAGTTTCCGCTGCAAATAGATGGTTTAAATTGCAATAATGCAACAAAAGTTGTTTAAATTTTGTTATAAAGATGTGAAAAAGTAATTAAAGATGATTATGTCTCATGTTATTAATTGACCAACGTTATTAATAAACATGACCATGATCGTTTTCATTGAGTGTTAAAGGTGCATTTAACTTTATTTCTACCCAACGGTGATGTAATTTTAAATAGCACAAACAATTGCATGCATAATTTATACCAACGTTGAATTAATGCATACAGTTGTTTTCTTTGGTGATCTCACATCTTTTGTGGTTTTCAGGAGGTCTCAACCTCATGGCCTGTTTGAAGGACATCCTGCTGCTGCGGGGGGACAACTACTCCGAATGGAGGAGAAAGGTCGATTTGGCGTTCGTATGCGCCGAAGTGGATTGGGTGGTTGACACCAAGCAACCAGTCAAGCCCGCTGACCCAGTCAGGGGAGATGCTGAGGAAAGTGCTGAGTTTGAGAAAAGGAAGAGGGACCATGCTCCATTGGAGCTGGCCTACTCGATTGATAACCAGAAATGGGTGAACGCCAACAAGAAGTGTTTGGCCTTCGTAAAGAACACAATTGAGAACGCAATAGTGGGCTCAATTGGAGAGTGTGCTACCGTGGGCGAATACCTCGCCAAGATAAAGAGCCAGTTTACTGGCTCTTCAAAGATGTATACGACCCAGCTGTTAAAGCAGCTGGTGACTGAAAAGTACACGGGGGACCCCACGGAATAAGAGAGCACATCTTGAGGATGTCAAACATGGCAGCGAAGCTCAAGCCCATGGATTAGGACCTCGAGCTAAAGCCAGCACTCTTGGTGCACCTAGTGATGACCTCCCTTCCACAGTCTTTCGAAAATTTTGTAATAAACTATAATATGTCCCCTGAAAAGTGGGACATAGAAAAGACCATTGGGATGTGCTCCCAAGAGGAGGAAAGGCTGAAGGCCCTTCACGACGGTTCCCTGAACTTCGTGAAGGACAATAGGAAGAGAGGCTTCACAAACGGCAACCATGGTGGCTCACCCTCCAAGCCACATGGCAAGGGTCCAATGCAGCATCAGTACCAGCATCACCAGTCCACCCCTGGGGAGAAAGACCAGTGCCATCACTGTAAAAAGCCTGGCCACTACAATAAGGACTGCCCAGTTTGGCTGAAGTACATCATGGCCAAAAATGGTAAAGATATAGTTTCTTTTGTTAATGAATCTCTGTATGAAAAGTTTACTAGATCTACTTGGTGGATTGATTCTTGTGCAACTGTTCATGTTGCTAACTCTTTACAGGGGTTTCATTCGACAAGGACCACGCCAAAAAGAGAAAGACTCATTGAAGTGGCGAATGGGATAGAAGCAGAAGTGGAGGCCATTGGTGACGTCCCTCTGGAGCTGGCTGATGGCTCTTTCCTTTTGCTTAGAGATGTTCTTTTCGTTCCCTCGATACATAGAAATTTAATAAGTGTTTCATGTTTGGACAAAGATTCTTATGAATGTTATTTCGGAAATGGCAAGTGTGCCATTTGGTTGAAAGATATTTGTGTGGGTGTTGCTACCTTATATGATAAGTTATATTTATTATCCTTGCATGAGAAAATATTTTCTGTGTGTGATGTGAATGAAAAGGTTCTTTTGTCGAACAAAGAACAAAAGAAAAGAAAGCGAACTCTTGACTCATCGAAACTATGGCACTGCAGACTAGGCCATATTTCGAGGGGAAGAATAGAAAGCCTCGTTAAAAATGGCATTCTTCCTCCGTTAGAGTTCTCCGACATAGAATAATGCATAGATTGCATTAAAGGAAAGTATGTCAAACAAATTTAAAAGGGTGCAAACCGAAGCATAACTACACTAGAAATAATCCACACGGATATTTATGGACCGTTTCTAGTGAAAAGTGTGGATGGCTATGATTCATTCATAACATTCACGGATGATCACTCCCGGTATGGTTATATTTATCCAATTAAAGAAAGATCTGAAGCATTGGATAAATTTAAAATTTTCAAAGCTGAAGTAGAAAATCAGCATGATAAAAGAATTAAAATAGTTCGGTCCGATCGTGGGGGGGGGAGTACTACGGTCGGCATACTCCATATGGTCAAGTACCAGGACCCTTTGCAAGGTTCCTGCAAGAAAATGGAATAGTCGCCCAGTATTCTATGCCGGGCGAACCTCAGCAAAACGGAGTAGCTGAAAGACGCAACCGTACCCTTATGGATATGGTGCGCAGCATGATGAGCTATCCCACCCTCCCATTTGGATTATGGATGGAGGCGCTTAAAACCGCCATTCACATTCTCAACAGAGTACCAAGCAAGTCGGTGCCCAAAACACCGTATGAATTGTGGACAGGCAGAGTCCCCTCTCTGCACCACTTGAGGGTCTGGGGGAGCCCAGCTGAGGCAAAAGTTTTCAATCCAAACATTGCAAAGTTAGACCCCAAAACAGTATCTTGCCACTTCATTGGCTATCCAGATAAGTCAAAAGGCTATCGTTTCTACTGTCCCGACAGATACACAAAGTTTGTAGAAACGAGACATGCAGTCTTCTTGGAGGACGAACTGATGAGGGGGAGCACGGTAGCTAGGCAAATTGATCTTGAGGAGAAGAGGGTACATGCACCTAATCCGATGATTCAGGAGCCATTTTTTTCGCTACCTGTTGTGCCACCATCTACAACCCCTGAGGTTGTGGTGCCGGTACCTGTTGTGACTCCACACATGACAACAATGGGCGAAAGTTCGGAACCTGTCCATCAGGAGCCACCTGAACCCACTGTTGAGCACGAAAGGGAGCCAGAACAGCCACCTAGTGTAAATGTGCCTGAACCCGAGGCAAGAAATGAGCAAGAGTCTGATGAACTCAGACGGCCTAAAAGAGAACGAAGACCAGCCATTTCCAAAGAAATCTACAAAGTTTACAATGTAGTTCATATGGAGGGCGATCCTACCTCATATGAAGAAGCCATGAGTATCCCTCACTCAGCCAAGTGGGTAGAGGCAATGGAAGATGAAATGAAATCGATGAGTTCCAACAATGTTTGGGACTTAGAGGAAATTCCCAAAGGAGACAAAACAGTAGGATGCAAATGGGTCTACAAAACCAAGTATGACTCCAATGGGAATGTAGAAAAGTACAAAGCTAGACTCGTGGCAAAAGGCTTTACGCAAAGAGAAGGCGTAGATTACAATGAGACTTTTTCTCCGGTCTCATGTAAGGACTCCTTCAGAATCATCATGGCACTAGTTGCACATTTTGATTTAGAGTTACATCAAATGGATGTCAAGACGGTATTTCTAAATGGAGATTTAGAAGAAAATGTTTACATGAAACAACCCAAGGGTTTTTTCATGGAGGGGAAGGAACATATGGGATGCCGCCTAAAGAAATCCATTTATGGGTTAAAGCAAGCCTCTAGGCAGTGGTATTTAAAGTTTAATGATACCATTAAAATATTTGGATTCAAAGAAAATGTTGAGGATAACTGCATTTATGCAAAGTTCAAAAGTGGAAAATATATTTTCCTAATTTTGTATGTGGATGACATTTTGCTTGCCAGCAGTGATGTTAATCTACTACTAGAGACAAAGAAGTTCTTGTCATCAAACTTTGACATCAAAGACCTTGGTGAAGCCTCTTATGTTTTGGGCATAGAAATTCACCGAGATAGAAAGAATGGAGTGTTAGGATTGTCGCAGAAAGCGTATTGTGAAAATATTTTAAAGAAATACAATATACATGCGAGTAATGCAACACCTTCTCCCATAGTCAAGGGTGATAGTTTTGGGAAATCCCAATGTCCAAAGAATCAATATGAGATCGATCAAATGAAGTCAGTACCATATGCTTCGGCCGTTGGAAGCTTACAGTATGCACAGGTGTGCACTCGTCCTGACTTAGCATTTATCACCGGGGTACTCAGTAGATATCAAGAGAATCCAGGCATAGAGCACTGTAAGATGGTAAAGAAAGCTTTGCGTTATGTGCAAGGCACAAAAGGCCTCATGTTAACATATAGAAGATCTGATTCCCTAGAGATAAAAGGGTATTCAGATGCAGATTTTGCGGGAGATAAAGACGACCGAAAGTCCACGACAGGGTATGTCTTTACTCTCGCAGGAGGTGCTATTTCGTGGAGAAGCGCCAAACAGTTGATAGTTGCATCATCTACGATGTATGCAGAATTTATAGCATGTTATGAGGCCATGGGACAGACGTTATGGTTAAAGAAATTCTTACCCGACTTGAAAGTGGTTGACTGCATCAGCAGGCCACTAAAGATGTACTGTGACAACGAGCCCGCAGTATTCTATGCTCACAACAACAAGTCGAGTAATGCTACAAAGTCTATAGATATAAAGTATTATGTTGTGAAGGACAAAGTCCAGGATCAAACTATAAGACTCGAGCATATAAGGACAAAGGATATGCTTGCGGATCCGCTAACGAAAGGCTTACCACCCAATGTGTTCAAGGAACACATAGCCGGCATGGGTTTAACGGGAAGCCTATGATTCCTGGACTATAGAGGCCCAAAAGTAACAGGATTTGTTTCAAAACATGAAGGTATATGGTGGCTGTCTGATTCCATCGGCAATTGAGCTGAGACGATGAAACATGCTCTATGTATCATTCTGTGATGAAATAAGTAAAGAACAAGGTTAAAAGTAAAGTCGAGATCTAGGGGGAGAATGTTAGATAGATCTCAGCGTGACTGGGCCCAACGGCCCAGCACGCCCCTAACTAAGCCCTAATCGGGGGCGCCCAACCTTATCTGGTTGGTGGGCCCCTGTCGCCAGCGCTATATAAAGAGGCGGGGGGCCGGTAGCACGCCTCACGAGGTTAGCCGTGCCCTAGCCGCCCCACCTACAAACCCTATCCGATCTAGGCTAAGCGCTGCGCCGACAGGAAGCTCCACCGCCGCCACACTCACCCCTTTCCACCGATGGCCAATGACGGAGGTTCTAGCTCCGGCACCAGCTCGGGCATTCCCTCTGGCTCGTGTCTGTCGAGCCAGGGAGCAGGTAGAGCTCATCTCAGTTCTTTTTCTCCCTCCCTCTCTCTCCGTTCTCGATCTACAAAGGTGATGTATAGTGCTACTGTTAGATCTACACTAGATCCTCTGTAAAGGTGGTGTTAACACTACCTAGAGGCTAGCTGGGGCACCAATTCCGTTAGTAATGCAGGATGGGGTACACCTTTTGACCCTGGTTGAATGCACGTAAGGGGTGTCCCTTTGTCTATGCCAAATGGGCAGAGACTTAACTGTCTGTAAAAACTATTCTACTATCGCAATAAATATAGCAGTTCTTCTGCTGTTATTCAAAAAAAAAAGATGTTCAATTTGTGAAGCACGAGAAACTGCTACTTTCTTCGACTCATATTAGTTGATTTAAATTTGTCTAGATTCATATGAATCTAGTTAAGTATCTAGTCTACATACATTTGTATCTAAACAAAGTTGAATCAACTAATATGGGTTAGAGGGAGTAGTAGAAAAATATTGGAATTGAACCGGCAAAAAAAAAGAAAAATATCTCAAACTCAAACTTATGCCAATAAGCGTAAATCTAAAAGGTTACGAGAGAGGCTATAATCTAGAAACCGATACAAACATGAATTTAGGTGGCATACCTTTTCATATCCTACTAGGAAAGAACATATACAGTACTCCTACTAGGACTCCTACTAGAACAATATATAATACCAGGAGAGAGCCCACAGCAAAAGAGAAAATAAAGGCATCTTCGGAACGCTTACGACTACCAGCCCATAATAAACAGATCCGCCGCCCGGCCTGTCGTCTTCTCCCCCAAATCCCTCAAACCCTACAGCCGATCTAGCCCCTCCCACCGCGCCGATCGCCATGGCCGCCCCCAACAACGACGCCGCTGCTAGCGCCAGCGCTTCCACCAGCGAGGACGCCCTCGCGGCGCCGGAGGACACCTCGATCGAGGCGCTGGCGCGGCGTGTGCAGGAGCACATGACCCTGGCCAACAACCCCAGCGCCCGCCGCCACAAGTTCTGGGAGACGCAGCCCGTGGGGCAGTTCCGCGACGTCGCCGACGGCTCCCTCCCCGATGGCGCCATCGAGCCGCCCACCCCGCTCTCCGAGGTCCGCGCCGACCCCTACCCGCTCCCCGCCGCCTTTGAGTGGTTCACCTGCGACCTCGACGACGACGCCCTCCTCGCCGATCTATACGCCCTCCTCGCCCACAACTACGTCGAGGACGACGAGAACATGTTCCGATTCAACTACTCCCCGGCCTTCCTCCGCTGGGCGCTCCGCCCACCGTCCTTTTTCCGCGCCTGGCACATCGGCGTCCGCGCCAAGGAGTCTAAGAAGCTGGTCGCCTTTATATCCGGCATCCCGGCGCGCATCCGTGCGCGCGACGATGTTGTCCGTATGGCCGAGATAAATTTCCTCTGCGTCCACAAGAAGCTCCGATCGAAGCGCCTCGCTCCAGTGCTCATCCGCGAGGTCACCCGTCGCGTCCACCAGGAGAACATCTGGCAGGCTGCATACACTGCGGGCGTCGTCCTCCCGACCCCCATCACTACCTGCCGCTACTGGCATAGATCCCTCAACCCAAAGAAGCTCATCGACGTTGGGTTCTCCCGTCTTGGCCCCCGCATGACCATGAGCCGCACAGTCCGTCTCTACAAGCTGCCTGATGCGCCGCTTACCCCTGGATTCCGCCAGATGGAGTTGCGGGATGTTGCGGCAGTCACACGGTTGCTGAGGTCATACCTTGCAAGGTATGTGGTGGCGCCGGATTTTGATGAGCTTGATGTTGAGCACTGGCTGCTGCCTCAGGAGGATGTGGTGGACAGCTACCTTGTGGAGAGCCCTGAAACCCATGAGGTCACGGATTTCTGCAGCTTTTACACATTGCCCTCATCAGTGCTGAACAATGCCACCTACTCAACGCTCAAGGCCGCATACTCCTACTACAATGTTGCTGTCAAGACCCCATTGCAGCAGCTGATGAATGATGCACTGATTGTGGCCAAGCAGAAGAACTATGATGTGTTCAACGCCCTCGATGTCATGGAGAATGAGGGCTTCCTCAAGGAGCTCAAGTTTGGACCTGGAGATGGGCAGCTCCACTATTACCTCTACAATTACCGTATTCGCAATGGAATCAAGCCATCTGAGCTTGGCCTCGTGCTTCTATAGGGTGGTCAAGGCTCAAGATGGTGTGCTTGGGTTATACTCTTTTCAGCAGGTACTGCTTGTGTGGCTGGTTTAGCATGTGTATTTCTTGGTTACTACAGGTGATGGTCTGATTTCCATCATGCTGTATGTTGCCCAGTTCGTCATTGCTCATTTTGTTTATTGTGGTACTCCCTCCGATCCATATTACTTGTCATTAGAATGGATGTATCTAGACATGTTTTAGTGCTAGATACATCCATTTCAATGACAAGTAATATGGATCAGAGGGAGTAGCAAATCTTCCATGCCTTTCATGGGAATCCACAATGATTTGCAGATGAGGAGACTGGAATTAGAAGTTCCTTTTTCTTAATTTTAAGAGTTGTTTTCAGTTAGTGATGTTCGGTGTGTATGGTTCAAATCAGTTTATGATGTCACTGAGTTTACCAAGGAATTTTGATTGAACTTGTGTTATTGTTAAATCATTCAAGTACCCCTGTGGTATTGTTTACCCTGTGTTGTATTGTAGACAAATTTACTTGTTTTTATGTATTTGTAGCCTAATATGAGCATATGGGGGTGGTTATGATGTTTATTGATTTATGGGGATTGTGGCCCTGAGGGAGGTCATTATAGTGTTGTAGTGGCAAGTCCTCTTCATCTTTCTTTTTCTGCAATGTCCTCAAATCATTGCATTTGTATACCTGCAGTTAATTTTGTAGCTTCCTCTGTTCGAAACACACATCAAACCTTTCTTGTCAGATGTTAGGGTATTTTAACACCATTTAGCTGCCCAATTAGATTTGTCTGCCTAAACTCATGGTAATCGTTTCGTTACCCTGACATGCTAAGGGAAAACAGCCCAACAAAATTCTTGCTTGGGTTTCAAATTGAAAGTAACATTCTGTCAAACGGCATTCATGTAGTGGTTTTAAAATTATGGTCATATTTAAGCAAAGTTGGAGTTGTTCATCCCAGTCTGGGGCCAATCCACTAATGACTCTAGTCTGCTCTAAAGCACAGATACTGATTGGTTACATTGGTTCAGTACAATCTGTAGCCATCCGGCAATGACTTGGTCTGTTCTAGCCCTGGCATTGATTGGTTAGATAGTTGCTAGTTATGGTTTGTGGATGCTATTCATGCAACTCTCTGATTGACTCTTATAAAACCGTTGTAGAAGTACGGCCTGATCTTTACTGAAATTGAAATGGCTTTTATGGTTTGTGGATGGCTTTTAAATTTTGAGTTCCCACATGCGTGTTCCACCTAGTGCTTAACATGTACTCCCTCCGTTTGAAAATATAAGATGTTTTAGGTTAGTGAAGCTAGTGTATCTAGACACCTTTTATTGTGTAGGTTCAAATGAATCTACATACTAAAAACTGTCTAGATACATTTACTTAACAAACCTGACAAACCTAAAACATCTTATATTTCCAAACGGAGGGAGTAGCTGTAGCATGAGGGACAGTTGGTGCGCGGTATTTGTTCCTGACCCAGTTTGTATCTGTTAATCGACCTGATTTACCACCAGTCCAGGTTGTGTTGTTGGGCTCTTCGTTTGAATATTCAGGCCTTTTTTTATATTTAAAGGATTTTTCATAGTGAATTCTGAGGAGCTGGAATTGTTAGAACCTTTTCCTGCGTGGCAGGTTGTTTGATTTGTAGGCAGGGGATCTCTTTGCACTACATTCATATAGAGTGTTTCCCATCCAGCCTCGAAAAAATGGTCGTGATATTGTAATCGTATGGTTTTTCTATTCATGCATTTTTAGAATCTCGTCATCTTGTGGTGCCCTGAATTGAGATGTTTCGAGTTGGTGGTCACAATTACTTCGACTCAGTGCCAACTAGCACTCTAATCGCTAGTACATATCTCTATTTACCTATGCTGAGTATATTTCAGTGATAAAATGACCAGAGTACATTAGATCGAACAATATTTAAGACACTAGGTTCCCCAATATAAAACTAAAGGTTACTGAAATTCTGTAAAGTCGTTCTCTAAACTCTGCTGTATAATTGCAGAGGAGCACATCTCTGATGAGCTGGACTTGGCTCAAAGGTTTTAGTGTATAGATGCATACTAGGGAAGCTGGCGTCGGCGACACGCCGCGCCCGTGGCGTTAATTTAGTTGCGTACATGGGTTCAACACAGACGTGATTTTCGGAAGTTTTTAGTTGTTAGCTAGTAGACACTCTATAAGAGAAGTTATAGGTTGAGAAGTAACAGATATATATTACTGGTATGAATGAAAGAAGTAGTATATATATTTACCCGTATTTTCTGATGGGTATAGTAGCGGAGGAAATTCACTCGCCGACAAAAAAATGAACAGTCGAAGAGTGATATTATGAAAACTATGTACGAAAATGATATTATGAAAACTATGTACAAAAGCTACGATTGAAAATTGTGTCAAAGAATTACTGGCTAAGGGGAAATTTACCATTAACAGCTCACGCCAAATTACGGCCAGAAATTGTGCACCCTCGAAGACTTGATCGTGGCCGGAAAATTGTGGTGCGAACTACCGTGGAATAATTAAAAAGAGTTGGGAAAAATACTGTCCTAGACAAAAGCTAACTACCGTTAGAAAATTATGGTAGACACGCGTGCCGAAGAATTACCATCAGACTTAAAAAACACCGTTGTAGACGTTGGTAAATTTTTGGTCGAGAGGTAGACATCGTTACTCATCGTCGAAAAATAACTGCTGAGAAGTTATCAAAAATTGCCATCAAAGAGTCTAAAAAAGAACTAAAGAAGGCACTGTAGCACAATGCAATGTGGCAGGACTTGATTGGAAGAAAATAGAACATGAACAGTACACAAACTTGGAGGAAGGAGAGGGCTTGAATCTTTCGGCCCTTGTCTATAAGAGAAGTTATAGATTGAGAAGTAACATATATATATATTACTGGTATGAATGAAAGAAGTAGTATATATATTTATATATTATAATAAAAATCCTACCCGTATTTTCTGATGGGTATAGTAGCGGAGGAAATTCACTCGCCGACAAAAAAAATGAACAGTCGAAGAGTGATATTATGAAAACTATGTACGGAAGTGATATTATGAAAACTATGTACAAAAACTACGATTGAAAATTGTGTCAAAGAATTACTGGCTAAGGGGAAATTTACCATTAACAGCTCACGCCAAATTACGGCCAGAAATTGTGCACCCTCGAAGACTTGATCGTGGCCGGAAAATTGTGGTGAGAACTACCGTGGAGTAATTAAAAAGTGTTGGGAAAAATACTGTCCTAGACAAAAGCCAACTACCGTTAGAAAGTTATGGTAGACACGCGTGTCGAAGAATTACCATCAGACTTAAAAAACACCGTTGTAAACGTTGGTAAATTTTTGATCGAGAGGTAGACATCGTTACTCATCGCCGAAAAATAACTGCTGAAAAATTATCAAAAATTGCCATCAAAGAGTCTAAAAAAGAACTAAAGAAAGAAAAAAAGGCACTATAGCACAAGGCAATGTGGCAGGACTTGATTGGAAGAAAATAGAACATGAACAGTACACAAACTTGGAGGAAGGAGAGGGCTTGAATCTTTCGGCCCTTAATATATAGTAGTATGACAATTCCGTGACATCTAACTTGAGATGGAGAATCAGCACGATCACCCTGAGTTCACTCACTCGACGTGTTTCAGTGCGTGAATCTAGATAAATCAGTGCGTGAATCTAGATAAATCCGAGTCACTTATTTTTGGACGGAGAAAGTACAAGAGTTTATACGAACATAATGAGCACACTAAACACCTAATTAACAGTAAAAAAACACATAAATTAGATGCCACTGATTTATCTAAATTCACATGTATCTATCTATATACTAAAGTGCGTTTAGATACACATGAACCTAGATAAATCTATGACATCTATTCGGGATAGAGGAGTACTTGTCATGGCTTTAGTTTAAATTATGAATCGAAGTGAGTAGTTTATAAAAGAATTCAGATGTCTGGGCCGAATATAGGAACACCAATCTAACTCAGAGATAGAGGGAGTATCACCAAGTCAACCACACATGAGCTCACAATCACCCCGAGTTCACTCACTCGATGTGTTTCAATGCGTGAATACACACTAAATCCGAGTCACTTATTTTCAGTTTGAGATAAATCCGAGTTACTTATTTTCGAACGGAGGAAGTACAGGAGTTTATACGAACATAAAAGAACAAACTAATGAGCACACTAAACACTTGAATTAGCAATTAAAAAAACCACCTGAATTAGATGTCACAGATTTATCAAAATTTACATGTATTTATCTATACACTAAAGTGCGTTTAGATATACGTGAACCTAGATGAATCTATCGGGAGTGTCACGGTTTTAGTTTAAATTATGAATTGAAGTGAGTAGTTTATAAAAGAATTCAGATGTCTGGGCCGAATATACGAACACCAAAATCTCGTGAAAATTTGCAGAAAGCCCAAAGCCACATCGGGCACACAAAATAGAATAATGCGAGACCGAGAGTTGTGGAATACCCCCTCCCGGACACGCGACTCAGCCACCAACGAGGACACCACCGTCGCCACCAGCAGCGGCCGAGGCAGCTGCAAGAGAACAAAAAAAAAAAATACTCGGCGTTGCCGTGGGCGTAGGCACTAGCACGAGCACGGGCACGGGGGCGCACGACGAAAAAGGACGCCACCCGGCCACCTCCTCGGCACCTTCCCCTCGTGGTCTCCTCCTCTCCTCAGCCCGCACCCAAAAAGTTCTGTGGAAGCAGGGGAAACCCTCCTCGCGCCCCGCCTGGTAGCCGCCGGATCGGATCGGAGATGTGGGAGTCGGTGGCGCTCACGCTGGCCGGCGCCGCCGGAAACAGCATCGGCAAGGTCCTCCAGAAGAAGGGCACCCTCGTCCTCCCTCCCCTCTCCTTCAAGCTCAAGGTGCCCCCCCCCCCCGTCTCGCCTCCACCCCCCTTATCCATCCGCCCCCCGGGTCGCCGACGCCGCCGTTTTACTCTCTGTGTTCTGGGTCGTGCTGCGCGCAGGTGATACGGCGTTACGCGCTCAACAGGCTCTGGATCAGCGGGTTCCTCCTGGACATGTGCGGCGCCGCCCTAATGCTCACCGCGCTCTCGCAGGCGCCGGTGCGTTCGCCGCTCCCTCTACTTTCTCGCGCGATTCCGTGCTTTTCTGCACAGTTACACTTTGGACGCTGCAGGTTGATTGATGCTGGCGCTTTTGCTTTCGCCGCAGGTCTCTGTGGTGCAGCCCATTGCCGGCTGCGGCCTTGCCATACTCTGCGTCTTCTCCCACTTTTACCTCAAGGAGGTCATGAATGGCCTCGACTGGATCGCCATCACCTTGGCTGGTATCGGCACTATAGGTGAACTATACAATCTCACATGTTCACAACCTTCACGATATACATGCAATGCAATGTTGACTAGTAGATGGACAATATAATTCAAACAGACCTTTGTAGAATCCATGGTTGCAGTAGGCTTGATGCGCTCTGCGTTCTCTAACTTCAGGAGTAGGCGTTGGAGGGGAGGAGCAGAAGGTGGAAGAGATTCCCCTCTTCAGTATACCCTGGCTGGTGCTCTGCATTCTCATCTTGTTTGTAGGTACCAATGCTCTGTGCTGTATACGCTGTATCGCATCCACCTAAATTTGCTTTCTACAAAACTAGTGTGTTTTCTTGTACCGAAATTGTGACAACCATCTGCATTTTAAACTGCTCTTTTGTTGAACTATTTCATTCCCATTTCATCAAAAAACATTCGAGAAAAGAACGAATCATATTGTAGGGGATTGCAGTGGATGTTATTACCATAAAATTCTAAATTGCAACTGATGGCAATTTTATATGGGTATGCCAATTAAGGTTCTGCTCAACACTTGGCTTCATATCTACAAAAAGCAAAGGCGTGAACAAGATTTGGTGAGCATTTCTAAAATTTGGTATTCATGCTTGTATATTGCAAATATTGACACCATGCATCAATCCAGATGGGACCTGAAGTGATTGAGGAGGTCATATATGGCTTAGAATCAGGAATTTTGTTTGGGTAATTTCCTTCTATCCAGTTCCATTTATCAACGTGTTTATGTTTTTGTCATTAATGAGAACATTTTGTGACGCTAAATTAGGCCTTCTGTTGATCATTATGGTCTCTATTTCAATTGGTTCAGAAGATATTTTATTACTCTGGGGTACACATATATCATGGAATGAATGTTACTAAAACCTTTTTATCCTTTTAGTGTACAGTAATGTATAGTTAGTTAGTTACTAATGTGGGACGATGACTGATAACATATGTCATGTGTAGGGTTTCATCAGTTATCTCTAAGATGGGATTCGTGATGTCTGAAATGGGATTTCCGAAAATTGTTGTGCCAGTTGCCATATCTTGTAGTGTGGCCTGCAGCGCCGTGGGATTTGTTTACCAGGTATGTTCTAGTTTCTTGGAAATATGGCTCCCTATTTCATTGTTTGCATTGCGGAGATGTGCTCTTTTAATGTGCACCATGGCCTTGATACTTCCTGGAGATGTAACTTCATGCTTCAGTTAGCGCACTCCGGCTTTGATAGAGTTTATACAAGCTTGTGTAGTGTTCGTATTGCTTGTCATTGGTGTTGTACTTCGTTAATGAACTATGGTGTTGAGTCTGTACAGTGCTTGGGAACTGTTGCAGCTAATGCACTTTGTTAATCTCGCCCACTTCAAATGTTCTTGGTTGCATGCATTCATTGTTTGCCTATTATACGATCTCTCTGTCATATCCTTCTGTCTCAAGCCTCTCCAGCTGATTTGCCCCTGCCTGGAACATGCGTTTGTGGGCCGTTTTGGGCTTTTGGCTGCCATGTTTGAAGCAGACTTAATTCGTGAATCCAGAAAGAAGGTTAAATTTTGAACTTGTGCTGTGTGGGAGATGGCTGCTGAGGCTTTATGTAGAGTCGGATGACTTCCTTGAACAAGTGCACCATCTCATTCGTATTTTCCCTGTATGCCACAACTGTTGTGTTGCTGTCCATTCCAAGTCTGTCTTGCCGTTGTACTATAGTGACCGGTAAGTTGTTTCTTTGAAGCACATTAATGTGGGTCCCTTTCATGAGGTGTTCTAGAGGTATCTCTAAACTAAAAAAGGTTGCTGGGTTCCGTTCTATATTTGAGTGGCCACTCAGTGCGTCGGTGAGACATCTCTAGACCACCCCCTGGACAGAATCACGCCGGCAAGGTTCAAAGACTCTGCTCATCGAGATGCCATTTACACCAGACTGGTTAACTTGGTACGGACGATAACACAATAGTCATGGTAGGAAGATCAAAGATGAACGAGATGGTGTGCTCAACTGCTTATTACTTTTTAATGGATGTTTTGCTGCTCTGTAAGAAATACTCATCCAAAGCAACCATCTCTCGCCCTGCTCCAGATAACTGTTTGTCGGATTCACAGATCAAGTCTGCTTAGAACAACACTGTCAAAGTGGCCCACAAGTGCACATGTGCCCGAGCAAAGTGGTCATTTGGAGAGGCTTGACACAGAAGGATCTGGGAGAAGATCGTATTGCAGACAAACAATGCATGCAACACCAGTAACATTTGGAAGCAATAGTAGAGACTAATAGCGTGTATTAGTTCCAACAATATTACAGTTTTTGTGTAGCGTCTCTTGGAAGCGTGTAGATGCTAATCAAAATCTTACGCCAAATTAATGATGCCACCGTAACGTGATATTCTAGGGCACACCACATGGTAGCACAGATGAGCGTGAGTGTTTTATATCTCAGTGAAGCAGGAACATGGGTGTGAGATAGTATAGTTAGACATGATGCTCCATAATGTTGTGACCTATGATGCTACATAATGTTCAGTGGCACTAAATTTGAGCTAATAAGTTTTCATAAACTAAATCGTATCCTGACTTTTTTTGTGAACCAATATTTTTACTCTAAAAAACAATTTTAAAATTATCCTTCACAAAATTGCCTACTACTCCGTACTTTTATATTCCATCAACATTAATGATATGCAAAATTGAAAATCTAGTTGGTTGCTGAATTGGTTTTTTAGATTGCACTACTATATTGGACCATTTTATGAAACTCTGCCCTGATTTCATATTTATATTCAACTAAAGGGACATATCGTTTGTGCAGACTCGAGGTCTCAAGCATGGGAGGGCAATTGTTGTGTCCACATGTACATCAGTGGCATCTATTGTGTCTGCTGTTGTAGCTGGTATGGTTGCACTTGATGAACATCTGCCCAAAGCTCCCACAAGCCGTTTTTTTCTCTTACTTGGATGGTAATATATTTATACGATATTACTTATCTTCTGTGCTGTGTGGTATTGTTGCTTGATTTGACTCCCCAGTTCAGTAGTCAGCTACTGTAATTTACAGTGCTTTTCACATAGCAATTTCATTTGATGCTGCACCTGATGTGGAACTATTTACCTTAAACTGGGGTGGGAGTATCTCTCGGGCTATGTGGAGTTTTTCTACAGCCTGTTCTTGTTGCATATGCTTTGTTGGCAACTTTGATAATGATAGAAGCATACTGGAAACTGCAGATCTAGCCATTGAAACATTTTAAAGTTTCAAAAAATTCTGAAAAATATTCTAGATGTTGACAATGATGTATTCTACCAACATGCAAAATCTCAACTCAAAACACCTAGTATTCTGGGCCACAAAAAATGACAAAATCTGACAAATTTTTGAGGTTTGAATACTTGAGATCCTCACTTCTGTCATTTTTGCATACTCTAGAATACAATGTATTTCTAGTTGATATTTTACACGTTGATAGAATAGATCATTTCCTACATCTAGGATTGTTCTTGAAACTTTAAAATGCTGTTTCCAAATTTTACAAAAAAACTACAAAACTGCTCTCAGTAAGTTCTTCTCCAGTGAGGTTTCCTATACGCAAATTAGGCTTTCTAGATATCTGATGGATACTGGCTAATAGACTGCAAGATATTAGGACAATAATGCCAGTGGTGTACTGAGGCATATCCTCTTTATTGACAAAATGCCATTGAACAAATGTGTTGTCTCTTTATGCTCTCTGGCCTCTGCTTCAATTTGTTCAGAAAATTGGCTACTATGAGGACGCTAAAGAATTAGTTCTCCTTTCAGGTTCTTCATTATCACAGGCGTGATACTTCTTGTTACTTCAACCCGATTGATTGCACTCCTTCCTAAGCCTGTGCAGAAGTTTTTGAAGAGTAATATGGAACGTTCCCACATCATCAGGAGGCCTGGCTCATCCCGAGGGAAGGATCCCATCCAAAGCACAACGATCCATGCATCGTCATTACAACATATACTTACATCTCCAGGAAAAGAGAAGGCCTAGAGCAGCTGCTGCTGGCGCAAGATTGTCTTAACACCCCCATGCGTCCTTCCATTGTCTAAAATATGTATGTGAATGTACAAGTCTAGAGTAGCATCTGAAAAGTCTGGGCTGGTTGGCTCATATACTGCCTGCCCTTATATAGGTCTAACAGAAGTTCGTGAATGCCTGTGAATTTTGATCAAGTTACATCTTCTTTGGTAGGTTGGAAGCGATATATTTGTTTGTTCTCTTATTACTCCTATCTGTTATGAATCGTGTTTTTGCGGATTTCTGCGTTGCTTGGGACACCATCATGTTTTGCGTGAGCGTTGGTTGTGGAGGTATGTACGCCCTCTGTATCTATATGTGAATTCTTGTGATATCGTTCTGAATTGGTCAGCTTAATGATGATCTGCTTCGCAGCCACTTTCCCTCAATCAGCTGCCACAATTTCTGGCAAATGCGTGTAAACATTCGTTGTTGGGAGCCTCACATGTTCTGCCAAATAACTCAAGTTGTTGCTCTCTCTGCCAAAACTGACCCATGACACTCGCTGCCCAATAAACCATTATTTGCAGCTCAAGGCATTGGCCAGCTTCACCATCTGTCATTTAATGCCGGTAGGGACATGACTTTCAAATGTGATGGTATCATCAATCTTATGGCATCATGAATCATCATATCGTGTGTGCGCGAGTATGGGCTTAAACTATTCAGGTGGACCTGCTTTTTTTTCTGTCAAGAATTAAATACTAATGAACATGATGATCTCATACCTGTCTCCATTTCTCATGCTGCCAAACGAGGTGTGGCCAATGGCAATGGCAAAGCTGGTCCGAGGTGACCAAGTCAGAACGTATCATATGCAGGGGTTTTGTAGCTGTCTGCGTCCACAAGCTCCAACTTCCAAGTGTGTTAGCGAATATAGGATCAGACTAGTAGATGCTTCTTAAGTACTGGGTAGCTTGCAGATGCGGCCCTTCTTTTCCCCTGTGACTTATCCTGAAAATTTCAAACCCTACAAATGATTAAAGAAAGCCTTGCTGCTTTGTGTCGTTGTGTGTGTGGTTCGGTGCTAGGCATAGCTTTGTCCAGCCATTTGATTAGCTAGCAGGTTAGGTCAACTAATGTGCTATGGATATCCAGAGTACGTAGTAATGGAAAAGTCTAAATTTAGTCATAGTTAGTACTTGGTCACAAGAAGTCATATTTAGTTATGATTTTTTGCAGATCCACATTATATAGCATGCTTACATGTCTTACATCGATGAGCTGTTTCATGATTTTTGCAAACTACTAGAAACAATCGAGAAAATATGGGGTGCATTGGCGACTAGTTGCTAAAATGACTTTTTATTTTCTATCTTGATCTCAGAAAACCCTATCTAGTGCATGCATCATGTGGCACATTCAGTGTAGAGAAATTAAGCGCATAGTTTTCAGTAATTGGCATCTCAAATAGGCAGCCTTTTGACATCAAGCTTACCTTTGCAAATTCACATCACAGATACTCCAGACATCCTGACTCGCGTGAACAAATCAATCTTGCTCAAGGGACATGAGAAGCACCAAAATCACACTTTTAAGCCATGATGCTTCGCTCGGAATATAGCATGACCGACCGCAATACCTTGTGTTGAAAGAATATTGTCCACAAATATAAATAAATAAAATACGGAACAAATAGAACGAAGAATGGTCCGTAGTCGCAACTCACAAGCGGCAAGCGCACGCAACTACCTATTCCAGTCCACCTTGCCAATCATGTGTAAACAGAAACGTAGACAATGTCAATGCCGTTATGCTAATCTTAGCCGGTATGGTCACACACTCACAGTATAGTATCTGGCCGCCTTTGTGGTTAAGCAGTGGGTACGTGTGGCAAGTTGGGAGCAATATTAACTTTGGCCATGCTTCTGGCTTAAGCTTGCTGCTGCGTAGCCGTACTCCGTTTAGAGAAAAATCAACGCAGCAATAAGAGTAACCTCAAAAAATCATATTGCTATCTGAATCCTGAAGAAAACAACACGTAGCTCGATTACACCAGTATTTTTTTTTTCTGAAACATATGCTTTCACCCCTAATTTTCGCAATAAAGTTGGTCAATGGTCATGGCGTGATTCGGATGCCATCTCATTCCAAACAAAGATAATTCTAGTAAAAGAGCTGCGGCAGAGAGGTTCCAAAAAGAAGACGAGAGAGAGCTACGGCAGAGTACCCAAAGCAAAATCGAAAAAAGGACTGAAAAAATACACCAGGGGATGGACCGAGCGACAGCGAAAGCGTCAAAGCGAGGACTCAAATGTGAGAAAAAAAAGAGAGCATAGATATAGTGGTAGTAGATAGAGTCGGGAGGCCAAACTGGTCCTTTTCATTTTCTCCTGCCCTTGCTTCGTCTACTTGTCCAACTTCCCCCCGGAAAAACTATCCAAGCGGCGCCCCCACACGGCCATGGCCGCCTACCCCTCCTCCCCTCCCGTCCCAAACCCTAGGTAGCCTCCACGGGAACATCCCCCTCCCTCACAGGTCTTCTCAACACCAGCCCCGCGCCGATCTCAACTCCCGCCGCCCGCTAGATTTCCGGGGCAGGGAAAGCGCGTTTTTTATTTAGCCTTCGTTTCTTCCTTCTTCGGGCCGTGCTTAGTGGAGGAAGCTCCCGAGCTTTGGTGGATTTTTTTGGTGGTGGGGGGACGGCGGGATGGAGCCGCGGGTCGGGAACAAGTTCCGCCTCGGCCGCAAGATCGGGAGCGGCTCCTTCGGGGAGATCTATCTCGGTGCGGGCTGCTCATGCGCTCGGAATTTCGGATTTCCCCTTTTTTAGGGGATTTTGTGGTAGTCCTCGATCGGTCTGACATGCTTTTTTTTTGTGCGCAGGGACTAATATCCAGACAAACGAGGAGGTCGCGATTAAGCTGGTACGTGCTCTGCGGATGAACTGCTTGGATCTTTGTTAAATCCCCAGCTTTGGTGTGCCACGTTCCGATGCTACTGAGCCGCTTTAGCCTGCTTTGGACACACACACCTTAATAGTTGAAGACCGCCGCATGCTTAGTTCCAGTTGTCGTCAGTGAGATTGTGGGTTACTGTAGGATACTATATGCTGCTCGGCTTGCGGTTAACATCTCTAGTTCTCCATGGACGAACCAGTTAAGTTAGTTGATTGGCCAATGCCTTCCCGTGGCATAAGTGCTGGTGTGGTTGACTTGGTTGGACTTGATATCTGTTCTTCAGTCAATCATTGCTGATTGATAACTAAGGCAAAGCTGCCAAGTATTGGATGATGGATGATGAATGAAATGAATTTGAGATACAATGGACCAGGAGACCAATGAGAATCAGGAACTTGATATTTCCCTAAAATATGTTGCTGCTTCCTGTGTAGTAGTCTGGGGTGATGGTCTCGAGATAGAGAAATAGACGGCTTTGCCCGTAGACACAACATAAACCTGCGTTGTAGTAGCTTGTCACATTTATAAACTATATCATCGAATTTAGAATTCTGGTTATACATGTTGATTGCCAGTATCAGATTTGTGAAGTTAACATTTGATTACTCTTTCTCGTGCAGGAAAATGTGAAGACAAAACACCCTCAGTTGCTCTATGAATCAAAGATTTACAGGATTCTGCAAGGAGGAAGTATGGAAGCTATGCATTGGGGCATAAGTTTTTTAAGACTTCATAATACAGCAAGTGTGATTTGACTATGTTTGTTGTGGCAGCTGGAATACCAAACGTCAGATGGTTTGGTGTAGAAGGAGACTACAATGTCTTGGTGATGGATTTGCTGGGGCCAAGCCTGGAGGATCTATTTAATTTTTGCAGCAGAAAATTATCTCTTAAGACTGTGCTTATGCTTGCAGATCAGATGGTACGCATACTCCAACATTTAAATATTTAATGCTATTCCTTCCGAGAGCCTTCATGCATACTTACTGTATATTAGCAAAGAATCAACTCCGTACCTGTCCTTCATTAAATTTTCATGGACATCAGCTCCATTGTTTGGTACCACACTTGCACTTTTTGTGCAGACACATTTTCACTGTTTTTTTTTCATTTTTTGTTATATATTCATTAAGCTTTCTTCTTCCTCATTTTTATACTTTGTACATTGGATTTATTTCTTGCATTTTCCTACCTACCTTATGAACTATATGTGATCTGTGCTCTCCCGCTTGTAGATAAATCGGGTGGAGTTTGTCCATTCCAAGTCTTTTCTGCATCGAGACATCAAGCCAGATAATTTTCTCATGGGTCTTGGTAGGCGGGCTAATCAGGTAGGTAGCGATGTAGCTTTTAGTAATCACTTTAGTTTTGTTGATCTACTTGTGCTCATTTACCACTTTATGTGTACTCTAAAAAACTTTTCAGGTCTATGTTATAGACTTTGGTCTTGCCAAAAAGTACAGGGATACTTCAACTCATCAACACATCCCATACAGGTACAAGAAAAAGGACATTACTTAATCATCCTTTTTATTCCTCTGCACACGCACAAGCAAGCAAGCATCAGCATATTAAGTTATCTGGGCTTCATGTCATTCTTCTCTTTTAGAAAATACAATAGCACATCAAGTCAAATTTGATATGTCATCTCTCAGTCCTCACTTCAATGTGGAAGGGAATTGAAATACATTGACACTGTCTGGTTATGTCAATTCCCGTTTCAATAGTTCTCTTCCAAGATGTCAATTTTTATGTGAACGCCTTTTGTTATGTTTTTTCTTTTCAATGATGTACTTGATTGTAATACTGCA
This sequence comes from Avena atlantica, assembly GCA_910589765.1. Classification (NCBI taxonomy): domain Eukaryota; kingdom Viridiplantae; phylum Streptophyta; class Magnoliopsida; order Poales; family Poaceae; genus Avena; species Avena atlantica. Next base: position 420,062,014 of record OU342735.1, read on the forward strand.
GAGAGAATAAAAACTTGACTGGGACAGCAAGATATGCAAGTGTGAACACTCATCTTGGCATTGGTGAGAAATGATTCTGTACCAGTTCATAATTGTTTTGATGTTATAAATTCCACATCTTTGGACTTCGGTCTCGTTTCAGTAGAATGCAAAACATCTTTGCTCTGCACAGTTCTTTTCTGACAATTTCCTTTCATTCTTTTTTATTCTAACAATCAGAACAAAGCAGAAGAGATGACTTGGAATCTCTTGGATATGTACTGATGTACTTCCTAAGGGGAAGGTTAGTTTAATTGTTGGATTTCTTTACATGTCATATTTGATGTATCAAGCATAACATTGTTTTCGTTCAGCCTTCCTTGGCAAGGTCTGAAAGCAGGAACAAAGAAGCAAAAGTATGAGAAGATCAGTGAGAAAAAAGTTGCAACATCAATTGAGGTACGTGTAGTAATAACGTCTGTACTGGGTGTTGGCATTCTCTTGTTTATGATATTATCATTCTGTTTCAGGCTTTATGTCGTGGGTATCCTACTGAGTTCACATCATATTTCCATTATTGCCGCTCACTTCGGTTTGATGACAAGCCTGATTATTCCTACCTTAAGCGACTGTTCCGTGACCTCTTCATCCGTGAAGGTTGGTTCTTTTTTTTTATTATTGAAGAGGACCACGAAATTTTCCTACGTTGGGTGCAACAGGATTCCATCAATTATGAAAGAGGAAAATTGAAGTACCAAGCATCTGAAAGGATTATGAAGTATCTGTGCATATGGTTCATGATCAGAATAATGCTTTGCAGGTTTTCAGTTTGATTATGTATTTGACTGGACAATACTGAAGTATCAGCAATCTCAAATTGCAAGTGCCCCGCCTCGTGTTGTGGTGAGTCTTTTTCCTGAAGCACCCATCAACCAAACCTTTGTATTTCTGTGTAGCCATCTGTGGGAAAATATTTATGCCTTACCTATATTCTACAGGGCCATGGTGCAGGACCTTCTGGGTTGACAACACCTGCATTGCAGAATGATAGTCAGTCTGGTAATTGATTCATTTTGATCAGTTCCATACGAGTACTACTGTTTTTTCAGTCAATCGTCATGAGTGATTGACTTACAATAAAGTTACTGCATGGTTCCTTTGTTCTATGACTATATTACATGATTACTGGTTTTTCAGTTAATATTTATGAGTAATTGGTTTATAATAAAGTTCCTGCAGGGTTCCTTTGCTTCTATGACTAAATCTAGGCAGAGAGGATTTTTATTTATTTGAACAGTTAATAGGTTGGCCTTCTTACCTATGTTCATTTATGTATTTGTTATGCTGTAGGTGCCGTTGAAGGGAGGATTAGTGGTTGGTCAGCAATGGACCGGCGCCGTGCCCCACCACCCCCTATTGCAAGTGTAGGGAATTCTTCTAAGCAGAAAGCCCCTGTAGGAAATGATGCTCCTATCTCTAAAGACCCTGCGGTGTGTTCTCTCCCTATTCCCCTTTGTTTTCTATATGAGACTTGATGTTGTGATTGCACGATTAGGGGCAGATACTATTTTTCAGTTTTCAGTTTAAGATCTAGTCAAGTTTCAGTCCGTGATTTTCTTTTTATGAACTGGCCCTCTGATTTACCAAAAAATGTCCGACAAAGGACTTCATAAACTGCCATTTCCCTGTTGTGCAACACTGCACCCAATTGTGCTGAATACTCAAAGCATGTCCTGATCAGTGTGTCAAGTGGCTTGCAGAATACTTCCAGCAATGTGTCAAGTGTTATGTTTTTTCATGGACTTGTATTATGACTCTGTAACCTTAGCATCTCATGATTTTCAGTTGATCGAGAACATTGTATTTTCTCATGTATGATTCCAATCACAGTTTCTTACTTTTGGCTGTTTCTGTTGTCTAGACATCTGGCTCGAATTTTTTAGGACGGTCAAGTGGATCGTCAAGGAGAGCTGCTGTTTCAAGTAGCCGTGATGTTGTGGCAAGTGATACTTATGATCCTTCACGTTCACGCACAACTGATGCAAGCCCTGGGGCATTTCGTAGAATCTCTGGTCCTCAGAGAAGCAGCCCACCAGTCGACTCTGCGGAGCCGAAGCGCTCTTCTTCGGCACGGCACTCATCTAACCCGAAGAACTACGAGTCTGCCCTCAAAGGTATTGAAGGTCTTAATTTTGATGGCGATGAGAGGGTTCAGTACTAGCGTTGAAGAATTCTACTTCTACATGTGCCCTGTATAAATCATAATCTGAAGATAAGCACAGCATTTCCTGTTGAGTTTTGGATCACAGGAGATGTAAGGAGGAGGATGTGAAGTGCTATTGCCAGATGATGGTCCTCTGGACACAGTAAATAAGTGGTCAGCCCGAGGCGCATGGAATTCAGCTCTCATCATAATTTATTGTGGTTGGTCTGTAAATGTCTTTATATTTTGTTTGTTTGGCGCCCCTTGAGTTCATGGGTCTTGTATTATTTCTATTCCTTCGGGTGCCACCTTGTCCAGTTACTGTGTCTCTGGACAGCCAAGATCAGCTGGTAAAACTTTTATTTGGAAAGTGAATCTTGATCATGTAGAATGTTTCATCAGTTCATTGAGCAAATTTGCCACATAACAATCCAAATGTGTTGTGATTTGTTCAATTTATTTTTTCTGTAATATTTCTTTTTAAAATCAGTTTATGCATATTTTTACTCTTTAGTCGAACCAGAGAGCAGCTGTGTCCGTTGTTTGAAACAGAAACCTTCGTTGATCTAAGTAAGGTGATAACAAGCACATTTTCAGTCGCTGTTCACAGTTCACTCTTTATTTTCTATATAATATTCTCAATTGATTGAAAAAGAAAAAACTGTTATTCCATATTCATACTCGAGTGGAAGAAAAAAAAGAACCGGAGAGGTTGGTGCGGCCCAGACAGCCATCCTAGAAAGAGCATCTCCACTTTTCCAAAAGACTTTTCCCAGATCACTTTTTTTGTCTGGATTGCAAAAAAACTTCAACGCTTTGTCCAATTTACGTCCAGCGTTTCCAGACCATTCCCGGGATGCTGGAATGTCGGATGAACGTGGCTGAACCCCACCTCGACGCTCCCAGCCACCAACAGCATAGCGCTCTCTCTCCTCTCAGCGCCAGCCCCCTTTTGCACGCGAGCCGCCGTCGGCGCCAAGCTCCGCAGTCGAACCCCGCGCCCCGAGCTCTCCTCCAACACGCTCCGGCGCACCTCGTCGTCCTCCGCCCAGTTCGCATGTGCCCTTGCAGGTCGTCCCCACGCTCGCCGGCAGAGGAGGTCCGCTCGACACGGCGCAGCTCGCTGCTAGTATCTGCGCTGCCGCGACCACGAACCGACGGGGGCGCTAGGAACACGGCTGGAAAACCGTCATTCCCATGCCATTCTTAGGCCAAAAAAAGATCCATTCGGAGCAATTTTACTCCATCCGGCGACGGATTTGGTCCTGGGAACCTCCAAACGAGTGGAGATGCTCTAAAGAGTTGTTTTATCGAAAATTGCTTGTAGCTCCCGAGCTATAGTTACCTTGGTTTTTAAAAATTTGAAAAGGTATTTAGCATGTATGATCAAATTTGCACCGAAATATCATTCATATGATCTATACAGAAAAGAAAGATGTTGGAGGGAAAAAATGTTTTTTTTTGCCTTTTCAGAGCCATTATTTTATATTTTTTGTGTAGCTTACAATAGAGTAGTATTATCTAGCAAAACTTTGTAGATATTTGATAGCTTATAATACACATAATTTATTTTTAGTTTCCTTTGAAACTTCAAAATACTGTTTTTGATTTTTTTTTTTGAAATACCAAGATCTCTTGAGCTCGGGAGCCAAAACCTCTCTTTATATGGAATGACAAGATGGTTATGAAAAGAACAAGTCGTTATAGGGTTTGTCCTATTTTTGTCAGTTCTATAACGTCATTGATACCGGTTCTATGCTACTAGCAAGATGCACGCACAAAAAACTTAGCCGCTTCTCTCTCTTACAAAACCTAGCCACCGTCTCCACCTCTGTATTCTCCATACGTCGGTTCCCCCTCCTCCGTTTAGTCTCGCCGGCATTGGGAAGGCTGGGAAATTTGATCTATGAGTGAGGATTTTAATAAAAGTAGTAGTATTTTCACCTGATTAGGTTAGGGTTTTGGTAGCCATTTTTTTGGCACCCGCATCAATGGAATGTCATCGTCTATAATAAGTGAGCTTTAGCCCTTCTTTCGAGGACGAGATCTCTTTTCCGACATCAAAGGTGGTGTTAAAAGATAAATTTTCTCTAGATATGGTCCTTCCGATCTTACTTCGTCGGATGAATTTTTGATTTCTTCTCATGGTCGCAATACTTGTCCCAACTGCTCCGTCCTCAACAATGATGAATCATACTCTCGGCTCCCCAATGATGTTGACCAGACTATTCGATTGATATTTCCTGAAATACTTGTCTTAACACTATAGTTCAAAATTAAAATTATGGGAGAAATCTCGAAGATATTTACAGACATGTTATTTGGTATCTATGTCATCTTTCTATGACTGTCATAAAAGTACAAGATTCTGTTTGAAAAACTCGAAGATTTGCTCATGTCAAAACTATGTCATTTTTATTTGACTATCAAAAAAAGTACAAGACTTTGTCATGAAAGAAAGAGTTTGAAAAACTCGAACATTTACTCAGGTCTTTTAGACTATTTTATACTAGCCGCAAACAACTTATATATCTCTACTATATACTTCTTGCTACTATAAATATATGGTGGTATTGATTGTAAAAAAGGATGCATGCACAATCACACCATGGAAAGCCGACAGCCCCGTTGGTTCAGTCTACCTCAGTACCTCAGGTTGGTTTGGTTTATCAAGCAAGGTATTCACAACAGATAAATGCAAAGTGAAAAAAGTAATAACCATGTGTGCATTTGCTCACACTGTTACATTCATTCAAAGGGTAGACACACAATCTTAGACTTCTTCACCAGATTAAGTCACAATCGAACGTACAGGTTCACATGAAAGACAACCAACATCAGAGAACAAAAGAGAAGGATAATTGCAATCCCAGTGGCCAGTTCAGCAACACTGGTGCTAGCCTGCTAGATGAGCAACAAGGAACGCTACGTTACGATTCCTCTTCTGCTGCTTTTCCATAGCCTAGCTCGGTCATCTCCCAACTCGTGCGCGAGGCCACTTCCAGGTGTGAACGGGTGTATTGCTGAACATAATCAAGAGAATCATCCAAACAATAACAATGTTAGGTTCCTGCGTTTGTCAACGAGGCTAAGAGTTTTAAACCGAATAGCAGGTACTATTAAAAGTGGGTAATTAGGCAAGTTCACCTCCATCTTCGTCAGCAGTTCATGGGCAGTTGGCGCCGACACAATTATCTGACGGCAATCAGCCTTAATAAAACCTTCCGCCGCGCCCTTATCAAATAGCGCAAGCAACGGATCGTAGTAACCGTCGACATTTAGCAACCCAACCTGTCGTAAGTCAATGATGGTGAGTACCCCTATATTAGTTCTTTGAAGACTCATTGTCAATTGCCATAGCCCACAATATGCTAATACTCACTGGTTTGTCGTGGATTCCGAGTTGTGACCATGTTATCATCTCTAACAGCTCTTCCATTGTTCCATATCCTCCTGATGACAACAGAGTAACCATGTAAGCATGTGGAACTGAAGTATTATCTCAACTTTGTAATGATGCCAAATTCAAAAGGGTTGGAAAAAGGATGGCAGAGTCGTGTATACCAGGAAGAGCGATGAATGCATCGGATTGTCGCGCCATCTCAGCTTTTCTCTCATGCATGTCGGACACAATCTTTACTTCTCCAACACTTGCACCAGATATCTGGAAGACAACTTTTGTTGTTACATTAGAGCAATGAATGAAGTAGGCTATAGTTGCAGGAGCATCATTTTCGCATGTGGTGTAGGAGTTTGTGGGTGTAGGTGTTGTTGTAACGGTTTTCACCCGGTTTTCCGCTAATTAACTAGGCAATTCTTTTCTTCTTAATTAATAGATTGGGCTAAAGCTTTTTCCCCTGTTAAAAAATTCACCATATCACCATCCTACAAAGTTCAAACGTGTGCGGACAGTAGCACTTCCACATCAATTCACTATACTCATCAACTTGTGACGACAATGCAATCTTGCCCCCACTGCTTACTTATCTCCCTCATCAACTTGTGATGTCCTCATGGCAAATTGAACACACTAATTATTACATCCACCGAGCGGGGCGATCTTTATATTTTCCAAGTTGTACCGCCGAAAAGTCTAACCTTGACAGTTCAGTTTTTTAAGTCTAAAACTGACGGCCTGCAATTCCAGCCCTGTTATGGTCCGAATTCCTCAATGATCACCTATTTCTAACCCCACATGCAAAGGTGAATCCGTCTGGACCAACAGGGAGATTACAGGAATCAAATCAAATGGTGAGTGGGTGGCCACAAGAAGATAGATAGCACTAGTATGTGATTGCGAGAACTCGTGACACTGACAGGTGGGGCCAAACAAAGGGATGGGATTTCAGATGGCCCATCTGTCGGCAAGTGTTCAGTGTTCCCTCGAGAACACTGTGACAAACTTTGCATCAAGCTAGCCAGAGAGTTGGACTACTTCACCGCGTAACAGAACCTTCTACGTATGTAATCCTATGAGACTTTATAATTAACAATGACGTATAGCAATCAGTGTTTCTACGCATACACATAGAAAAAACGAAGAAGAAAACCTAGGAAGAGAATAAGAGAGATTGGTACGCACCTCGAGGGGCATGAGTGCTCTTGGAATCACCCTGCAAAACGACCAAAGATAGAGCTACTACCGCATTAGGAAGATTGCAGATTGAGAAACATGACGTGTACGGGAATGAAAAGAGGCAGATTTATTTTTTCTCAGGCGCAACGGCGCCGTACCCGAGGACACGGCAGCCGCCATCCAGAACCGTCTGCGCGATCAGGCCCATCAGCCCGACGCTGCCGCCGCCGTAGACCAGATCGATCCCCCTCGTCACCTGCAAGAACGGGGAAAAGCACCACGAAATCCCACCGTGAGCGCGTGCGGCGGAGAGCAAGGAACCGACAGCCCAGACAGGCAAACTGTCGACCCAACCCGAACAGGGGGCGTCGTCCAGCCTGGGGGCGGCGCCGAGGTCGAGTGAATTTTGGGTCTGGCGCGGGAGCCCCGGCCTCCCCTTAACAAGGAGTTGCAGCATCGGAATTCGAACGCATTATATTACTACTTACCAGGCCCTGGCCGAGCTCGAGCGCCGCGTCGCCGAACACCGGGCGGTTGCCGGAGTTGCTGCCGCAGAAGACGCAGATCCTGCCGAACCTCCTCGCCGGCGCGGCCGCGGCGGTGTCGCCCATGGCTTGGCTACCTTCCTCGGGTTGGGGGCGGGACGACGATGGGGTTGAGGAGGAGGGTAGTCGTGGAGGAGGAGAGGGAGGTGTTTAGGTTCTTCTCTCTTCTCTCCCCCTTGCCCTGTCTGTCCCCCGTGTTATCTCTTGTATCTTTCAGAGCTTCAAACGAAGGCGGCATTAAGGATTCTGACGTGACTGTCCTTTTATTATGTCGTAATTAATTTGGTGGGTCAAACGGCCCATGTTGCACCACAAGAGCCCGCGTGTCACAGGCGCCCGTTTACTTGCAGTTTGGCCCTGCACTTTGCATCGTATTATATGTTCCTATGGCAATGAAGCCCTTGGAAATTCTATCGGTGACGCGCTTTGTTATTAACAATAAAATTTCCATCCCTAAAAAAATAATTAAATTTCATGGGATGACAAGAGGTTGTAGAAAATGAAGGGGTAATTTTTTTTCAAAAGAACATGATTGTATTTATTTATAGAGATAAACGTCAAAGAAATTCTAAAATGGAGACAATTAATTTGGAGGAGAATATCAAAAGGGCATTGACTATTTTTTTTTTTGCACAGAACTATTTCTTCTTACCATAACCACCCAATAAACATGTTCTTATCCTTCCAATATTGTATGAATCTCAATGTATAGGTTGTATGGTTGTATGAATCTCAATGTATATAAACCTCTTTCTTCTTATTTGCCTGGAAAATTGTAAAATCATATAAAAAATCACTTATTTTGTGTATCTCTTAATCTTCTTATTCTAGAATATCGGAGAGGACTAGTTGTGGCTTCATAGAGGCTAATGTATTTCTATATTGTATTTGTGAGACTTGGTGTTCCATGATCCTGTCTTGTATGTGAAAACGAAGGTCCTTGCTCCTGTGGGTTGTAAGTCGCTATTATTTCCTCCGAGGCTATGCAAGTAGCAAAAAAGAATAAAACATACCATTAGTGGCTCTTTCTTATTAAATTCAACAACTTACTAATGGAGACAAATCACGTCAACAATCTGAAAAGGGCCTTTGTCGATAGAGAGAATTAAAGGCAGAAAAAAAAAGAAAAACAATGAATGACATGTAGCAAGGACTTTTGGAAGTATTTCAGAAATAAAAAGTTGTTTAATTGTTATTTTTGAATGGTTTGCATGAATAAAAACAAGAATTTGAGAAAGAGAGGGTGGGAGGAGTAGGTGCAATGGAATTTAAAGAAATAGTCAAGGTAATTCTCATTCGATTGAGAAATACCTTAATTCTCATTCAAGTGATACCATCCCTACGTTTTTGTACTAGGCGAGCATTGAGCAATGTTTAAATCTGTTAATATATTTTATAGTGCGTGAACCTTTTTTCCGGAGTTGCAAAAAATATCAGTTGCAACCCATGTCCAACTGAAAAAATTACAGTTACAACCTAACTTGCAGCTGCTAAGACCCACGAACCGGGATACACATCGGTCGTGGTGTTAAATGAGTTTTAACTTGATAATTCTCATTTGACGGGCAACTAGCAAAACCTTTATAAAATTAATTTGTGAGCAGGTATACCTGAACGACCTTACGAGGATTTATACTACTGCTTTCATCTCCAATTACATGTCATAGATACGTGTGTAGATACATGCGAATCTAGACAAATCTAAGAAATATAATTCAAGACATGGAAGTATCATTATACTACTCACTCCGACCCATATTACTTGGCTTAGATCTTTCAAAATTTGGATAAATCTGTCTAGATTTATCTAAATCTAGACAAATTTGAATCAACTAATATGAGCCAAAGGGAGTAGAAAAATCTTGTGATACTCCAAAGACCTGACATAAAAGTCCAACACTCTTAAGAGGCATAAGCTTCTATCTTAAAAGATACCAAATATGTCTTTCCTATAGGAGATCTTATAGTTATAGTAGTAAAATAAAAAAGGCGGTGGTTGAAACGGATACGAAGAGATCTGGTTTTGCCAGATTCGGACCTCTGCATACGCCAAAGAGGTGGTGACATATGTGGCGATGTCACCTGGCGTGCCGGTGGCCTGGTGGGGGTCCGGCGTGCGCAGAGGGGCTGCTTAAACGTGACACAGTGGCAGCCTCATCCTAACAGTGGTCGGGTCGAGTGCCCGACGCCAGGATGTCTCCGGGACTACGTGCTAGTTGTATGATGGAGTCGCAGTAAACAGCAATCTTCCACTGACTTAATGTCAATCGATCGAGCTCATGGTGGTCGTCGGCCTCATCGAGTTCCCCTACCAATCGACACGAAGCTGGCTGACATCGACGAGCCCTGGCAGCGCCGTGCTCCGCGACCCGCCGAGTGCTCGGCAAAAATTCGCATTCCCCGAACTCGACCACTCCAGGGTCCAGGGTCCAGACATCATCATCCCCATCCCTCTCCCCCGGCCAGGTGGGTGCATCATCGCCACCACCGCTTACGCTGACACGACGGTTGGGGTCGCCGACAGGGACGTCCCCGACGAAAGCGCGGCGAACCTTAGCTCTGTCGACGCTCCAAGCGACACGCATTCCGGACGAAATCCTCCGGTCCGACCTCTGGTCTGCCGCTGTCTTCACTGGACCGGGTCTCGCTTTTGCGCGACACGGGCCCGCCCGCGCGACGCTGCCGTGCTCCTTCCGGCGACCGCACGGCACGGTACGACGTACGAGCCAGCACGCTCTCTCCGTCCCATTGGCCATGCTTCGTCGCCGCGTGATCGATGCTCCCCTACCTGCGATGTCACGGTGTCGCGGGACAACAGGACACCGGCACTGGGTGCTTTGCTAGTTGGTATGCTCTCCAGGGACACTTCGGAGTTTGTTTAGTGTTTCAGGGATGTAATGCGATGGGTGGAGGATGTTGCCAGCATGGAAGATGGATTAGCAGCAGCGGAAGGATCCGAGTCCACCACATGGAAGATGCTGTCTGTTTCGTGTCTCCCATGTGTGGTGATCCTTGGAGGATTCTGGAGTGGATTAAGATACAGGTGTCCTATCCTGCAACAGACTTAAAACGAAGATTTTCACGTGATATCTATGTAAAATGTAAAGAGGTTATTCTCACGAAAAGATAATCTTGTTAGGAGGAATTGACATGGAAGTATACAGTGCGGTTTTTGTCACCATAATGAGATAATACGGCGTCTGTTTTTTCAGTGTAAATTTGCTCGTGCTATATGGTCAATTATCCAAATAGCCTCTGGTTTATCTCCTCCATGTTCGGTGATCAATATATTTGGCAGCTGGCTGAATGGAATTGAGGATAAATATAAGACTTTATTTATGGTACGAGCGCTTGCCATTATTTGGTTGCTTTGGCTATGTAGAAATGACAGGACTTTTAATAACATTGTGTCTTCTCCCTTGCAGGTTATCAATCGAGCCACAACCATCCTTCGATCATGGACTTCTCTACAACGTATGGAGTTCCACGACTTGTTTGTGGAGGGCTGTATACGGTTGAAGGACACGACGAGGGATATTTTCTCCCGACATAGATGGCAGCGTGATCTACGGATAGAACTGTCATAGAGTTATGGGGGATTTTCTTTATTTTCTCAACTATTTGTAATTTTGGTACTCTCGCTTTGGACTCGAGATGTGTGTCTGTTCGGCTGTTGCATCCTAACTATGCAGAGGCCGGGTGTAAACTTGTAAAGTAATAAAGCGGCCATTTTGATGGGGATATGCCTATCGGGGTATACCCAGCAGGACGTTTCCGACTGGCCCAAAGAATTGGCGAGTGGGCCTGCAGAACGGCGACTGGATTAAAGCCCAGCAAGGAGCCAAGCGACTGGAAGCTGAAGGCCCAGGCGAGTAGATAGGCCCAGTCGGATTAGGTTAAACGAGTACCGAAGCTTTAACTGAATCAGTTGAGATATGTAAACCCTAGGGGAGGTGAGCCTATATAAACCTCCCTATGGGGTGAGTAGAGATACGTTCCATCATACACCCAAGCGACTCGCCACCTAGCCGCCGATCTCGCCCATTGTACCACCTCCATAATACAATCTAGCAGGAGTAGGTCTTTACCCTCCGGGGGGCCGAACCTGGGTAAACCCTGTGTCTCCGCCCTCATCTCGCACCGCAGATGGTTGGCCGCCCTTGCCCCTCGTTCTACTACTCGCTGCCGATTGCAGCATCTGCCGTGACCATTCCCACGACAGTGGCGCCCACCGTGGGGCCTAGCCGGTCTGGCCGGTGTTCTGCGGCGAGATCCAATCTGCCCATCAACGAGACGGTCGCCACCGGCCGCATGATAGCGATCAGCGAGATGCTCCAAATCTTGCCGAGCAGCTACGTCCCGGCGGCGCGACCCGTCACGCACAGCGTGATCCTGCCGATCGGCACGATCAGCCTCTTCGTCGGTCTCACCGACGTCATCGTCGCGGAGGATTCGGCTCGCATCCGCGAGTCGCCGCCACGCGATCGGCTCTCCGAGAGCCAGATCCGCACGATCCATCGCCTCGCCTCCGAGTACAATTCGGCCCACAGCAACGTGGCCGAAAACTCAGCGGCCGCAGAGGACGCGGCCCTCAATGACGACGCCGACTCGGCGACCCCGGCGTCACTCGCCGGATCCATCACCGCGGCTTCATCCGCAGGCTCCATCGCCCAGGTCTCCAACGTGGGAGACTTCGAGGATCCCTCCATCCTCGGGATCTTCGAATTCGACTCCGGGTCGGAGAACTCCGCCGACCTCCGCGACGGAACCGGTCGCCACGCCGCGACCTACATGGCGACCGGCACCGATCCGCCGGAGGATCCATTCTCCACCCCAATCCCTCCTAACGCCACGGCAACGGAGGTCGAGGAACTCCGCCTGAAACTGGCGGAGGCGGTGCGCAAGGAGCAAGCCGAGCGCGAAAAATTTCGCCTCGAGCAGGTGACGGCGCAGGAACTATCACGCTACCACCAGCAGCGGATCAGGTCGCGCCTGAACCCCACCGTTCAGGGGCGTGCCCTGAACTTCGACGATGAAAACGACCCGGCCCGCGTGGCCGAGCGCGCAATCTGCGAGAACGCGCCACCAGGAGGAAGCGCCCGGCCCCCGCCAGGATCAACGGCAATGGGCGCCCCACCTCCACCCAACCGCACCCCTCCCAGGGACCAGCCGCGGATAGTAGTCTCCTCACGGGAGCGAGACGCAAACGGCCTCCCACTGTTCTCCACCCCGATGGACAACCTCGTAGCAGGCCGAGCAGCAGCCGACAACATCACGGCCACCGGCGACGGGGCCCTACAGATCCAATACGTCAGGGCCCTGCTCGCGAAGGCCGTCGAGCAGCAAAGAGCGGGCGCCGACTCGCAAGGTCGAGTATACCCGCGTTCCTCGGGAATCAGAGCGGCCTCCAGCGGCCGCCCAGCGACGGCAAACACCCTCAACTGCCCGCCACCAGAGCCACTGCAGCTCCAACACCGACCCGCGAACGCGGCACTCTCCACCAACGACCCCAGGCCGGCAACCAACTTTGTCGCAGCCAACGGGCAACCCATCGATGCCCGCACCCACATCATCAACAACCAAAGTTGGCGCGCCCGCCAGCCCGACGACCTGCGACATACCCTAAGCAATCGCCGCGACGGCGAGCCCATGGGGTCGCTCAGTCGACTCGGACACAAGTGCTTTGGACCAATGATCCGAGGCGAGAAGTACCCGCCAAACTTCAAGGCGCCAAAAGAGATAGAAAAGTACGACTCCTCGTACGACCCCGCCGTTTTGCTCGACACATACCTCATGGCGATGGGGATCGCAGGCCACACTGACCTGCTAGCCGCCCGTTACCTCCCCCTGATGATGGAGGGGACGTGCAGGCAGTGGATCAACACCCTCCCCCAGGACAGTATCGACTCCTGGGAGGAGATGCGCAACGCCTTCGTCAGGCACTTCGAGTGCTCCTACACCCGCGCCACCACTATCGAGGACCTGGAGCGATGCGTCCAGGGACCCCGCGAGTCGACCCGCAACTGGGTCCAACGGTGGCAAGAACTTTGGTACAACGCGGTCGGCATCCACCCGGACACCGCGATCCATTGCTTCAAGACCTCGTGCCTCTACGAGCCCCTGGTCGCCAAGCTCAAGCGACACTCCCGCACACTCGACAATATCCCCGACCTCCTCGAGATCGCCAAACGGTACGCCGAGGAAGATCCAAACCAGGAAACTGACGACGAGTCAGGAGGTCAACGCCGCACGAGCGGCAACGACAGCGGACGACGGTCCGACCTACGCTACAGCAACACTCGCCTCACCGGCAAGCGCCGCAGTGACGGGCGAGTTGACTTCGTCGCCAACGCCGGGCACGTGCAACGCGAGCCCAAGAGCTTCCGCCACGACGGAGGACAACGCCGTGACGGCGGCAACTACAAGGCCAAGCCAAGGTTCGACCCCGCGGCTCTCCTTAACCAACCATGTGCGTTTCATAGCAGGGAAGGGAAGCCTGCAACGCACACCACCGCCGACTGCCACACCCTCAGGGAAATCGAGAAGGCACGGCGAGCGCGGGAGGACCCCGACAACGACCCGCCAAACGGCGGAAAGTTCGGCAAAGTGGCCGGCTCGCTCCATACCTTCACAGGCTTCAACACGAAGCGCGAGAAGAAGGTCATCACCCGCGCTGTCGCCGTCAATGCGGTGGCCCAGGTGGACGTTCCCCAGTTCCTAAACTGGTCAGAGCAGCCCATCACCTGGAGCTGCCAAGACCACTCGCCACGCATCGAGTACCCAGGACGAGTCGCCCTGGTGGTCAAGCCCAAGGTCGGCGACTACTGGCTCCCCAAGACATTGATGGACGGCGGCAGCTCCATCAACATCTTGTACCTCGACACCTTCAGGCGGCTGCGGCTCCCGCAGTCGATGATCGAGACGACCCACACCACATTCCACGGCATCGTCCCCGGTCGAAAGGCGTACCCGATCGGCAAGGTCACGCTGCCAGTCACCTTCGGCACACCGGAAAACTTCCGCACCGAGCGGATCATCTTCGAGCTGGTGCCCTTCGGCAGCCCCTACCACTGTGTCCTGGGGCGCCAGGCGTTCGCTAAATTCATGGCAGCGCCCCACTACGTGTACAACGCGATGAAGCTCCCCAGGCCGTGCGGCGTCATCACCATCAACGGCGACCACGACATGGCCGCCGAGTGCGAGGCCAAAGGAGCCGAGCTCGCTGACGCCGTTATCGCGGTGGAGACCAACCACGCCGATGAGCTCGCCAAGTACGCGAGCGGGGTCAACAACGACGACCCCACCATACTCAAGAAGCCCAACTCAGAGGGCGCAAACACCTCAACCTTTGAGGCCACGACGCACACCCGCACCGTCGAGCTGGTCCCAAGCGACTCCAGCCAGACGGTGACGATCGGGACGGGCATGAGCCCAGCATAGGAAGACGCGCTCATCGAGTTCCTCCGTGAGAACAGGGACATCTTCGCATGGAAACCCTCCGACATGCCCGGTGTCCCTAGGGAGCTCGCTGAGCACAAGCTAAACACCGACCCCAAAGTGCGACCTGTCAAGCAGTCGCTGCGGCCCTTCAATGAAGAACGCCGTCGAGCAATCGCCGAGGAGGTGCAGCGTCTACTCGCTGCCGGCTTCATCCGGCCAATCAAGTACTCCAAGTGGCTGGCAAACCCAGTCCTGGTCGAGAAGAAGAATGGGACCTGGAGAAGGTGTATCGACTACACAAACCTGAACAGCGCCTGCCCAAAGGAGTAGTTCGTCCTCCCGCGGATCGACCAGATAATCGATTCAACCGCGGGCTCGGAGTCGCTATGTTTCCTCGACGCCTACTCTGGGTACAACCAGATCAAAATGGCTGTCGAAGACGAGGAGAAGACGGCGTTCATCACGCCATTCGGAGCCTTCTGCTACACCGCCATGACCTTCGGCCTCAAGAACGTCAGGGCGACCTACCAGCGGTGCATGCAAGAATGCCTCTCGAGCCAAATTGGCCGCAACATCCACGTCTACATCGACGACGTGGTCGTAAAGTCCGCTCGCCAAGGAGACCTACTCGACGACCTGGCGGAAACATTCACCAACCTGCGAAGATATAAGATAAAGCTCAACCCAGGCAAATGCACCTTCGGTGTACCTGTCGGACAACTACTGGGGTACGTCGTCTCCAAACGAGGGATCGAGGTGAACCCCACGAAGATCGACACGATCGCCCGGATCGGCAAACCCGAGTGCCTGCGCGACGTCCAGAAGCTGGCCGGGCGAGTAGCGGCTCTCAGTCGCTTCATCCCCCGCCTGGGCGAAAAGGCGGTGCCCCTATACCGCCTGATGCGCAAAAACCCCACCTTCCAGTGGGACAAGGAGGCGGACGACACGCTCTGCGACCTCAAAAAGGTGCTACTCGCCGCACCATTACTCGCTTCCCCCGCCGACAAAGAACCCATGATGGTTTATGTCGCGGCTTTCGAGCGCGTCGTCAGCGCCGTGATGGTCGTCGAGCGACCAGAGGAAGGAAAGGAGCGCCCAGTCCAGCGGCCGGTGTACTACATCAGTGAGGTCCTCACCGAGTCGCGCCAGCGGTACCCACAGTACCAAAAGCTAGTATACGCGGTCTTCAGAGCTCAGCGGCGCCTGCCGCACTACTTCCAGGAGCACCCGATCACGGTCGTCTCCTCAGCACCACTGTAAGACATCATCCGCAACCGCGAGGCGACCGGGCGGGTCGCAAAGTGGGCCGTCGAGATCGGCGTCCACAACATCAAATACGAGCCACGAAAAGCGATCAAGTCGCAGGCACTGAAAGACTTCATCGCCGACTGGGAAGAGGCCCAGCAGCCAGAGAAGCTGCCGTACCTCCATTACTGGAGCCTGCACTTCGACGGCTCCAAGAACGCGGATGGCGCAGGCGCAGGGATCATGCTAACTTCACCAAAGGGCGACAAGCTCCACTACGTCCTCTGCCTCGACTTCACACCCTGCACCAACAACATGGCTGAGTACGAGGCCCTACTCCACGGCATGCGAGCTGCCAAGGAGATGAACGTCAATCGCCTCCGCTGCTACGGAGATTCCGACCTCGTCGCGGAGCAAGTCGCTGGCACCTGCGACACCGTCTCCCCTACCATGGCGGCGTACCGCCAAGCAGTGGACAAGTTGGGCGGACACTTCACCGGCTACTCCGTCGAGTGGATCGACAGACGGAAAAACGAGGAGGCCGACGCACTCTCTCGCATCGGGTCGGCTCGACTCGCACCACCCTCCGGCGTCTTCCTCGACACGATCACCAAGCCATTAGTCTCTCCCCCGAGGGAGATCGATATCGGAGTCCCACTCCAACCAGAGGCAGCCTTGGACGCACTCGTCAACGAGCCAGACGACTGGACCAAGCCCTACATCGCCTACCTGGAAGCCGACACCTTGCCGGCAGACGAGACGGACGCTCGGATGATCGCCCGTCGATGCAATTCCTACACCATCATCGACGGCGAGCTCCACAAGCGCAGCGTCACCGGCGTGTTCCAACGCTGCGTCCAACCAGCCGAAGGACGCAAGATCCTGCACTACATCCACTCCGGTGACTGCGGCCACCACGCCGCCGCTCACTCCCTGGTCGCCAAGGCTATGCGACATGGCTTCTACTGGCCCACCGCACACGCCGATGCTGTCGACATCGTCCAGCGGTGCGCCGGGTGCCAGAAGTACGCCAACCAGACGCACGTGCCGAGCTCGGCGCTCAAAACAATCCCCATCACTTGGCCATTCGCTGTGTGGGGCATGGATATGGTAGGCCCCTTCAAGAAGGCCCCCTCCGGCTACACCCACCTGCTAGTCGCCGTCGACAAATTCACGAAGTGTGTGGAGGCCAAGCCAGTCCGAAAATGCGACGGGAAGACCGCCACTAAATTCCTACGCGAACTCATATATCGCTACGGGTTCCCAAACAGCATCATCACGGACAACGGGGCCAACTTCGCCAAGGCAGCCATGGCCGAATTCTGCGAAGAGAACCACATTCGGCTCGACCTCGCGTCAGCCGCCCACCCAGAATCCAACGGCCAGGCAGAACGGGCCAACCAAAGCATCCTCCACGGCCTGAAACCGCGACTCCAAGTACCACTCGAGCGCACCGCCGGGTGCTGGGTCGAGGAGTTGCCCTCTGTCATCTGGGGAATCCGCACCTCAGTCAATAGATCGACAGGGTTCACCCCCTTCTTCATGGTCTACGGCGCCGAGGCAGTCATGCCCACCGACCTCGAGCACGACTCGCCGCGGGTCGTCCACTATACGGAGGCTGCGAACGAGCTTGCCCGCCAAGACGGGATCGACCAACTCGACGAAGCACGCGACCTCGCTCGGTCACGCACCGCCATCTACCAGCAGGTACTCCGCCGCTACCACAGCCGGCGGGTGAAAACTCGCACCTTCCAAGAAGGCGACCTGGTGTTACGCCTCATCCAGGACAAGAAGGGCATGCTCAAGCTCTCCCCTCCGTGGGAAGGCCCATTCGCCATTGGGCGCGTACTCGGCAACGACGCCTACTACCTCATCGACGTCCGCGGGGATGGCGAACTCGACGTCCAACGACCATGGAATGTAAACCTCCTACGGAAGTTCTACTCCTAGAACCCCATACATGTACTCTCCAGTCGCTATGAAATAAAAAGAAACGGTTACCGCAAATTGCACCTACTCTCCATGACTTGTGCCACTCGCACTCGTAATAACAGCGTTACGCTAACCGCAGAAGTCAACCTTTGGTACAACGATCGGCACGGCTAAGTAATGCGGTGTAAGAGCACTCAATCACCTCAGGTCTTGCATCGTCCATGAAAAACGCCTACCCGGAGCCCCATTGGAGTCGCCTAGCTCGACTGGTTCTACGAACCAAGACAACTGCCCTCGTTTCTCACATCGACCTTGGTCCTCCGCATCCTCGGCATAGCGACTCGAACGGCTAAGTACCACGCTCGGGGACTGAAGACCAGTTCATCGCAAGCGGTCAGGGAAAACGCCAAGTAGGAGAGCATGCCCAGGACTCGCCACGCGACTGACCCCACGGGCTAGGCAGGAGTGACGCGCTCAAACCAACGCGCTAAGTCCTCAACCACCCTCGAGTCGCGCCTAGAACAACCAAGTACCACGCTCGGGGACTCGGCCACCTGACCTCGCTCGCGCAAGGTAAAACGGTAAAGTACAGAGCACTCAAGGGAGTCGCCCAGCGACTGGCTCTTCGAGCCCGGGCGAGTCGACCACAATAATAAGATACATAACATTAACAAATCACATACGAGGTAAACCCCACAAAAAGGGCGGACGCGCTCGGGGACTCGTTCAAACATCAATCACAAACACACGACAAATACCAAAATAGACACGATGACTCATTCGATTGCATATTGCATTGTCTCATGTTACAAAATATGCCCACATGGCAGACCTGCTGCTAACGCCACAAGGCAAACTCTCCTACTCTGCAGGCTTTGATGACGACTCGCCAACATTCCGGCGATTGCGGATGAACGGCGTGTACAGGTTCGACGGATATGTTGTCAGTTCACCCGCCATTGCCGCGCGAAAAGGTTGCTCGACCTTGAAGTCACGATGCGGCGGCTCGGGGTCGTTCGGCGCGACGACCGTCTCCTGGTACGGAAGGAGGTCACCCATTGCCCAAACACGTTCCGAGTACGTGGCGGCGCGGTCCTGCAACTTGAGAACCTCGGACAGCTCCACCGCGCCAGTCGACGATGGGTACCCACTCGTCACATCGTCGATGTCGAAGTCCTCGGGGAAGTGGGCAAGTCCAAGACTAAGTGCCGTCGACGCTCCGCGCCGAAACGCCGACCGCGTCATGAACTCAACGACCGCGGGCGCCTTCTCCAAATACTTCCACACCTCAACGAGGTCGCTGGGAATCACCTCCGTGGGCGATATCTCTTGGAGATAGGCGCGGATTGTGGCATCCCGCAAAACCACTACTAGAAAATCGCGTTGAATTTGTGCATTGCATCGGCATCATCATATGTTGTTTGTCTAAAACTATTTTCGCAAAGCCCGTTTTGTTTTCTAAAACGCCCCATCTTTATTCAAACGCAAAGCCCGGTTCTCCGGATTAATTATTTTGGCCGCTATCGGTTTGCAAACGGCCCGTTTAAAACAAATAAAAAGTTTAATTGTTTTAGCGGGGGCAGTCGAACGGGCCGAATCGACCCGAACGACCACCCCCATTTTCTAATCGGTCCCCCCAAACCGGCCCCTCTAAATCCTAAACTCACCCAACCTACCTACCCACACCCAGCCTCCACCTTGGCCAATCACCATGTGCCACCTCGCCTCCCCCTATCCCCCAACCAACCAGGTGTTGCCACCTCATCCCATCTCTCTCTCCCTCTCTCCCCAACCACACCCCCACACAACACACACCACACAACACGCATACAACCCACGCACGCACACCCACGCACCGACAGCCCCCCTGGACCCGGCCCCATGCGCCCCTCTCTCCCCTGGCGCGTCCCCGCTCCACACCTCCTCGCTCCCGACGCCACCGTCGCTCCCTCCCCACCGCTCCTTCTCCGGCGTCGCCGCCCCCTGCTTCTCCTCTTCCCCTCGCCGCCGCCCGGCTCGGCGAGCGGCCTCTGCCGCCTCTGCACGCAGCCAGCGCCGAGCCCGCGTACCCGAGCCCGCACCCCTGCGCCTTCGACCTCCGCTCACCCCGCCGCCACCGCCGCTCTCGCCCGCCTCCGCCCGTCGCCCATGAACCCTCTCCGACGCCGCCCAGTGCTCCCGAGCCCGCGCCCTCCCCGAGCCGCGTCAACCGCCTCCAGGCCCGAGCCCCTCCGCGTCCGGACCGCCCCTCCGCCGCAAGCCGAGCCGCCGCTGTTCCCCCTCGCCGCCGGTCCCGTCTCCGGCGACGCCCGCTCGTCCCCGCGCTCTCCCACCGCCGCGGCTTCGCCTCGCCGGCCCCCCAGCTCCCTCCGGTGCCACCTCCGAGCTCGCCCCGAGCGGAGCCTCGCCGGGCCGCCCTCGTCGTTCTCCGGTCCGGCCGCCCGCTCGTCCCTGCCTCGCCCCTTCTGCCTCGCCGATGCTCCTCCGCCTCCGTCGCGTTGCCTCGGTTCCTCGCCCCGCGCAGGCCCGGCAGCGCACGTCTGCGACCCCGATGCCTAGCGCCCGCACCTCGTCGGCCTCTTCCTTGCAGCCTCCAGTGGCGTCGACCTCATCTGCGTGTAAACCGTGACGAGTTTCGCTGCCAAGGTAGTCGGGAGGCCGCCGGCGCCGAACAAGCTCGCCACGGACCCTTGGAGCCCGAACCACAAGTGCCCCGCCTCGGATCCGATGATCGAACAACGCCTTCTCGGAACGCCAAGCGCTTCTTCCCCGCCCCGTAGCCAAGCCTCGACAACCCCGAACCCGGGCGCCGTTTCCAAGTTCGCCACGAACACCCGAGAACTCCAACAAGGACGCCAAGAACGCCACATGGAAAACCCAACCCCCTCGGATTGTCCAGATCTTCGTCCTGGACCCTGAAGACCGATCCCACCGAAAACCCTCGAACACCATGATCGCCAATCCGGAACACCGAGTGCACCGACACGGACCCGAAGACCACGGATACGACAAGTACTCCCTCGAGGACGCCAAGTACTTCACCCCGGACATCGAGAGCCCGCGGTGCCGGGAGGACGACATCAAACCGAAGCGCCAAGTCGCCGAGACCCCGTCCCCGAAGGCCTCCGACAGGGAACCGACAAGATCTGTATCGCGGACGCCAAGATCGACTCGATGGCGCGGACCCGACAAGAGCTTCGCAATGACAAGCACGACACCGACCCGGGCGAGTCCGATGCCCCGACGCCAGACCAAGTGCTTCCCCCGGAACGCCAAGAACTACTCCGCTACCCGAGAACAACCCGTCGAACCCCAGATCCGAACCCCGAGACCGGACCCCGAACCCCCGGATCCCCAAGATCGTGGAGCCCCCCCCAATGTGTGAACCCCTTCCCGAAACCCTATTTTATAACATAATACAAAATTGTTGCATATTAATTGTTCATGCATGCATCCTTGTCTGTGGTTGGGGGGCCTTACGCCGATTCATCTAATAATTAAATATGGGTCCCATATGCGGGCAAATCTAGCCTTATATTGGCCTCATTTAAACTTGAGTAGCGAACCGGTGATATATTCTGCCTTGTTAAACAACATTTAAATTGCGGGGGTTCTAAATAACTTGAACATTTCATTAATGTCCGGACCCCGGTTCCACTTAATTTGACCTAATTGCATCGCACTTTTGCCATGCCATGCATCATATCATAAGCATGCCGATCTTTTGCCGTAGTATTAAATACTGCATCCGGTGTTTATTCTAGTGTTTTGCTTCTTCGCGGATAAGGCCGTTGAGTTGATGTGAGCTTCGCCCCGATCTTCGGATGAACCTTCGACAATGTTTTTAGGCGAGCATCTCCCCCTTTCTACCTATCTTATTTTTAGTCTTTATTCCCTCCTGTTGATCTATTGCTATCTGTGTTGCGATGCTTTAGTTTCCGTACCTGTGATATACCGTGCAGCCCTATATAGCCTTGGACACATCCTATTACCGTTGTTTGGTAGATAGTTGGACTTGCGCGTCGTAGCCGCTTGCTCAAGTGCTGTCGCGTGTCGTCACTTGCCACGGTTGTTGGAGTATTGCCACCTGTTTGATGTTGGAGATGATCTCGGCTTTACTTTTCGTTCACTTTAATTCATGTTTAACAACTAAAATTGAAGTAAGCAGAGGCATCGGTGGGTGATAGATAACATTTGGTTTTCGAACGCCCACTTGTGTCCCGTAGGACCCCGAGTACTTGATACCTGTTCCTTGATTTATCGCGCTATCCACATCCGGGAGGTATATGGGACCTCCCTTAGCTAGAGCTTGATTCATACTTATTTCTTGGGGCCACAAACTAGTTTGAGGTTTTATTTACTATCCTGTACTTATGCCATGCTTTACTGCCTTATTTAAATTGTGCGACAGATAGCACCTGTAATGTTTAGGATCGGGACACGATTCCGCGGTGTCGACAAGCCCAGTTTTGGGTTCCCAGTCGTTCACAGCCGTCTACCCAAACCTTGAGTCCGTCTCGGAGCTTGCTTACTTCGTTGCGGTTCTACTCAATGGGGTGGCCCCCTGAAATAATTCTGAATCCTGTGATTGCTTTGTCGTGAAGGCCTCGTTGGGTTTTGTTTTGGTTTTTCCGAGGTTGATCGAGTGTGTGTTGCTATTGGTGCACCCCGGCCGGGTAAAACTTTCTGAAAGCCGTGTCCGCGGTTATGGACGACTTGGAGCACAGTATCTCGACCATAGACAAGCATAACTAAAGTTTACTGTTATAAATTTGACTTTATAATGACTAGTAATCAGCTTCACTATAATGAAATGGCTAATTAATACTGCCCACAATTTCTTGTTTGGAGTGTCGCTTGCGACAGTTGTATCTGACTAGTAAGTATTGCAACTACAACGGAATGGCTGAATAAAAGTACCAACAACTGCTGGGATTTGGGTTATCTCATGCTATATATATCTGATTAGTAAGTGTTGTAACTATAACAAAATGGTTAACTAAAAGTGCCCACTGTTTATTTTATCAGGATGATTACCTATACCTGACTAGTAATTGCTGCAACGATAACCGAATAAATAAAACTGCCAACTGTGTGAGTTTCTCGGTTGACTTCCTCGTTTGGTCTCGAGGGGGAAACGCCAGGATGGGTTTGTTTGATGGTAGTATCAGGTTGGTTCCGAATAGGTCCTTCTTACCCCTCTCTGAGTGCCGCCAGTTGGATCGAGTCTCTATAGGTTGTTTAGTGCATGCTGCCGCTGCCGCTTCAGTCCACCATACCTTTGTAGGCGAGGACCGCCGAATTCTAGCCTCGCCGTGTACTGGCCTCAGTACTGACGCTCCTCTTTTTCCTTTGCCCTTTGTCGGCACCCCTTTTGTTTAAGCAGGTTTTGAGATCGACGTCGTTAGCAGGGTTACCCTTCCGGCTTGGCCTGGGCAGGGTTATGGACGCCATTGGTTATTCTTCAGGGCTCTTAGCCCCATTTGCATCTTGTCCGTAGTCGGACGCGACCATCTTTTAAGGTGATTTGGATCTTTGTACTGTATATCTGTATTCTTGACTCATGGAGTCGCTGTTATATATATCTGTTCTGTGGGTCCCATCGAGGACTGTTGTGTAATGTTATTACTTCGTTTTCCACCCGCACGAAAGTGCCTGGTGGGCACCTTTGAATCGTTTCTATGCGGGTTTGGCGGGTTTCGCTAAAACTTGCATAGGTCCGATTCTGAGGGTGTTACAGAGTGGTATCAGAGCTCAGCAGTTGCGATACCCCACAAGTCCAGCCTGTAGGATAACCTAGCTAACGGCCGAAGTAGAGTGTCAAAAACTATTTTTGCAAACACGGTTGGATAGTTCTGATTAGGTCTGATTTTACTCCTTAACCCTCGGCTGCTCTCCTCTTACCTCTACGTGTTTTGAATTCGCTCTCGTCTCTTTCGTCGAGTCCGGGAATTCTCGTGGTTGGGTTCCGTCGTACCTTCAGGGTTTCGCTTCCTCCTTTGGTAACGGTGTTGCTACATCTGGTCTTCATGTATCCGAGGAGCCCTTCGTCTGTGGTACCATTCTTTGTTCCTTGTTTGTGCCTTCCGGTGTTTTCCGACGTGACGGCATCCTCTACGCCAGATCCGAAGCAGAGTCTGCATCACTGCTTTGTTTCCGAACCTCGTTTGTCGAGATCTTCAGTCTGAATTCCGAGAATGGTTGCACGCTTTTCCACTGATTGTGCGAAGTAATAGTTTGGGTGCGTGATGGATTGGCCCCCATGCCGACTACCCCTTCTATTCGCTTTTGTACATTGAAGTGGACGAGAATGCATCGGTTCCCTCTTTCCATCGGAGCTAGAGGTGGCTTTATTTGTTGATACCTCTACCTTCAACCCTTTTTGACCCCGGAGTGTTCTCTCGACGATCACGGACAACGACCTCTTGTTAGTGGTGTCGCAAGGATCTACATGGAGCGAGAAGACGCAGATCGCCGACCTTCCTTCCGGTACCATGAGGCGGATCTCGAGGGCGAGATCCATTGTTAGTGGTGTCGAATTGTGGCATCCCGCAAAACCACTACTAGAAAATCGCGTTGAATTTGTGCATTGCATCGGCATCATCATATGTTGTTTGTCTAAAACTATTTTCGCAAAGCCCGTTTTGTTTTCTAAAACGCCCCATCTTTATTCAAACGCAAAGCCCGGTTCTCCGGATTAATTATTTTGGCCGCTATCGGTTTGCAAACGGCCCGTTTAAAACAAATAAAAAGTTTAATTGTTTTAGCGGGGGCAGTCGAACGGGCCGAATCGACCCGAACGACCACCCCCATTTTCTAATCGGTCCCCCCAAACCGGCCCCTCTAAATCCTAAACTCACCCAACCTACCTACCCACACCCAGCCTCCACCTCACCCTGGCCAATCACCATGTGCCACCTCGCCTCCCCCTATTCCCCAACCAACCAGGTGTTGCCACCTCATCCCATCTCTCTCTCCCTCTCTCCCCAACCACACCCCCACACAACACACACCACACAACACGCAGACAACCCACGCACGCACACCCACGCACCGACAGCCCCCCTGGACCCGGCCCCATGCGCCCCTCTCTCCCCTGGCGCGTCCCCGCTCCACACCTCCTCGCTCCCGACGCCACCGTCGCTCCCTCCCCACCGCTCCTTCTCCGGCGTCGCCGCCCCCTGCTTCTCCTCTTCCCCTCGCCGCCGCCCGGCTCGGCGAGCGGCCTCTGCCGCCTCTGCACACAGCCAGCGCCGAGCCCGCACCCCTGCGCCTTCGACCTCCGCTCACCCCGCCGCCACCGCCGCTCTCGCCCGCCTCCGCCCGTCGCCCATGAACCCTCTCCGGCGCCGCCCAGTGCTCCCGAGCCCGCGCCCTCCCCGAGCCGCGTCAACCGCCTCCAGGCCCGAGCCCCTCCGCGTCCGGACCGCCCCTCCGCCGCAAGCCGAGCCGCCGCTGTTCCCCCTCGCCGCCGGTCCCGTCTCCGGCGACGCCCGCTCGTCCCCGCGCTCGCCCACCGCCGTGGCTACGCCTCGCCGGCCCCCCAGCTCCCTCCGGTGCCGCCTCCGAGCTCGCCCCGAGCGGAGCCTCGCCGGGCCGCCCTCGTCGTTCTCCGGTCCGGCCGCCCGCTCGTCCCTGCCTCGCCCCTTCTGCCTCGCCGATGCTCCTCCGCCTCCGTCGCGTTGCCTCGGTTCCTCGCCCCGCGCAGGCCCGGCAGCGCACGTCTGCGACCCCGATGCCTAGCGCCCGCACCTCGTCGGCCTCTTCCTTGCAGCCTCCAGTGGCGTCGACCTCATCTGCGTGTAAACCGTGACGAGTTTCGCTGCCAAGGTAGTCGGGAGGCCGCCGGCGCCGAACAAGCTCGCCACGGACCCTTGGAGCCCGAACCACAAGTGCCCCGCCTCGGATCCGATGATCGAACAACGCCTTCTCGGAACGCCAAGCGCTTCTTCCCCGCCCCGTAGCCAAGCCTCGACAACCCCGAACCCGGGCGCCGTTTCCAAGTTCGCCGCCAACACCCGAGAACTCCAACAAGGACGCCAAGAACGCCACATGGAAAACCCAACCCCCTCGGATTGTCAAGATCTTCGTCCTGGACCCTGAAGACCGATCCCACCGAAAACCCTCGAACACCATGATCGCCAATCCGGAACACCGAGTGCACCGACACGGACCCGAAGACCACGGATACGACAAGTACTCCCTCGAGGACGCCGAGTACTTCACCCCGGACACCGAGAGCCCGCGGTGCCGGGAGGACGACATCAAACCGAAGCGCCAAGTCGCCGAGACCCCGTCCCCGAAGGCCTCCGACAGGGAACCGACAAGATCTGTATCGCGGACGCCAAGATCGACTCGATGGCGCGGACCCGACGAGAGCTTCGCAACGACAAGCACGACACCGACCCGGGCGAGTCCGATGCCCCGACGCCAGACCAAGTGCTTCCCCCAGAACGCCAAGAACTACTCCGCTACCCGAGAACAACCCGTCGAACCCCAGATCCGAACCCCGATACCGGACCCCGAACCCCCGGATCCCCAAGATCGTCGAGCCCCCCCCAATGTGTGAACCCCTTCCCGAAACCCTATTTGATAACATAATACAAAATTGTTGCATATTAATTGTTCATGCATGCATCCTTGTCTGTGGTTGGGGGGCCTTACGCCGATTCATCTAATAATTAAATATGGGTCCCATATGCGGGCAAATCTAGCCTTATATTGGCCTCATTTAAACTTGAGTAGCGAACCGGTGATATATTCTGCCTTGTTAAACAACATTTAAATTGCGGGGGTTCTAAATAACTTGAACATTTAATTAATGTCGGGACCCCGGTTCCACTTAATTTGACCTAATTGCATCGCACTTTTGCCATGCCATGCATCATATCATAAGCATGCCGATCTTTTGTCGTAGTATTAAATACTGCATCCGGTGTTTATTCTAGTGTTTTGCTTCTTCGCGGATAAGGCCGTTGAGTTGATGTGAGCTTTGCCCCGATCTTCGGATGAACCTTCGACAATGTTTTCAGGCGAGCATCTCCCCCTTTCTACCTATCTTATTTTTAGTCTTTATTCCTTCCTGTTGATCTATTGCTATCTGTGTTGCGATGCTTTAGTTTCCGTACCTGTGATATACCGTGCAGCCCTATATAGCCTTGGACACATCCTATTACCGTTGTTTGGTAGATAGTTGGACTTGCGCGTCGTAGCCGCTTGCTCAAGTGCTGTCGCGTGTCCTCACTTGCCACGGTTGTTGGAGTATTGCCACCTGTTTGATGTTGGAGATGATCTCGGCTTTACTTTTCGTTCACTTTAATTCCTGTTTAACAACTAAAATTGAAGTAAGCAGAGGCATCGGTGGGTGATAGATAACATTTGGTTTCCGAACGCCCACTTGTGTCCCGTAGGACCCCGAGTACTTGATACCTATTCCTTGATTTATCGCGCTATCCACAGCCGGGAGGTATATGGGACCCCCCTTAGACAGAGCTTGATTCATACTTATTTCTTGGGGCCACAAACTAGTTTGAGGTTTTATTTACTATCATGTACTTATGCCATGCTTTACTGCCTTATTTAAATTGTGCGACAGATAGCACCTGTACTGTTTAGGATCGGGACACGATTCCGCGGTGTCGACAAGCCCAGTTTTGGGTTCCCAGTCGTTCACAGCCGTCTACCCAAACCTTGAGTCCGTCTCGGAGCTTGCTTACTTCGTTGCGGTTCTACTCAATGGGGTGGCCCCCTGAAATAATTCTGAATCCTGTGATTGCTTTGTCGTGAAGGCCTCGTTGGGTTTTGTTTTGGTTTTTCCGAGGTTGATCGAGTGTGTGTTGCTATTGGTGCACCCCGGCCGGGTAAAACTTTCTGAAAGCCGTGTCCGCGGTTATGGACGACTTGGAGCACAGTATCTCGACCATAGACAAGCATAACTAAAGTTTACTGTTATAAATTTGACTTTATAATGACTAGTAATCAGCTTCACTATAATGGAATGGCTAATTAATACTGCCCACAATTGCTTGTTTGGAGTGTCGCTTGCGACAGTTGTATGTGACTAGTAAGTATTGCAACTACAACGGAATGGGTGAATAAAAGTACCAACAACTGCTGGGATTTGGGTTATCTCATGCTATCTATATCTGATTAGTAAGTGTTGTAACTATAACAAAATGGTTAACTAAAAGTGCCCACTGTTTATTTTATCAGGATGATTACCTATACCTGACTAGTAATTGCTGCAACGATAACCGAATAAATAAAACTGCCAACTGTGTGAGTTTCTCGGTTGACTTCCTCGTTTGGTCTCGAGGGGGAAACGCCAGGATGGGTTTGTTTGATGGTAGTATCAGGTTGGTTCCGAATAGGTCCTTCTTACCCCTCTCTGAGTGCCGCCAGTTGGATCGAGTCTCTATAGGTTGTTTAGTGCATGCTGCCGCTGCCGCTTCAGTCCACCATATCTTTGTAGGCGAGGAACGCCGAATTCTAGCCTCGCCGTGTACTGGCCTCAGTACTGACGCTCCTCTTTTTCCTTTGCCCTTTGTCGGCACCCCTTTTGTTTAAGCAGGTTTTGAGATCGACGTCGTTAGCAGGGTTACCCTTCCGGCTTGGCCTGGGCAGGGTTATGGACGCCATTGGTTATTCTTCAGGGCTCTTAGCCCCATTTGCATCTTGTCCGTAGTCGGACGCGACCATCTTTTAAGGTGATTTGGATCTTTGTACTGTATATCTGTATTCTTGACTCATGGAGTCGCTGTTATATATATCTGTTCTGTGGGTCCCATCGAGGACTGTTGTGTAATGTTATTACTTCGTTTTCCACCCGCACGAAAGTGCCTGGTGGGCACCTTTGAATCGTTTCTATGCGGGTTTGGCGGGTTTCGCTAAAACTTGCATAGGTCCGATTCTGAGGGTGTTACACGGATGCACGTCGCCGACAACGTTGCCGAGTCGACAAGCATGCTTACACACTGCCTCGCATCGAACGAGCTCGCCTCTTCCTCGCTATCAATGATGCGACCTGCGAGTAGAAGACAATAATGAGTACGACGGACACCACAAAAGACACAACAACCGGAAGAGGCAGATGCACTTACCAATCAACGGGCGGGCGAGTTCCGTGATGAAGCTTTGAAGCGACGTATGGTCGTCCTGAAGCCCAGCAACAAGGGCATCGGACATTTTGCGATCCTCTTCGGCGGCTGCAATGGCGGCCTTGGCTCGCCCGTCAGCCGAGCTCACTTCTTCTTTTGCCTCCCGCAGCTCGCGCTCGATGTTGGCGACCAGTTGTTTAGCCGCACTCAAAGCCGATTGCGCCGCCACCAAATCACCAGCGGGGACAAGCCCCTGGCGAGCTTCCTCTGCCTTCGCGGCAACAGCCTGAAGCCCTTTGTTCGCCTCCTGGACGATGGCCAATTCTTTCTCCGCGCGCTGCTTCGCGGCCAATCGGTCAGCCGATTCAAGCTGTAGACCCTGCATGTCATCAAAAAGGTTAGTCAAAACAAAAATTCCTAAGTGCCCACCCGCTGAAATCAGCGAGTGCGCACTCGGGGACTGGCGATCAAGAAATTCCTAAGTGCCCACCCGCTGAAATTCAGCGAGTGCGCACTCGGGGACTGACGATCAAGAAATTCCTAAGTGCCCACCCGCTGAAATTCAGCGAGTGCGCACTCGGGGACTGGCAATCAAGAAATTCCTAAGTGCCCACCCGCTGAAATTCAGCGAGTGCGCACTCGGGGACTGGTACTCAAAGAAAATCCTAAGTACCCACCCGCTAAAATTTAGCGCGTGCGCACTCGGGGACTGGATGCGAAAAATAAAGTTAAGATATTATAAGAATCAGGCCGCTGCAAAGCACCGACCTGATCCTCGGGGACTGGATGTACCTGGATGGCTGCGCCAAGCATGCCGTGGAGTTGTATCGCGTCCACGGACGTGAGGAGAGCCGGCGTATGCCCATGACGTTGGTCGACTTCAACATCGGCGGTCCCAGGAGCGTGGCTTGAGGGCGAAGTCCCACTCGCCGCGGCCGCCTTGGTCACGAAGCGTGGGAAGGTAGCGATAGAGGCACCCGCTCCAAAAGAGGTCGGCTCCGCCGGTCCAGGCAAGGGAGCGCCCTCCTTCGTAGACGCGGCTGTCTCCATCACGGGTCCGGCTGGCGCAACCGCCATGTCGTCAGAAATAGTGACGACGTCATCACCCTTGGCCTTCTTGCTGCCATCCGCAGAGACGACGACCTCGTCCGCCTTCCTCTTGCAGGAAGGATCCTCCTCGCTAACGACGGGCGACACCTTAGCCACGGTCAGATGGCCCATCCTCTTCACTCCGGTCCTGTGCATCAATCGTATAAGCAAAAATAATTAAAATAATTATGAAAGACAAAGAAGGGTGAGTGTGCTCACTTGGCGACTGGAATGAAGCGCAGCCCCGTACGGAGGCCGGCTGGTTTTTCCAGTTCAGGGCCCAGTCGGCGACTGAGCCCCATCTCCAGGAGTCGCGTGCCCAAGACACGGACGGCTTCTTCGTCGTTGAGGCTGCAGCTGGAGCCTCCGGGATATCTTTGGCAGGAGCCTCCTTGCGAGGCGAAGCCGCTGCAGCCGGAGCATCCCCCAGCCCAGAGACTGGGGTGAATGGCGGAGCCATTGAAGCCAGCGGCACTTCCACGGTCGCCGCGTCCAGCATGGCTGTCACTGGTGGCGCATCGTCACTGGCCATACTGGGAGCGTCGGAGCTGCTCGCCGAGTGCGGCGGCGAGTCCGGCCTCGATGGCTTTGTCCTCTTCTTCGGAGGGGCCCTTGCCTCCTTATCCTTCTTCTTCTTCTTCGACGGAGTGGCCTGACGACACGAGGTGGTCTCTGGGAGTTCGTCGTCGTCATCGTGACGCTCGAGGCTTCTTCTTGCCTCGAGCTCGCGCTGTCGTTGTCCGCGGGTCTTTTGGACCAGCGGGGCGACCTCCTCCTCGGACTCGTCGTCGTCGTCCTCATCGCCTTTAGCGGGTGGCAACTCGCCTACGTCCTGGGCGGACGAGCTCGAGTTCTCGTCGTCCGAAGGTGGGAGCCACCCCTCCACCACTTGGAATAGCTGCGATAAATACAAAACGAAATCAGAATTACCGCGACTGCATAAACTGCGACTGCGAGCGAAGTGAAATGATTACCGTTGGAGCTGGATGCTTTGCGGTATAGGGGGTGACCCCAGCCTGCGCATCCAGGTACACCGCCTGGGTAATTTTCTTCAGTGCTGGAAGATAGTCCTCTAGCTTCCACTCGTCGAGGCAGGCCTTCGTCGAGTCTCCACGGCCCGTGTACTGGTACATGTAGTGGTCGCACTGGGCGAGCGGGACGAGTCGCCGCCCGAGCCAGCAGTTGTACAGGTTTATTGTCTGGAGGCCCTTCTTTTTCAGACCGCGGATGGTCTGGAGCATCTCGTCGACGACCATCCGCTGATCGCTGGGGAGCTTGCCGACTTGGAGATGGCGTGGCTCGGACCGATTGGCGGAATACCGCGGGATCGTCGCCTCGCCCTCCAGGGTCGCCTCGGCCACGTAAAACCATGACTTCTTCCAGTCGCTCGCTGCCTTGGCGGGCAGCATCAGATCGAAGAAGGAAGCCTTTGACTTGAGCTGGAAGGTTAGGCCGCCCGCAGCCAGCATTGGGCCGCCTGCTTCCTCGCGGCTAATCCGTCCGTGGAACAGATCTTGCCACAAGGGGAAGTAGGGCCGGCAGCCCAAGTAGCATTCGCAGAACGCCACGAAGATGGCGAGCTGCTCGATGCTGTGGGGACCCAGATCCGAAGGCTGGATCCCGTAGTAGGCGCAGAAGCGCCGGAAGAACAGGGACGTGGGGAACCCTAGCCCCGCTCGAGATGACTGGTGAAGCAGATGAACTCCCTCTCTCGCGGATTCGGTGTCGTCTCTCCGGCTGCAGGAATACGCCAACAGCCGGCTCGCAAGATCCCGGCCTCCTCGAAGGAAGCCAGCTGCGCCCTCGTGCACTTAGATCTACCCCACGGCTCGGTGGAAAGGGCCATGGCCGAAAGGTTTGCTGGGGGTCGGGGGATTTCGGGTCGGCTGGATCACGATGCGAAGGGAGGCGAAAATGCGTGCAGTCGGAAGAGATGGTGAGAAGGTGGCTCTCCGATCGCCTGCCATTCCCCTTATATAGTGGATGTTACCCGCCAAATCAGGGAACCGTTACCGCGCGATGATTACGCCAAAAGTTACCGTTGGATTACCCCAAAAACTAGTTTGACCACGGTTAACGGTCCAACTTCGGCCACTCGACTCGCCGACCCAGTCACTACGACAGTGTTACGCCGACTCGACTCGCCAAAGCTGCGATCAGGATGACTAGTTTCTTCCTTTATACAGGAGCCCGCCGACGATTCGACTGGATGCTGTAACACCCTCAGAATCAGACCTATGCAAGTTTTAGCGAAACCCGCCAAACCCGCATAGAAACGATTCAAAGGTGCCCACCAGGCACTTGCGTGCGGGTGGAAAACGAAGTAATAACATTACACAACAGTCCTCGATGGGACCCACAGAACAGATATATACAACGGCGACTCAAAGAGTCAAGAATACAGATATACAGTACAAAGATCCAAATCACCTTGAAAACGATAGAGCGTCCAGCTACGAACAAGATGTAAATGGGGCTAAGAGCCCTGAAGAATAACCAATGGCGTCCATAACCCTGCCCAGGCCAAGCCGGAAGGGTAACCCTGCTAACGACGTCGATCTCAAAACCTGCTTAAACAAAAGGGGTGCCGACAAAGGGCAAAGGAAAAAGAGAGAGCGGTCAGTACTGAGGCCAGTACACGGCGAGGCTAGAATTCGGCGGTCCTCGCCTACATAGGTATGGTGGACTGAAGCGGCAGCGGCAGCTTGCACTAAACAACCTATAGAGACTCGATACAACTGGCGGCTATCAGAGAAGGATAAGAAAGACCTATTCGGAACCAACCTGATTCTACCATCAGACAAACCCATCCTGGTGTTTCCCCGTCGAGACCAAAGGAGGAAGTCAACCGAGGAACTCACACAGTTGGCAGTTTTATTTATTCAGTTATCGTTGCAATAATTACTAGTCAGGTATAGACAATCATTCTGATAAAATAAGCAGTGGGCCGTTTTAGTTAATCATTCCGTTGTAGTTGCAACACTTACTAGTCAGATACAAATAGCATGAGAGATCCCCAAACCCAGCAGTTGTTGGTACTTTTATTTAGCCATTCCGTTTTAGTTGCAATACTTACTAGTCAGGTACAATGGTCGCAAGCGACAACCCAAGCAAACAATTGTTGGCAGTTTTATTTAGCCATTCCGTTATAGTGAAGCTGATTACTAGTCATTATAAAGTCAAATTTATAGCACTACTTTAGTTATAGTTGTCTATGATCGAGATACTGTGCTCCAAGTCGTCCATAACCGCGGATATGGCTTTCAGAAAGTTTTACCCTGCAGGGGTGCACAAATAGCAACACACACTCGATCAACCTCGGAAAAACCAAATCAAAACCCAACGAGGCCTTCACGACAAAGCAATCACATGATTCAGAAATATTTCAGGGGGCCACCCCATTGAGTAGACCCGCAACGAAGTTAGCTGACTCCGAGACGGACTCAAGGTTTGCGACAATGGCTGTAAACGACTGGGAACCCAAAACTGGGCTTGTCGATACCGCGAAAACACTCCGCTTACCTAAACAGTACAGTGTGATCCTCGCACAATCTTAAATAAAGCAGTAAAGCATGGCATAAGTACAGGATCGTAAATAAAACCTCAAACTAGTTTGTGGCCCCAAGAAATAAGAATGAATCAAGCTCTGGCTCAGGGGGGTCCCATAATCCTCCCGGATGTGGATAGCGCGAATATTCAAGGAACAGGTATCAATTACTCGGGGTCCTACGGGACACAAGTGGACGGTTAACAACCAAATAACATCTATTGCCCACCTGTGCCTCTGCTTACTTACTTCAATTTTAGTTGTTAAACAGTAATTAAAGTGAACAATAATTAAAGCCATGATCATCTCCAACATTAAACATGCGGCAATACTCCAACAACCGTGGTACTGGACGACACGCAACAACACTTGAGCAAGCGACTACGACGCGCAAGTCCAACTATCTACCAAACAACAGGTAATAGGGTGTGTCCAAGGCAATATAAGGCTGCAGGGGATATCACGGGTACAAAAACTAGAGAATCGCAACACAGATAGCAATAGATCAATAGGAGGGAATAAATACTATAAAAGTAAGATAGGTAGAAAGGGGGAGGATGCTCGCCTGAAAACATTGTCGAAGGTTCAACCGAATATCGGGTCGACACTCGCATCAACTCAACGGCCTTATCCGCGAAGAACCAAAACACTAGAAGAAACACCGGATGCACTATTTAATACTACGGCAAAAGATCGGGCATGATGCATGTATGATGTATGACATGGCAAAGGTGCGATGCAATTAGGTCATATTAAGCGGAACCGGGGTCCCGACAATTAATTAAATGGTTCAAGTTATTTAGAACCCCCGCAATTTAAATGTTGCATTATCAAGACAAAAGATAGCACCGATTCGCTACACAAATTTAAATGAGGCCAATATGAGACTAGATTTGCCCGCATATGGGCCCCATATTTAATTATAAGGTGAATCGGCATAAGGCCCCCAAACCACATGACAATATGCATGCGAATATGACAATTTAATATGCAACAATTTATATTACATTTATAAAATAGGGCTCGAGAAAAGGGGCACACATTAGGGTTCGGCGATCTTGGGCTCCGGGGGTTCGGGGTTGGTCTCAGGGTTCGACGGGGAGAACGGGATCGGTCTCGGACAACGGAGGTGGATCTTGTCGGGTCCTCGTATCGGTTCGATCTTGGCGTCCGGGATGAAGAACTTGGCGTTCTGCGTCGGTGTCCTTACGGGTACGAGGTCTCGGCGAACTTGGCGTGTCGAGGTGCGGTTTCCGGGTCCGTGTAGATGGTCATGGCATTCCGAGGAGAAGACCTTGGCGTGCTGAGGTTTCGGTCTCGGGGATCGGTCTTCGTATCCGAGAAGTAGACCTTGCATGTATCCTTAGGGGGCTTTGGGGCGACACGGCCACATCTTCAGGAAGATTGTCACAGTGCTTTAGGGTCCGCCGAATGTCTACTAGACGCCATGCTCGTGGGAAGGGGACAGCAGCAGAGCATGGAGCCGGCGAACAACGGCGGCGGCCGAACGCCGAACGTGGGGAGGCGCAGGGCCGGAGCCGCGCGGGGCCGGATCGAGCATGCGACACAGGAGGAGGTCGCGGAGGGCGGAGGAGACGGAGGCGTGACCGACGACGACTACTTGCAGAGGGCGCGCGACTGATGACGGCAGGTGGCCGTACGTAGGCGGCGGAGCAGGAAGCTCGGTGAGGGGCGCCGACGAGCTTGGCGGCTTGCGGACGATGGAGGGACCAGCGTGGCTGCAGGAGAGGGCGACGGAGAGGCGGGTGCTGGCGAAGCGGGTCGAGGAGGGAGGCCGGCGCGACGAGGCCGGAGGAGGACGCGGCTGAGGGAGACAGGGGAGGTCGTCGTGCGACGGCAGAGGACTGGCAGCGGGGCACCATGCGGCCAAAGAGAGGGGGGCCGATGCAGAAGCAGGCGAGGGCGGACGGCCAGAGCGGAGGGAGGCCGCGGGCTCGCTGGCGGTGGGCCGGTGCGGCCGGGACGGAACGGAGGAGGCGGTGACGGGCGCCAGGGGGAGGCGGGGCGAGGACAGAGGGCGCTGGAGGGGAAGCCGCAGGGAGAGCGCACGGTTGGAGGGGGGAGAGGATGGAGGGTCGACGGGGAGGCGACGACGGCCGCCTGCGGCCACGGCGGTTTGCGGGAGGAGGGGCACCGGCCAGAGGCAGCGGGCGGGCCAGAGGGGGGAGAAAGATGGAGGTGGGGGCGAGCAGGGCGCGCCGACGGCGGGGAGAGGAGGGGCTCGGGCGAGCGGGGGGAAGAGGAAGGAGAGGAGGGAGCCGGCGCCGGGGAAGAAGGTGGGGCAACAGCGGCAGACGCGGGATGGGGAGGTGGGTGCGGGAGCGTGGGGGGGGAGAGGATGGAGTGGTGGGGCCATGCAGGGTCGGCGCGTGGGGCCCGCGTGAGTGGCTTGTGGGTCGAGGAGGGGGTGGACTCGGTCAGGGGGACGAGGCCGGGGCGGACGGGTGGCTGGGTGGTGGGTCCAGGGCGTGGGGACGCGCCCAGGTTGGGGCTGCCGGTGGGATGGAGTTGTATGGGTGTGAGTTGGCAGGTAGGGACAGGGACGGTGGGACCGGGGTGTAAGGGAGAGGGGGTAGGTGGGGGCTAGGTGAGAGAGAGAGAGGGGTGTAGGTGGGGCTGTGGATTGGTGAGGTGGCTGGGCTGAGGGTGAGGTGGAGGGACGGTGAGGTGGCGAGCTGGGGTTGGTGGGTAGACTAGGATTGGGTAGATTAGGGATTAGGTTTAGTTTAGGTGGACCGGATTGTAAGTAGTCTGTACCGATTGGGCCTCTGGCCTGACCGGTCGGACTGCCTCTCCGGACAAAATATTTTATTGTTTTAATTTTATTTGTAAAACATTTTTGTAAATACTTTTTAGACAAAATAAAAGATATGAACAGACCGATGTTTTAATTTGAAATAAAGACGGGCGTTATTTAGAAAACAAAACTAGGCGTTTCGAAATAGTTTCAGACAAACAATGCATGATGATGACGATGCAATGCACAAAAACAACGCGATTTTCTAGTAGTGGTTTTGCGGGATGCCACAATTCGACACCACTAACAATGGATCTCGCCCTCGAGATCTGCCTCATGGTACCGGAAGGAAGGTCGGCGATCTGCGTCATCTCGCTCCGTGTAGATCCTCGCGACACCACTAACAAGGGTTCTTTATTCAGCTTGAAAAATGGCGACACCACTAACAAAGGGTCGTTGTTCACGTTCGTCAAGAGAGCACTCCGGATAAACAACGGGCGAAGTTAAAGGTAAGGCCACCTCTAACTTTCATGGAAGGAGTAAGAGTTGCATCGATCCACCATTCAATATACAACAGCAAATGATAAGAGTAGTGGTATGGTCGCGACTCCATCCCGCACTCAAAGCATTACTATGTACACGAATAGACAGATTATGCAACCAACCCTCAGGATTCAGACTGAAGATTTCGACAAGCGAGGTTCGGAAACAAAGGAGTGATGCAGACTCTGCATCGGATCTGGCGTAGATGATGTCGTCGCGTCGGAGAACACCGGAAGGCACAAACAAGGAACAAAGAATGGTACCACAGATAAAGGACCACTCAGATAGCAGGAAGACCGGATGTGGAAACACCGTTACCAAAAGAGGAAGCAAAACCCTGAAGGTACGACGGAAACCCAACCACGAGAATTCCTGGACTAGTAGAAGGAAAGGGAACAAATCCAAAACACGCAGAGGTAAGAGGAGAACAGCATAAGGTAAGGAGTAAAAGCAGACCTAATCAGATCTATCCAACCGATTTCTCGAAAATAGTTTTGACACTCTACTTCGGCCGTTAGCTAGGTTATCCTACATGCTGGACTTGTGGGGTATCGCAACTGCTGAGCTCTGATACCACTCTGTAACACCCTCAGAATCGGACCTATGCAAGTTTTAGCGAAACCCGCCAAACCCGCATAGAAACGATTCGAAGGTGCCCACCAGGCACTTGCGTGCGGGTGGAAAACAAAGTAATAACATTACACAACAGTCCTCGATGGGACCCACAGAACAGATATATACAACGGCGACTCAAAGAGTCAAGAATACAGATATACAGTACAAAGATCCAAATCACCTTGAAAACGATAGAGCGTCCAGCTACGGACAAGATGCAAATGGGGCTAAGAGGCCTGAAGAATAACCAATGGTGTCCATAACCCTGCCCAGGCCAAGCCGGAAGGGTAACCCTGCTAACGACGTCGATCTCAAAACCTGCT
Organism: Avena atlantica; assembly: GCA_910589765.1. NCBI lineage: Eukaryota > Viridiplantae > Streptophyta > Magnoliopsida > Poales > Poaceae > Avena > Avena atlantica. The sequence goes on from OU342735.1 coordinate 420,099,905, forward strand.
TAAACAAAAGGGGTGCCGACAAAGGGCAAAGGAAAAAGAGAGAGCGGTCAGTACTGAGGCCAGTACACGGCGAGGCTAGAATTCGGCGGTCCTCGCCTACATAGGTATGGTGGACTGAAGCGGCAGCGGCAGCTTGCACTAAACAACCTATAGAGACTCGATACAACTGGCGGCTATCAGAGAAGGATAAGAAAGACCTATTCGGAACCAACCTGATTCTACCATCAAACAAACCCATCCTGGTGTTTCCCCCTCGAGACCAAATGAGGAAGTCAACCGAGGAACTCACACAGTTGGCAGTTTTATTTATTCAGTTATCGTTGCAGCAATTACTAGTCAGGTATAGACAATCATTCTGATAAAATAAGCAGTGGGCCGTTTTAGTTAATCATTCCGTTGTAGTTGCAACACTTACTAGTCAGATACAAATAGCATGAGAGATCCCAAAACCCAGCAGTTGTTGGTACTTTTATTTAGCCATTCCGTTTTAGTTGCAATACTTACTAGTCAGGTACAATGGTCGCAAGCGACAACCCAAGCAAACAATTGTTGGCAGTTTTATTTAGCCATTCCGTTATAGTGAAGTTGATTACTAGTCATTATAAAGTCAAATTTATAGCACTACTTTAGTTATAGTTGTCTATGATCGAGATACTGTGCTCCAAGTCGTCCATAACCGCGGACACGGCTTTCAGAAAGTTTTACCCTGCAGGGGTGCACAAATAGCAACACACACTCGATCAACCTCGGAAAAACCAAATCAAAACCCAACGAGGCCTTCACGACAAAGCAATCACAGGATTCAGAAATATTTCAGGGGGCCACCCCATTGAGTAGACCCGCAACGAAGTTAGCTGACTCCGAGACGGACTCAAGGTTTGCGACAATGGCTGTAAACGACTGGGAACCCAAAACTGGGCTTGTCGATACCGCGAAAACACTCCGCTTACCTAAACAGTACAGTGTGCTCCTCGCACAATCTTAAATAAAGCAGTAAAGCATGGCATAAGTACATGATCGTAAATAAAACCTCAAACTAGTTTGTGGCCCCAAGAAATAAGAATGAATCAAGCTCTGGCTCAGGGGGGTCCCATAATCCTCCCGGACGTGGATAGCGCGAATATTCAAGGAACAGGTATCAAGTACTCGGGGTCCTACGGGACACAAGTGGACGGTTAACAACCAAATAACATCTATTGCCCACCTGTGCCTCTGCTTACTTACTTCAATTTTAGTTGTTAAACAGTAATTAAAGTGAACAATAATTAAAGCCATGATCATCTCCAACATTAAACATGCGGCAATACTCCAACAACCGTGGTACTGGACGACACGCAACAGCACTTGAGCAAGCGACTACGACGCGCAAGTCCAACTATCTACCAAACAACAGGTAATAGGGTGTGTCCAAGGCAATATAAGGCTGCAGGGGATATCACGGGTACGGAAACTAGAGCATCTTAACACAGATAGCAATAGATCAACAGGAGGGAATAAATACTATAAAAGTAAGATAGGTAGAAAGGGGGAGGATGCTCGCCTGAAAACATTGTCGAAGGTTCAACCGAAGATCGGGTCGACACTCGCATCAACTCAACGGCCTTATCCGCGAAGAACCAAAACACTAGAAGAAAGACCGGATGCATTATTTAATACTACGGCAAAAGATCGGGCATGATGCATGTATGATGTATGACATGGCAAAGGTGCGATGCAATTAGGTCATATTAAGCGGAACCGGGGTCCCGACAATTAATTAAATGGTTCAAGTTATTTAGAACCCCCGCAATTTAAATGTTGCATTATCAAGACAAAAGATAGCACCGGTTCGCTACAGAAATTTAAATGAGGCCAATATGAGACTAGATTTGCCCGCATATGGGCCCCATATTTAATTATAAGGTGAATCGGCATAAGGCCCCCAAACCACATGACAATATGCATGCGAATATGACAATTTAATATGCAACAATTTATATTACATTTATAAAATAGGGCTCGAGAAAAGGGGCACACATTAGGGTTCGGCGATCTTGGGCTCCGGGGGTTCGGGGTTGGTCTCAGGGTTCGACGGGGAGAACGGGATCGGTCTCGGACAACGGAGGTGGATCTTGTCGGGTCCTCGTATCGGTTCGATCTTGGCGTCCGGGATGAAGAACTTGGCGTTCTGCGTCGGTGTCCTTACGGGTACGGGGTCTCGGCGAACTTGGCGTGTCGAGGTGCGGTTTCCGGGTCCGTGTAGATGGGCATGGCGTTCCGAGGAGAAGACCTTGGCGTGTCGAGGTTTCGGTCTCGGGGATCGGTCTTCGGATCTGAGAAGTAGACCTTGCATGTATCCTTAGGGGGCTTTGGGGCGACACAGCCACATCTTCAGGAAGATTGTCACAGTGCTTTAGGGTCCACCGAATGTCTACTAGACGCCATGCTCGCGGGTAGGGGACAGCAGCAGGGCATGGAGCCGGCGAACAACGGCGGCGGCCGAACGCCGAACGTGGGGAGGCGCAGGGCCGGAGCCGCGCGGGGCCGGATCGAGCATGCGGCACAGGAGGAGGTCGCGGAGGGCGGAGGAGACGGAGGCGTGACCGACGACGACTACTTGCAGAGGGCGCGCGACTGACGACGGCAGGTGGCCGTACGTAGGCGGCGGAGCAGGAAGCTCGGTGAGGGGCGCCGACGAGCTTGGCGGCTTGCGGACGATGGAGGGACCCGCGTGGCTGCAGGAGAGGGCGACGGAGAGGCGGGTGCTGGCGAAGCGGGTCGAGGAGGGAGGCCGGCGCGACGAGGCCGGAGGAGGACGCGGCCGAGGGAGACAGGGGAGGTCGCCGGGCGATGGCAGAGGACTGGCAGCGGGGCACCATGCGTCCAAAGAGAGGGGGGCCGACGCGGAAGCAGGCGAGGGCGGACGGCCAGAGCGGAGGGAGGCCGCGGGCTCGCCGGCGGTGGGCCCGATGCGGCCGGGACGGAACGGAGGAGGCGGCGGCGGGCGCAGGGGGGCGGGGGGGGAGGCGGGGGAGGACAGAGGGCGCTGGAGGGGAATCCGCGGGGAGAGCGCGCGGTTGGAGGGGGGGAGAGGATGGAGGGTCGACGGGTAGGCGACGACGGCCGCCTGCGGCCACGGCGGTTGCGGGAGGAGGGGCACCGGCCAGAGGCGGCGGGCGGGCCAGAGGGGGGAGAAAGATGGAGGTGGGGGCGAGCAGGGCGCGCCGGCGGCGGGGAGAGGGGGGCTCGGGCGAGCGGGGGGGAAGAGGAAGGAGAGGAGGGAGCCGGCGCCGGGGAAGAAGGTGGGGCGACAGCGGCAGACGCGGGATGGGGAGGTGGGTGCGGGAGCGTGGGGGGGGAGAGGATGGAGTGGTGGGGCCAGGCGGGGTCGGCGCGTGGGGCCCGCGTGAGTGGCGTGTGGGTCGGGGAGGGGGTGGACTCGGTCAGGGGGGACGAGGCCGGGGCGGATGGGTGGCTGGGTGGTGGGTCCAGGGCGTGGGGACGCGCCCAGGTGGGGGCTGCCGGTGGGATGGAGTTGTATGGGTGTTAGTTGGCAGGTAGGGACAGGGACGGTGGGACCGGGGTGTAAGGGAGAGGGGGTAGGTGGGGGCTAGGTGAGAGAGAGAGGGGTGTATGTGGGGCTGTGGATTGGTGAGGTGGCTGGACTGAGGGTGAGGTGGAGGGACGGTGAGGTGGCGAGCTGGGGTTGGTGGGTAGACTAGGATTGGGTAGATTAGGGATTAGGTTTAGTTTAGGTGGACCGGATTGTAGGTAGTCTGGACCAATTGGGCCTCTGGCCTGACCGGTCGGACTGCCTCTCCGGACAAAATATTTTATTGTTTTAATTTTATTTGTAAAACATTTTTGTAAATACTTTTTAGACAAAATAAAAGATCTGAACAGACCGATGTTTTAATTTGAAATAAAGACGGGGGTTATTTAGAAAACAAAACTAGGCGTTTCGAAATAGTTTCAGACAAACAATGCATGATGATGACGATGCAATGCACAAAAACAACGCGATTTTCTAGTAGTGGTTTTGCGGGATGCCACAGATGCCTACTCTTAAGCCGTATACTCCGACTGCCAGCAGCCACCTACGCCTAATCGACGGCGGCCTCGGGGACTACTGATGGGGATATGCCTACCGGGGTATACCCAGCAGGACGTTTCCGACTGGCCCAAAGAATTGGCGAGTGGGCCTGCAGAACAGCGACTGGATTAAAGCCCAGCAAGGAGCCAAGCGACTGGAAGCTGAAGGCCCAGGCGAGTAGATAGGCCCAGTCGGATTAGGTTAAACCAGTACCGAAGCTTTAACTGAATCGGTTGAGATATGTAAACCCTAGGGGAGGTGAGCCTATATAAACCTCCCTATGGGGTGAGTAGAGATACATTCCATCATACACCCAAGCGACTCTCCGCCTAGCCGCCGAGCTCGCCCATTGTACCACCTCCATTATACAATCTAGTAGGAGTAGGTCTTTACCCTCCGGGGGGGCGAACCTGGGTAAACCCTGTGTCTCCGCCCTCATCTCGCACCGCAGATGGTTGGCCGCCCTTGCCCCTCGTTCTACTACTCGCTGCCGATTGCAGCATCTGCCGTGACCATTCCCACGACACATTTAAAAAAAATCCTGCAACAAACAGGAAATTTCTCGTTGACACGATACTTTTATTAAGCCTACTCTCGCGATATTACAACTCAAAGCTTTTGCCTCGACTAGGCTCCACATAGCCGCCTCATCTTTGATCTTAGTTAATAGCATGATTGAAGTTATTGATTTGTTGACAAAGAAGCGAGCATTCGTTTCCTTCAAAATACAAAGAAACTAACATCACAAGAGAAGCCAAGGCCTTCCTCGATTGCACTATCTTGTGGATTCCATCGACCCACCATTCTTTAACCGTGTACATGTCTTGCCAATCACTTGGATCAACATCATGGACTCCTAGCCAATTTAAGGATCTCCACACTCTAATAGTCAAACAAAGTTTGAAAAGAAGGCGGTCGACTGATTCTTGCACTTGGTTGCAAATCATGCACTTACCATAATTTGGCCACCTTTTTTTGAAGTATATCCGCCGTCCAAACATGATTTTGGAGGTTCAATCAAGCAAAAAAAATGCACTTTGGGTCTGCCCGAGGCTTCCAAACGAAAGTAGTCATCGGGGAGATGGTGTGACCCTTAAATTGCATCTTACAAGCTGAAGGAAATATGCCCGTGTAACACCCTCAGAATCGGACCTATGCAAGTTTGAGCAAAATTCGCCAAACCCGCATAGAAACGATTCAAAGGTGCCCACCAAGCACTTTCGTGCGGGTGGAAAACGAAGTAATAACATTACACAACAGTCCTCGATGGGACCCACAGAACAGATATATATAACAGCGACTCGATGAGTCAAGAATACAGATATATTATACAAAGATCCAAATCACCTTGAAAGCGATAGAGCGTCCGACTACGGACAAGATGCAAATGGGGCTAAGAGCCCTGAAGAATAACCAATGGCGTCCATAACCCTGCCCAGGCCAAGCCGGAAGGGTAACCCTGCTAACGACGTCGATCTCACAACCTGCTTAAACAAAAAGGGGTGCCGACAAAGGGCAAAGGAAAAAGAGGAGCGTCAGTACTGAGGCCAGTACACGGCGAGGCTAGAATTCGGCGGTCCTCGCCTACATAGGTATGGTGGACTGAGCGGCAGCGGCAGCATGCACTAAACAACCTATAGAGACTCGATACAACTGGCGGATATCAGAGAGGGATAAGAGTGACCTAACCGGATCCAACCTGAAGCTATCACCAAACAAACCCATCCTGGTGTTTCCCCCCCGAGACCAAACGAGGAAGTCAACCGAGGAACTCACACAGTTGGCAATTTTACTTATTCAGTTATAGTTGCGGCACTTTACTAGTCAGGTTTAGATAATCGTCCTGATAAAGTAAACAGTGGGCACTTTTAGTTAACCATTCCGTGATAGTTGCAACAATTACTAATCAGGTACAGATAGCATGAGATAAACCCAAAACCCAGCAGTTGTTGGTACTTTTATTCAGTCATTCCGTTGTAGTTGCAATACTTACTAGTCAGGTACAATGGTCGCAAGCGACAATCCAAGCAAGCAATTGTGGGCAGTATTATTTAGCCATTCCATTATAGTGAAGCTGATTACTAGTCATTATAAAGTCAAATTTGTAGCAATAAACTTTAGTTATGCTTGTCTATGGTCGAGATACTGTGCTCCAAGTCGTCCATATCCGCGGACACGGCTTTCAGAAAGTTTTACCCGGTCGGGGTGCACCAATAGCAACACACGCTCGATCAACCTCGGAAAAAACCAAATCAAAACCCAACGAGGCTTTCACGACTGAACAATCACAGGATTCAGAAATATTTCAGGGGGCCACCCCATTAAGCTACCCGCAACGAAGTAAGCTAGCTCCGAGACGGACTCAAGGTCTGGGTATACGGCTGTGAACGACTGGGAACCCCAAACGGGGCTTGTCGACACCGCGGAATCGTGTCCCGATCCTAAACAGTACAGTGTGCAGTACCTCGCACAATCGTAAATAAAGCAGTAAAACATGGCATAAGTACAGGATAGTAATAAAGCCCCAAACTAGTTCGTGGCCCCAAGAAATAAGACTGAATCAAGCTCTGGCTCAGGGGGGTCCCATATACCTCCCGGATGTGGATAGCGCGATAAATCAAGGAACATGTATCAAGTACTCGGGGTCTTACGGGACACAAGTGGGCGTTCGGAAACCAAATATTATCTATCACCCACCGATGCCTCTGCTTATTTCAATTTTAGTTGTTAAACAGGAATTAAAGTGAACAATAAGTAAAACTATGATCAGCTCCAACATCAACATGCGGCAATACATCAGCAACTGTGGCATTAGACGACACGCAACAGCACTAGAGCAAGCGACTACGACGCGCAAGTCCAACTATCTACCAAACAACAGGTAATAGGATGTGTCCAAGGCGATATAGGGCTGCAAGGGATTTCACGGGTACGAAAACTAGAGCATCGCCACACAGATAGCAATAGATCAACAGGAAGGAGTAAATTACTATAAAAGTAAGATAGGTAGAAAGGGGAAGATGCTCGCCTGAAAACATTGTCAAAGGTTCAACCGAAGATCGGGGCGAAGCTCACATCAACTCAACGGCCTTATCCGCGAAGAAGCAAAACACTAGAAGAAACACCGGATGCAATATTTAATACACGGCAGAAGATCGGCATGATGCATGATATGGCAAGGATGCGATGCAATTAGGTCATATTAAGCGGAACCGGGGTCCCGACAATTAATTAAATGATTCATGTTATTTAACTACCCCGCAATTTATATGTTGTTTTAACATGCAAGATATGGTACCGGTTCGATGCACAAATTTAAATGAGGCCAATATGAGACTAGATTTGCCCGCATATGGGCCCCATATTTAATTATTAGGTGAATCGGCATAAGGCCCCCAAACCACAGATATGCATGCGAGTATGGCAATTAATGTGCAACAGGTTTTATGTTTAGCATCTATAAAATAGGGTTCGGAAAAGGGGTCACACATTAGGGGCCTCGACGATCTTGGGGTTCCAGGGTTTGGGGTTCGACAGGGTCCAGGGTTCGACGGGTCGGTCTCGGCGGGATCGTTTTCGGATAACGGAGGTAGGTCTGGGCGTTCGCGATGAAGGGCTTGGTGGCTCTGACTTCACTTGTCGGCGCCGGACTCGGTTGCGGTAGCTCTTGGCCATGTCGAGGTTCTTGCCGGAGATTCGTCGAGGGTCACCGGTTCGGTACGGGCTTCATGTGGTAGATCTTGTCAAGTTCACTGCAACGGCCTTGTGGTTCCGGTGACGATCTTGGCGGTTATCAAGTGGCACCATGTACACCCCTCGAGCCCATCGGCATCAAGCCGGTCTTGTCGTTGAGCATCCCTGTTCGAAGTCCTGGGTGTTCCCGTAGACCGGTCCTCGGGGTCGATCTTGGATCTCGGCGCCGGAAGATCTTGGTGTGTCGAGGGTCCGGTCCCCGGATCCGTGAAGACGGTCATGGCGTTCGGAGGGCGATCATGGAATGTGGCGCCCGGTGGTTCATCGGATCCGCACGGAACATGTCGATCTTGTCAAGATGGGTCTTGAAAGAAAACTGCGAGGGCACTTGCACGCCTTGCCAAAACGCAGGCAAACTGCCCAGGCAGCAACCGTCAGGAACATCCACCTGGGATCACAGGGTGCATCGGTTCAGGTCGGGGCGACGGGTTGGCGATGGACACGGTAGCGACGGGTCGACGTCGCGAGCGGGAGGCGGAGAACCCATGATAGACAGAGCGAGGTCGCTGGGCAGAGGGCGCCGCACAGGTGGAGGACGGGGACGGGGCAGCGAGTCCAGAGGCGGGCCGACCTGGGCGGTGTCTAGCGAGGAGGACCGCAGCGGCGGCGGCCACGCCGGCGGAGGGCCGCGCGCAGGGCGACGGAGGCGGGCGACGCGCGGGGCGGTGGAGGAGGTCGCGGCGGCGCGTGTCGGCGACGCGAGGCGACGAGCCTGGGCCGGAGGGGGGGTCGCGCAGCGCCGGCGGACGCAGCGGGAGCTCGGGGCGACCGCGCGACGAGGCGGCGAGGTCGGCGGCGCTGCGACGCGGGAGGAGGGGGTCGCGGGGCGACGGCCGGCGGAGAGGGCTTGGCGACGACGGCGAGGTGCCGGGGAAGGCGGGGCGGCTGGGCGCGCATGGCGGCTCCGGCGGGCAGGAGGGGAGCGATGCGGGGCGGCGCGGCCTGGCCGGCCACGGGCTCGCAGGCGGCGGGGGTCGAGGTCCGGGCGGCGCGCGCGAGGAGACGGCCTGGCCGCGGCCGAGGACGACGGCGAGAGGAGGTCGAGGCGGGCTGGGCCGAGGGAGCCGGTGGCGGGTGAGCTCGGCTCTGGCAGCGGCGGAGGTGGAGAAGGGGAGGGTTCAGGCTAGAGGGAGGAGACGGCGGCTCAGGGAGAGGAGGGCCGCGGTGGCCGGCGGCTTGGCGGGTGGCCGGAGGGCGGTTGCGGCCAGCGGGAGGCGAGGTTGGGGGCGGACGGGGGCGAAGGAAGAAGAGAACCAGGGGAGGGCGAGCGGTGCGGGGGCCAGGTGGGGACGGGGCCAGACGTGGGGACAGGGGAGTGGGTCCCGTGCGGCAGTGTGTGTGTGTGCTTGTGTACTGGGGTGTGGGGTGTGGGCACTGGGCGATGTGGGGCAGGGGCGGGGCCCGCGGGCAGGGGGAGTGGGGGGCGCGCGCGGGGCCAGGTTGGTGGTGGTGTGAGTGGGTGCTGAGTTGAGTGGGGTGGGTTTAGCACAGGTGGAGGGTTGGGGCTGATGTGGCAGGCAGGGAGTGGGTAAGGGAGAGAGGAGAGGTGAGGTGGAGAGATCTGATTGGGTGGAGTGAGGTGGCCAGGGGTGTGGGTAGGTTAGTGGGTAGCTTTAGGAATTAGCGGGGCAGACTAGTTGGACCGATTTAAAAACAGGGGTGGTCGTTCGGGTCTACTTGGCCCGTTCGACTGCCCCACCAAAACAATTAATTAAATATTTATTTTCAAACAACGCTTTTGCAATCCGACAGCGGTCAAAACAAAATATTCCGGGGACCCGGTTTTCGGTGTTTGAATAAGATGGGGCGTTTTAGAAAAACAAAACGGGCTTGCGAACATAGTTTTATGCAAACAATGCATGATGATGACGATGCAATGCACAAATTCAACGCGATTTTCTAGTAGTGGTTTTGCGGGATGCCACAATTCGACACCACTAACAATGGATCTCGCCCTCGAGATCCGCCTCATGGTACCGGAAGGAAGGTCGGCGATCTGCGTCTTCTCGCTTCGTGTGGATCCTTGCGACACCACTAACAAGAGTTCCTCCTCCATCTTGAAAACGGCGACACCACCAACAAAGGGTCGTTGTTCCTGATCGTCGAGAGAACACTCCGGAGAAACAAAGGACGAAGGTAGAGGTATCAAATGATAAAGCCACCTCTAACTTCCATTAGAAGAGGGAAAAGTTACATTGATCCACCAGTTCGATGTACAGAGCGAACAGTAAGAGTCGGGTAGGGTGATCAGTCCATCCCGTACCCAAACTATCAACTCTATACATGAGTAGGAGAATCAGGCAACTCAACTCTCGAGATTTAGACTGAAGATCTTCATAGGCGGTATCTGGAACAAAGGAATGTTGCCAGCAGAAATCGTATGAAAGACACAATGATTAGGTTTCGCGGTGGTTCCATTGGCATGAACAACACATGCTCAAGGTATACTCCAACTTCACCAATGCTCGTCCTTCTCATGTGATTTTCAACGACACTGATATCCGGCAAGGAACACATATGGATAACGATCTCAAGAACAAAAGATCGGATGAAGGGCACAACAGACAAGTTGCAGATTGATGATCGTAGCACCTCCGTTACAAAAAGGGAGAAAGCGAAACCCTGAAGGTACGACGGAAACCCAACCACGAGAATTCCTGGACTCGAAGAAAGAGAAGAGAGCGGATTCAAAACACGTCGAGATAAGAGGAGAATAGCAGAGGGGTAAGAAGTAAAATCAGACCTAATCAGAACTATCCAACCGATTTTGCAAAAATAGTTTTGACACTCTACTTCGGCCGTTAGCTAGGTTATCCTACAGGCTGGACTTGTGGGGTATCGCAACTGCTGAGCTCTGATACCACTCTGTAACACCCTCAGAATCGGACCTATGCAAGTTTGAGCAAAATTCGCCAAACCCGCATAGAAACGATTCAAAGGTGCCCACCAAGCACTTTCGTGCGGGTGGAAAACGAAGTAATAACATTACACAACAGTCCTCGATGGGACCCACAGAACAGATATATATAACAGCGACTCGATGAGTCAAGAATACAGATATATTATACAAAGATCCAAATCACCTTGAAAGCGATAGAGCGTCCGACTACGGACAAGATGCAAATGGGGCTAAGAGCCCTGAAGAATAACCAATGGCGTCCATAACCCTGCCCAGGCCAAGCCGGAAGGGTAACCCTGCTAACGACGTTGATCTCACAACCTGCTTAAACAAAAAGGGGTGCCGACAAAGGGCAAAGGAAAAAGAGGAGCGTCAGTACTGAGGCCAGTACACGGCGAGGCTAGAATTCGGCGGTCCTCGCCTACATAGGTATGGTGGACTGAGCGGCAGCGGCAGCATGCACTAAACAACCTATAGAGACTCGATACAACTGGCGGATATCAGAGAGGGATAAGAGTGACCTAACCGGATCCAACCTGAAGCTATCACCAAACAAACCCATCCTGGTGTTTCCCCCCCGAGACCAAACGAGGAAGTCAACCGAGGAACTCACACAGTTGGCAATTTTACTTATTCAGTTATAGTTGCGGCACTTTACTAGTCAGGTTTAGATAATCGTCCTGATAAAGTAAACAGTGGGCACTTTTAGTTAACCATTCCGTGATAGTTGCAACAATTACTAATCAGGTACAGATAGCATGAGATAAACCCAAAACCCAGCAGTTGTTGGTACTTTTATTCAGTCATTCCGTTGTAGTTGCAATACTTACTAGTCAGGTACAATGGTCGCAAGCGACAATCCAAGCAAGCAATTGTGGGCAGTATTATTTAGCCATTCCATTATAGTGAAGCTGATTACTAGTCATTATAAAGTCAAATTTGTAGCAATAAACTTTAGTTATGCTTGTCTATGGTCGAGATACTGTGCTCCAAGTCGTCCATATCCGCGGACACGGCTTTCAGAAAGTTTTACCCGGTCGGGGTGCACCAATAGCAACACACGCTCGATCAACCTCGGAAAAACCAAATCAAAACCCAACGAGGCTTTCACGACTGAACAATCACAGGATTCAGAAATATTTCAGGGGGCCACCCCATTAAGCTACCCGCAACGAAGTAAGCTAGCTCCGAGACGGACTCAAGGTCTGGGTATACGGCTGTGAACGACTGGGAACCCCAAACGGGGCTTGTCGACACCGCGGAATCGTGTCCCGATCCTAAACAGTACAGTGTGCAGTACCTCGCACAATCGTAAATAAAGCAGTAAAACATGGCATAAGTACAGGATAGTAATAAAGCCCCAAACTAGTTCGTGGCCCCAAGAAATAAGACTGAATCAAGCTCTGGCTCAGGGGGGTCCCATATACCTCCCGGATGTGGATAGCGCGATAAATCAAGGAACATGTATCAAGTACTCGGGGTCTTACGGGACACAAGTGGGCGTTCGGAAACCAAATATTATCTATCACCCACCGATGCCTCTGCTTATTTCAATTTTAGTTGTTAAACAGGAATTAAAGTGAACAATAAGTAAAACTATGATCAGCTCCAACATCAACATGCGGCAATACATCAGCAACTGTGGCATTAGACGACACGCAACAGCACTAGAGCAAGCGACTACGACGCGCAAGTCCAACTATCTACCAAACAACAGGTAATAGGATGTGTCCAAGGCGATATAGGGCTGCAAGGGATTTCACGGGTACGAAAACTAGAGCATCGCCACACAGATAGCAATAGATCAACAGGAAGGAGTAAATTACTATAAAAGTAAGATAGGTAGAAAGGGGAAGATGCTCGCCTGAAAACATTGTCGAAGGTTCAACCGAAGATCGGGGCGAAGCTCACATCAACTCAACGGCCTTATCCGTGAAGAAGCAAAACACTAGAAGAAACACCGGATGCAATATTTAATACACGGCAGAAGATCGGCATGATGCATGCATGATGCATGATATGGCAAGGATGCGATGCAATTAGGTCATATTAAGCGGAACCGGGGTCCCGACAATTAATTAAATGATTCATGTTATTTAACTACCCCGCAATTTATATGTTGTTTTAACATGCAAGATATGGTACCGGTTCGATGCACAAATTTAAATGAGGCCAATATGAGACTAGATTTGCCCGCATATGGGCCCCATATTTAATTATTAGGTGAATCGGCATAAGGCCCCCAAACCACAGATATGCATGCGAGTATGGCAATTAATGTGCAACAGGTTTTATGTTTAGCATCTATAAAATAGGGTTCGGAAAAGGGGTCACACATTAGGGGCCTCGACGATCTTGGGGTTCCAGGGTTTGGGGTTCGACAGGGTCCAGGGTTCGACGGGTCGGTCTCGGCGGGATCGTTTTCGGATAACGGAGGTAGGTCTGGGCGTTCGCGATGAAGGGCTTGGTGGCTCCGACTTCACTTGTCGGCGCCGGACTCGGTTGCGGTAGCTCTTGGCCATGTCGAGGTTCTTGCCGGAGATTCGTCGAGGGTCACCGGTTCGGTACGGGCTTCATGTGGTAGATCTTGTCAAGTTCACTGCAACGGCCTTGTGGTTCCGGTGACGATCTTGGCGGTTATCCAGTGGCACCATGTACACCCCTCGAGCCCATCGGCATCAAGCCGGTCTTGTCGTTGAGCATCCCTGTTCGAAGTCCTGGGTGTTCCCGTAGACCGGTCCTCGGGGTCGATCTTGGATCTCGGCGCCGGAAGATCTTGGTGTGTCGAGGGTCCGGTCCCCGGATCCGTGAAGACGGTCATGGCGTTCGGAGGGCGATCATGGAATGTGGCGCCCGGTGGTTCATCGGATCCGCACGGAACATGTCGATCTTGTCAAGATGGGTCTTGAAAGAAAACTGCGAGGGCACTTGCACGCCTTGCCAAAACGCAGGCAAACTGCCCAGGCAGCAACCGTCAGGAACATCCACCTGGGATCACAGGGTGCATCGGTTCAGGTCGGGGCGACGGGTTGGCGATGGACACGGCAGCGACGGGTCGACGTCGCGAGCGGGAGGCGGAGAACCCATGATAGACAGAGCGAGGTCGCTGGGCAGAGGGCGCCGCACAGGTGGAGGACGGGGACGGGGCAGCGAGTCCAGAGGCGGGCCGACCTGGGCGGTGTCTGGCGAGGAGGACCGCGGCGGCGGCGGCCACGCCGGCGGAGGGCCGCGCGCAGGGCGACGGAGGCGGGCGGCGCGCGGGGCGGTGGAGGAGGTCGCGGCGGCGCGTGTCGGCGACGCGAGGCGACGAGCCTGGGCCGGAGGGGGGGTCGCGCAGCGCCGGCGGACGCAGCGGGAGCTCGGGGCGACCGCGCGACGAGGCGGCGAGGTCGGCGGCGCTGCGACGCGGGAGAAGGGGGTCGCGGGGCGACGGCCGGCGGAGAGGGCTTGGCGACGACGGCGAGGTGCCGGGGAAGGCGGGGCGGCTGGGCGCGCATGGCGGCTCCGGCGGGCAGGAGGGGAGCGATGCGGGGCGGCGCGGCCTGGCCGGCCACGGGCTCGCAGGCGGCGGGGGTCGAGGTCCGGGCGGCGCGCGCGAGGAGACGGCCTGGCCGCGGCCGAGGACGACGGCGAGAGGAGGTCGAGGCGGGCTGGGCCGAGGGAGCCGGTGGCGGGTGAGCTCGGCTCTGGCGGCGGCGGAGGTGGAGAAGGGGAGGGTTCAGGCTAGAGGGAGGAGACGTCGGCTCAGGGAGAGGAGGGCCGCGGTGGCCGGCGGCTTGGCGGGTGGCCGGAGGGCGGTTGCGGCCAGCGGGAGGCGAGGTTGGGGGCGGACGGGGGCGAAGGAAGAAGAGAACCAGGGGAGGGCGAGCGGTGCGGGGGCCAGGTGGGGACGGGGCCAGACGTGGGGACAGGAGAGTGGGTCCCGTGCGGCAGTGTGTGTGTGTGCTTGTGTACTGGGGTGTGGGCACTGGGCACTGGGCGATGTGGGGCAGGGGCGGGGCCCGCGGGCAGGGGAGTGGGGCGCGCGCGCGGGGCCAGGTTGGTGGTGGTGTGAGTGGGTGCTGAGTTGAGTGGGGTGGGTTTAGCACAGGTGGAGGGTTGGGGCTGATGTGGCAGGCAGGGAGTGGGTAAGGGAGAGAGGAGAGGTGAGGTGGAGAGATCTGATTGGGTGGAGTGAGGTGGCCAGGGGTGTGGGTAGGTTAGTGGGTAGCTTTAGGAATTAGCGGGGCAGACTAGTTGGACCGATTTAAAAACAGGGGTGGTCGTTCAGGTCTACTTGGCCCGTTCGACTGCCCCACCAAAACAATTAATTAAATATTTATTTTCAAACAACGCTTTTGCAATCCGACAGCGGTCAAAACAAAATATTCCGGGGACCCGGTTTTCGGTGTTTGAATAAGATGGGGCGTTTTAGAAAAACAAAACGGGCTTGCGAACATAGTTTTATGCAAACAATGCATGATGATGACGATGCAATGCACAAATTCAACGCGATTTTCTAATAGTGGTTTTGCGGGATGCCACAGCCCGAGAGACAATAATAAAATGATTATTATCTTATTACATGTTTATGATAGATTTTTATTTATCATGCTAGAATTGTATTAACCAGAAACGTTAATATATGTGTGTCTAATAAACAAACAAGAGTTCCTAGTGATGCCTCTTATTTAACTAGCTCGTTGATTAACTAGTGATCAAGGTTTCCTGATCATGAACATTGAATGTTGTTAATAACGAGATAATGTCATTAAGAGAATTATGTGATAAACATACACCCAAAGTAAGTATGGAAATACAATTAATTCATTAATTTTACATTGATGTGTCAAACACATATGAAGTAACCATAATCCTCAGACCATGAGATCATACCAATCACTAACTCTGGAGGAGTGCTTAGATGGCATCAAACGTCACACTGCAACAGAGTGACTATAAAGGCGTCGTTCGGTATTCTAAAAGTCTTAGTTGAGGCTCATGAATCAAGAGTGTTATTTGTCCATCCGGATGATAGAGAGATACACTTTGAGCCCTCTCGGTGATATCACATCGATATAACTTGCAAGCATATTACTAGGTCATAAGGATGTTAAATCACGGAATGAGTAAATAGTACTTGCGAGTAATGATATTGAACTAAGGTATGGTTGATACCAATGATCGGATCTTAGACAAGTAAAATATCGCAAGACAAAAAGAATTGGTTACGATGTTAATGGTTCACACGATCACAAGATTTATCGTTGAGTGTGTGGGAGTCATTACAAATCTCCAGGTCCCGCTATTGACACACTTAAGCCTTGTCGACGCATTTGAGAAGATAATGTATGTCGGAGAAAAAGTTTAGCAAGCATCAGAATTGTTTCAACGACTATTTTTGAGAAACACCGGAATTGTTTTCGGATATCATAATAGTATAATGGGCTCATTGTTAATGTTTGTTATTAAAATAATCAAAAAATATATAAATTCTAAAATAAAAATAGTTTTTATTCATTAATGGCATTTTCTGAGTGGAAAGTCCACTAGTATTAAATGGGAGATAAGTGGGAGTGAGTGGATCCTCCACCCACATTATAAGGGGAGAAGTGGGGGCACATGATGTGCCATGTTCCACCCCCATGGTGGTAGCCCCTCCCCTATATAAGGGTGGGTGGTGCTTCTCTCCTCCACACACTCAAGTACATGCTCTCTTTTCCCTCTTCCATTGGCTTTCGGACTAGCGTGAGGAATGTCTAAGCAGTTCTCTCCAGCGAATCTTCTGCTTCCACTACCCCGCTGGATCGAGGGTACGAGAGTCGTCCTCGAGTTCAACATTTGAATGAGCATGGAGGCATTGTCGGATTGCAGCACTCATCTACTAGATCTTGAGATTGGCAAGTGATCGTCTATATCATCCACGAAATCAGATTTTGTTAAAAGCTTTTCGGTCTTCGAAGGTGAGTTTTTCTGGATGACCTATTACTCGCTACTTGCATCTACTATATTAGATCTTGGCATGTTTGGCGTTCATATAGTAGAATTTGTTTTCTATGCTACAAACCCTTCACAAGCCGACTTTGCCAAATATGTGCCATCATTTGAAACCTTCCAAGTGATCTCATCGGGTGTGTCATTGTCTATGTGGACATTTTGAAACATTTCCCAAAGCTTTACAAGTTGAATGATGTGCTCTAAGGATATTCCCCTTCGGATATTGATTTAGGAGACCCAAAATTCGTTCTCCAGGCATTTCCTCACTAAGATTTTTTTTGATAGGTCAAAGATTAGGGGGACAATATCTTTTGGTCCTATCCCAATTAACCAAGATGCCTCCCAAAATAGAGCCTTCTTGCCATTGCCAATAGTGACCTTTTTATCCGCCACAAAGAGGTCACGATCATGGGAGTTGCAAGGGCTTCTAAGCCGACCCAGGGCTTGGGGTCATCACTCCTCTCATTCGAAAGCCATCACAAGCGTAGGGCGGAAGCAACTTTGTGAGGTTGAGGATCCCAAGGCCACCATGGTTTTTAGGCTTGCAAACCATATCCAAATTCACTTTGCACTTGCCACGGTGACCTTATCGCAAGCCGCCCAAAGGAAGGACCTTCTAATGCTATCAATCTTCATGAGCACCTCCAAAGGAATGTCAAGAAAGGTGATCTAGTATATGGCAATGCTAGCAAGCACCGAGTTGATGAGCGTGTTTTGTCTGGCCATGGTGGCATGCTTCCCCATCCAAGGGGGAGTTTTGCGGAATTTTTTTCCTCCAAAGGTTAGAAATAGAAGTTGACATGTTGAATAGAGTTGGCATGGTTCAACATGAGGAATCCTCCTATTCCAAGCCTCATCCATGACATCCTTAAACCCCGACATTTTGATAAAAAATATCAAAACGGAAGAACATTGGTCTCTTTGGTCCACTAACATTTTCAAGAAGATGACAATGATCGGATAAGGACGACGATAGGGCATTGAGGATGAGCTTAGATAATGCCACGTCCCAATGCTCATTGCAAAATTAGGCATCGAGCTTTCTCATAGTAGGATATTGTTGCTCATTACTCAACGAAAATCTCTGATTTTGGCGGTCAATCTTTTTAAGGTCACAACTGTTGAGGGCATTTCAGAATCTAACAATCCGGCTTCGGTTGGCATTATTGCGATTTTTATCCCTACCACGGTATATTTTTATTGAATTGCATAGATTATATAGTTTTCATAGTTGCAAGGGTTAGCTTGCATAAGTAACATGCAAGTGGTATCTTGCCTTGTGCAGTGCAGTGGTTGAAGTTCTCCTCTACTTCTTCCTCGCAGTATCCTCCTTCCTATTTGTAACCTTGGTCGGTACTAGTGTCTATAATTAAACAAGGGGTACACAATCACCAAACAATACTTAACTAATTTTTATCACACCAAGGTTTTCACTAGATGATCTAGCATCATCACTATTATCAAAAGAATTAAGGCAAAGGTTCTAATGATTTTATTTTAGAAAAGTAATTTCTACTCATTAAAAAACTACTTAAGATTTAATATTCTCCAACTAAAACATGGGATCATGTTGACTGATACGTTGGAAACGTATCTATAAGTTTTGATGCTCCATGCTTGTTTTGTATCTACTTTACTTTGCTTATCTACACTTTGAGGTGCTTTTTACATGTTTTCTGGTACTAACCTATTAACAAGTTGCAACAGTTCCAGATGCATGTTTTCTGCTGTTTTTGGTTTCAGAAAAGTTAGTAAAGAAATATTCTCGAAATTGGACGGGACAAACGTCAAAGTCAATTACTTTCCGTGGGGAACAAGAAGTCTAGAGGAGAGCCGGAGGGGCCAGCCAGGGGGGCCAGACCCACCTCAGGCACAGGGGCAGGTGGGCATGTGCCTGGCTAGGGTTTGGTGGCCCTGGCCGCCTCCCGGTCTCGCCCCTTTTCCTATAAGAAGTCCCCGAGGAAAAACTCTGAGTACCCAATCAAATCTCCATGAAACCATCTGTAGCCGCCGCCACCATCGTCCCTAGACCAGGGGGATCTGAAGTTCTTCCCGGCACCCTGCCGGAGGGGAGATCATCCTGGAGGCCTTCTCTCCGGTATGATGCGTGAGTAGTTCCACCTTGGACTATGGGTCCATGGAGTAGCTAGATGGTTGTATCACCTTATTTGTGCTTTCATGTATAGATCTTGTGAGCTCGTTCATGATCGAGATCTAATCTATTTGTAATCATGCATGTTGTGTTTGCGGCGATCCGATGGATATTGGGATTATTATGTTGGTTTGATTAATGCTTTTGTCTTTATGATTCTATCATGTCTGTGTTGTTTGTGATCTTGCATGCTCTCTGTTGCTAGTGGTTATATTGGCCAAGTAGTTGCTAGTGACTCCAAGAGGGGGTATTTATGCTCGATGGTGGGTTCATGCCTCTAGTTTCCAAGGGAAGTGACAATAATCTCTTCGGTTGTAGATGTGTTGTTGCTACTAGGGAGAAAACAACGGTCTCTTATTCATGGAACATGTGGACTGTTTACCTAACACACTTTGCTTAAAGTAGTTGTCTGTTGCTTGCAACTTAATACTGGAGGGGGTTCGGATGATAACGTGAAGGTGGACTTCTAGTCATAGATGCAGCTGGATGGTGGTCTATGTATATTGTTGTATTGCCCAATCAACCTCATAGGATCTTTCTGGTTAGTAATTGCATTGTTATGCCTTGCTCAGTTCCTGTCAATTGCCCCGCTGTAATTTGTTTCCCTTCATGCCATGTTGTTTATCTAAGGAGAGCACCTCTAGTGAACTATGGACCCCGGTCCAATCTTTACCATTGATACATCTTCCACTGTTACTTGCTTACTTGCTGCAAACCATTACCTTTCACACCATACGTTTAATCCTTTGTTATAGAAAACCGGTGAGCTTGACAACCTCGCTGATTTGTTGGGGCAAAGTCTTGAGTTTGTGTTGTGCAGGTCTCCGCGTTGCTTGCAACACCTGTGTGACGTTTCCTTCCTCCTTCTGGTTCGATAACCTCGGTCTCAACTGAGGGAAGACTTGTTGTTGTGCTCTTCAAACCTTGCTCTTGGGGTTCCCAACAAGACTCCACATCAAGCACCAAGTTCTCTAGCGCCATCAAGGAGTCATCAACAAGTTTTTTGGTGCCGTTGCCGAGGAACGAAGAAGAAACTCCCATGTCAACCACGCGCCAGCTAACACAAGTTTTCTGGCGCCGTTGCCGGGGAGGCTAAGGACGTCTTCACTAGGGGAGTCCTTCACTTCCTTTCTCTTTACTTTGTTTTTAGTTTGCTTTGTTTATTTTGCTTGGTTTTGTTAGCCTCTTTTCAAAAAACACAAAAAAATTAGTTCCTGCTCTAGTTGTTGCTGCTGTTTCTGGCTTGCCCACCTTTGCCAAAATGAACTCTCCTAAGAACACCAAGTTGTATGACTTCACTAGCACCAACAACAATGATTTCCTAAGCACTCCTATTGCTCCACCTGCTCCTGAGGCTACCTTTTATGAAATTAAGCCTGCTTTGTTGAATCTTGTGATGAGAGAGAAATTTTCTGGTGCTGGTTCTGATGATCCTGCTGCCCATCTTAATAGCTTTGTTGAACTTTGTGAGATGCAAAAGTATAAGGATGTATATGGAGATATTATTAAGCTCAGGCTTTTTCCTTTCTCTTTGAGGGGAAAAGCTAAAGAATGGTTGCTATCTTTGCCTAAAAATAGTATTGATTCTTAGACTAAGTGCAAAGATGCTTTTATTGGAAAGTACTATCCTCCTGCTAAGATTATTGCTATGAGAAGTGACATTATGAAATTTAAACAACTTGATAGTGAACATGTTGCACCTGCTTTGGAAAGAATGAAATCTTTGGTTAAAAATTGCCCTACTCATGGACTCACTGCTTGGATGATTATCCAGAATTTTTATGCAAGTTTGAACTTCTCCTCAAGAAACCTGTTGGATTCTACTGCTGGAGGTACCTTCATGGGCCTCACTTTGGGTGTTGTAACAAGGCTCCTTGATAACATGATGGTTAAATACTCTGAATGGCACGTTGAGAGAGATCCACATGGTAAGAAGGTAAATTTTGTTGAGGAAACTTCCTGTTTGAGTGAAAAGATTGATGTTATTATGGATATTCTTGTTAATGGGAAAGCTCATTTAGATCCTAATAGTGTTCCCTTAGCCTCTTTGGTTGCTCAAGAAGAGCAAGTTGATGTGAACTTCATTAGAAAGAACAATTTCAACAACAATGCCTACAAGAATAATTTTGGTAGCAACAATAATTATAGGCCTCATCCTCCTAATAATGGAAACTCCTATGGAAGCTCTTACAATAATGCTAGAAGTGCCCCTCTGAACTTGAAGTCATGCTCAAGGACTTTATTAGTAAACAAACCACTTTTAATAAGACTGTAGAGGAAAAGCTTTTAACTGTTCAGAAAAATATATCCTCTTTGTCTGAAGCTCAAACCTCTTTGGTTAATAAAATGGCTGCTAAACCTGAAACTATGGAAAACACCTTTGCTACTGCTCATGCCATACAAGTTACTATTGATGAAAATGTTAGGCTGTTAGCTCAACTTCGTGCTAAGTGGGAAAGGGAAGCTAAAATTGATAGAAACAATAGTGTGTGCACTATCACCACTAAACCACAAGTAGCCCCTATTCCTACTCCTACTATGCCTACCACTAGTGATGCTAAGTTTGACTTTGATATTGATGGTTGCAATATTTCTGAGGTGATTATGTTCTTGCAAAAGCTTGCTACAAGTCCTTATGCTAGTGATATGCATGTTGCCTTCACCAAACATATTACATATGCTCTTGTGAAAATTAAGGAAGAGAAGCTAAAACACAAAGCTTCTATTCCTAGGAAAGTAGAAGATAGTTGGGAACCCATTATTAATATGCAAGTGAATGAATTTGATCTCAAAGCTTCATGTGATCTTGGTTCTAGTGTCTCTATTATATCTAGGAAGATTTATGAAATGCTTGATTTACCACCTTTGAAAGATTTTTATTGAGATGTGTTGGAGATATGCCCTAGAGGCTATAATAAATGTAGTTATTATTATATCTTTGTGTTTATGATAAATGTTTACATTCATGCTATAACAGTATTAAACAGAAACATTAATACTTGTGTGATTTGTAAACTAAAATAGAGTCCCTAGTAAAGCCTCTTTATAATACTAGCTTGTTGGTTAAAAGATGATCTTGGTTTCCCGATCATGAACATTGAGATGTTGTTAACAACAAGATCATATCATTAGGAGAATGGTATGATGGACATACTCCTATAGATAAGCGTAGCATAAAAATCAAGTCATTTTAAATAGTTCAATTGCTATAAGCTTTCTGATACATAGTAACCTAATTCCTTCGACCATGAGATCATGCTAATCACCATCACCGGAAGGATGCTTTGATGACATCACACACTACACCGTAACTGGGTGGCTATAAAGACGACATTGAGTGTTCGGAAAGTATGGGTTGAGGCACATGGATCAAGAGTGGGATTTGTCCATCCATATGACGGATAGATATACTCTGGGCCCTCTCGGTGGAATGTCATCCAATTAGCTTGCAGGCATGTGAATGGCTCACAAGGGATCACATACCACGGGTACGAGAAAATAGTACTTATCGGTAACGAGGTTGAACTAGGTATGCAGAGATACCGGCGATCAAAACCTCAGATAAGTAAACTATCATGAGACAAAGGGAAATTGGTATCGTATGTAAGTGGTTCATTCGATCGCAAAGTAATCGTAGAAATATGTGGGAGCCATATGAATTTCCAGATTCCTCTATTGGTTATTGATCGGAGAAGTGTCTCGGTCATGTCCGCATAATTCACGAACCGTAGGGAGACACACTTAAGGATTCGATATTGTTTAGTAGATATGGAATGTTAGTAGGGATACCGAATGTTGTTCGGAGTCTCGGATGGGATCCGGGATATCACGAGGATATCCAAAATGGTCCGGAGAATAAGATTCATATAAGGAAAGTCCTATTTCAGAGTTCGGGAAAGTTTCCGATGATTTCATCGGAGAGGTTCTAGAAGGATAAAATGATGCAAAACTACCACATTTAGGGCTAAGGTGACAATCCTTCACAAAAAAACTACCGAAAAACATGCATTTTGGTAGGTTTTTGGTCATTTGCCTCAAATGTGGTGGTTTTGCGTCATTTACTCGTTCTAGAAGGGTCTAGAAGGTTCACCGGTCCGAAAGGAGAATGGTCCATGAATGTGTCATGGGTAAGTGGAATGATTGGATCATGTCCAAGGTCACTTGGTGTTGGCATATGCAAGAGAGAAATAAAGCTCTAAATTGAAAGTCAAACGGGAAGTTTGAAAAGTCAAACTGGAACAATGGTTTCCTAGTGGGAGAAGAAACAAGTCCTTCTCTCAATCCAACTTGGGTTTGGGTTTGGATTCAAACCCACCCCTCCCAAGGCTTCCCCTCCCTCTCATAAATAGAGGGGGATGGCTGCCCCAAACAACACAAGTTCCAAGCCCTCTCCACGAGCCGCCGCCACCGACCCGCGCCGCCACCGCCGCGCGCCGCCGGTCCGTCACCGCCGCCCTAGACAACGCCGACACCTCCTCCTCATCAAGTATCTCTAAACCCTAGTTTTCCGGGAAACCCTAATCCACCATAACTCGCATCCGGCTTAGGCGAAGCCCTGCGGGATCTTCCCTCTACTTCCGACACCACGTCGTCGTGCTGTCGGAGTCGCGAGGGAGAACTACAACCTCCGCTGTCTGTTGGAACAAGGGAGATGAAGGTCTTCATCGAGTACCGAACGTGTGACCGACTGCGGAAGCGCTGCCGGAACGCAGCGCCGGAAGGATCGTCTACGCGATCTTGAGATCGGCAAGTGTATGACTACATCACCCACGAGAATCTGCTCTCGTTAACCGCTTTGGAATCTTCAAGGGTGAGTTCTTCTAACGACTCGTTGCTACAATCTAGTAGATAGATCTTGGCTTGTTTGTGTGCATGCGGTAGAATTTTTTTGTTTTCCATGCTACGAACCCCTACAAGATGTCCCACTCAATGATAATGCTAAGAAGAAACACATGGGGAGTATTAATGATGTTCTCATTATGGTTAACAATGCTTATGTCCCTATTGATTTCTATGTTTTGGATGTTGAATACAATGCTTCTTGTCCTATTACTTTGGGCAGACCTTTTCTTAGAACAGTTGGTGCCATCATTGATATTAAAGAAGGCACCATTAAATATCACTTTCCATTCAAGAAAGGTATTGAACACTTCCCTATGAGGATATAGAAGTTACTTTTTGCTCCTCCTTTGAAAGCAAGATTTGATATGAATGCTTCTTTATTTGAAAATACTTGATTCTTCTTGCTTCTTGTGCCTAACTTAAAGGCGTTAAAGAAAAGTACTTGTTGGGAGATAACCCAAGAGTTTCCTTGAGTCTTGGAAGTTATTACTTCTGTAATGACCTGTCCTTATCCTTTTTGTTTGCTTTTTGTGCCAAGAATAACCTCTAATGAGAGGGAAATAAGATTTGGGGAGTTGCTGTCCTGAAACAGATTTCTGTCCTCCACCAAAAAAAATCGTGAGGAGTCTCTGTAACTAGGATTGAGCTGAAAATTTACAAATAAATACCCCAGTATGTTAGCTAACTTTCGTTAGTTCAACACTTTTTTATTTGAGCAACATAAGATGTTCGAAAAAATTTGTTTCTACCTGCTGGTCTATTTTGATAGATTTCTGCCATTATTTGCATTTGCTTCTTATTGGTTCCTTTTTGAGTTCTCTTCAGGTAAATTGAGATTTTTTAAGGACTTACGACAGTATCTTGTGTTTTTAGTGAAAATCCTTGCTGTTCAAAAGCTTTGCCAGTGGTCTAATATCTTTTGAATACACTAACGTTGCTAATGAAGATTGTGTGAAGGAAAATTTTTAGGTGTAGAGAGAGAATGATGCAATAAGATGAAGAATGGACAAAAGATCAAGCTTGGGGATGCAACCATGGTGTCACCCCAATAAATATCCAAGAGATACAAGCGTTAAAGCTCGGGGATGCCCAAGGCGTCCCCTTCTTCATCAATAAAAAGCTTAGGTCTGTCTAGACACTTCGTTTTTATTGTTTCATGCACAGTTGTGTTGTTCTTAGAGCGTCTTAGTTTTCGTTTGCTTTGCTTAGTTTATTTAGTTTTCTTAAGTAGTTTGGACCTCCGTTCTCACTGTGTTGTTTTGCAAATAAGTTGCTTGGTGTTTGGAAATGAGTAGTAAGTTCTTGTTTGTAGTGCAAGAGGAGCTTGCATTGATTGTGACTTAGACTTTAGCATGACATGCTAGGTGTTGTTTTAGCATTATGATTTGTGATTATTGTTGTAGCGTTTCTTGTTCCAAACAATTGGTATTTCTTAGTGTGCCTTGAAGAAATTATGCGTTGTTTTAGCATGCAAAAGCATAGTATTGTGGTATTCTCCTTTGATGTTTTGCTTGGGTTGACTTGGCACATGCTCACACCATGTTATGACTATGACAAGTCACCATTAGCCTCTATGATCATTTAGTCCTTGACTTGTAGTACCACTCTTTGCTTTGATTAGTATGCTTTGTTGCACTGCATGATTTTGGCCATTATTGCTCTCTTAGTTGGTTGCTCCCAGTCTTTTGCTAGCCTCCACTTGTATGAGTAAGTTCTACTCATGCCTCCAACTCCCAAGAAACCAAGTTATTCCAAAGTGTCCACTGTAAATTCCTATGCATGGTTTGTACACCATTCCAAGTATATTCTTGTTTTCATCTATCTTCCAATTAAAAACTATTTTGTTATGTGAAAACTTAGTGATTAAATTCCTCACGAACTTGATGGCACACTTTATTCTTTGCCCCTAATAAAATTGAACCATTGTGACAACTTTGTTGTATATGCTTGCACTTATAAGTTGGAATTAGCAGAACTATGCTGTCACGGGGAACGTTTTCAACATTGCACTTGTACCTTGTTGTACTCGGTTGATATCATGTTCTTTTGTCTATGGATATCACCGGTGTGAAATAAAGAGGGGACTTGTAAGTCCATGGAGTTTGTATCCTGTATTAGAGAAACGACTGGGCCGCTAGCCTAAGCCATGCCTAATCATGGTGGAAACTTGCAGCATCACCATAGTGACATCTATGAAGCATTCTTCTTATAAAAAAAGAGACACATTGAGAAAAGAGGAAAGAGAGAAAAACACCATATTCCCATGGTACATAAAAAGATTGTTGAGATGCTCACTGTATGCTTGCCTTTTCATTTTGGTTATGGGAAAGCTCCTGTACCATGTGCAAGAGGTACCCTGTTGGCGGTTCTCAATGATATGCAAATACTTACAGTGACAAGAACTTACCTGGACCCAAAGTTGAGTATGCATGAGGTGTGGCCCTCGTATTCAAGGGGCATGAGATTGCCAACTTATACTTCGTCAAGCATATACTCCAGCTTTGCCATTTTAACCTTAACCACTTCAAGATGCTTATGATAGGGGCAATGAGGGATGAAACCTAACAAGTACCATAATTTTTGGAAGCTCTTTTTGAAACTTGTAATCCCTGCTTCCTTTACAAAAAGGCCTTTCTTCCACCATTATTGAGTCTCCACCTTCTACCTTTAGGCACCATTAAGAGAGCATAGTTGTCATTCTGTGTGCAGTGTTCCAAAGCTTATTGATTGATGCATATTATGTTATTACCTGCACTTGTGCTACTTGTTTCTAGTCACCCTTGTGAACTTTACAGGTGTCCTATCCATTATAATGCTACTCTATGAGGGACAAGCTGATTACCACTATGCTATGTTTTCTTCATGTGAAACAAATAAACGTTTTTTCAATGCATGTTATTCATGATCTTTGTTTGTAGCTTGTCATGTTGCATGCATAGTTACTATGTACTATTTTTAGAACTCCATCTTTCATGCACATGTTTAGAGTTCTTTGATCCCAGCTTTCAATGCTTGCAAATGGTAGGATCTTTATTGTGAGGGTGCATGTCACCTAAAAAATTATTCTTTCTATCACTTACCTACTCGAGGAAGAGCATGAGTTAAGCTTGGGGATGCTGATACGTTGGAAACATATCTATAATTTTTTATGCTCCATGCTTGTTTTGTATCTACTTTGCTTTGCTTGTCTACACTTTGAGGTGTTTTTTACATGTTTTCTGGTACTAACCTATTAAAAAGTTGCAACAGTGACATATGCCTATTTTCTGTTGTTTTTGGTTTTAGAAAAGTTAGTAAAGAAATATTATCGGAATTGGACGGGACAAACGTCAAAGTCAATTACTTTCTGTGGGGAACAAGAAGTCTAGAGGAGAGCCGGAGGGGCCATCCAGGGGGGCCAGACCCACCCCAGGAACGGGGGCAGGTGGGCTCGCACCTGGCTAGGGTTTGGTGGCCCTGGCCGCCTCCCAGTCTCGCGCCTTCGCCTATAAGAAGCCCCCAAGGTAGAAACCCTAAGTACCCGATCAAATCTCCACAAAACCGTCTATAGCCGCCGCCACCATCGTCCCTAGATCAGGGGGATCTGAAGTTCTTCCCGGCACCCTGTCGGAGGGGAGATCATCCCGGAGGCCTTCTCTCCGGTATGATGCATGAGTAGTTCCACCTTGGACTATGGGTCCATGTAGTAGCTAGATGGTTGTATCTCCTCCTTTGTGCTTTCATGTATAGATCTTGTGAGCTCCGTTCATGATCAAGATCTAATCTATTTGTAATCATGCATGTTGTGTTTGCGGGGATCCGATGGATATTGAGATTACTATGTCAGATTGATTAATGGTTTTGTCTATTTGATACTATCATGTCTGTGTTCTTTGTGATCTTGCATGCTCTCCGTTGTTAGTAGCTATCTTGGCCGAGTAGTTGCTAGTGACTCCAAGAGGGGGTATTTATGCTCGATAGTGGGTTCATGTCTCTAGTTTCCAAGGGAAGTGACAGAAATCTCTTTGGTTGTAGATGTGTTGTTGCTACTAGGGAGAAAACAACGGTCTCTTGTTCATGGAACATGTGGACTGTTTACCTTACACACTTTGCTTAAAGCAGTTGTCTGCTACTTGCAACTTAATACTGGAAGGGGTTCGGATGATAACCTGAAGGTGGACTTCTAGTCATAGATGCAGCTGGATGGCGGTCTATGTATATTGTTGTATTGCCCAATCAACCTCATAGGATTTTTCTAGCTAGTAATTGCATTGTTATGCCTTCCTCAGTTTCTGTCAATTGCCCCGTTGTAATTTGTTTACCCTTCATGCCACGTTGTTTATATAAGGAGAGCACCTCTAGTGAACTATGGACCCCAGTCCAATCTTTACCATTGATACATCTTTCATTGTTACTTGTTTACTTGCTGCAAACCATTACCTTCCACACTATACGTTTAATCCTTTGTTACAGCAAACCGGTGAGATTGACAACCTCACTGATTCATTGGGGCAAAGTCTTGAGTTTGTGTTGTGCAGGTCTCTGCGTTGCTTGTAACACCTGTGTGACGTTTCCTTCCTCCTTCTGGTTCGATAACCTCGGTCTCAACTGAGGGAAGACTTGTTGTTGTGCTTTTGACACCTTGCTCTTGGGGTTCCCAACAAGACTCCACATCAAGCACCAAGTTCTCTGGCGCCATCAAGGAGTCATTAACAAGTTTTCTGGCGCCGTTGCCGGGGAACAAATAAGAAACTCCCACGTCAACCATGCGCCAACCAACATTGACATATGTCATCACCACATATTTCAGTACTTGGGAATGTGATTTAAAGTGGTGTCACAATTTAATAAGGTTTAACCTTTTTATTTTAATTGATTAAAGTGACTAGAAATGCCCATGGAGCATTCTTTTATTACTTGTCCATTATTTCTGCAAGTAAACCTAGATATTTTTATATATTCAGAAAGGTCTTGTTAAATGTGATTTTTGAGAGTTGGAATCAACTCAAAAGCTCTTGTGGTTGAATATTGAAAAATGTTTGAATGCAGAAAAGTCTCTGCCTTGTTATTTTTAATGTAGGTGATCTATAATTCCAAATGATTTGAATCCAACGGGCTTGGATTAAGAATTTCAATATATTTCTAGAAAAATTAGTTTCATGCAATTTGGTTCATTGAAACTCTCTGGATTGAATTTTGAATCAACATGTCGTACTAGGTTTTGAACTAAATTGGAAAAACCTAAGTTTGAATTACTGGGTCGCGCGGGAGTGTAACTGGGCCAGCCCACTGTGCACAGTGCGTGCGGACGGGTTTAAGTGGCTGTCCCCACCAGCCAGCAAGACAAGGGGGTGCGAAGAGGTACGGGATGATTTGGGCCATAGGATTAGAAGCTAGATCTACGACTGAGGTGTATCGTCCACGTCTGAACAGAACGCGGCGAGGTCAAACCCTAGCACGGCCAGTGGGGGTCAGTGGGGGCTCACCGAGGCTCCGACGATGGTCGGCGAACGACGAAGTCGACGACGGCGATCCTCTTGGTACTGGTGGGTCCTCCTGGGGCAGCTCCAATTGACGGCTCCTCTTCTCTTCTTCTGCGGCAAACTCCGGCAAAATTCCGGCCACCTGGTGCTTGCCTTGCTTCGGGGATGAGTGGGTGTGATCAGTGAGAGGTGGGGAGTGAGATGGTGTGCTGAAATCGAACGGGGAAGGCCTCTAATTATAGTGTCAAGAGGGGACCGAAGGGTGCAGGTGGAGCTCGTCGTGGTCATCTGCATAACGAGCTAACAACATGGCTGGGGGTAGGGGACATTGCACTGTCTCCTGGCAAAGCTCAACAGCATGGTGGTGAGGCATGGGGCGGTGCAAATTGGTCGGAACACTACGACCCTCTGGGCGGGTCTGACGGAGAATTTAATGGCGCACGGGCTCTCCTGGTCGCGCGACGAACGGGCATATTCGGGCGGTTCCTAGGGCGGTGGTGATCACGCACGTAAGCGGCAAGGGAGGGACGTGGTCTGTGCTCGTGTGTCGAGCGCGGCGCTCTGGCGCGCTCTCGGCATGCTTGCAGAGAGGTTGGGCGCGCTCGTTCTGGGTGGTCCAGGGGCTGACAAGGCTTGGGTACTGGACAGGGGGTGGCGGTGGACGGTGGCTTGCGTCCCAGACAAGGTGGCTAGGCTTGGTGAGGCTCCTAGCTTGCTATCGACAATGGGGTGGCAAGTTAGGCTCGGCAATGGTCACCATTGATGACAATGTCAAGCTTACAGTGAGCTAGGGCTTGTTAAATGGGTTAGTTCATCTACTGAGAGTGTGCTGTGAGCTAGAGAGGAGACAAGTTTGGCACAACACTGCTCACTATAGTGTTTGATGTTTTATTTTGGTTTTGTGTTTACAAGGTGTTTGATGAAATGACCGCATGAGATTTGAATTTGAATTTTTTGAGTGAAACTTGGTGGGTGTACTAGTCACATACTAAGTAGTCTCTGGTTGCTTGCAATGGTCAAGGTGCACTGGTTTGGTTGGGTTTTGAGAAATGGTGATCTTCACATATGTTATAGATTCAATTTTGAATTGTCATTTGAATCAAGTTTCCAAATATTTCTGTGGATTTGCAAAGTGGGTTTGGGTTCACTTTTACTTGGTCTAGCAAGGGGTGAAAAGAAATGGAATTGTTTATGTTTGAAATCTTGGACTGAAAACACTCAAAGTGGCCTAGTGAGCAAGATTGGCAAAAATGACCATTAGCTTATTTTGTTTGTTTTTGAATTTATCTTGATATGTTTCTGCTTGGATATAATTTAGATGATGTTGTTTTCATCTTTAAACCATTCATTGCTATTCACAACAATCAAACAAGTCCATTCATGCATTCATACAATCATCACATACACACATGCATTCATATTGATTTTAATTAACAAAAGTTTTTTGTTAACCCTAATTTTGGTGATTGGAATTTGATAACCTTGATCAATATTTTTGTGATGTTACATGATGTTCGTTCACTATGGCATCTCCGCGCCGCCGCGCACACGGCTTCCATCAGGCTTTGAGCCCAACTATGCCGCCCTTGTGTGGCGCCAAGTTGGCGATGCAGATAGAGGAGCGCCGCCTCGAGCTGCCGGAGCGGAAGAGGGCAATGACCCGGTATGCGCCCACGAGCGCGTACTGGCCGAAAAGGTTCAAGAAGGAGCGGGCAAAGAAGCTCGCATTGTGCTGAGCTCACCGGCGGCAGCTCCATCCGGATCTGCACAACCTCGAATGGAGGGAGCGCTTCTGGGCAGTGCGCGGGCTTATGGTCTACACCGCTATCGACGAGGCGCGCCGTCAAGCCGAGGCGGCGTGACGTGAAGAATTCATGAGGAGTGCAGAGGCCGGCGGGATTGTCGACCTCGATTCCGACACGGAGGAGGAGGAGGTCGACGACGCTGCGGATAGCGCCGATGGCAAAGACGGCGGTGAAAATGGCATAGTAGATTAATGTATTATCGCCGCTGACGTGGAGTTGACGATGCAGAATTGCCCTTCGCTTATGTATTTATGTACTTTCTCCAATCCATATTACTTGTCACTAAAATGGATGTAACTATACATATTTTAGTGCTAAATACATCCATTTTAACGACAAGTAATATGGATCGGAGGGAGTAATATAAATTGAATATATGAACTATTGAAAGGAGGCGTGACTGGAAAAACACACACACTCAAATTTAGAAAACAGACGGCGTCTTGGCTAAAAATTGCTCGTGCCAAAGCGTATATAGAGGGCCGAGTAGAGATGCTCTAAGGCAGGTCTTTGGACAAAATGCTTTAGGCTGTGTCCACCCAAGTGAGCTGCAATGAAGAAGTCAACATGCTGCAATTTGGTTTCCTGGAGACAAAGAATCTGGCACGGCGTAGAAACCACAAGATCACACATGAGGTCTCTACGCTTGGAGCAACTTAAACCACGAGGGTTCCAATTCGTGATGTTGATATTGAGCCCTGACATTGATAACTTGTTTTACAGCTGGAACACTAGCACACACACATACGGAGTAGGACCTTGCCGAGGTCAACAGAAGCAGCCCCTGGAGGGTGCCATCAGGCATAGTACAAACTAGCAGTCCAGCACATATGCACGACTGAAACATCACAGGCATACGAATTAGCAGTCCAGCGCAGCTACAGGACTGGCAATCGGCAGGATATTCTTGTAACGTGCTGCTCTGAATGCTCCTGCAGACTACACAAAATTAGGCCAAAGGAACGCGAGATGTAGCTGCGCAGTGCGGCCGTTAAGGTTTATTTATTTAAGTATGGCAGCGATCGTGTCAGAGAGTAGCAGATCTACCTGATCGAGTTTAGTCAATTGGGTAGGTAGGTCAGTTGCTATATAGCCAGACAGCATCTGGTATGCAGTACATGTTCAACTACGAGTGACACAATCAGTTCAGGAGACTTGCATTGTTCTGGGAGGAGAACCCCTCCTAGCCAAAGCAGGCTCTTAGGGGAAAGTTGGTACTGTTTCTGAGTGTACACCAGGAGTAACACCCCTGTATTACAGAATGTCACCGACTGGCCGCCTTGTGTCATGTCATCTTAAGTACATAGTATAAGCTGCCGTTAAACAAGTTCAAAGCTCATGATTTTTATTGTATGGGCCTACCACGTGGTCGTTCTGGCGGTATTTTATTTGGCATATGGTCTGACACATGGAGGTTTTAGCTTGTTCGGATGGTGAGTTTCACATCAAACTCCATATCCGTAAGAGTATCTCCAGCAGAGGTTCTATTTTAGAGCGCCGGAGGGCGCGTTTGCAGCGCGCTGCAGCGTTCGGGCACTCTAAAATAGGGCGCCCATTTTCAGACGCGCTAAACGCGCGCGCTATTTTTGCGCGTCCCATAGCAGAGGCTCTATTTTAGCGCAAACAAGTTTGTCACACGTATCGCAGAAACAAAGATCTACAAAATGCATTAAAATTATTTCAGACGAACACAAATTAAACTAGACGAACAGAAATTAAACTAGACGATAAAAACTACTCCTCTACTCCTTGTCGGACGCGGTGTCGTCGGACACCTCCGACAGAACCAAATCCACCCAGCGTGGATC
The DNA here is from genome assembly GCA_910589765.1 of Avena atlantica. Classification (NCBI taxonomy): domain Eukaryota; kingdom Viridiplantae; phylum Streptophyta; class Magnoliopsida; order Poales; family Poaceae; genus Avena; species Avena atlantica. Next base: position 420,132,674 of record OU342735.1, read on the forward strand.
ATCGTCTGGGATAGTCTGCTCGATCTCGAACTGGTCGTTGATGAACTGCCGGCGCCAGCGCCGGTCTGCGCGCTCGGACCTCCGCTCCGCCTTCCTCTGCACGAAGAAGTTGCGCTCGTTGATGACGTCATGCGGGAAGCGCCGGCACCACTCCGCCATGGCGCGCTCGTCCCCCTTGGCGACGGCGAAGCGCCGTTGAAGGTCGCGGTTGCGGCGTCGATCCTCCGCCGTGATGAGGGGCGGGTCCGGCGCGAGGAACTGAGCCTGCTCGAAGCTCTCCGTCTCCGAAAAATTCATATCGCGCCGGGGCCGGCCGAGGCGCCATGCGTAGGCGTCGTACGCGCGGGCGGCCTCCTCCGCGCGCTCGTACGTCCCGAGCACGAAGCGCGAGCCGCCGGCGCGGAGCTCCGCGTAGAACGTCCCGTTCTCGCGCGCGCGCATGCCGCGGAAGCCGGAGGCGGAGCGGGAGCGGCTGTGGGGCGACATGGCGGCGGAGAGCGCGCGTGGCGGGGAGAGCGCGGGAGAAGAGGATAGGAGTGCGCGAGAGGAAGAAGAAGAACGCGCGTGGCGTGGATAGCGCGCGATATATGGCGCACAGGATAGCGTAGAGCCCCGCGCGCGGCAAATTTTAGCGTGCGCGCTATTTTCCCGCGCCTGCTGGAGGTGTTTTCAGCGCGCGGGGGGCAAATTTTGGCGCCGCGCTATTTTAGCGTGCCTGCTGGAGATGCTCTAATAAAGCAGATAATTTTATTTGAAGCCTTGTTGCTGTCTAGGATGTGTTCAAAGCTGATTTTCTTCGAGAATTGGTTAACTTAGCAAAGGACAATCCATATCCTATTTTTATAGGTGGTGATTTTAATTTTCTTCGATTTTAATTTGAGAAGAGTAAAGGTCGGTGTGATGATCATTGGCCTTTTTCACCTCACGAGATTTCTTTGATAATCATCTATGAAGGTGATTTTGTTGAGAACTTGGTAATGCACCAACGCAGCAAATCACCTCACAAGATTTCTCCTGTATTACAGAATGTCACCGACTGCCATCTTAAGCATTTAGGAAAGCAGCAACTCTGCAAATCACCTCCACAGATAAGGATGGCAGTGGGTAATAACCATAGGATACCCTTTACCATACTTTGTATAAAAAAATGAACTAAGTTTTGGCAAAACACCACTTTTTGATAAAACTAGTTCATTTGTTTGAACTAGGCTAAACTAGAGGGTACCCTAAAGGTTCCAAAGTTCCATCTCTATCCACAGATTTCCTGTATTCCAAAATGTCACTAACTGACTGCCTTTTGTCATCTCAAGCAGAGTTTAACAACAGATTTCCTCCTGTACATATTTGCTCAGCAATTTGTACAATTAAGCACCAAACGTGTAGCACATTCGAAAATAAAAATAAACAATGTGTTTGGGCACAGCATTGGGATTTGAGTAGACAAAGCACACGAGGCAAATATATAGAAATAACATGTTGCGAGCTGCAGTAAGAAAATATACACAGCTGATAGTTGCAGCAGTCAAGAAGCACATGATTATTTGTCAAAACAAATAGATCTAAACTCATATCATTTCTGTTATCCAATAGAATTATAACTTCAGTCCTGGTAATCCAGCAGAACCAACCATAGCCTTAACTTCACTTAGAATCCTGAGATTTTACAATTCAGCAGTCACAGAATAACAAGTTCCGACATTTGGCTAGCTCTGCACTTGTACATCATAACTATGGAAATCCGAATAAGCAATGAGGCATTGAACTGACAAAATACATACATGTTAGCACCTAGACCACTAAATGGGATAATTAACGAGTCCTAAAGGAAGGAACTAGCTTGATCATCATTTTCATTGTCCAAACTTCTTCTGGTGCCTCGAGCTTTCAGAGTCAAACTGTTCAACCTCTTCGAAGTGACTGAAATCTCCGAGCCCACTGTGCTCTGTACATCTGTGGAAGAGAATGCCCCCCTGCTGTAATTATGTGTATCGCATGATCCTTGTCTTTGAAGCGGTGGCTTATGGGTGCTGGAACCACTAATCCTTGCTTTAGCTGATTTGGTCAAGCCCATATAGCTCGGTCCACCGGCCTGCCCACAGTCAGATCTTCTTTCTGAACTTGCGAAATTGTTGCCAGACATTGGAGTAACTGAAGATGTTGATGGAGCACTCTCGTCACACACTGCGATCACGGAAGGAGGCTTTGCTGATACCCTAGTTGTGACATTGTTTCTTCTGATCTTGACTGAGCTTGCTTCAGAAAGTTTTGAGCTGACCTCGTTCGTTTCGTCGATACTCTCTGAACACCGCGAAGTGGTCTGTTCACTATGTGATTGCTCCATAAGGCGACTCTCCCAAGGTTTTGTTGCCATCCACCCATCCAAATAGCTCCACTGGTTGTTCCTGTTAGTCCCATGATTCTTCAGAGAAACAGCAGGAGAGCTAGGTCTTCCGCTGTGGCTTGAGCTCCGCTGCTGAAACAAAGGCGACAGCATGTCAAACAGACTCAAAGAATTTATTTGTATGCCCAGATTATTACCGCAGGATGTACCTGATGAGAAAGAGCATAAGCGATTGCCCTCTCTCTCTTGATTGCACCCTCACGCCTCATATGTATCTTTGATCTTACATCATCCACAGTTCCTTGAATATCACACCATCCTGTCTGCAATGTGATCAATTTGAGCCAAACATGGAGACGTCAGCATGATCATCATACAATTAACCTCTCTTTTGGAGCAGTAAACTGTGTTTTCTATGTTCAAAACTAAAGAATTGTGGAGGATTACATGCAAATTAATTGTTCAATTAGGCAAAACCTTGAAAGAATACAAGTGAACAAGCCTGACTTAACAAGAACAAGTTGCAAAATTGCATTATTTGTAGCACTTCCAAGGAAGGCATACCAAACTATTGAATTGCCCCACTATGATGACTCATTCACCATGGCCAACAGAACACATGATCTGAAACTCAGTGCTTAAAATCAATGGAGCCAAATGTCTATATGACCATATCCAGCTTTCATCATGATTGACGAGAGTAATCCTACTGCAGCAAGTCCCTATCTAGTAAAAGCAGCACACCACATTCCTTAACCACCAAACCCCATTTTACTGCTGCGAATCTCCATCATGTGCACTCAGAGTGCTATAATTCTTTATTTGCACAAGCACTTAAAGATAATGCGCGTAGCATTCTGGTGCAAAGTTAACTCATTCAACATGAACAAAGGCAGAATCTTTAAACAGAGTATGTACCTCTGCTTCCTTGACGGGATCCGCGTGGCTACCGGGGTCGTCGGACGTGCCCTGAGAGTCGCGGCCGTCCGCCGACAGGCGCGTTCGCCGGTCCCGCGCCCGTGCTTGCACCCGCACGAGCGCCTGCATGCACTTGACCGTCACGGCCAGCTGCTTGCGCACGCGGCGGCCGCGCACCAGCGCCTGCAGCCTTACGATCCCTCGCAGCGCCCTCAGCGCCCTCCTGGCCTGCACACACAGAGATCCAACAAAGAGAAACCATGAAGAAGCTGACATTTTGCGGGCAGAATCGAGGTAAGGGACGGGAGGGACGGCGGCCAAGCGGCGTACCAGGAAGCCGCGGAAGGCGGTCTGGATGCGGACGGCCGCCCACTCGTCCCTGATGACGCGGAAGTCCTTGGGCGGCGCGCGCACGACGGCCGCGACGACGGAGCTGAGCGCGTTGGCAGGCGAGGACGACGTCTCGGACACCTCGGAGGCCGCCGCCGACGCGGCGGCGGCCCTGTGCTGCCCCTGCCCGCCCGACGAGCTCCGCCACAGCCGGCTCCACTTGCGCCCCTTTCCCCCGCCGCCGTGCCTCTCCTTCTCCGCCGCCGGCTTGAGCCCCACGAGCGTCTTGATCCACTTCCCCGACGCCCCCATCCGCGACGCCGACGAAACCCCCGATATCTTTTTGCCCTCTCGCGTTTTTCTCTGGAACCGGATAGCTACCACGAACGAAGGAGGCGAATGGGGAACGGCCAAACGAAACGGGTGGATTTGACTTGTTGGGCGTCGTGCGCCTGCTTCGGTTACGGCTTACGAGGCGAGAGGAGGAGGCCAGAGCCAGAGCAAAGGAGCCGTTCGGGAGGCGGTTCAAATTTTGAAATGGAAGACGACCACGAAGCCGGGAAAGCCACGCACACCAGTCGGGGGTGGGGGGGCCCGCCCGTGGCGCTTTCCGGACGCTGGCGTGTGGTCCCCTCCTCGTCGACAAAGAGGCGCGGCATTTGCGGCGGGCGCCGTCACGCGGACGCTTTTCTGCAGTCATCTGGGGCTTCGCGAAAGAAGGGCTTGGATTGATCAGCTTTTCGACGGAGGGGGCCGCGGAGGCTGCCATGTGGGCCCGGCTTGGCGTCTCGGCCGGAGATGCGTGGCGGGATCCTGGACCGTTTGGGCTCGTGATTCCGATCTCGTGGCGTCTTTTCATTGTTCGTTCGCTTGCGACGACGAGACGCGGCGCGCGCGTACGGAGCTCGGAATCGCGGCCCTCCCTGGGCAGCAGGAGCGGAACGGACGGACCCGTGCGTTGCAACTTTGTTTTGGCTTGGTGAAGCGGAAAGCAAGCGCAGTTGGCCGATCATCGTCGGGCGTCTGACATGGACATTGATGCCGGAGATCACGAGAAACCAGCGGGGGCGCGCCACTGCCGCAGGGCACTTCTTTTTTGAACCTGCAGCGGGGTGGCACTCGTAGATTCCGTCCCCATCCGCCACCGGAAACCACGCTTGCGCCATACTCGCGTTGATGGAGTGCTGGCGGACCGATTAGTCACGGCTGGTGTATTTTTGTTAACGGAATGCTCCCCTGAAGATTGAATTTGTTAGCTTTAAACCCTGTCAGCTGTCACGTTACATTATCTAATTATTATCGAGTTAGGCTCCGTTTGTGAACAAGGTAATTATTGTTTGGCTTGTTTTAAAATGCACTACTACTAAAATAAATCTACTATTTTGTGATCATGGAACAATTCCCCAAATCCCCCAAGCTCGTCGTCGCGTTTGCTGTACCGATTTTTGCTATAAAACATCCTGATTTTGCTACAGGTTTGGGACAAATCATAAAAAGACAGGTCTTGTCGAAGACCTCATCGAATATTTTGTGAGAGACTTTGTAGCAAAAAAATTGGGCTAATATAGCAAACCTGATCTCGCTGGAGATTCGTGATACGTCGGAAACGTATCTATATTTTTTTTTGTTTCATGCTTGTTTCATATCTATTTTGTTTTGCTTTGTCCACACTTTGAGGTGTTTTTACATGTTCTCTGGTACTAACCTATTAACAAGATGCCACATAGCTAGTTGTTTGTTTTCTGTTGTTTTTTATTTCAGAAAAACTAGTAAAGAAATATTCTCGGAATTTGACGGCACAAAAGCCAAAGTCAATATTTCACCGAGGAGAACACGGAGTCCAGAGGAGAGACGGAGGGGAGCCACAGGGCAGTCGCACCCTCCTAGGCGCGGGCCCACCCTAGGTCGCGCCTGGGCAGAGTGCGGGCCCCCTGGTCGCCCTCCTGCCTCGCCTCTTCGCCTATAAGAAGCCCTCGATGCCTAAACCCTAAGTACTCGATCAATATTCCATGAAACTGTATGTAGCCTACGCCACCATCGTCCCTAGATCGGGGGATCTGAAGCTCTTCCCGACATGCTGTCGGAGGGGAGATCATCCCGGAGGCTTCTTCTTCATCATGCCAGCCTCCGGTATGAAGCGTGAGTAGTTCCACCTTGGACTATGGGTCCATGTAGTAGCTAGATGGTTGTATCTCCTCCTTTGTGCTTTCATGTCTAGATCTTGTGAGATCCGTTCATGATCAAGATCTCATCTATTTGTAATCATGCATGTTGTGTTTGTGGAGATCCGATGGATATTGAGATTACTATGTCAGATTGATTAATGGTTTTGTCTTATTGATTTTATTATGTCTGTGTTGTTTGTGATCTTGCATGCTCTCGTTGTTAGTAGCTATCTTGGCAAGTAGTTGCTAGTGACTCCAAGAGGGAATATTTATGTTCGATAGTGGGTTCATGCCTGTATTTAATCTAAGGAAAGTGACAGAAATCTCTAAGGTTGTAGATGTGTTGTTGCCATTAGGGAGAAAACAACGGTCTCTTGTTCATGGAACAAGTGGATTGTTGACCTTACACACTTTGTTTAAAGCAGTTGTCTGTTGCTTGTAACTTAATACTGGAGAGGGTTCAGATGATAACCCAAAGGTGGACTTCTAGTCATAGATCCAGTTGGATGGAGGTCTACGTATCTTGTTGTATTTCTCAATCGGATCTTATAGGATCATGATGTCTAATATTGCATTGTTATGTCTTGCTCAGTCCTGTCAATTGCCCTGTTGTAATTTGTTTACCCAACATGCCATGTTTGTTTATCTAAGGAGAACACCTCTAGTGAACTATGGATCCCCGGTACAATCTTTACCATTGATATATCTTCCACTATTTACCATTTACTTATTGCAAACCACCATTACCTTTCACACAATTCAGTTAATCATTTGTTACAGCAAACCAGTGAGATTGAAAACCTCACTGTTCGTTGGGGCAAAGTCTTGAGTTTGTGTTGTGCAGGTCTCCAAGTTGCTAGCAACACCTTTGAGTCGTTTCCTTTCTCCTACTGGTTCGATAATCTTGGTTTCTAACTAGGGGAAAACTTGCTGCTATGCTCATCATACCTTCCTCTTGGGGTCTCCCAATGAAGTGCTGCTGAACCCATCAAGCCTTTTTCTGGCGCCGTTGCCGGGGAGGCTAAGGACGTCTTCATAAGGGGAGTCCTTCTCAACCTTTCTCTTTACTTTGTTTTTGTTTTGCTTAGTTTCTTTTGCTTGTTTTGTTTGCCTCTTTTTATCAAAAAATCAAAAAAAATAGTTTAGTTTGGTTTACTTTCTCTTATCAAAAACACAAAAAAATTAGTTTCTGCTTTAGTTGTCACCTTGCTCTAGCTCACCATGTTGATCCCCAAGTTCACCCTGAAATACCTCTCAATAGGTAGTGGCTCCATAATTGGGAAAGAAAATATTAAAGAATTCTTTAATCATGGTAGCAAACATGAGGATAGATCTATAACAGAACTTGATCCTAATTAAAAAATTGATGCAGCTTCTTTAGTTTATATGTTGGAGGAAATTTTGGAGGCTAGGTTTGCTAACCTTAACCCCATGATGCAAATTTTGTTTCTCAAACTAAAAGAAGAAAAGAATCCAAAAAAGAGAGACTTTATCCTTGAAACTTTACTAAAAGAGTTCAATGATGTTGCTAAGGAAGCCAAAAAGGTCTTTGAACGTTTTGATATGCTAGGCTCATGTGTAGATGTTATGGGTACTCTATATAAAACTAAACCTAGAGAGAAAATTAAGATACACATACCCTTTAAACTTGTTGGAATGCATGAAGCCTTGGAAAAGAATTTTGATTGGATTGTTCCTGAAAATCCTTTTGATGAAAGTAGTGAACCAAAGAGATATGAGAAGGGATCCTCTAAAACTCATTTGGATGATATACATTTCCTAGTTGAAGAGATTGCAAGTATTGATCTTAATTCCTCACTTGAAAACACTTGATTTCTTGCTTCTTGTGCCTAACTTAAAGGCGTTAAAGAAAAGTACTTGTTGGGAGATAACCCAAGAGTTTCCTTGAGTCTTGGAAGTTATTACTTTAGTAATGACCTCTCCTTATCCTTTTTTGTTTGCTTTTTGTGGTAAGAATGACCTCTAATAAGAGGGAAGTAAGATTTGGGGAGTTGCTGTCCCAAAACAGATTTTTGTGCTCCACAATAAAAATTCATGAGGAGTCTCTGTAAGTCGGATTGAGATGAAAATTTACAAATAAATCCTTCAGTATGTTAAATAACTTTCATTAGTTCAATACTTTTTTATTTGAGCAACAGAAGGTCTTCGAAAAAATCGGTTTCTACCTGCTGGTCTGTTTTGACAGATTTCTGCAATTATTTGCATTTTCTTCTTATTGATTCCTTTTTGGGTTCTTTTTGGGTAATTGAGCTTTTTGAGGGAATTGCTATAGTAGCTTGTGTTTCTAGTGAAAGTTTTGTTGTTCTAAAGCTAAACCCAAGGGTCTATTATCTTTTGAATACACTAATGTTACTAATGAAGATTGTGTGAAGTTTTGTATGAAGGAAAAATTTCAGGTGTAGAGAGAGAATGATGTAATGAGATGAAGAATGGACAAAAGCTCAAGCTTGGGGATGCCACACCGGTGTCATCCCAAGAAATATCCAAGAGGTACAAGCGTAAAAGCTTGGGGATGCCCAAGACATCCCCTTCTTCATCAATAAAAAGCTCAGGTCTTTCTAGACACTTCGTTTTTATTGTTTCATGCACTGTTGTGTTGTTCTTGGAGCATCTTAGTTTTTGTTTGATTTTCTTAGTTTGTTTAGTTAGCTTGAATAAAGTAGTTTGGACCCTCATTCTCGCTGTGTTGTTACAAATAAGTTGATTGGTGTTGGAAAGGAGTAGAAAGTTCTTGCTTGAAATAGTGCAAGAGGAGCTTGATTTGACTGTGACTTAGACTTTAGCATGTCACGCTAGGTGTTGTTTAAACCTTATTCTTAGTTATTATTGTTGTAGCATGACTTGTTCCAAACAATTGGGATTGCTTAGTGTGCCTTGAAAGAATCATGTGTTGTTTTAGCATGCAAAAGCATAGTAATGTGGTATTCTCCTTTGATGCTTTGTTTGGGTTGACTTGGCACATGCTCACACCATGTTATGACTATGAACAAATCACCATAGCCTCTATTATCGTTTAGTCCTTGACTTGTAGTACCACTCTATGCTTTGATTAGTAATGTTTTGTCGCTTTGCATGATTATGACCATTATTTCTCTCTTAGTTGGTTGCTCCCAGTATTTTGCTAGCCTCCACTTGTATGAGTAAGATCTACTCATGCTTCCAACTCCCAAGAAACCAAGTTATTCCAAAGTGTCCACTATAAATTCCTATGCATGGTGTGTTACACCATTCCAAGTATATTATTGTTTTCATCTACCTTCCAATTAAAAAGTATTTTGTTATGTGAAAACTTAGTGATTAAAGCTCTCACAAACTTGATGGCACACTTTATTTTTCTTGCCCCTAATAAACTTGAACCATTGTGTCATCTGTGGTGTATATGCTTGAACTTATACGTTGGAATTAGCAGAACCATGCTTTCATGAGGAACATTTTCAACATTGCACTTGTACTTTGTACACAGTTGATATCATGCTCTTTTGTCTATGGATGTAGCCGGTGTGAAATAAAAAGGGAGCTTGTAAGTCCATGGAGTTATGTATTTTGTGTTAGAGAAACGCCTGGGCCGCTATCCTAAGCCATGCCTAATCATGGTGGAAACTTGCAGCATCACCATAATGAGCAATCTTTGAAGCATCCTCAATAAAAAACCTATGCAAATAACAAATAAAAATATCGCTGAGATGCTCATTATCTGCTTGCCTTGTTATTTTGGTTATGGGATAGCTCATGTACCATGTGCAAGGGGTACCCCGTTGGCGGTTCTCTATGATACACATGTACTTACTATGACAAGAACTTACAGGTGACTAAAGTTGAGTAGCATGAGGTGCGGCCCTCATATTCAAGGGACATGAGATTGCCAACTTATACTTTGTCAAGCATATACTCCATAGTTTGTTCACTTTACCCTTAATCACTTTAAGATGCTTATGATAGGGGCAATGAGGGCTAAAAGCTAACAAGTACCATAATTTTTGGAAGCTCTTTTTGAGACTTGAAATCCCTGCTTCCCTACATGAAGGGCCTTTCTTCCACCATTATATTGAGTCTCCACCTTCTAATGTTTTTGGTTTCAGAAAATCTAGTAAGGAAATATTCTCAGAATTGGACGGGACAAAACCTAAAGTCAATATTTCACCGAGGAGAACACGGAGTCCAGAGGAGAGACGGGGGGAGCCACAGGGCGGCCGCAACCCCCCAGGCATGGGCCCACCCTAGGCCGTGCCTGGGAAGGGTGTGGCCCCCCTGGTCGCCCTCCTGCCTCGCCTCTTTTCCTATAAGAAGCCCCTAATGCCTAAACCCTAAGTACCCGATCAATATTCCACGAAACCGTCTGTAGCCGCCGCCACCATCGTCCCTAGATCAGGGGGGATCTGAAGCTCTTCCCGGCACCCTGCCAGAGGGGAGATCGTCCCAGACGCCTTCTTCTTCTTCATCATGTCAGCCTCCGGTATGAAGCGTGAGTAGTTCCACCTTGGACTACGGGTCCATGTAGTAGCTAGATGGTTGTATCTCCTCCTTTGTGCTTTCATGTCTAGATCTTGTGAGCTCCATTCATGATAAAGATCTCATCTATTTGTAATCATGCATGTTGTGTTTATGGAGATCCGATGGATATTGATATTATTATGTCAGATTGATTAATGGTTTTGTCTTATTAATTCTATCATGTCTGTGTTGTTTGTGATCTTGCATGCTCTCCGTTGTTAGTAGCTATCTTGGCCAAGTAGTTGCTAGTGACTCCAAGAGGGGGTATTTATGCTCGATAGTGGGTTCATGCCTCTATTTAATCTAAGGTAAGTGACAGAAATCTCTAAGGTTGTAGATGTGTTGTTGCCACTAGGGAGAAAACAACGGTCTCTTGTTCATGGAACAAGTGGATTGTTTACCTTACACACTTTGCTTAAAGCAGTTGTCTGTTGCTTGCAACTTAATACTGGAGGGGGTTCGGATGATAACCCAAAGGTGAACTTCTAGTCATAGATGAAGTTGGATGGCGGTCTACGTATCTTATTGTATTGTCCAATCGAATATCATAGGATCATGATGTCTAGTATTGTATTGTTATGCCTTGCTCAGTCCTGTCAATTGCCCTGTTGTAATATGTTTACCTAGCATGCCATGTTTGTTTATCTAAGGAGAACACCTCTAGTGAACTATGGACCTCGGTACAATCTTTACCATTGATACATCTTCCACTGTTTACCGTTTACTTTTGCAAACCACTATTACCTTCCACACCATATAGTTAATCCTTTGTTACAGCAAACAAGTGAGATTGAAAACCTCACTATTCATTGGGGCAAAGTCTTGAGTTTGTGTTGTGCAGGTCTTCAAGTTGCTAGCAACACCTTTGAGTCGTTTCCTTCCTCCTACTGGTTCGATAACCTTGGTTTCTAACTGAGGAAAAACTTGTTTCTTTGCTCATCATACCTTCCTCTTGGGGTCTCCCAACAAAGTGTTGCTGCACCCATCAATTCGCATAATACTTTCTTCGGAGATATCGTAGCCAAAAAATTGCGCTATTGTAGTAAAACCACAAAACGATTGTAGCAACGGCGGGGTGTGGGGGTAGCACGGCGGTGCGAGCTACGGGGCAACGCGTGGCGGTGCAAGTGCCGCAGCGCGAGTTGTAGGGCGAAGGACGGCATCACGAGCTTGAGCCTATGGTAGAGCGAATGTGAGCGCACACTCGGGATGGCGTCGACGAGATACTACTCTAGGGCGTCGTCCTCCTAATTCTCTAGCGGCGAGGATCTGGCCCGACGATGGTGGGGTGGGGGCTAGCATGATAGGGCGACGGACGGAGGTGCACACTTGAGCAGCGACGGGCAACACGTGTGCCAGATCTTTCACCTGGGATTATATGGGACGGGAGGAAGAGGTTAGCGGAAGAGATAAAGAGGTGGGTGAAAGAGCACATGGGCCCCATGTGTGGTTTTGATAATTAATGACAATCTATATGGACTAATGTTTGCATTAAGTTGAACTTGTAGGAATTGTACGTTGGCATCGCTTGGAGCATGTGTTGGCTTCAAGGTAGAAGAAATGAAGAAGAAGAAGAAGAAGAAGAAGAAGAAAAGGAAGCATTGTACAAGGGCTTTGGGCCTATTGGAATCATATACAAGAAGAAAAATAAAGAAAAAGAAGATCAAGAGTGTCTTGAAGAATAAGATGAAGTTCCTCATGTGTATCTTCAAGACATCATCCATATGGAGTTAGAAGAAATGAAGTTCAAGCTCAAGATGCTCCATCTCTAGGATATATCATGCTTTAAGCTTTGCATCTTCGGTGATCATGTATTGATGAAGACAAGTTCAAAGAAGTGGTTTCCCCATGGTGTATGGGGAGAAATTCGCAAGTCTTTATCAAGCAAGCCCAATCAAGAGCAATCAAGAAAGAAGTTCCATCTTAAGAAGGACAATATCATATACATCAGATCAAGTGGAATGATCAAGGCAAAGGTATGATCTTGATAGGTTTTACCTTTTTCTGGTCTCATGTTGTTAGTTGGGAGACCGATTTATAGGATAGATAATCGTACTATCAAGAGGGGCATTCGAGTGAGTAACTTGATCATATGTTTCGGAGAGAGCTCAAACCTTTGCATACTTGGAATCATAATTATTGGTTCTTATCCACGAGAGGATTTAGATCTTGCATTAATCTCCATGACAAGCCCTAGTTCATTGAAAACAGATTTCATATGCATTTTCTATTGTGTTTTTTATGTTGGAGGTTTTATTGGTTTGTCTTTGTAGATAGGTCAAACCTTTCATCATTTGGTTCTATCCTACCTTGCCGGACTATGATGGTTCCCTGCATAATCTTGTATATCTTATTGTCCTCTTCGAAACGAGCCCAAGATCATCAAAATTGGAGTCCAGATGCAAAAGTTATGGTCGTTTTGGTGTTGGTATTTCTGCCAGTTTTGTGAGAGCCGAAGACTCCGGGGGTTCGCACCCCGGAGACTCCGTGGGGCCGGAGACTCCGCCCCAGACTCCGGGAGGTGTACAAAGAGCATCTGGAGGCTGCACGGAGTCCTGGCCGGAGTCTGGACCCTGGAGACTCTGGTCCGGAAGGCCGGAAACTCCGGTATTAGTGATCTACAATGGCTAGTTGACGTGGGAGGACCTATAAAAGGCCCCTTTCTTTCCCAATGGGCCGGCTGCTTGATCTCTCTCTCTTGCTCGCTCTCTCTCCTCGATTGTTTCTATCTTCTAGAGCTTGCAAATACTCTCAATCCCTCTTATATTTCTTAAATCTTTTTGGGGGATTTGAAAGAGGAGATCTAGATCTACAACTCCACTAATCCATCTATACTCTATGTGAGGGGAACATCTTGGGATCTAGATCTTGGGGTTTCTTTTGTGGATTTTCTCTTGTGTTCTTCCTCTCTTATTCCCCCAATAGATTTTGTAGCTTTAGTGAAATCTAAGAGTGAAGGACTTGCCATTGCATTATGTGTACCGGTTTGAGTTCTCCTCGGAGGATTTGGCTGGTGAAATTAAGAAGCTTGTCCCTCTTGGGTTCTTGGAACCCTAGACGGTGTGTGGACTTTTTGATGTGTTTTTGGGAGCCTCTAATTAAGTTGTGGAGCTCTCCTCAAGTTAGTATCCATGATGGTGATTATTAGGAGCCTCCAATTAAGTTGTGGAGATTGCCCCAATATTGTACGGGTTTGGTGACCGTCCTCAAATATCCCATGGTGGATCAGGTGCTTGTTGTGCGGCGAGTGCTCGGGGGAATAAGGTGAGGCCTCTTATGGCATTGGTGGTCTTAATACCGCCCACCCCTCCAACGAGACTGTAATATTCCGAATCATGCTAATATTTTGTGCTTATATTTATTTATTAAAAAGATACAGTGATACTATTTAGGTATGGTCTAGGAATAGGAATTTAGAGAAACATAAGACAAAAGAAAGAAAGAAAATATAGTGCAAAGTCCACTACTTGAACCCTTGGCTTGTCATAGTAAAGGTGTAGAAACTAACGATTCCTTAGGTAGTGTTGGTTGTACAATACTACTTAATTCTCACATTTTATCCATTCAACATAAAGAAAAAAGATACGGACTAGGCTGTGCTGGGCTTTTTGTACTCAAGTCGATCTTATACTGTCTTATTGCGCTAATCCTATACAGAGTTCAGGTAGGACGCTGCCGCAACCTCTTTGACCTAAAAACACTAGTGCTGCAACATCCACTCCTCCAAACATTAAAATATGTCGACTAATATGAATCAGAGGGAGTAATTACATCCTCCGGGCGTGCTGGGGCGCGAGGATAGCTACTAGACTAAGTAGAGTATCAAACAAAGTTTAAGGAGGTTTAACTGGCAATTAATATGCAAGAGAGCAAGACCTAGGCGACTAGGGTTTTCTGACCTAGGTGAATAGGGTTTTATCTTCGACGCCGATGGTTCTCGCGGGCTTCCCCCTACTCTGTTTGCCATCCGACCCCTCTCTACCTGTTCGGAGTGGGGGGCACTGATCCGTCTCGGTTGGGAGGTCTCCAGCCTTCTTCATCGGGGGTCTTTTTCTTCTCGGCGGCTTCCGTTCCTAGGGTTTTTCCCTCAAAACCATGGCAGCAATTTCTCCTACGTAGAGTGCATCAAGACAGGTCGGTGAAGGATCTAGTACGAAGAAGGAGGAGCAGCTAGGCGATCTACTAGGAAGACTTGGGATAGATGAGGATGAAATTGATGATTTGATCTTTGATGAGGAAGAGGATATCCCTAAGGAGGGAATCAAGTGGATGGTTCTGGAAGAATTACACACAACCAATTTCTTTAGTCCACAGACCTTTGAGCAACACATGATGGTAGCCTGGAGTCCAGCCAAAGAGGTAAAGTTCAGATACTTGGAAAATAATATGTTTACTATCCAATGCTTTTGCTTAGGCGACTGGATCAAAGTGAAAGAGGGAGGACCACGGCTGTTCTGACAGAATGCTGTTACTATAGAGGATTATGATGGCTTCTCACCTCCTAAAACAATCAATATGAATTATCTGGCAGACTGGATGCAAATACATAGACTTCCTGATGGTTATAGGTCATCATCTTTAATTAAGAATATTACAGAAAAGAAGGTTGGGCAGGTGCTAAAGGTGGATATTTCTAAACATGGTCTAGGGACTTTATTAGAGTCAGAGTGAAAGTTGATGTTCTGAAACCCTTGGCTCGTTTTGTCACCATATAGCGGGGAGGTCAGCGCGAGTTCTTCAAAATTCAGTTCGAGAAGATGCTTAAATTCTGCGGTGCCTGTGGTTTGTTTGGCCACACTCACCTTGAGTGCGGTACTGGTGAACATGAAATAGACAAACTAAGGTGGGGGGATTTCCTTAAAGCTGACAGAGAAACTTGGTTTGGACGGGTGGCGTTTGGTGCCAACCACGGTGGTTTCCGTGGTGGCCGTGGACGTGCCCTTGTGGGTAGGGGTCGCACAGATGGTGGTCGTGGTCAGGGCGATGAGACTCACATGAGCTGGAGAGACAATGCCCTGGCAAATCCAAGGGTACCAATAGTTGATGAGCAGATGAGGGACACAACCACTAGTCCCCTGAAAAATTCAGACATTGTCATGGTAGTGGGAGAAGCGCCTGATTTAACATCTAAAAGAAACCTTGATTTCGAGCTGGCAAGAGCGTCTGATTTTGTGGATGTCCTGAATCCGAATGACATGGTAACTGATAACATGGTGGAAGGTTCAGGAAATGTGGTAGCGGTGAAGGACAAATCGAAGAGAACAAAGATGGATGGTGATCATTCGAACTCATCCCTAGGATCGGCGGGCTCCCGAGAGGAGCCAGTCTGGTCGCAATGAAAATAATATGTTGGAACTGCCGAGGGTTACGTAAATCTTCGGCAGTTCATGCGCTCCTGGAGGTCTAGGCGCGGCTCAAACAGAATGTGTTCTTTCGGTCCGAAACACATCTGAGTAAATCTAGGGCAGAAAAATTGATGAGATCGATGGTATTTGATCATATGGTCATGTAAGTTAGTGATGGAAGAAGTGGTGGGTTGTTGTTTGCGGTGACCCAGCATACCACTGCATGTGTAGTACACTATAGTCGTTGACATGACATCCACAGAACACCGTTCCATAAATATCACATCCCTCGGAGTGGTACAACAGAAACAATGCGGGTCCATATTACCAACATACACACATTATTATTATTACAATATCAGAAGTTCACGACTTCAAAAGATTCAACTTCCAAACCAAATATAAAGTGTTTTAGCGGAAGTTGAAAGTAACAACTCCAACTAAGAGTTGAGCTCAGCAGCTTATTATATAAGGTTCATGCTGCTTGGCTCCATTGATTACTAATAACTAGAGCAACTAAGCTGATTCATTGCCGTCTACTCCATATCGGATCTCGTAGTCCACTCCTTCAATACCACCTGATAGGCCAGGCTCCTCGTAGAAGACATCATCTTGACATTCCGCTGCATACATTGGAGTATCTTCGGGATCCTCAAAGTCTAAGCAGGGGATCAAAGGAAAAGGTGAGTAACAGTGTTACCCAGCAAGTTCATTGTTGCAAGGTGGGAAGTTTGATGCTCTATCTACCATCTCGGACTATAAGTCCTTGACACTATGCAGTTTTCGTAAATATTTCTTCAAAGATTTATTTTATTATTAAAAACTATGCCCACCGGCCTTCACAGATTTACCAGAACTTTCATGGAGTTCCTTTCCTGCCGCGTTCGTAGGTCCTTACCGGAACAGGGAGTAACAAGTTATAGTTCTTACACTCTGCAGAGGTGTGTTACTTTACCCATGAGAGATCAACTCCTTGTTGCACAACCTGGCATACTTTCCCATCCACAATTCCATGATGTGGATCCCAGTAGGTGATCCAAGCCAATCACTGCCTCCTTCGCGACCTCGCATGCCTCCGTCCCATTCCAAATCTCATGGTTAACGCGTGATATACGGTGCTAGAATCACTGATGTCATGGGTTATTAAGTCCCTAATTGATCATCATTGTTGCAAATAGAAACCTAAGTTCTATTGCTCCATTATATCATCACTTAGGATGATATCTACAATTTATTTATTTAAGAAAATAATATTTTATTTCCTTGAAACATAGATGATAGCACACAATTTGCAAATACTTTGATAAAGACTCTTCAAAGGACATGAGGAAGTGATGAACTTGCCTTGTGATTGCAAGGTAGTGAAAACGAATGCTTGCTCTGGACCTTGAGCTTCTATGTCTACAAAACATCATTATTGCCCGGTAAGGACAATATTTAAAGAGGCAAAATGAATATGCATAGTAATGTAATGCAATATTTATCATTTATTTTCTTTGTGTGTTTTACCCATCATTTTAGTTACAAGAATTCCTTAAGTAATAAAGGATTTCATTTTAAAGAATAATCTTTAATATTTACTGAATATCATATTTGTAATTTTATAAGGTAATAATTTATTATATTTTTTTAGAATTGAAATTTAATATAAACTCTTAAATTTATTTATTTAATAATTCTTTTAAGAATTAACATTTAAATAAAAGAATTTCTTTTTATAACTCTAAATATTTATTTAGTATTTTCTAAAATACTAAAATATTAATATATAATAAAAGTGATTTTTATTTATTTTTTATCCTCTTTCTTTAATTTTATAAAATTCCATAAGGAATATATATTATAAAATTCTTGACCAGAAATTATATACATAAAAATTGATTTCTTAATTTAATTAAATAGGTTGGATTATTATGAATCCAAAAATATATTATTTGTAATTTTTAGATTTCTATTTCATTTTCTAGAATTTATTTAATTCTAGGGGTATTTTGGTCTTTTATTAATCATTAAAACTTCTTTTAAGTTTTGGGCTAGTCCTTCTAGGCTTATTGGGCCAATTTGGCCCAAGTGACTTGACCAAAAGGGCACCCCGAAGGGCTCTGGCCCTATTGGCCCATTCACACACTCTCTCTCTCTCTCGACCTCACCTCCTCTCCTCCTCGACCCCGTGGGGTGCTGGCGCTGCCGCCGTGCGATGCTCTCCGCCGTGGTCCTCCCTGGTCGCCGCCATGGTGCAGGGCGAGGTTTTCAACCATGATCCTTCATCTGCTCTGCCTCGATTTGATCCTGGGGCCCTTCTGTGGCCAGGCTAGCCCCCTTCCCGAACCCTAGGGGGGTGGTGCTGCTAGCGCCGCCGCCGATCCTCCCGTGGTGGTGTGGAGTGCTTGTGCGCTGTTGTTGCCGCTGTTGTGGCTGTTTCGGGTTGCAGCGCCCTCTGGGGTGCTCCTCGTGCCGCCACGAGCTCGTTGGCCCTTCTGCTTCCTCTTCAATTCTTCAACGAGAACCACTGGTGAGTTGTGTCTCTGTGATCACTCGTACCTCTGGATACCTCGAGTACCTCTATGTGTATCTAGTGGTCAATCTATATTTAGAGTTTACACTGATTCTAGGGTTCATCCCTGGTTCTTGTAAAATGATACTATGGTCTGATAGTGATGCTCAGTGAAGATTGTGTTCTTTGCACCTTATTGCTTGTTATCATCCTTTGATTATGTGATGCTGTGGTTGATCTGATACTATGTTAGTCTGATGCTAGTGTTGATCAGATGCTATTGGCTCATTGTGTTGCCTCTGATTAGTAACATGGTTCCTTAGTGTGTTTATCTTCGGTCAATATCTTGATACTGACAATAACACTGTCAGTGATGATTTACTGCATCAGTGAGTGTTGGCTTGTATATTTATCCATGGACTAAACTTAATTATTATAGTATAATGATTCTTTGGAGATTAATGGATATATTGAATGATCTCTAAGTATAATCTCAAGGAAATGATAAATCTTGGCCTGTTGGTTTATTCAGGAAAGCTAGAATATCTGTTTGGCTTTGTTCTAGGATCAATTCTTGTGAAACCATCTTAGAATGGCACACAAGTTGATCTTGCTACTGTTCTTACTTATGGTCAGTACTTGAGACTTAATAGATGCTTAATAACGAGTTGAAAAGTTCCCTTAAGGTTTATGCCTATGATGGTGGTATGAGGCTCTAGGAACTAAATTCCTATGTTGCTATCACTTTTAAAATTGTCTAAGGCATCATAGTTGCTTACTGGATCTTGGATCCTGGTTGGTTAAGTTAATTGATTTGTTTGTAGCTTATGAGACATGAGGCGCTACTATTTCTTGGAGATGTGCCCAAATCTTATAAGAACAAATGCTGGAACATATAAGTTGCCTTTTGGTATCACCAAATCTATGAGGCTGGTCTGAGATTTTGGTGTGTTTGTTAGAGTTTGGTTTTGGCCTTTATATTTGAAATCCTCTAGGATAGGTTCACCCCACTTGCGTGATCACTGAGAGGTTGTCTTATGAAATAACACATATTTTCAGTTTGGATAAGATGAACAGATCATGTGGATGTTTATGACACTCACCACAAAAATTGATGATTGTGGTGGCTTGATGTGCTGGTGGTGTTGCTGGCCTGATACAATCCTTCACCTCCTGATGTTGTTCTTGTTTCCCCTGGTTCCTGTGCTTGGCCTTGATCAGCCCTGCTCCTCCTAGCTCCTGTGAGCTTGACCTTGCTATCCACCTGATTCTCCCCCTCCTTATGTCACCATCTGGTGATGTTTGGTTTGATCTGGTGTGAGGTTTTGTTGGCTGGTTTGCTAGGCTTTGGCTAAGATGGTTGTTCTTGTGTGGTGTGAGCAATGGAGATATGCACTAGTGCTTGCCCACAACTGTGCTTGGTCCTTTTACTTGTTTGAGCAGCTGTGGCTGTGTCGACAACACACCTATGCAGTTTGGTGATTGAGCTACTAGTGTGTCTCCTGCATGGTTGTGGATATGCTCAATGAGGTGTTCTACCTTTTGATCTTGTTACTATTAACCTGCCTGGTGAAACTTGCCCCTTTACTGGCTATGATCATTTGACTTATGGCTTATTTGTTATGAAAGATTGAATTCTTTCATATTGGTGAAACTTGCCCCTAAACGATTTACTCAATGATGTAAACTTGAGCAGTGCAACTCACTGCTCTCTATTGAGAGTAAAATTTAATAACTTAACTTTTATTTTCCTCTTTGTTTGTTCTTTATTTTACAGGTACAAGATTTGAAGATTCAAGATTAGTATAGGTTCACTTATAGACAGATGTAATCCTTTGTAATTTTATTTCATTCTTTTGTAAGGAATTTGTAATAGTTTATTAATATATATATTCCTCTTTTGTAATTTCATTTCTGTAAAGATTCTTTATTGACTTAATAAGTTACTTTTTGTAACTTATTCATGGAATAAAAATATGGAATAAATATTCATTTGTTTGATTGTATTTCTTATTTAGAGTTTCTATTACTATTTATCATTTCTTGATTAAATAATATTACCAAATCATAATTCTTAGCTTTAAAAATATAAACTCAAATCTCAAGTTTGAATTCAAATTCTTTCCCCCAAAACACACTAATTCATAAAGATCATGTCAAAATTTATAACGATCACTCTCCAAAGCTATTCCTAAACTTAGAGAGCGAAAGAAACTCTGATCACTTTAAGTTTTTATTTGGTGAAAATTTTAGCCACATTTTGCAGATGAATGCATGCACATGCACAATTTCCTAAATCAACCCTTCGTTTGTTCCTAAATGCTAGGATGTTACAGACTTCCCCCCTTAAATTAAACTTCGTCCCGAAGTTTGCTAAAGTGTACCTGAATAGTTCTGGATAGGATTTTCTTAATTCATCCTCTTTCTCCCATGTGGCTTATCTCTCGGGATGATGTTCCTGTACCTTGTAGTACTTGATTGCCCTATTTATCAACCTTTTCTAGTTTTCTTCTAGAATTTTACAGGGTTTCTCAACATAAGTCAAGGCTGCTTGCAATTCTATCTCTTGATGTGTGATTGCATCATCAGGAACTTTAAGACGTTTCCGGAGTTGTGACAAATGGAAAACATTGTGAACTTAAGCTAACCTTGATGGTAACTCTAAAGCATAAGCTATGGTCCGATTCTGACTCAGTACTTTGAATGGTCCGATATATCTTGGACTCAATTTTCCTTTAACCCCGAACCTCTTAACTCCTTTCATTGGACTTACTTTGAGATATACCATGTCTCCTACTTCAGGATGCCATGATCTTTGACTTTGGTCAGCATAATTTTCTGCCTACTTTGAGCTATTTTCAATCTATCCTTGATTATATCAATGACATCTTGCCTTTCTTTGATATAATCTGGCGCAAATTCTTTGCTACTCCCAGGCTCATACCAACATATTGGTGATCTACATGTCCTTCCATATAGTACTTGATATGGAGCTGCCTTCAGACTACTCTCATAGATATTATTGTAGGAAAATTCTGCCAATGGTAGATGATCTTCCCATGAACCTCCAAAATCTAATGCACAAGCCCTAAGCATGTCTTCCAGTATTTGATTGGTTCTTTCCGTTTGACCCCAGTTTTTGGATGATAGGCTGTACTAAAATCTAACTTTGAACCAAGTGCTTCATGTAATTGCTTCCAAAATGCCGAAGTAAACACTGATCCTCTATCAGTTACGATCTTCTTGGGCACTCCATGCTTACTTACTATCTCCTTGATGTAAACTTCCACTAACTTCTCGACATTATCCTTTTGATTCACCGGAATAAAATGTGCACTTTTAGTGAGTCGATCAACAATCACCCATATCATATCCTTCCGTTTAGGTGTCATGGGTAATACTGTGATGAATTCCATACCAATTTCCTCCCATTTCCACTCGGGAATTTCCAAAGGTTGCAATGGTCCTGCTGGACTTTGATGTTCAGCTTTTACCCTGTGGAAAGTATGGCATTCTGACACATATTTTGCAATGTCTCTCTTCATGTTATTCCACCAGAATAATTCTTTCAAATCCATGTACATCTTAGTACTTCCTGGATGAATGGAATATGGTGTCTCATGTGCCTCTCGAAGTATCACTTCATGAATCTTAGGCACATCTGGAACACAAAGACGATCTTGGAACCATAAAGATTCATAATCTCCTAAGCAAAAAACTGATGCTTGTCCTTGAGATATCCTCCGAATTTCTTCAGTAATAAAGTTATCTTCTACTTGATGTCTAAAAATTTTGTGCTTGAGATCACTATTTTGTTCTAACTACCTACATAGTAGCTAATCCTCCAAGAGTCTCTGTTCTTATAAATTGAAACTCTAATATTTCAAAATCCATCTGTAACTCTTTTGGTAGCTCCCAATTGCTAGGCTAAATATCTGCACTTTTACGGCTTAAAGCATCTGCTACAACATTTGCTTTTCTAGGGGTATAATTGATGGTCAAATCATAATATTTGATTAGTTCTAACCACCGCTTCTGTCTCATATTCAATTCCTTTTGAGTGAAGAAATATTTGAGACTTTTGTGGTTAGTATATAACTCACATCTGGCTCCATAAATAAAATGTCTCCATCCTTTTAGAGCAAAGACTACTGCTGCTAGTTCCCAATCATGGGTTGGATAATTGACTTCATGTGGTTTTAGTTGTCTTGATCCATAAGCAATTACCTTCCGATATTGCATTAACACACAACCTAAACCTTCTTTAGATGCATCACAATATACTGTAAAGTCCTTCCCTGTTTCAGGAACTGCTAAGATTGGAGCGGTAGTTAGTCTGGTCTTTAACTCCTGAAAACTTGCTTCACACTTCTCATCCCAGATGAATGGTGTATTTTTCCTCAACAATTTGGTCATTGGTCCAGCTATTTTGGAGAAACCTTCAATGAACCTCCGATAATAACCAGCCATTCCCAAGAAACCTCGAATTTGTTTCAATTGGTTGGTGCAGTCCATTCTAATACTGATTGAACTTTTGATGGATTTACAGCAATTCCATATTTACTGATCACATGACTGAGGAATTCTACCTCATCTAACTAGAATCCACACTTACTGAACTTAGCATAAAGCTTATGTTCTCTTAGGATCTGCAATGCTATTCTCAAATGATCAGCATGCTCTTCCTTATTCTTGGAATATATCAGAATATCATCAACAAACACTAACAAACTTGTCCAAGTACGACATGAAGATTTTGTTCATCAGATTCATGAATATTGCTAGTGCATTGGTCAAACCAAATGGTACGGCAAGATACTCATGATGTCCATACCTTGAGACAAATGCGGTCTTTGGAACATCTTCCGGTTTGATTTTTATCTGATGGTATCTGGATCTTAGATCAATCTTGGAAAATAATCCAGCGCCCTTAAATTGATCAAACAGATCTTGGATTCTAGGTAAAGGATACTTACTCTTCATGGTAACATTATTGAGATTCCTATAGTCCCCACATATCCTTCTTCCTCCATCTCTTTTATCCACAAAGATCACCGGTGTTAACCATGGGGATACACTTTCTTGAATGAATCCTTTTCTAGCTAACTCATCAATTTGCTCTTTGAGTTCTTTTAATTCTTTTGGACCCATCTTGTATGGTGCTTGAGCTATGGGTGCGGTACCCGGAATTAGATCAATAGTGAACTCTATTTCCCGATCTGGTGGCATTCCTGGTAGCTCTGCTGGAAAAACATCTGGAAACTCATTTACTACAGGAATATATTCCAACTTGACCTCCTTCATTGAGTTCAACTGAAGATCCACCATGATATGGATGTGCTTATCTGCTTGATAAACTATCCTTGCTCCACTTGGAGTTCTGATTGAGACAGTTTTGTCCTCACAATTAATTTGAGCTCCATGTTCAGTCATTTAGTCCATACCCAACACTACTGCAATCCCTTTCAAAGGAATCATATAAATGTCCGCAAAGTAAGTACAACCACAGATCGAGATAACCTGATCTTGTTTAATGTGGCGTACAACTACATTTCCCCCTGCCGTCACCACGGTCATAGGGTTTTCTAATGTTGCCCTTCTAATCCTGAATTTATAACAGAATTCTTCAGAAATGAATGATATAGTTGCACCAGTATCAAATAGAAATTTTACGGGATTGGTAAGGATGTTGAGCGTACCTATTACGGCATGCTCGAAGTTGTCCACCTCCTCCAAGGTTGCACAATTCAGCTTTCTTGTGGGTCTATTTCTCTTGCCATTAATGTTCTTGAAATTATTTCCTCCTCGATTGGGTTGTCCATTACCTCTACTAGCTTGTCCTCCACCCTTGGTAGGCCAACCACACGGTGGTTTACTCGGACAGTCAGGCTTGATATGGCCCTTCTGGCCACAACCGTAACAAATAACTACTGGCTTTTTGCATTCTCTCTAGAAATGCCCTGGAAGTGCACAATTGTTGTAGATAACATTTCTCTGGGGATTGGACTGATTTCCACCATTTCCCTTGTTATTGTTATTGTTGTCGTAGGATTTGTTCCTGGGTTTGAACTCCAAATTGGGTTTAGGTTTACTTGCCTGAATCCTCTTAGTTTCCTTCTTGGCTCTCTTCCTCCTATCCTCTTGGACATTCTTGTAGTCATCTTCAATAGTGATGGCTGCATCTAGTAACTGCTTATAGGTTTGTTTATTGGCCAACCTCAGCTGCATCCTCGCAAATTGATTTAATCCTCGCAGAAAACGCTTCTTTCTCTTTTCTTCAGTGCACACTTCATCCTCGGCATAACGATACAGTTTGCTAAACTCTCGGATGTACTTCATGAAACTAGTATAACCTTGCTGAATCTCCTTAAACTCTCTCCTCTTCAACTCCATAACACTCTCCGAAACATGATACTCATGGAACCTCTACTTGAACTCTTCCCAAGTATACTCTCTTCATGGATGTTGCATGGCTAACTGATTTTCCGACCATGATGCCGCAGGTCCTGTCAGAAGATGATTTGCATACCTCAGCTTTTCCTCATCATTACAATCTACAGTCTTCAGCTTTCTCTCTGTATCTGCGAGCCAATCTTCTGCATCCATTGGTTCAGGAGCTGATGCAAAAGGTAACGGTCTTGCATTCTGGAAGTCGGAAAGACTCACTCCTCCACCATCAGGTGCTCTCTGGTTTCTCGCTCGTCCCAATAACTCTTCCATGAACTTGTTTTGGTTTTATTGCATCATTTGCATGTACTGCATAAAATTCTGCTCCATTAATGGCCTCATTGGTGGTGGTGGTAATGTTCCCTGATTTTCGGCATCTACATCTGCCTTCTCCTTGGCCTTACTCTCCATAAGATGCTGCTCAGATTCGGTTTCTACACCCGTTTCCATGACCCTCTAGTCCTGCAACATAAAGCGAATACTCATAATTATATCATGCACATGTGTTCTGAGGTCAACTTTACGCACAGAACTAGTCACACAATGGAAATCAATATCCAAATAAAATCCAAATATGCATTTCACATATTAAACACTACAAACAACTTAATAATACAAAGTCATTACAACATGTACCATATAGGTACAATAACAACTTAACAACACTTCCTTGTTTATTTAGCTACATCATTCTCTCGGATTACAATACACAATACCCGATACTTCCTAATAAGCCGCTTTCTTCTAGTATCCACGACGCTCATTATACATGCCTGAAGTCCAACCATGATGACGTAACGTCCGTCGCACAGTTTGTGGAACAAATGGCCTTATAGAAGGAACATACTCAGTATCTGAAGTATCAGGACTTGAGTCATTACTCAACCTGAGTGTATTGACTCCCTCCAGCTCAGCTGAAAAGTCTTTGAAAGGGCATGTATGCCCCCATGTGTGGTTTTGGTAATTAATGACAATCTCTATATACTAATGTGTAAATTGAGTTTCATTTGTAGGTTTGTCCATTGGCATCGCTTGGGCCATGTGTTGGTCTCAAGGTTGGAAGATGAAGAAATGTCCAAGGGCTTTGTGCCCATTGGAATCATGAAGAAAGAAGGAGCTTGAAGGTCGATCAAGGCATGTGCAAAGAGTTGCATCAAGATGGATCAACCTCAAGTAAGGATGAAGAAGGACGAGCTCAAGATGCGCCATCTCTAGAAGATCTCATGCTTGAAGCTTGCCATCCTCGTGCTCATGGAATGATGAAGACAAGTTCAAAGAAGAGGTTTCCCCATGGAGTATGGGGGATCATTTTGCAAGTCTTCATCAAGCAAGAGCGAGCAAGAGCAAACAAGAAAGGTGTTCCCACTATAGAAGAACAAGACGGTCTACATCAAGTTCAAGTGGGACGTTCAAGGCAAAGGTATGTTGATAGGGCTTCTCTTTTGCCGGTCTCGTGTTGTTAGTTGGGAGACCGGGTTTAGGATAGATAGCCGTACTATCAAGAGGGGCTCTCAAGCGGGTTTCTCGTTTGCATCGTTCGGAGAGAGATCAAACATTTGCAGTCATATCATCATATTTCTTGGTTATTATTTGGTTCTTGTCCATGAGAGGATCTAGAGCTTGTGGTCACCATCATAACAAGCTCTAGCTCATCATCTAAGGATTTCACTTGCATATCTTATTGCGGTTTTTGATCTTGCGAGTTTTCCGGCTCCACACCTTGGGGGATAGATCACATATATATTCATGATATTTTCTCATCATCTAAGGATTTCACTTGCATATCTTGTTGGATTCTATTCGTCGTTATCTTTCCAACAAAATTGGTTTCATCCCATTTGGAGTTCGGATGCAAAAGTTATTGCGTTTCTGGTTTTCTGGTTTCTGGAATTTCCCTGACCAGAAGTTCCGGCTTCCCACCGGAAGTTCCGCTAGGGCATCTTTGCCGCCGAAAGTTCCGGTGGAAGTTCCGGGTCTTCTTCCGCTCACGCTCAGTAACCTTCTGTTTTGAAGCGTTCTATTTGCCGGAACTTTGTCAGAACTTGCATCGGAAGTTCACCGGAACTTCCGGTCTGTTTTGACCGGAACTTTCGGTTGCGCTTCTGGAGCGGGTGTCAACGGTCTGATGACCGTTGGAGCCAGTCTGTGCGGAACTTCCGCCCAGAGCCGGAAGTTCCGGCCATGATTCGTTTTTTCAGTTTCTCGCTCCGCAGTTTTCGACCGATGGCTGGGTGCCACCGGAACTTCCGGCCTCCCACCGGAAGTTCTGGCCAGGTGTCGCGAATGCCCATAACGGGCAGATCTGGGAGCTCTTTAAAAGGGGCTCCTCTTCCCCTTCGTGGGCACTAGCTTTTCTTCTTGGTTCTTGGCTTTATCTCTCTCCTCCATTGTCAACCTTGAAGAAGCTTCCCCTCTCCCTTTCCCCTCCTACAATACCCCAAGTCAAATCCCTTCTTTGTGAAGGAATCATTGGGATCTAGATCTTGGAGAGTTTTGTGTTCTCCTCTTGTGTTCTTCCTCCCTTATTCCCCCAATAGGTTTTGTAGCTTTGTTGGAATTTGGGAGAGAAGGACTTTCCCTTGCATTTGGTGCATAGGTTTGAGTTCTACTTTGTGTTCTTCCTCCCTTATTCCCCCAATAGGTTTTGTAGCTTTGTTGGAATTTGGGGGAGAAGGACTTGCCCTTGCATTTGGTGCATAGGTTTGAGTTCTCCTCGGAGATTCGGCGAGTTCAAGCTTGTGAGCTTGTTTCTCTTGGGTTCCTTGGAACCCTAGACGGTTGTGTGGTTGGATTGTTGACCTTTTGTGGTCTTGTTGACCTTTTGTGGTCTTGTAGCCTTTTGTGGCGTTGTTGGCCTTTTGTGGCATTGTTGGCCTTTTGTGGCTTTGTTGTTGGGAGCCTCCAATTGAGTTGTGGAGTTAGCCCCAATCTTGTACGGGTTCGGTGACTGCCCTCAAGCGTCCCATAGTGGAGCAAGTGCCCGCCTTTTGTGGTGCGCACTTGAGAGAATAGGGTGAGCCTTTTGTGGCGTCGGTGAGTTGCGTGCTTCCGCATCCGGGGTGAGGCCTTGTGTGGTGTTGGGTGTGCATCGAGCCACCACACCTCGAGGTGAGCCATTTGTGGCGTTTGGAGAGCATTGCGCCATCTCACCTCTCCAACGGAGACGTAGCTTCTTTGGAAGTGAACTTCGGGAAACAAATCTTCGTCTCCGCGTCCATCGGTTATCTCTCAACCGAACCCTTTACTTATGCACTTTACATTGTGATAGCCATCGTGCTTGAAGTATTTATACCTTGCTATCACCTTGTTGCTTGTATTGCTTAGCATAGGTTGTTGGTGCACCTAGGTGAACTTAGTGGCTAGGTTTTGTGCTCAATAAATTAAACGTTAGTTTTATTCCGCATTTACTTGAGCCTAAACCGTAATAAGTTGAAAAGCCTATTCACCCCCCTCTAGGCGACTTCCTTTGTACTTTCAGTCTTCAGAAACATGTTCAATATCATCACCCTCTTGCATCTCCTGAGCTTCATTCCTTGAGTTGTCAACAGAATACGCAGATTCTGCTGCTCTCCAGGTGCTCTGTTGGGCATGATAGTTGAACACCGGATAATGTATATTCCCTAAGTTTTGAGAAGATGTTGATGATTCAAACACTCTCTCCTCAGGATCTTCTTCCTCCTCCTGAACATCTACAAATATGATATTTCTACTATTGTTACTAGGATTGTTTCTTGCACCCATCCAACTGGATTGTCCAACATTTCTGTCAGATCCATCTATGGACATCTGATTTCCTTGAGATCCTTCAAATGACCCCATTCTCCAACCATCAAAATTCTCGATAGGAAGTTCTGAATAAGACCCTTCCTCTGAACCCTGTGGTACAGCATACGTCGTATCTAATGTAGGATCATAGGTAGGTTCAGGTCTAGGTGAATAATGTAGGGTTCGCAGCATAGAAAACAAAAAAATTCCTACGATGTGAACTATATACCAAGATCTATCTACTAGATACAAACAACGGGCGGATGTATATCCGTAGAGAACATACCCTTGAAGACCGACAAAGCTTAACGAGTTCAACTCGTGGTTGATGTAGACGATCTCTTGCCGATCTCAAGATCGAGAGGAAGTCCTAGCGCCGCAAATCAGCAGCGCATCCGTGCTCGCACACACGTTCGAGGCACCGAGCAACCTCCGCCTCCTCGCTCCAGCGATGCAGCGGAAGCACAACTCTTTCTTGCCGAATAACCACCGGGAACATGTATCTCGCTAGTCCGAGACCATGGGGAATAAATTCTAGAGGGGGAGAGAGATCCTTCACGAGGAGGTGTGAGAGACAAGTGAGGAGGGGGGATCCTTTTATAGGAGGAGGGGGGGCACCCAAGGGGGTGGCCGCCGGCCATGGGGGCTGCCCCTCCCCTCCTTCATTCATGTCGGTGGACACTCCACTCACAAAATGCCCTTTAAAATCCCTCCACTCAAAAGTCCACTCAAATTCCCATTAAATTTCCACCAAATTTAATGCAAACTCTCATTAAATAAAACTCTTTTATTTTATTCAGAATTTTGTCAATTACTTTAATGACAAACATTCACAAATAACCCCTTGCTAGAATTCTATTTCACATGCATAACCACTTTATGCAATTTCACCCGAAAACCTGTTTCGGTATCTAGTGAAATAAATTCCTGCGCTTGTTCATTCTTTCGGCATGAAACATTTGCTCCAATTGGATGTCGGTGTCTCTTAAGTGTGTCACCCTACGTTTCGTGAATAATGCGGACATGATCGAGACCCCTCTCGGATCAATAATCAGAAGCGGGATCTGGAGACCCATACTGACTCCCACACATTCAACGATGACTTTCTTGTGATCGTCGGAACCTTTTACGCTAGTATCTTAATCCCTTTGTTTCACGATATATTACATGTCCGAGATTCGATCATCGTTATCTCCATACCTAGTTTGATCTCGTTACCGACATGCACTCTTTTCTCGTTCCTGTGATATA
The DNA here is from genome assembly GCA_910589765.1 of Avena atlantica. Classification (NCBI taxonomy): domain Eukaryota; kingdom Viridiplantae; phylum Streptophyta; class Magnoliopsida; order Poales; family Poaceae; genus Avena; species Avena atlantica. The sequence continues at coordinate 420,162,242 of OU342735.1, forward strand.
ATATTCTAGTGATCAAATCACTTGCTTGCAAGCTAATCAATGTGATATCACCGAGAGGGCCCAGAGTATATCTATCCGTCATCGGGATGAAAAAATTCCACTCTCGATCCATGAGCCTGAACATAACACTTTATTAGTTCTGAATCCATCTTTATAATCACCCTGTTACGGTGTGACGTTTGATGTTATCAAGAAACTCTTCCGGTGTTAGTGATTGACATGATCTCATGGTCTAAGGATTAGGATCACTTCGTAAGTTGTTATAGCAATATAAACTCAATGACTTTGATCGTAATGCTATACTTCGGATGAATGTTCATCACACCATTACACTAATGTTGTGATCCCGTTATTAACAACATCCAATGTCCATGATCAGGAAACCTTGATCATCTTGTTAATCAACGAGCTAGTTTATGAGAGAGGCATAACTAGGAACTTTCTATTTGTTTATTAAACACACATGTATTAACGTTTCCGTATTAATACAATTATAGCATGCAAAATAAACATCAATCATATACTTGGAATACACATAATAAACACTTTATTATTGCCTCTTAGGGCATATTCCCTTCAGTCTCCCACTTGCACTTGAGACAATAATCTAGTTACATAGTGATAGATCTAACACCCATTGAGTTCTGGTGTTGATCATGTTTTGCTCTAGGGAGAGTTTTAGTCAACGGATCTGCTACATTGAGATCTGTATGTACTTTACAAATCTTTATATCTCCAACCTTGACATGCTCGCGGATGGAGTGAAACCGACTCTTAATATGCTTGGAATGCTTGTGAGACCTTGGCTCTTTAGCATTGGAAATGGCACCATTGTTGTCACAATAGATCACCATTGGGTCCAACGCGTTTGCCACCACTCCTAGTTCGGATATGAACTCCTTCATCCAAACTGCTTCCTGAGCCGCTTCTGAAGCAGCAACATATTCGGCCTCCGTTGTTGATCCCGCTACCACAGGTTGTTTGGAGCTCCTCCAACTAACCGCTCCGCCATTCATGAGAAATACGTATCCGGATTGAGACTTAGATTCATCCGGATCGGTGTCAAAGCTAGCGTCGACATAACACTTAGCGACGAGCTCTTCTTCACCTCCGTATACAAGAAACATATCCTTAGTTCTTCGTAAGTACTTAAGGATATTCTTGACCGCTATCCAGTGTTCCGAACCTGGATCCGATTGGTACCTACTAGTCAAACTAATAGCATGTGCCACATCCGGTCTTGTACATAGCATGGCGTACATTATAGAGCCTATGGCTGAAGCATAGGGGACTTTGTCCATTATCTCTCTTTCTTCCGCCGAAGCCGGACTTTGAGTCTTACTCAATGTCTTGCCTTGCAACATAGGTAAGAACCCCTTCTTACTTCCGTCCATTTTAAACTTCTTTAAAATATTATCAAGGTATGTACTTTGTGATAGCCCTATTAGGCGTCTAGATCTATCTCTATAGATCTTTATGCCTAATATGTATGACGCTTCACCTAGGTCCTTCATTGAAAATTTGCTGTTTAGATAACTTTTAACACTGTTTAAAAGATCTATATCATTTCCGATCAATAATATGTCATCCACATATAATATCAGAAATGCCACATTGCTCCCACTCACTTTCTTGTAAATACAAGCTTCTCCATAAGTTTGGACAAATCCAAACTCTTTGATCACCTCATCAAAGCGGAGATTCCAACTTCGTGATGCTTGCTTCAATCCATAGATGGATCGCTGAAGCTTGCACACCTTGTTAGCATCCTTAGGATCGACAAAACCCTTTGGTTGTATCATATACAACTCTTCTTCAATATTACCATTGAGAAACGCGGTTTTGACATCCATCTGCCATATCTCATAATCGAAATATGCAGCAATTGCTAACATAATCCTAACTGACTTTAGCATCGCTACGGGAGAGAAAGTCTCATCGTAGTCAACTCCTTGAATTTGTCGAAACCCCTTTGCGACAAGTCGAGCTTTATAGACGGTCACATTACCATCAGCATCAGTTTTCCTTTTGAAAATCCATTTGTTCTCCACGGCCTTTCGGTCGTGAGGTAATTCCACCAAGTTCCAAACTTGATTTTCATACATGGATTCCATCTCGGATTTCATGGCTTCTAACCATTTGTTGGAATCCGGGCTCATCATCACTTCTTCATACGTCGCAGGGTCATCATTTTCATCAACCATGAAATTCATGACAGGATTTCCGTACAGCTCGGGAGCTGCACGTGTCCTGTTTGACCTGCGAGGTTCGGTAGTACTCTCTTTCGGAGTTTCATGATCATTATCATTAGTTCCCTCTTCAACAGGTGGAGCCAACTCCGGAACAACTTCCGGCGCTGCGCTACTCGCCATACTTTGAAGAGAAGGTTCCACAACCTCTTCGAGTTCTACCTTCCGACTACTCACACCTTTCGCGAGAAACTCTTTCTCTAGAAAGGATCCATTCTTGGCAACAAAAACCTTGCCCTCGGATCTGTGATAGAAGGAATACCCAATAGTTTCTTTAGGGTATCCTATGAAGACGCATTTTTCTGCTTTGGGTTCGAGTTTATCCGGTTGAAGTTTCTTCACATAAACATCGCATCCCCAAACTTTAAGAAATGACAGCTTAGGTTTGTTTCCAAACCACAATTCATACGGTGTCTTTTCAACGGATTTAGATGGTGCCCGATTTAAAGTGAATGCAGCAGTTTCTAGTGCATAACCCCAAAATGACAACGGCAAGTCCGTCAGAGACATCATAGGTCGAACCATATCTAATAAAGTACGATTACGACGTTCCGACACACCATTTCGCTGTGGTGTTCCGGCAGGTGTGAGTTGTGAAACAATTCCACACTCTTTCATGTGAGTGCTAAACTCGTAACTTAGATACTCACCTCCACGGTCGGACCGTAGAAATTTGATCTTTCTATTACGATGATTTTCCACTTCATTCTGAAATTCCTTGAACTTTTCAAAGGTTTCAGACTTGTGTTTCATCAAGTAGATATAACCGTATCTACTCAAATCATCCGTGAAAGTAAAAAATAACGATATCCACCTCGCGCCGACACACTCATTGGACCACATACATCAGAATGTATGATTTCCAATAAATCTGTCGCCCATTCCATTGAACCGGAAAACGGCGTTCTAGTCATCTTGCCCATAAGGCATGGCTCACATGTATCAAATGATTCATAATCAAGTGATTCCAAAAGTCCATCTGAATGGAGCTTCTTCATGCGTTTAACGCCAATATGACCTAGACGGCAGTGCCACATATATGCGGATATATCATCATTAAGTTTAATCCTTTTAGCATCAACATTATGAATATGTGTAACATTATCATCGAGACCTAATAGAAATAAACCATTCATCATCGGTGCATGACCATAAAAGATTTCATTCATATAAATGGAACAACCATTGTTCTCGGATTTAAACGAATAACCACTTCGCATCAAACACGATCTAGATACAATGTTCATGCTTAGTGCAGGCACCAGATAACATTTATTCAAGTTTATAACTAATCCCGACGGTAAGTGGAGAGGCAGCGTTCCGACGGCGATCACATCAACGCTTGATCCATTGCCGACACGCATCTTGACCTCACCCCTTGCTAGCGGTCGCTTGTTCCGCAGCCCCTGATTCGAGTTACAAATATTAGCAACTGAACCGGTATCAAATACCTAGGTGCTACTGCGAGCACTAGTCAAGTACACATCAATAACATGTATATCATATATACCTTTGTTTGCCTTGTCGGCCTTCTTGTCTGCCAGATACTTGGGGCAGTTGCGCTTCCAGTGGCCAGTCCCCTTACAATAGTAGCACTCGGAATCAGACTTAGGTCCAACTCGGGGTTTATTTTCAGGCGCGGCAACAGGCTTGCCGCCCTTACTTCCCTTCCGTTTTCTCTTCTTGTCTTTCTTGAAACCAGTGTTCCTATTGATCATCAACACTTGATGTTCCTTTTTGATCTCCACTTCTGCAGTTTTAAGCATTGACAGAAGCTCGGGGAGAGACTTCTTCATGCCTTGCATATTATAGTTCATCACGAAGCTCTTATAGCTAGGTGGCAGAGACTGCAGAACACGATGGATGCCTAAGTCAATGGGAATCGATATTCCCAAGGACACAAGCTTATCGGCGTAACCCGACATCTTGAGTACATGCTCACTAACGGAGCTGTGCTCTTCCATCATGCAGCTAAAGAACTTTTCTGAAGCGTTGTAGCTCTCTACATCAGCATGTGTGTCGAAAATCATTTTCAACTCACCCATTGTATCAAATGCATTGCCGTTTTCGAAACGCTTTCGAAGTTCCGGCTCTAGCCCATACAATATGCCGCAATGAACTAAGTTGTGGTCCTCCTGACGAGTCTGATAGACATTCTTCTCCTCGTCAGGGCATCATCAAAAGGTGGGGGGGGGCCTAACGGCGCTTCTAGCACATATTGCTTTTGTGCAGCAGAGAGGAGAATCCTCAAATTCATGGCCCATTTGGTAAAGTTGCTACCGTTCGTTGCTAGTTTCTCTTTCTCCATGAACACATTGAAATTAAAAGCAGGTGGTGCCATCTACAACAGAATTTGTAAAGTTTAGACTAAGTGTATGATAGATTGAGTTCAACTAATCTATATTACGAATGAACTCCCACTCAAAAACGACATCCCTCGTGCCTTTTTGGTGATTACATGAACCAAATCCACTACACCAAGTCCGATCATCACGTGAGTCGGTATAGCTTCAAAGGCGAGCATCAAATGGGCATCATATCAACTATATGACTCATGCTTAACCTTTCGGTCCGTGTTCCGAGGCCATGTCTGTACATGCTAGGCTCGCCAAGTTAGAACCTTAGTATTCGCGTGTGTAACTGTTTTACACCCGAAATATGGTCGTGGATCCAAGAACACCCGATCATCACGTGATGTCTTGGAGCGAGGAAAACATAATCGGTGCATACTAAAGGAAGAACTCATTCTTATCTTGATATTTAAATGAGGGATCATCTTATTATGCTAACAAAGCGCTAAACAAGCAATATAAGATGCTATCAAACATCATATGTTTATTAGTGAAATTATATGGTTCCCGCAGATGATCTCTATCATGTGCATCGTGGTATGATCACTATCATACCTATATGTGTAAATCCAAGGTCTATGGATTTTACACGCTATGTGTGTTGTAAGAGTATCATCTCATACTTCTACTTACAACACTACCATATCATAACACTAGCCCAGCAACAATCTAAACTAGACGCCTCTAATTTATCCATTGCAAGTTTTACGTGGCTTAGGGCTTTCGAGATAGAACCGTTCTTACCTACGAACATGAACCACAACGAGGATAATCAAATTGTTGACAACTCGCTTGCAAAATAGATATTGACTATAGTAGGAGAGACAGACACCTGCTAGCCACTTATGCAAACTAGTTTCATGTCAAGCGTGGAACAGGTCTCATGTGCGAGGACATGTAAAGTTTGTCCGGGCCGCTTCATCCCACTATGCCACCAATATCCAAAATTACAACAAAGGAGCAACAACATGATCATCATCGCCCACATACTCATATGTGTACTACCCGTGTAAAGTATCTACGCATAGATCCGGCTCTGATACCACTGTAGGGTTCGCAGCATAGAAAAAAAATTCTCCTACGATGTGAACTATATACCAAGATCTATCTACTAGATACAAACAACGGGCGGATGTATATCCGTAGAGAACATACCCTTGAAGACCGACAAAGCTTAATGAGTTCAACTCGTGGTTGATGTAGACGATCTCTTGCCGATCTCAAGATCGAGAGGAAGTCCTAGCGCCGCAAATCAGCAGCGCATCCGTGCTCGCACACACGTTCGAGGCACCGAGCAACCTCCGCCTCCTCGCTCCAGCGATGCAGCGGAAGCACAACTCTTTCTTGCCGAATAGCCACTGGGAACATGTATCTCTCTAGTCCGAGACCATGGGGAATAAATTCTAGAGGGGGAGAGAGATCCTTCACGAGGAGGTGTGAGAGACAAGTGAGGAGGGGGGCTCCTTTTATAGGAGGAGGGGGGGCACCCAAGGGGGTGGCCGCCGGCCATGGGGGCTGCCCCCTCCCCTCCTTCATTCATGTGGGTGGACACTCCACTCACAAAATGCCCTTTAAAATCCCTCCACTCAAATTCCCATTAAATTTCCACCAAATTTAATGCAAACTCTCATTAAATAAAACTCTTTTATTTTATTCAGAATTTTGTCAATTACTTTAATGACAAACATTCACAAATAACCCCTTGCTAGAATTCTATTTCACATGCATAACCACTTTATGCAATTTCACCCGAAAACCTGTTTCGGTATCTAGTGAAATAAATTCCTGCGCTTGTTCATTCTTTCGGCATGAAACATTTGCTCCAATTGGATGTCGGTGTCTCTTAAGTGTGTCACCCTACGGTTCGTGAATAATGCGGACATGATCTATATCCCTCTCGGATCAATAATCAGAAGCGGGATCTAGAGACCCATACTGACTCCCACACATTCAACAATGACTTTCTTGTGATCGTCAGAACCTTTTACGCTAGTATCTTAATCCCTTTGTTTCACGATATATTACATGTCCAAGATTCGATCATCGGTATCTCCATACCTAGTTTGATCTCGTTACCGACATGCACTCTTTTCTCGTTCCTGTGATATAACATTCTAGTGATCAAATCACTTGCTTGCAAGCTAATCAATGTGATATCACCGAGAGGGCCCAGAGTATATCTATCCGTCATCGGGATGAACAAATTCCACTCTCGATCCATGAGCCTCAACATAACACTTTATTAGTTCTGAATCCATCTTTATAATCACCCTGTTATGGTGTGACGTTTGATGTTATCAAGAAACTCTTCCGGTGTTAGTGATTGACATGATCTCATGGTCTAAGGATTAGGATCACTTCGTAAGTTGTTATAGCAATATAAAATCAATGACTTTGATCGTAATGCTATACTTCGGATGAATGTTCATCACACCATTACACTAATGTTGTGATCCCGTTATTAACAACATCCAATGTCCATGATCAGGAAACCTTGATCATCTTGTTAATCAACGAGCTAGTTTATGAGAGAGGCATAACTAGGAACTTTCTGTTTGTTTATTAAACACACATGTATTAACGTTTATGTATTTATACAATTATAGCATGCAAAATAAACATCTATCATATACTTGGAATACACATAATAAACACTTTATTATTGCCTCTCAGGGCATATTCCCTTCAAATAAGGATATGGTGTAGAAGATTCAGGATATATAGGTACATCCTTAAAGATTGGTTTCGTAATACTGCTTGCTTCTTTCTCCAACTGGAATGCTAACTGCTTCCTTCTTTCCGGATCAGTTAGATCCTCTAACATGTCATTTTTATCTTCAACAATAACTTGATGTGTCTTATAAAAAGACACAACAAGTGTTCGTTATTGATCCATAAACTTGGAAGCTAACTTAGGATGCTTCTTTAACAAAGTATGATGATCTAGTACTGGCTCCGAGTTTATAGAATCATGAGGAATCATAGAAAATGTACTCCCTTCTAAATCCCGGATATTATCTATCGCCTCCACAATAGCAACATGATATGCTACTAAATGACTCCTACCTTCACCTATAGGTAGACCGTGATATAATCCAAGCTCCTCTGGAAGTTGGATACTCACACGATACTTGGATAACATCCGACCATCCTAATAGGTTATGGTATTCACCGGAATTTTAGTTGGACAACTAAAAATTTAAGAGTTAACGAAGTTGATCCGTGAATGATCCTTGGTAATCATCAAGAGTCTCCTCTTTCCTTACCAAAGTTTGTTTTGGAAACTTTGGTGCCATAACTCTGTATATTCAAAAATATTTTGATTAGTAATAAATAATATATCATAACAAATAATTATCGCACTAAAAAAATATAACGGAATATTCTCATTTGAATACCCATTATACCCTTTTTAGAGAATTCTTTATCGTTGTTATACACTCCTACAGGTAATACCCTTTACTAGGTTTCCAACCTAAGGTCAAAGCAATTTGCTCTGATACGAACTGCGGTGACCTAGCCTACTACTGCATGTGTAGTACACTATAGTCGTTGACATGAAATCCACAGAACACCGTTCTATAAATATCGCATCCCTCAGAGTGGTATAACAGAAACATTGCGGGTCCATATTACAAACATACACATTATTATTATTACAATACCAGAAGTTCACGACTTCAAAAGATTCAACTTACAAACCAAATATAAAGTGTTTTAGCGGAAGTTGAAAGTAACAACTCCAATTAAGAGTTGAGCTCAGCTGCTTATTATATAAGATTCATGCTGCTCGGCTCCGTTGATTACTAATAACTAGAGCAACTAAGCTGATTCGTTCCCGTCTACTCCATATCGGATCTCGTAATCCACTCCTCCAATACCACCTGACAGGTCAGGATCCTCGTAGAAGACATCATTTTGACATTCTGCTGCATATATTGGAGTATCTTTGGGATCTTCAGAGTCTAAGCAGGGGATCAAAGGAAAAGGTGAGTACCAGTGTTGCCCAGCAAGTTCATTGTATGCAAGGTGGGAAGTTTGATGCTCTATCTACCACCTCGGACTATAAATCCTTAACACTATGCAGTTTTCATAAATCTTTCTTCAAAGATTTATTTTATTATTAAAAACTATGCCCATCAGCCTTCACAGGTTTACCAGAACTTTCATGAAGTTCCTTTCCTGCCGCATTCATAGCTCCTTCCCGGAACAGGGAGTAACAAGTTATAGTTCTTACACTTTGCAGAGGTGCGTTACCTTACCCATGAGAGATCAGCTCCTTGTTGCACAACCGAGCGTACTTTTCCGTCCACAATTCCATGATGTGCGGCCCAGTAGGTGATCCAAGCCAATCACTGCCCCCTTTGCGACCCCGCATGCCTCCTTGGTGTACACCATCCCCACCCATTGAATTACGGCAATGGTTTGTATGGACCGTTAGATGCCAGAACTATCGTGGGAAGATGAGGGTTCCCACCCATATGCTGCATATCCTCTGCGAATTACCAATTAATATGACTGCTACGAGTGATAACAGCCACGACCTGCACATCCGGCTACATGCGAGAGGAAGAATATACAACTGACTTCTCCGTCCCATTCCAAATCTCATGGTTAACGCGTGATATATGGCGCTAGAATCACTGATGTCATGGGTTATTAAGTCCCTAATTGATCATCATTGTTGCAAATAGAAACCTAAGTTCTATTGCTCCATTATATCATCACTTAGGATGATATCTACAATTTATTTATTTGAGAAATTAATAATTTCTTTCCTTGAAATATAGATGATAATACACAATTTGCAAATACTTTGATAAAGACTCTTCAAAGGACATGAGCAAGTGATGAACTTGCCTTGTGATTGCAAGGTAGTAAAATCGAATGCTTGCACTAGACCATGAGCTTCTATGTCTACAAAACATCATTATTGCCCGGTAAGGACAATATTTAAAGAGGCAAAATGAATATGCATAGTAATGTAATGTAGTATTTATCATTTATTTTCTTTGTGTGCTTTACCCATCATTTTAGTTACAAGAATTCCTTTAAGTAATAAAGGATTTCATTTTAAAGAATAATCTTTAATATTTATTGAATATCATATTTGTCATTTTATAAGGTAATAATTTATTATATTTTTTTAGAATTAAAATTTATTTTAAACTCTTATATTTATTTATTTAATAATTCTTTTAAGAATTAACATTTAAATAAAAGAATTTATTTTTATAACTCTAAACATTTATTTATTATTATTCTAAAATACTAAAATATTAATCTATAATAAAAGTGATTTTTATTTATTTTTTATCCTCATTCTTTAATTTTATAAAATTCCATAAGGAATATATATTATAAAATTCTTGACCATAAATTATATACATAAAAATTGATTTCTTAATTTAATTAAATAGTTTGGATTATTATGAATCCGAAAATATATTATTTGTAATTTTTAGATTTCTATTTTATTTTCTAGAATTTTATTTAATTCTAGGGGTATTTTGGTCTTTTATTAATTATTAAAACTTCTTTTAAGTTTTGGGCTAGTCCTTCTGGGCTTATTGGGCCAATTTGGCCGAAGTGACTTGACCAAAAGGGCACCCCGAAGGGCTTTGGCCCTATTGGCCCATTCTCTCTCTCTCTCTCTCTCTCTCTCTCTCTCTCTCTCGACCTCACCTCCTCTCCTCCTTGACCCCGTGGGGTACTGGCGTCGTCGCCGTGCGATGCTCGCCGCCGTGGTCCTCCCTGGCCGCCGCCATGGTGCAGGGCGAAGTTTTCGACCACTCTCCTTCATCTGCTCTGCCTCGATTTGATCCTGGGGCCCTTCTGTGGCCAGGCTAGCCCCCTTCCCGAACCCTAGGGTTTGGGGTGGTGCTGCTAGCGCTGCCGCCGATCCTCCCGTGGTGGTATGCAATGCCCGTGCGCTGTTGTGGCCACCACTGTGGCTGGTGCGGGTTATAGCGCCCTCTGGGGTGCTCCCCGTGCCACCACGAACTCGTCGGCCCTTCTGCTTCCTCTTCAATTCTTCAGCGAGGACCACTAGTGCGTTGTATCTCTATGATCACTCGTGCCTCTGGCTACCTCGAGTACCTCTGTGTGTATCTAGTGGCCAATCTATATTTAGAGTTTACAGTGATTCTAGGGTTCATCCCTAGTGCTTGTAAAATGATACTATGGTCTGATAGTGATGCTCAGTGAAGATTGTGTTCTTTGCACCTTATTGCTTGTTGTCATCCTTTGATTATGTGATGCTGTGGTTGATCTGATGCTATGTTAGTCTGATGCTAGTGTTGATCGGATGTTAGTGTCTCATTGTGTTGCCTCTGATTAGTAACATGGTTCCTTAGTGTGTTTCATCTTCGGTCAGTATCTTGATACTGACAGTAACACTGTTAGTGATGATTTACTGCATCAGTGAGTGTTGGCTTGTATATTTATCCATGGACTGAACTTAATTATTAGAGTATAATGATTCTTTGGAGATTAATGGATATATTTAATGATCTCTAAGTATAATCTCAGGGAAATGATAAATCTTGGCCTGTTGGTTTATTCAGGAAAGCTAGAATATCTGTTTGGCTTTGTTGTTGGATCAATTCTTGTGAAACCATCTTAGAATGGCACACAAGTTGATCTTTCTACTGGTCTTACTTATGGTCAGTACTTGCGACTTAATAGATTCTTAATAACGAGTTAAAAAGTTCCCTTAAGGTTTATGCCTATGATGGTGGTATGAGGCTCTAGGAACTAAATTCCTATGTTGCTATCACTTTTAAAATTGTCTAAGGCATCATAGTTGCTTACTGGATCTTGGATCCTGGTTGGTTAAGTTAATTGATTTGTTTGTAGCTTATGAGATCTGAGGCGCTACTCTTTCTTGGAGATGTGCCCAAATCTTATAAGAACAAATGATGGAACATATAAGTTGCCTTTTTGGTATCACCAAATCTATGAGGCTGGTCTGAGATTTTGGTGTGTTTGTTAGAGTTTGGTTTTGGCCTTTATATTTGAAATCCTCTAGGATAGGTTCACCCCACTTGGGTGATCACTGAGAGGTTGTCTTATGAAACAACACATATTTTCAGTTTGGATAAGATGAACAGATCATGTGGATGTTTATGACACTCACCACAAAAATTGATGATTGTGGTAGCTTGATGTGCTGGTGGTGTTACTGGCTTGATACAATCCTTCACCACCTGATGTTGTTCTTGTTTCCCCTGGTTCCTGTGCTTGGACTTGATCAACCCTGCTCCTCCTAGCTCCTGTGAGCTTGACCTTGCTATCCACCTGATTCTCCCCCTCCTTATGTCACCATCTAGTGATGTTTGGTTTGATCTAGTGTGAGGTTTTGTTGGCTGGTTTGCTGGGCTTTGGCTAAGCTAGTTGTTCTTGTGTGGTGTGAGCAATGGAGAGATGCACTAGTGCTTGCCCACGGCTGTTCTTGATCCTTTTACTTGTTTGAGCAGTTGTGGCTGTGTCGACAACACACCCATGCCGTTTGGTGATTGAGCTACTAGTGTGTCTGCTGCATGGTTGTGGATATGCTCAATGAGGTGTTCTACCTTTTGATCTTGTTACTATTAACCTGCCTGGTGAAACTTGACTCTTTACTGGCTATGATCATATGACTTATGGCTTAGTTGTTATGAAAGATTGAATTCTTTCATATTGGTGAAACTTGGCCCTAAAGGATTTACTCAATGATGTAAATTTGAGAGTGCAACTCACTGCTCTCTACTAAGAGTAAAATTTAATAACTTAACTTTTATTTTCCTCTTTGTTTGTTCTTTATTTTGTAGGTACAAGATTTGAAGATTTAAGATTAGTATATGTTCACTTATAGACAGATGTAATCCTTCGTAATTTTATTTCATTATTTTGTAAGGAATTTTTAATAGTTTATTAATATATACATATTCCTCTTTTTGTAATTTTATTTCTGTAAAGATTCTTTATTGACTTAATGAGTTACTTTTTGCAACTTATTCATGGAATAAAATGTGGAATAAATATTCATTTGTTTGATTGATTTCTTATTTAGAGTTTCTATTACTATTTATCATTTCTTGATTAAATAATATTACCAAATCACAATTCTTAGCTTTTAAAATATAAACTCAAATCTCAAGTTTGAATTCAAATTCTTTCCCCCCAAAACACACTAATTCATAAAGATCATTTCAAAATTTATAACGATCACTCTCCAAAGCTATTTCTAAACTTAGAGAGCGAAAGAAACTCTGATCACTTTAAGTTTTTATTGACGAAAAATTTACCCACATTTTGCAAATGAATGCATGCACATGCACAATTTCCTAAATCTACCTTTCGTTTGTTCCTAAATGCTGGGATGTTACATTGTTGCTGTGGCGCAATGACCTAAATGTAACCTCAAGTCTGGTGCATAACAACTACTTAGATATCCGTATAGATGAGGATAGTGAACATGCTTGGATAATTACTAGGATTTATGGTCAACCAAGTGGGTAGAGTAAACATCTCACTTGGGACTACATTCGATATTTACATGCCATGCATGATATTCCATGGCTTTTACTAGGAGATTTTAATGAAACCATAGTCGGGTCAGAGAAGGAAGGTGGTATGGTACGCCCACAACAATGCATGCAAGCCTTCCAGGATGCTATTTCTGATTGTAACTTGGATGATATGGGGTACGTTGGTGAGATCTTCACATGGAGAAGAGGAAGAATTAGAGAAAGACTAGATCGGACTATTTTTAATCCAGGCTGGAATACTATGTTCCCTATGGCGGGAGTGGTACATGAAGATTACTCCAAATCTGATCATCATCCTATTTCTGTGGATTGCTCTTTTCTTGAATCGAATCAGAGGTGCCGTCCAAGGGGGAGGAAATCTTTTGAAGCTCGTTAGCTGTTGGAGGAGTCTTTTGATACAATAGTGAACTCGGCATGGGTTTCAGCCCAAGCAGCTGATCCAGCTAACTTGGCTTACAAACTAAAGTAGGTGAACTCGGCTTTGCACGCCTGGGATCGAGAAGTTTTAAAACAGCCCCGTCAGCGCCTCGATGAGCTACAACGAGAGCTGAATGAGGTCATGAATGGTCCACTTTCAGACCAAGCGACGACAAGATTGCATGAGTTACAGATTGAAATCGAGAATATTCACGAACAAGAGGAAATTAAATGGGTCCAACGTAGTCGAGCAAATTGGATGAAATATGGGGACATGAATACTAATTTCTTTCACAATTTTGCTTCGGCCAAGAGGAAAATAAATTTCATTAAAAAGTTAAAGGATGATATAGGGGAATGGATTGAGGATCAGGACGCTCTTTCAGATCATATACGCAGTTATTTTGAAGGCATCTTTAAATCTGAAATTAATTTGCCTAACAATAAAGTTCTACTAAAGGTCAAACCATGTGTTACTGCTGCTATGAACGAGGCTTTGTGTGCTGAGTATACGAGGGAGGAAGTCCGGCAAGCTTTGTTTAGTATTGGGGACCTTAAGGTCCCTGGACCTGACGGCTTGCATGCTATCTTCTTTAAGAAATATTGGAGCCTATTTGGAGAGGAATTAATAGACGAGGTAATCTCTGCAATAAATTCAAAAAATATCCCTAATGGATGGAAATGACACCATTATTGTTTTGACCCCTAAGGTGAATAGTCCGGAGAACGTCACTCAATTCCGGACTATTAGTCTATGCAATGTCCTATATAAAGTTATATAAAAAGTCTTTGCAAAAAGGATGAAAGCTATTCTTTCAGAGATTATTTCCCCTATACAGAGTGCCTTTGTTCCAGGGCGCCTTAATACTGATAACTTTTTGGTAGCGTATGAGTCTATCATGCAATTAAGAAGAAGAGGTCTAAAAAATATAGCCTTTGTGCTATCAAGCTGGATATGCATAAAACATATGATCGCGTTGAGTGGTCTTTCTTGGAGAGAATTATGATAAGGCTCGGTTTTGACTTGGGATGGATTCAATTTATCTGAATTGTGTAAGATCTGTTAAGTATTAGATTCAGATAAATGGGAGCGATTCTAAGATTTTTGCTCCTTCAAGGGGTTTGCGACAAGGAGATCCTTTATCCCCCTATTTGTTTCTCTTATGTACGGAAGGCCTTACGAGCTTGCTTAATTACGAGGAGGAGGCGGGAAATCTGGTTGGAGTGAAGGTATGTCATGATGCTCCTTTTTTTTTGGAAATGGGCGCATTTATTAACCAAATAATTGATTCTTACACCCGGCCTCTGCATAACTAAGATGCACACAGCCACACGAAAGACAAACTAAGACAATAATGAAAAAAGCGTTACAAAAAGGCACTAAATAATAGCCTGGAAACTAAGATAGCTCAATCCTCAGATCACGCGGCCATCCATGTCGTGAGAAAATATTCCTCGCCGTGTCCTCCAATCGCGCACATCCATCCAGAAATACGTCCCGAAACTCCATGCGTTGGAGAATATTCCATGATCGAAGGATAGCCGAGGCTCGATAAATAACCTGCAGAGGGGAAGACACAATGTTATTAAAAATCTTGTCATTTCTACAAAGCCATAGCGACCATATAATGGCAAGCGCTCCCACCCTAAACAAGGTTCTGTACTTATCAACAATTCCATGTAACCAATTGCCAAAAACATTGGTTACTGATCGTGGTGGAGTTAAGCCAGAAGATATTTGGATGAATGACCATATAGACCGAGCAAATTTGCAGTGAAAGAATAAGTGTCGAATTGTCTCATCTTGATGACAAAAAACACATTGTGTACTTCCATGCCAATTCCTCTTTACAAGATTATCCTTTGTCAGAATTACCCCTTTCCGTAGATACCATGCAAATATCTTCGTCTTAAGGGGTATTTTCATTTTCCAAATTTTACTATTATCATCGACTAGGAAATCAGGTTGGACCAAAGCTTTATATAATGAACCAACGGAAAATTTACCACTTTCCAGTAATTTCCATTTGAACACATCAACACCGTCCGACAATTGTATCCTGGATAACCGTAATAGAAGATTGTTCCAAGATAATAGTCTAGGACCGATGAGACTTCTTCTGAAAGACACATTAGGAGGATAGTCCTCCATCACTGTGGAGATTGTATCTCCTTTATGTCTAACAATTGAATATAGAGCTGGGTACTGTTCGCGAAGAGTAGATTGGCCTAGCCATTTATCTTCCCAAAACCTAATTTGTGATCCATCCTTAATCTCAAAAGCACCAAAACGAAAGAAATGTTTCTTGGTGGCCATAAGGCCTGCCCAAAAATGTGAATCTCCGGGTTTCCATACCACTTGAGACACAGCTTTGGAGCCCACATATTTCCTCCATAACATGGTTTGCCAAACGCCTTCCTCAGTAAGTAGTTTAAAAAGCCATTTGCCCAAAAGCGCGGTGTTTTTGACTTGCAAATCGTGTATGCCTAGTCCACCAAACTCCTTCGGCCGGCAAACCACATTCCATCGGGTCAGACGATATTTCTTTTTCTCACTATCCCCTTGCCAAAAGAATCTTGAACGGAAATAATCCACTTTGTTCAAAACCCCTTTTGGCATTTGGAAAAACGAGATCATATACAGTACCATATTAGTAAGAACTGAATTTAGAAGTACTAGTCTTCCCCCAAGAGATAACAATTTTCCTTTCCAACTATTAAGACGTTTTTGTATCCTTTCCTCAACGAGCTTCCATTCAGCAATTGTGAGACGCCGATAATGAATCGGTATTCCCAAATAATTGATTGGAAACTGACCCAGACCACAGCCGAAAAGTTCAGCATATATGTGGGCCTCGTTTTGGGCCTCGCCAAAACAATACAAATCGCTTTTATGGAAATTTATTTTAAGCCCAGATAAGAGCTCGAATGCTGATAATATTAATTTCAGATTCTTAGCCTTCTCCAGATCATGTTCCATAAAAAGAATTGTATCGTCAGCGTATTGAAGAATAGAAAGTCCACCATCAACGAGATGTGGAACTACACCTTCAATTTGGCCGTCAGCCTTAGCTCTCTCAATAAGGATAGCCAACATATCAGCCACTATGTTAAATAGTAATGGCGATAATGGATCCCCTTGTCTCAGTCCTTTCTTGGTCTGAAAATATTTGCCAGTATCATCATTTACTTTAATGGCAACACTACCCCCAGACACAAAAGACTGAATCAAAGCACGCCACTCCTCAGAAAAACCTTTCATACGGAGTGTTTGCTGGAGGAAAGACCAGTTAACTTTGTCATAAGCCTTCTCAAAGTCAATCTTGAACAGTACACCATTTAATTTTTTTGAGTGCAGTTCATGAATTGTTTCATGCAGAATCACAACCCCATCTAGGATATTTCTTCCTTGCATGAACGCAGTTTGAGACGGGCTAACAACATTGTCAGCAACCGAATTTAGTCTAATTGTAGCAACTTTAGTGAAAATTTTAAAGCTAACATTAAGCAAGCAGATTGGACGGTACTGTTGTATCCGTTCTGCATTATTAACCTTAGGCAGTAAATTATGTTACCAAAGTTGAGTCTAAATATATCCAATTGTCCAACCTGTAAAAACCCAAACAAATTCATCAGGTCCTCCTTGATAACGTCCCAGAATTTTTGGTAAAATTCCGCTGGGAATCCATCAGGACCTGGTGCTTTGTTATGTTCCATTTGGAAAACCGCTTTCTTGACCTCTTCCTCGGAATATGAGGCAGATAGAAAACTATTTTCTTCATCCGAAACCTGGGGAATATCGGACGTTTGGGACTCATCAAGAGAAAAAGAATTCTCCACTGTTGCCCCAAACAAGGATTTATAATACGTAGTAATATATGACTTCAGATGTTCTTGTCCCTCAATCATACCTTCATCCTGAATCAGAGAGTGAATAAGTTTCTTCTTATGCCTGCCATTGGCAACTGCATGGAAGTATCTAGTATTCGCATCTCCTTCCAGAATGAATTTAGCTTTAGAGCGTTGGTACCATTTGAGTTCCTCTTCGCGAAGAAGTCGGGCTATCTCTGCATTCGATTGGCTTTTAAGCTCAATTTCTTGTGCAGTTAATGGCCTTACCTCCGCGGAAGCCTCTAAGTCATCTATTATAAGTGTTAGGCGTAATTTTTCTTTTTTTAGGATACCCGCTGTATGCCTGGCCCAACCCCGAAGGAACTTGCGTAAAGCACGCATTTTGTTATTCCATCGTAGGATAGGCGTTTGGCCATGTACCGGTTTCTCCCAATTAGCCTTAACCATCTCATAAAAACCATCACGAATCATCCAACCGAGTTCAAATTTAAACTCATTTGTAGACTTCCGTGGCGGTAGTCCAAACGAAAGAAGTAAAGGAGCATGATCCGATAAAGCCTCAATGCGCTCTAGAGCCCGAACAGTTACCATAGGGAATTTTTGTTCCCAATCAGTATCCATAAGCACTCTATCTAGTTTTTCGTATGTTGGCTCCGGAAGACTATTAGCCCATGTGAACTGCCTTCCTAACATTGTAACCTCTCTCAAATCCAGACTGTCAATGACAGCATTGAACAGAAAAGGCCAATGTTCATCGAACCGGCCCCGACTTTTCTCATGAGGAAATCTGAGCAAATTAAAATCCCCTCCTATAAGAATAGGATAAGGATTATCCTTTGCCAAATTCACAAGCTCACGTAAAAAGTCAGCCTTATAAACATCCTGAGCGGCCCCGTAATTCATGATGCTCCTGCAGTTTCACATCTCCTATTTGCAGATGATTCTTTAATTCTTACGCGAGTCGATATCCAGAATGCTAGAGTGTTACACAAGGTTCTGGATGACTATTGCAAATCATCAGGCCGGTTGGTTAGTGCGGAAAAGTCCAGTAAATTTTTTAGTCCTTGTACTTCTGTGGAGGCTAAGGAGGAGATTTCTGTGGAATTAAATATTTTAACTGAAGTCATTACTGATCAGTATCTTGGGCTGCCGCCCCTGGTGGGGGTTGATAAAACCAATTGTTTCATGCACCTGGTGGACAGAATCTGTAGTAGATTGAAAGGATACATGGAGAAGCTTCTCTCTTTTGGTGGTAAAGAGGTCCTTTTAAAAGTTGTTGCGCAGGCTATCCCAGCATATGCTATGTTGGTATTCAGACTCCCTAAACAAGTAATAAAAGGGTTTACAGATGCTATGGCCTGTTACTGGTGGGGAGATGATGATGAGCAGAAACATATGCACTGGTTTGCGTGGTGGAAAATGTATATCCCAAAAAAAAGGTGGAATGAGATTCAGAGATTTGGACTGCTTTAATCTAGCAATGCTTGCCAAACAGGTTTGGAGATTGTTATGTGAACCAAATTCCCTCTGTGTTAGAGTTTTAATGGATATTCAAATGGTGACCTTCTCAACGCTGATTTGAAGAAGGGCTCCTCTTATACTTGGCAGAGTATTTGGCGCGGCATTCAAACTTTCAAGAAAGGCTATATCTGGAGAGTTAAAAATAGGGCTGATATTAATATATGGGATGACCCGTGGATTCCCTCTAGTCCAACAAGGAAAATCATTTCTCGTCAAGGTAATATAGTCTTTACAAAAGTTTCTGAATTAATTGATCCTAGCACTAGAACGTGGGATGTTGAGATCCTACGTGAATTATTCCTACCAGTTGATGTGAACAGAATTCTCAAGATTTCCTTGTCGGTGGGGATGATGGATGATTTTATATCTTGGAATTTTACAAAGTCTGGTATTTTCACGGTTCGGTCAACATATTATACTCAATGGGACTATCAACATGGAAGGAAACTGATGCATACTAATGATCAGAGTACGTCAGAAATTAATCCAGTGTGGGGCAAACTTTGGTCTCTAAAAGCTTCTGCCAAAGTCAAAAAAATTACATAGAGACTTATGCACGGCATTATTCCCTATAGAGTTGTTCTAGCAAACAGACATATAAGTAACGAGCAGCTTATGCCCAGTTTGTGAGATTTATTGTGAAGATACTTTACACACTTTTTTCAGTGTCCCAGGGTCTTGGATATTTGGCGACAATTGGGACTTATGGATGTCATTGATGAGATGAGCATTGTCGACAGATTGGGTTCTAGTGTTCTTGAAGCAATTCTTCGGCTGCCTGATAGGCCAGCACCACGTACTACAGATGTTGGTATGAAAGAGTTGCTAATTACATCATGTTGGTATATTTGGTGGCAGAGGAGACAAGTGGTACATGGGGAAGCAATCACTAATCCAATGAGAATGGCTTAAGCAATAGCAGCTATTGCGGAAAATTATTCTAAGGCGAGCAAAAAGAATTCCGTGGTCCGTCGTGACAGATGGGAGAAGCCACCGGAGGGTTCTTGCAAGCTAAATGTTGACACTTCGTTTTCAGTACTGGTAAGGGTGCGACTGGAGCTGTAATTCGCGATGACAAGGGCTCCTTTATTGCATGTGCTAATAGCGACATTGATCATATCCTGGATGCTCCTTCGGCGGAAGCGATGGCGCTACGGAATGGCCTTCTTTTGGCGGGTCAAGTGGGATGCACCAAAATCGTAGTCAACAGCGCTTGTATGGAAGTCATCTCTACTATGAATGAAGGTGGCAACTCTATTGGGGCGGCAACGACTATCTACAAGGAGTGCTCCTTCCTAGCTAGAGGTTTTGCTCAAGTTTCGTTTATTCATAGTCATAGAGAATGTAACATGGTAGCTCATACTCTGGCTTGTAAGGCGGAGGGATCCCATACCGTTTGGATGGAGGATTCGTTGGATTTTCTTTTTGAGCTTCTCACAAACAATAATGTAACAATGTTTTAAAGGCTGCAAGTTTCAGACACACCCTTTTTCTTACCAGGGTACCTAAGAAAAATAGAAGGTTTTAATGAGACGGCTTGCAGACTTAATATATCCGAGCTTTCAAAAAGAAAAACTAGTGCTGCAGACAGCCGCCTTTGCCGACTCATGAACTACGTTGTCACCATCAACAGGTCACCGCTACAAGTCCCTGAGGTTCCAAGACTGTGACGTGCTCTCCTCAACTGGCTGCGTCAAGCGGTCGTCCCCGTTGTCTGCCAGGGTACGTGCTGTTGTCTCCGCTGGCTGCGTTAGCTGTTCCGTATATTAGGTTTGCTCCTGTTGTTTTAGTTGCATGTCGATTTGGCTGCTCCTCTGAATTGTATAATACCTGCAAAGCTAGGAGGCATGTTGGGTTTAGAGGACAGCTTAGGTTAGAGGGGATTAGGTATTGCTTGGTTCCTCTATCTGCTGTAACTTTTGGTGAATTTCACAGATTTTGGTGGTTTTTGCTCCTCCAAGGCTGCTATTGCAGAAATCGGATAGCTTATTACTAGCACTAGCTACAAATAGTTACTTTTGTTCGGGGGTTGGACGAATCCATCGGTTAATGCGGACTGCAGCAGCAAATTAATTATCCTTCATGTATGCTAAAACCTAAACCTCAATCGCTAATTTAACTTTCAGCTTAGTAGCTAGAATTAGTGTGTTATCGGCCGGCTGGAAAAGAAGGTTCATTTTAACCAATTAAACGATCTACATGAGCTGCAATTCTCTAAACGTATGTGCTTTAACATGTTTGGTTTTATTGCTCCTATAGTTGCACACATAGCTTGCAGAATTATTTTGGAAAGATGTCGATCTGTACTGGGTTTTGACGCATAGGGATGTTGCTAGTTTTTCTGATTGCTGATGAATGAAGCTATGTTTGGTATTGAGTGTTATGAATGTTTGGATAACAGGTGTGAGAGTTTCTGGTCTGAATCTGAGAATTCAATAGTTTGCGCAATAGTACTTTGCATGATTCCCTCACTCGACTCTTATTTTCTAGCACCTGTTATTTATCCAAGTGGCTGGTTATTGCTTATATGTGTGGAGATAAAATGATTACATCAAAGGATACAATTGCGCTTGTATTTTGCATAGCATCATAAAGACAGTGCATAAAGTGGTGTGTCCTATTGAAGTAGACACTTGAGGTTCCCACAGCGTGGGCAATCTCCACAAGTTTGAGTGAGTGGATGCCTACGGGTTTTCACTCAAGCGATACCGGTATACGCCAAAGAAAAGTGAAAGCAAAAAGCATGTAGCCATACGGGATCTTCATGGCGACATTGACTAGTGTTACAAGATAATCATTGGTGTCATGTTTTATGCAATGCTTATTATTTCTTCATGTACTTGCTGAGTACGTTGTACTCTCCCTTGTGGCTTCTATGTTTTTAGGTACCACCGAGGTCGACATGCATGGGACTGGGAGTAGCACATCTATATTACACACACTACTTTCACATGTTACAAACTTTGCTTATAGAGTAGTTTAACTATGCTCAAGGTCACTCCTGTCTTATTCCTTACTACTATAAGGTTTGGTTTACTTTTTGTAGAAATCGAGTTCGCCGT
Organism: Avena atlantica; assembly: GCA_910589765.1. Classification (NCBI taxonomy): domain Eukaryota; kingdom Viridiplantae; phylum Streptophyta; class Magnoliopsida; order Poales; family Poaceae; genus Avena; species Avena atlantica. The sequence continues at coordinate 420,184,225 of OU342735.1, forward strand.
ATGATACATTTTGGACATGATAACTTAACTTGGTCCATTTGAACCGTGTAGTTGTGTGTATGTATAAAATTTGTGGTCTTTTTATTACCTTGTTGTCTTGGGTATACCCATAAACAAAGGAGTCTTTGATGAAATTTCTATTTTCCTTATCATTACAAGTAGCAATTAAAGTGTGTGTAGTTTTCGCCAGATAGGGTGGATATCTGGGGTGTTACAAAGACGTACTTCCTTGTGGAAGGAACTCGGTAAAATATCGTCGTCCCCGCGTGCCTCAGCTATCTCTATATCCGAGCTCTTTACTTATGCATTTTATATTATAATAGCCTTCGTGCTTAAAGTAATCTATCTTGCTATCATTTTGCTGCTCGTCTTCCTTAGCATAAGTTGTTGGTCCACATAGGTGAACCTTAGTATATATAGGCTTTGTGCTTGACAAAATAAAACACTAGTTTTATTCAACCATTGTTAAGTCCATCTCGTAAAAGTTTTAAACCGACTATTCACCCCCCCCCCCTCCTCTAGGCGGTGTCCGTGATCTTTCAGTGGGTGATGGAAATATGCCCTAGTATTATTATTCATATTTATGTTTCATAATTAATTTTATTGTTGTATGCTATAATTATATTAATTCCAAATAATATGTACTTAGAGGAAAACCCTAATACATGTGTGAAATAATAAACACCAAATAAGATATCCCTAGTCATGCCTCTGAGACTAGTATGTATGTCAATGATAGTTTTGGTTTCCTAACTATGAGCAAGATGAACAATATAATTGTAGTGTTGTCATTGACATATGTAATCAGAGTTATTGGAGAACAACGATGATGGATATACCCAAACATGAGATACCGGTAAACACATCGTCAATATTTGTTATCGGTATTGTCTCACAAACAATGTATTTCCTTTACTAGAGATCATTGAAGCACGAGACACATATGAACTTGGGTACAATATGGACGTGGCAAGATTCTCCAAACATTGCTCTTAACGGAGTGATTATAAAGTTGATGCTTGTTCGTACAGGATGGTTCGCTAATTATTCACATGGGGTGCTTCTGGAAATTGATACTCCTGAGGATAGAGAGATATACTTTGGGCCCACTCATATACTATGATGTTTTCCATTGTCTGGTCAGACACATGATCAAGTTGTTGAACACAGAAAGATCGATAGTGTGGAATGAATAAAGAGTACATGCCAGAAAACGAGGATAACCTAGTGTTTCATCTCAGGCAATGCAAAATATCGACGAATCAATACAATATGCATCGGACTCAATACTACTATTCACATAATAAAGATCTTTATGTTATTTGCAGGGGTTGCTACTTGTATCAAGACACTGATAGTAATCATTGTCATGGAATGAATTCCGGACATGTCCGCAAATATCCGAACCCACAGAGCACTAAAGACGTTTTCGGTATTTTAAAATGTGAGTGTGAATAAGATAGTTGGATAAAGTAATCCCGAAAGGATGTTTCAGAGTGTCTCGAAATACAACGGAGGAGTCCAGGATATCACCGAGAGTGGATGGAATAGTTCCAGATATTAAAAGAGGACACTGGGAATATTTTAGGAAGGTTTTGAATTAATTCGGAGGTGTTTGGAATTTAATTCGGAAAGCTCTGGAATAAATATTTATATTAATAATAAATAAGAAATTATTATTTATTAATATCCCAATGGGTCCCATGGGCCGAAGGGCCGCATGGGCCCACTGGGCCTGCACGCGTGTGAGAAGGGGGAAACCCTGGTGATTCAGCCAGGGCCTCCCCATGGCCGATGGATGGAAGAGGTGGGGCTGGTGAAGCGGTGGGGGAGGAGAAGTCCTCCCCGGACTCCGAATTCACCCCCAAGTCGGTTTGGGAGAGTGGAAGGAGGAGGACTCCGTGGTGGAGTCCAACTCCTACTCTCCTACTCTCTCTCTTTGGTGGGAGAAGGAAAATGAGGAGTCCTTGTAGGATTCGAATCCTACTCCTACCCTTCTCTTTGGAGGAGGGATTCCGCTTATATATTGAGAGGAGAGGGCAGGGGGCAAGACACAAAAGTTCCCAAATAACCCTATTCCCAAACCGCCATCGCCGCCGCGTCGCCGCCGATCCTCTTCCTCTTCCTTGCATTGTTGTCATCGTCACGCAGAGGCGATCTTCATCAACGCCCGAAGCCGCTTGTCTTCTACCCCATCTAGATCTAATCTAGTTAGACGATAGAGCGCTACCGGATCTTCATCAACACGTTCCCGCTTTGACCACGAGTTCTTGATATTGCCTCGACGCGGTGTCGTTCTCGTTGCATGTGTGGATACCGGTGGAGGTGCGACACTTGGAGCACTAGATCATCAGAACCGTTTGTGGGATAATACAACTTATCGCGACTTGCTAAGGCTTGTTGCGTCAATCGACGCACGACCAAGCTCGTCATCGATAAACTTCCGCTAGTTCGATCTTGAAGGGTATGATCATTACCTCCTCCCTCGCATGGATCTTGGTAATGCGCTAGAAAATTTTGTTTTCCCTAGCGCGTTCCTCAACTGTGGTATTAGAGCGGTCTATGCATAGGCACAAGTATGGATAAAGAAATCGTCGAATTCTAGCATTGTTAATCTCGTTTTTGCTATCCAATTGCTACAATTTGGATATTGGCAGTATTGCATGATTAGCGGACCGAATCAACTTTATGATCTTATGATCGAGACCGGCTTGTGAAGTGTACTTTGGGTGCACGAAACAACTTTGTCGAGTGTCGGTTTTTATGTAGTAGTCGAGACAAATTTTGCACTTTGGGCTCTTGTGAATTTGGTGAAGTTCACACGGGGGTCACACATATTGACAAAGTCTAGTGAAGCTATTGCGCTATTTATAGTGCAATGGATAGACGCCCCGGAGAAGTTAAAAAGACAAGACGGTCGATGATGATGCTTTCTTACCACATAGGTAAAAAACGGTTCTCTATGTCACCATAGAGCACCGTAAGTTAGCAAAGAGTGTTAGAAGTTTCTAACTTGTTTTTATAGGAAAATAATATGGTATAGCAATGTGAAGTTTTCAATATGATGTATACGATGTGTTGTGTTGTAATCCTGTTGGGCATAAGTTGCAGAAACCGTGATAATTATCATATTATTATTATAATAGCCATAATTGTTTTTTACTTTGTTAGCGGCTGGGCAGTACCGGCCCATGCCAAGTTTCTCGTTCTTGACCGGAAGCGGCAGTTTAAACATGCTATATTTTCTCTACTATATAAAAAGTATAGAGATGGTTTTCGAAGCACGTCCTTGGTCCGTCGCTCCCTTGGTCCATTCAAGGGTCTCCCTTCCACATACGGTTCAGTCAAAAAATAAACCATCAAAAAAAAGAAGAAAAAATAGATGCATGCACGCCTCTCTTTCTCCTCTGTTGTGCATAATATCGTGGAGAAGCAGGTAACTGCCAACCGCCCGTCCCGACACAGGGTGCAAGTGGGTGTGGGATGCCCACGGGACCTGCTTACCAAGCCCACATGAAAGGTTAAGCAGACATCCCACGGGTAAGCAAAAAATAAGTGGAATATCCCACGTCCATCCCGCAATGTCCCCAGTTCGCGACTTAGTTTGGCGCTGGTATTTCTATCATGACTCGCTTCATTGAGGTTGTCCAACGACTGCTAGGTGGTGTACCAGTTGCGCGCCATGGCATCTAGTTCCTGGACTTGGAGCTCATGTCATCTGCCGCCTTAGTCGACCCACGACGACCATGATGGTGGGCAGGGTTATGTACACGCGCCACCCGCGCCACCTTCCTAGGATGATCACCCACCTACTCGGTTTCAAGGTGGCGACACCCAGATCAGTGCGGGCTCGATCCCTATGAGCACAGTAACTTCATTCATGGCTTAACTCCCTACATCGTATTATATAATATTGTTTTTCATAGAAGTACTCCTATGTCTTAAAATAGATGTCGAAAATTTGTTTAAATTTAGACATATCTAGGCACTATTTAGTATATAAATATATCCAAATTTAGACAATTTTTTGACATCTATTTTAAAACCAAGAGAGGATATAATTTAATATTTATGAACATATATGAACATATATGGACATAAGTAAGATAGTAGATACCCACGTAGATTTAGCGGAGTCTCACGAGACACTCACTCAAATGTTGCGGGACTGTGCAGGCGTAGTCCCACCTGCACCCTGAGTCCCAACCCGCCGCTGCCATCCCCCGACTACCCGACCGAGATGGCGGTCTCAGGAGGAGGTACCGTTATTGCTGCGCTCGCGTTGACCCTCCTCCTTCGAGTCTTCCTCTGCCTCGCTCCCCTTCCTCCACCACGCGTCTACGGTCCCGGTCACTGGCGCGCCACCACCGCCGTGGGGACTCCGCGAGGAGCACGTGTCCCTCCGCCTCCGCATCCCCGCCCCTCCTCCTCCATCTTCCTCCGCATCCTCGCCCATTCTCCTCCATCGCGCATCCCGCATCCAGCATCGTGTAGCCCGCGGCAAACTCCATGATGCAAATCGACGCCCGGAGAAAGATGGACGGAAACAGGGAGGGGAAGGAAGAGAGGAGCGGTGGTCTGGTGAGGGGTCCATAGGAGATGTCCCTCCACTACCTCATCTCCGACCACAGAGGTAGAGAAGGGCGCGGGCGCAATGTTCGATTCGGATGGGAGGATGGTGGGAAGGGGATGGGAGGAGGCCGATGGTCAGGGAGGAAGGGGAGGGGAGGAGAGGGCCTGCGATTGATGTGTGCAGAGGAGGCCTCCGTTTCCACCCAGCTTCCGCCGATGAGCCCCTGCCCCGTCATCTCGGAGAGCGCCGCAACATTGGAGAAGACCATGATGTCTTCATACGGGTCGCTCGAGGGGGCGCTCTCAGTGGACGATGCTAATTACTCGCTACAGAAGATGTCGTAGTTTGACCCCCTGCAAAAGCTCTCCGCCAAGGCCGCTCTCGCGCCATCTCTGTGTGTTCCGGTCGGCGCTAGAACTGTTCCATCTCTCCGCCTGCACGACGCTCGATATCAATAACCTCCGCCTCGTAGCCTAAAGCGCAGAAAGCACATCGAGGGCCGGCTGTCGTGGTCGTCCAGGCTGGTGGTCGAGCTGAGGGCCGTCGTGCTGTGGCGTCCACAAATTGCGAGGGCACTCGAAGACCCCTGTGGTAGAAATCGAGATGTAAGAGAGAGACAAATGGTTCAAGTATCTGTTTATTCCATTGATAACCGGTGCTTATATACAAGGAGAACAGGCGCGAGCAAAGAGATGCGTCTGTTCGAGGGGTGCGAGGTATGACGGTTGCCATATGACAAACCGACATAGATAATTACAAGGGATGATTATCCATCTAATTAACTTATTAATTAAATCCTAACACTCCCCCTAATCATTCCTTGTCCTCGTCCTCGCAATTTGATCATCTTTGGAATTATCTCCTCCAAAAACCCTGTGGAAAAAACGAGGAGTAGAGTCTATGATATTTTGCTAAAACTCCTTTAAACCCAGTGGGAAAATAAGGAGAAAATGGTGCAACATATAATGGTTAGATATGATGTTAAAACTCTTTCAAACCCAGTGGAAAAATAAGGAGAAAATGATACATCATATAATGATTATTGCCTCCGTGTTAACTCCATATGAGAAAAACCTTGTAAAAGGGAAAAATCCATAGAGTTTAGAGGACAATATATATGTCATGTATACTTTTCTAAAAAACCCGGTGGGGAAAAAGAAAGTATGACATACGATCTTGTGTTGATATTACCTCATTAAAAACCTTGATGAGAACCTGGATAGTAAACTCATAAAGGGAAAAAGAGTGTAATATGATGCTTTGAATATGAGTAGTCTAGAGTGATACTCCCCCTAATTTTTGCAAATCTTGAAGCCGTCGAATACCAATTCTATGAAAACATTTCTGGAATGTTAAAGTTGGTAGAGACTTCGTGTATAGATCAACGATGTTATTGTCGCTTGATTTGACTCGCAAGACATTTATTTCCTGAATCTTCTGGAGTTCATAGAGATAAATCAATCTAGAGGCAATATGCTTAGTGATATTGTTCTCGATGTATCATATTTGCATCTATGCAACACAAGCAACATTATCTGTGTAGATAATGGTCGATGATTCAAGATAACCAATACCACATGACTCATGTATGTGGTTTATCATTCTGTAAAGCTACATATGTCAATGTGGCTTTGTATTTCAGAATGATTGGTAGGTGTAGTCACCGAAGTCTATATCGAAGACATCAACTGAGTTACACTCCTACCATGTAGGTACACATTATGGGGATCATTTAAGTAGCCAACATCAGTGTATTCTGATGATATTGGAGTTCAGATTTCTCTGAAATTACAAGAACATGTCAAATAATGTGTGGTGCCTTGGAGATATCGAAAGATATTCTTGATTCCCAACCAATTGTGTTGGTGGGTCCAATGGCACCGGGATATGGAACTTCAAGTCCCAACATACCTTGTACATCATCTCGTGGTTTGAGTGAATCTTTCTCTATGTCTAGAGATCGAATAACCGACATGGGAGATGGATATGACTTGTGCATTTTAGGTTTCTCCAATATTTATAATATAGGCAACTTGGTGTACCATAAAACTTGAGTGAGGTAGCTCGACTTGTAGTATTAAGCATTGTTTGGGTTTAACCAAATCCTTCATCTCAAATTTCGTCTTTTATATGATCACGTGCTTCGTCATTGTAGGAGTAATCCTTGAGCATGATAAACACGCATGGGTAATCATCATTGTAGGAGTTTTCCTTGTGTATAAGGAACTCACTACGTCGGTTGTACCAAAATATGCCAACAACAATAAGCCATGTAGCGACTCATTGATTTTACACAATCATGTTGTATTTGTAGTTTGATTTGGATTGAGATTCCTTTTGGAACCATACATGTCTGAATCTAGTGATCCACATGGCTATGTAGTCACTGCATCTATCAACTTCACAAATAGATGACTTTACTGCCAATGATATAGGTATCGGAAAATAAGGATTCCACTCATGTCTGGAGAGTAGGTCCCGGATCTCTGCTGAAACCCGACCTTGTGCTACAAGCCTTGCTTTCTCACCACCTTGTTCTCATTCTATTTCTAGAAGAAAACATATTGAATCCCATGTAGGGAATTTAGTCGGAAGAGCGAGGCTATTTTCTGCTTATATTGCACCCTTTGATTGTTTCAGTCCAAGTGAGTGGTTTACACTCTGCCATGGCCATGGTCTATGGATCTGAATCATTGTGAAGGTTTTGGCAATCATACAAGAGAAATGTTTGTCGACAGTTGTAGGCTTTTGTTATATGATTCTCCAGAATCAATATAGTGAGAGGAAATTGTATCCACCTATGATGACTCTTCGTGATTTCCCAATACGCGTGAGTCCAGGTGTTCCGATGTCCCAGCCAGTGTGTGCATGCTGAAGTCGGATTGTGGAGGTTTCCCTTCCACTGGGTGTATACTACCCATAAGGTGATTGTCAACGCTAGGTTGACTTGCATTTACTGATTTAGAGGATTTCTCTCAAGTTACCTTTGTTGCTTTTAAGAAGCTAGATCCTGGTTAGAGGCCGTACTACTCCTCCTCTTCTCGGGTACGAGAGTTGAGTGGTTTTATTGGTACCTCCACTCTTTAGGGCGTATTTCTAGCCAGACTAAAGGATTTTGTAACACCTTTGAGACCAGTAAATGAATCTGGCAGGTTATTTGCAATATGTTGCAAATATGTGAATTCTGGACGTAGTCCAAATTCTTGAATACGTGGATATAAGGTGGAACGTGAAGTCCCAATTGATTTTCTGGCATTCTATGTGGTACATGAAGTCTCCCCCTAATGCCTGGAAATAATCCATCATTTAATATAAGCAATCAACATATTGGGCTATGAATGTATCCCTAATGAGGGGTTCAAGGTACATGTTGCTCGACGGAGATCTGTACCCCACATAGATCCCAAGTATGTGGGCCTAATGATGTATGTTGTGGTGGTGAGATCGGTACGCGTGAAGCGCTTCCAAACTTACGCAGATGGACAATGCTCGAAGGATTTCCACGTATCAATTACAGAGGAGGAGTACTGCGATATACAGTTAGTCATTGAGAAGTGTGTAAAGCTACATGACTCCAACGTCAAGTTGGTAGTGCATTTCATCGACAAAAGTCATGCAATGAGTTTGATCCTCTCATTCATGGATTCAACCAAACCATTATGATTGTGGATGTATAGGATAGAGTGCTGAACTTCAATCTGCATGGCCATACAATATTCATTGAAGGCACGTGAGAAGAATTCTACAACATTTTTTTTGCGAATTTGTCAAATTCGACTTTCTCGATAATGGGAATGTAACTTGATTACTTCCATCATTATCATGGTAAATGCATGGTTTCATGTGGACATAAAACACATGTATGAGCATCGTATAGATGCATAATTGAGAACCATGCAGAATACCTTAAAAGATCCACACAATGGTTGGGGAATAACAAATGCTTCCCTGGATGTGTTCAAGGGATTGAAGCGGTCCAACTTATATTTTGAAGTGTGAATGCCTCAAAATTTGCTTCCCTGTGTTGCATAATGTGCACACAAAGTCTGATGACCGAGGAAATTTTGGACTCAAGCAAATTGTGACCAATGGAATTGCACTATGCAACATGTGCTACGGTTGGATGTACTAGTAGTGAAATCCAAACAATAGAGAGGGTACTTTTTCAAATACTTGTTCCTCATCCATCGGATTGAGTCCCGTAGAAATCTATATATCGATCTAGAGTTCGCTATGGAAATCTTCTCTCAAATATATAGAATACATACAATATTTTTTTATATCAGAGTGATGATACAATGTATTGTGATATACAATACTTATGTTCTGTTACAACATCACAAAAGGACATGATTAAATTGATCACAAAGGAGATAATGGGACTAGTCAAAGTCTCCAAACATGTCATTTGAGGCATACTCAACAATCATGTTCTCCGTGCTCATAGGATCCTCTGACAGCTGGAGAGTAATGGTGTTGCTAGGTCCAGGAGAAACATCTTGCAAACCACTAGCTCCATAGGTGCCATTTGGATGAAGGTTGAAGTTGGCTTCAAACCGTTTCCTATGAGGTGCTTTGCGTTCTTGGGATTGCTGTTAGAGAATTGCCAGATGCTTTGGGTTATTGCACTTGTTAGTAGGATGCGTGTAGCATCCACACTTGTCACAAAGCCTAGTTTTGTCATACTTTGGCTTTGTGGTGCCTATCCCACAGTCCGAGTTTCGAGGCTTGTTATTCTGGTTGTGCTTACGCTTACCCTTGAAGTTTGATTGGTTGCCGTTGAAGGCACCACCAAACTTTATTCCGTTCGCGTCATTCATATGAACTTCCGGCAAATGTTGGGAACCAACCGGGTGCTGAGAGCCATTCTTAGCAAGAATCTCATCATGCTTTTCAGCCTGAAGTAGGATATGAATAAAGTCTAAATAGACCTGATAGTCACGAGCGCGGTATTTTGCTGGAGGAGCCTTTTAGATGGGACATAGTGGATAGAGTTTTTTCTATGTTTTCCGCATCTGTAGGTTCCTTCTCGCAAAAACACAATTTAGAACTTATCTTATGAACTTCATGATTGTAATCCCCAATGGACTTGATGTCCTGAAATCAAAGATGACTCTAATCATGAAGTGCTTCAGGCAGGACAACTGCCTTGTGCTTTTCATACCTCATTTTGAGGGCCTGAAACAAAGTAAATGGGGATTTCTCCTCCAAATACTCGGACTTAAGATCCGGATGGATATGGTGCCTTATAATATACAAGGCAGCATATTTCTGCTCTTCTCTCAGTTGTGCGACTCCAGCCGGAAGGGGGTCCTCCGGGTTCTGGATGGCACGCGCTATCCCACGGGACGCAAGAGCGACCTTGATGTCCATGGCCCAGATAGGATAGTTGTGGCCATCGAGAGAAAGTGCATCGAACTCTCTTCCAACCATCGGTTACCTACATGGGTAAACCAGAGGTTATTGAATTTACACTTTGGTAAACCATAAACCATCATGGTTATGTTGTAATGAATTATGCAAAAATTAATGATAAGTTCAAGAAGTGGGCTTGAAAATCATTAGTGTGAACTTCAAATTTTTAAGTATGACACATTGTAGATAATCTCCAAAAGACTATTCGGAGTCCGTCTCGCAGCACTAGAGAGTATAATCTGATGAAATCAGTAGATACTCATAATTCTAATGCCTTATGTCATAACTTAATAAAATTTTTGGGAGAGCACATTGTTAAGCAATCATAGTGTCAAATATGACAAAATGTAGGCTTTAAACAGCAGTAGTGATAATCTGCAGTGCAGTAGATCTAGCCACTACCTTGTGTTCCTGAAACATCAATTTGAAAAAATCACTTTGAATTTTGCGTATCAATTCGTGCTCGTATCGAGTCAAAAAGACTCAATTAAGACTATGAATTGATCTATTTGCAAGAAATTGAAAATCTCAATTGCAAACCGTGAATGTAATAAATCTCAACATGTGCACACACGAAAATATATTACATCACTTTTTTTGTTTGAAATACACATAGTACTTCACAAATAAATAGTACTATGCACTGATTTTAACAGAATTTATAACAGACAAAGATTTACTACTAAGATAGTTGTTAGCAAACTAGCCAAATACTAGAAGCTACTGTTGCTGCGCTCGCGTGACTGCATGTGCAAAGCAGATTTTTTTTATTCACGCGAGGATAAAGGAAAGAGTCCAGGCGGTGTCCTCGGTCATGTCGATCCCCAACCACGCGTGAGTCAAAGCAACGCCATGGCTGCTGTACCACGCGCACCAGGAGCCACCGCCGCACGGGCTGATTTCACCGGCAGCCGGAGCTGCTCCCGCCGCGGGCCTCCGCGTCGGAGGAGTAATCGAGGAGGCGGGTGCCAGGCCCGACGCCGTTGGCGAGTCCCAGCATCAATAATCTCCTCCAAAAATCCTGTGGGAAAAATATAAGAGAAATACACAATATGCCATGAAAAACTCCTTCCAAAAACCCAGTGGGAAAATAAGGAGAAAATGACATATTTCATCCATGCTTGTACTGGTATTGCCTCGTTAAAAACCTTACATGAGAAACCATTAGGAAAAACTCACAAAGGAAAAGAGTGCAATAACGAAGATCTGATGATCTTCAACAGGTCTTAACCTGGGAGATTTCTCCCCCAGAACTTTGCAAGTCACGAAGTCTTCTCATACCAATTCCATATACATATTTGTGAAACAACGAACTTGGTAAACAAATCAGCGAGATTATCACATGACTTCGTTTGCAAAATATTTATTTCCCCACTCTTTTGTAGCTCATGAGGATAAAACAACTTAGGAGCAATGTGTTTTGTAATATTGCTCTTAATATAACCTGTCTGCATCTGTACAATACAAGCAGCATTATCTTCATAGATAATGGTAGGCGATTCTAGCGAACCAATCCCACTTGAACTTTGGACAAAGTTCATCATTCTGCGAAGCCATACACATTCCCGTGATGCTTCATACAAAGCAATTATCTCAGAATGATTCGTGGATGTAGCCACCAATGTTTGCTTTGTCGACTTCCAAGAGAAGGCTGTACCTCCATGTAAGAAGACAAATCCAGTCTGTGATCTGGCATTATGGGGATCTGACAAATATCCAGCATCACAATACCCCACCATGGTTCTCTCTTGATTTTTCTGATAGAACAAACCAAGATCTTTGGTGCCTTGAAGATATCTTAGAATATTCTTCACACCAACCCAATGCCTTTTCGTTGGCGATGCGCTATATCTAGCCAATAGATTAACTGCAAACGATATATCAGGTCTCGTGCAGTTTGCTAGATACATTAGTGCACCAATTGCACTAAGATATGGGAACTCAGGTCCCAATATCTCCTCATCGTCATTCTTAGGTCTAAAAGGATCTTTATCTCTATCAAGAGACCTAACAACCATAGGTGTTTTAGACAGGTATGATTTATCCATATTGAGATTATTCCAGGATGACCAGGCGGCGGCGAGCACCCGAGCGCGGTGAAGGATGAGTGGCCGGTGTCGGCGGCGCGATGGCATCGGCAGAGGCGGCGCTCGTGAAGCTGCCCACGCCGGAGCCGAAGGCGAAGGACGGTGCTCCGGTCAGCGCCGAGACGAAGGTGAGCGTGTCGCCCTCGCACTCCTGCACGCGAGGCGCATCCATGGGACGTGACGGCGGCATCTAGAGCGGCACGCCGGTGCCAATCTCAACGACCACGGGGGTCGGAGATGGCAGGCGCGGCTTGATGGCATCGGTGTCGAGCACTGATGTGCTGGACGTGCCTCCGAACTCAAATACAGAGGTAGGCATCAGGCTGGCGGCGCCCATGCCGGCATAAGCCGTTGGAGGCTGCTGCGCAGTGCCCACGCCGTCGTTTGCCGTGGTTTTTAGTAGAGTCAGATCTTACCGATTTGCCTTCTCTTCCGGTCTTTGGATTTCTTCTTCCTCTGTTCTTGTCGAAAGAACCAAATCGAATCTGCCCAGTGGCGAGCGTGCTGATAACGTGTTACAAATCGAGATGTAAGTGAGAGACAAATGGTTCAAGTATTTGTTTATTTCATTGATAACCGGTGCTTATATACAAGGAGAACAGGCGCGAGCAAAGAGATGCGTCTGTTCGAGGGGGTGCGAGGTATGACGGTTGCCATATGACAAACCGACATAGATAATTACAAGGGATGATTATCCATCTAATTAACTTATTAATTAAATCCTAACACCCTGGTCGACACTGGGTTACGCACGGCCTGGATCCGGTCAGCAGTTACCTTGCAAGCCACGTCTCTCTACCTACCAAAATCAGCGACGATATGCGCTTGGTCAGAACCTCCAAGAGCATGGTCTGCCAAGCATTGATGATTGTGATTGCGTGAATAAGCTAATGAATTTGACACGGTACTCGAATTGGTAAAGAGGAGAAAGAGAAATTTTCTTGCTGGATTTTTGGGAGAGATGTAGAGTGCTTCGTGCTTTACACGATGGACAAGAAGCATATACATAACAAAGAGTAAAACCATAAGCTAATTTTTTTTGGACAAAAGGTATATATTTATTTCCAAAATCTGAATAATGTCGATACAAAAAATGCAGCCATGAAAATATCTAATACAATCCCTGAGAAGAAAAATATCTAATACAATCCCTGAGAAGATCGAAAGCCAAATTTTTAGTTTTTTTTTACGAAAAACCTTCACGGCAACTTTATTGATAATCAAACAATTATTACATGGTCAACGAGAGGATTCAAAAGAAAGCTAGGTGGTTCATCAGTCCAATTACAAGAACTTCTCAAACTAAAACAAAACTTAGCTATCTCTTGAGCGACTTTGTTGGCATTCCTTGGACAGTGCGAGAAATCCACATCACCTATTCTCCCAACCGGGTTAAAACAGTTCGCAAATATCGCCGTCGTGGCTCCCTATAGTCTGTCCTGACCAGAGCACGCATTTATAACCTCAATAGAATCTGATTCCGCATGGACGTTGTTGTGGCCTCGTTGATCCACCAATTCAAGACCATGCCGCATCGCCAACGTCTCGGCCATGCCTGCGTCCGCCACATGCGATATAAACCTGCAGCTACCTGCAATAAAGTTGCCAAAACAATCTCTGCTAACAACCCCTGTAACTCCCTCCTTTGAATCTATATGGAATGACGCGTCTACATTGAGCTTCACACTTCCTGATAGTGGACGAATCCAGGAGTTCAAGTGTGGTATCGGTCTACCAATAGTGGCCTTTGAGTTGTTTACAACCATAGCTCTGATTAACATTAGGTAAAGCTTAGTTCCAAATTGTACGTTCTAAAGACGAGGATAGTGAAGTAAAGTAATTGACAAACTTTTTGTTGGACGCAAGTGGTAACACAAAATATGTTTCACATACTTCACTTGAACTAGAGAAACGGACATAATTGAAGAAAAATATCAAAAGGCATAATGAGATTAATTTAATGTTCAAAACATATTAGTTTACATCATCACGTAGGTGCAAGAAACAACTTATTATGAATTTTGACAAATATGAGAATATGTATTTTAACGTCCATGTAAAATATGGAAGAGAGGGGTTGGGACAAAGGTGTGTGCCCATAGGCTGGATCGAACGAGTCTCCCAAGATATTTCTTTCCCGTGGCAAGGCACGGGTACTCTACTAGTCAATAATAATGTATACAGAAGAAAGATACAAACAGACAATAAACACCAGTGCACCACGCCACTGTTTTACATGGACTAACAAATAATGGGATATTTAAACAGAGTACGGAGGCGCAGTCCGTTGGATTATAAGAAATCAGCTCTTCTGATGGACAGCAATTGCATGAATGTCCATTTCCTTCAGCATGACCGACCTCCCACACGAGTCGCATGGCGCAGTCCTGGATCCACAGATGCTTTCATGCTCGCACATATTCTGAAGCCGATCCCGAACATCAAGTGGCTGTCCGCCAGCTTGAACCGTGTCGCCACAGAACCGGCACACAATCAAGCGAAATGGGCAGGTTGAGGATTGGTGTTGGACCTACATGGAAGAACAAAGCAAGTTAGTCATGTGGAATCGACAAAGGGCGGTAATATGCTCCACCATATGAAACTGAGTGGAAGACATTAGATATGCAAGTTGACTGCTGAAAATATATTGGTGTTGGAAATGCAAGATGGATTATCATGTGAAATATGCATGCTGCAAGACAGAACTACAGGAGGTAAAATAGACCGGAAGCACACAGTTCACGCAAAAATTCAAGTAAGAAATGTGTAAGCTAGGTACAACAACTGAAAACTGCATATGTGGTAACGAGCAAAAGATAATGGATAGGAGAACTAAAGCATACCATTTCTTCCTTTTCTAGAATTACCCCACATGCACAGTGCAGCGGCTCGTGGAAAACCTTCATGTGCTTCTCCATTTCTCTATGCTGGAAAGCTTGTCCACACTTACTACAGTGCACATGATCTGCTGCTTCCTCCTTTCGAAGAACAACTCCACACCCATCATGCACGCAAACAACATTGTGCCTCAGGCAATATGCCTCATGAAGTAGTGAGGTTCGGCCAGATATATGGCGTTTGCAGTTGTTACAGACCACTGACTCACTACTGACGGTAGATGACACACTAGCCTGCTCACCAATCCTTTGGCTATTAGTAACATCATTGATAGCTACAGATAGTTTGAACTTCGTTGTACCCTTGAAGCCATAAACTCCAATACTATAAATGCCACCAACTAAAGTAGCACCCTTTGGTTTGAGTATAAGAACCTTGGATCCCATTTCATGGGAAGACCACTCATGACGGTGCTGAGTAGGGAATACTAAAGGATGCCTTGATACATAAATATCAGTGTCACCGCTGGTTGTATCAGCCTCTATCTTAACCTCAATGCTTGCAAGGCCAGAAGCTACTTTCTCACTCGTACCTTCTTCAACTGAAAACTTGTAGTACCTAAACTTTCCTTCTTCCACAACTCCAGAGTCAACCTTCCCAGTCTGAAGTGGCACAAGAACGTGTTGGTTCTCTTCATTGTCCGAAACTGAATCTGGTCCCTCAATATCAACTTCAACATCTGTCTCCAGCACAGAAACACTTGATGCAGGCTTCAACTCAAGAACCTTCAACTTATACTGCAGTTGTCCATAATTCACTATGACAACATCATTTTCAGACAGCGTTGCGTGATTGCGGAGTGCCGTTTCAAGGACAGCTCTATGGTTAGGGAGATCTGAAAATCCCACTCCTTCTGGCTTTAGTTTCGCATATGTCCCTTTCGGCAAACTGGCATATCTGACTTCGATCAAAGGAACATCTGGGATGACACTATGAAACAGATTATTCCAAACATGTGGCGGGAGTTCCGCAGAGCCTTCCATTGCAGTGAATTCAAGAACACCACAGCAGGTTGCCTCCTCAGTGTCTTGATCCTGGGAGGCACCTCGAACTGCGTCGCTAACCTTGGACAGCCTGAAGTACATTGGGCCTTTATCCAGTGCTCCTTCATCAGACAACTCCTTGAAGGAAGACGACGGTAGCTTGATTTTATCCCCTGGACCATCATATCGCAGTGCTTCAAACATGTGTGAAAACGAGATCCCTTTACCCAGCTGCATCGCCTCTTCCATTTTCTGGTCAGCCTGTTAGAAGTACATAAAAACTATCGTCAGCAGCCCAATGCTAAACAGGAACTTATGATGAAAAGAAGGGTAGTCTAACTGGACAATGAAAGAATTGAAACATACGGGGAACCCCACAGGCCACAGGAACTGGCTAGAAGTTGAAATCGTTTCTAAATCGAAAAGGAACAGACTTTACGAGTATGCAAGCTATCCATGTCTAGTTCCCTTGGCAGAAATAAGGTTATGGCATTGGAGGCTTTCGTTTCTGGGTTTTGCGCCCAAATTGGTGACTAGCAGAAATTGCCGATCAAACAGGAACCGAGATCATGAGGTCTATTAGGTGATGATCGTCCTAGCACTAACAAATGCTTTAGGAATCATATTTTCTCCTCAATCATACGAACAACTAATCGAGATCGAGTACTGAATAAGAACACAAGAGTCATTACCGTACATACGGGATGCTACGAGGGCTAGGTCTGGAGGGGGTGTTACCTCTTCCTGCGCGCGGGCGGCGTCGAGGCGGCGCTCTCTGTTGGAGGCCTCGAGCGCGTCGCGGCGGCGCGCGGCCTCGGCCTTGGTCCGGCGCTCGCGGTCGGCCTGGGCCTTGGCGCGCTGCATCCGCTCGCGCTGCTCACGCTCCAGCTTCTCCCTCGCGCTCCGCAGCTCGAAATCCATCTCCGATTCCCTGATCCGCCGGATACGCCTTCTAATCTCCTCTTCTCGACGTCGGGACGGAAGGAAAGATATATGGAGGCGCCGGGTCGGTGGCGGCCGGAGGGGGAAGAGGAAGAAGGAAGCTTCTGGATGCCGCCTGCGGTGCGGTGCGGAGGCAGGTAACGTAGGGGCGGACGCACGGCCACAGCTGAGCGGGCCCGGGCAGTCAATGGGCACACGATTCACAGCCCGGGTTCTGAACTATATACTCACTCCGTAGATGTTTTAGTTTGTTATAAGCTAATGTATCTAAATATTTTTTAGTGTGTAATATAAATTTAAAATATCTTATATTTCTAAACAGAGGAAGTATAGTAACACATAACCCATGGGTTGCTACACATTAAATCAACATTAAATCTAATTCATGCGGCACATCTTGTCTAGAAAAATGGTCACCCCGCGCGTTCATCTGATGCTTATCGCGTGATAGATCGACTCTCTATCGAAGCGGTGTTACCTGACAAAATTCTGAGTCTGTTCAAATTTTGATACCCGTGTTAAAAAATTCCCCAACCCAGTTCATCTCCTGGCTCCTCCTCCATCCGAGGAGATTTTACTTTGGAATCTCTCTCATCGCGGGCGACCAGCCCTCCGAAAAACTCATCGAGCGGGAGACGGTGGTTCGCCTCCGTGTTCTAAAGCGGTTGTGCTACATCACGCTCGCGGATCAGGCTTCGCCTCCTTCCACACCCCAAGGGGGCAATGTTGTTGATTCGGTCGGCCTGAGAGCAAAGGACGTGGAAGAGCGTCGTCGGTGAGGTCGTCCAACCTAGCTTCTGGTGTACGTGTATTGATTTCGTTAGGTGAGTACCTTAATCCCGATCTTCAATTGATTTGTTTGTCTCTGCCTGGAGTTGGATTATCATAAGCAGAAGAGTTTTCTAAGGGTTGTAGTATTCATATGATTTAGTCTAGTTTAAAAGAAAAACTGTAAAAGTAATTTTTTTAAGAAAAAGCTAAACTGGCCATGCTGGACCGACAATCGTGCTCTGTGCTCCAGATCGCAGCACAGACGCGACCCTGGCAGGCCACAGGCCGGCACGGGCCCGTTAAGCCACGTGCCGGGCCTGGCTTCACGCGGGCCGGGAAGAAGCACGGCCCTATAGGCAGATTTGTGGAGAAAGATACCACGTCACGCGACACAATGTAGTAATTCTGCTTTCCTGGCAACTGCTGTTGATATTTATAAGGTTTGGTCGAGAAGATTCTCCCGCATATTACTCATCGCCCCATCGGCCACCGCCACTTCTCCCCTCCGACCTCAACATTTTTTGTCTCGAAAAGAAAAAAAAACGCTAGCAAGAGGAATACGCAAGCGACTCCGTGGCAGGTCGTCGCCCGCGGTCAAATCCGGCGGCGGCGGAGACGGAACCCGCGGCGTGCGTCCCCCGTCCGGCGGGATCCTTCGGGCCGGCGCCCCAGGAGGATATTCGTCGCGCTGGGGGTGCTTGATTTGGATGAAAGGAGCGCGCCTTCGGTATGGGTACCCCCTCGCAGGGCTCGGCGGCCGTGACGGCGGCCCGGGTCGACCTCTGCGCGCTCGACCTGATGCCCGTCTTCGCCAAGGAGATGGTTGCCGGTGGAGTAGCCGGCGCTTTCTCCAAAACAGCCATCGCGCCGCTCGAGCGGCTCAAGATATTGCTACAGGTTCGTTTCGCTTCTTGCGCACGCAGAAAATAGGCCCGTACCATATTACCGCGTTAAATTCAGTCTTCGTCGCTTGGGCACATTGACGATTGATCTAAAGATAAATCTCTTGGGACTCCTGTATTGTTTGAGGCGATTTGCTAGTAATTTCGTTAGGGGAATTTCCGTTCGTATGTGGCTTTAGGCATGATTTGCTTCAGGATGCGACGTCAAAATTGTTAGTCGAAAGGTGACGTTGAAGCCTGTGAATGTGATAACCCGCTATTTAATACACGCCTTCCTAGCCGAAAATAGCTCTTTCATGTGATGCAATGACAGGTACTGACAGCACGCCTCTCAACACGAGTTATGTGTTGATGAAACTGATGCACAAGTGTGCTTTAGGCATCAGCCATCAGTTGTGTTGACATAGAACCTGTGTTCTGTGTTGACATAGAAACTATTGCAGGAAGAACACTTGGGGCTTGCATACTTACATCATCCCAGGCTGTTCTGGGGGAGCTTATACGTTCTGTACCATAAGCATGCAATGCCTTTCAAAAACCATACGGTTCTCCATTCAGCATAGTTGTAGCTGTCCACTTGTCTTTGAGGGTTGAGTCGAGGAGATATGGCATGTCTGAAATATTGTCCATGCAACTTGTGCTGCCATCTGGTAAACCCTTCTTTTTTCGTAAAGAAGGCTGTTGATGTGACAGGTAGCAAGTTCCATTTCCAGAGGATTGATAATGTCTGCTCCCATTGGTCTTGTATATGCAAGCTGCATGCAGTAACTAACTACCTGCTGTTTGATTAGTTTTGTATGCCTAATTTTCGTTTGGTACTACTTTGGGAGTACATGTTCTCATTCAATCTATAAGTTTCTAAATGATTATAATTGCTAACATATGCTTAATTTTCTGATTCTGCTTATAGACTAGAACAAATGAGTTCAGGTCTCTTGGAGTTCTCAGATCCTTGAATAAACTGAGAAAACATGATGGTGTGTTGGGCTTTTACAAGTATGTAGCAGTTCTACTTATTTATCCGTACAATATTATTGCACAACATGCATTTATTATTTTTAGCTGATCATGTCTTGGCACTTCTTCAGGGGAAACGGGGCCAGTGTGTTGAGAATTGTTCCTTATGCTGCATTGCATTATATGGCGTATGAGCGGTACAGGTGTTGGATCTTGAATAACTGCCCCTCACTTGGCACAGGACCTGTGGTAGATCTCTTAGCAGGCTCAGCATCGGGGGGTACTGCAGTCTTGTGCACTTATCCCTTGGACTTGGCTAGGACCAAGCTTGCTTTCCAGGTATTGTATCTGTTTGTTGTCTCCTTTGCTTCTCTCATCGGCTGGCTTACATTTTGGTGTCTTATTACTGTCTGCTTCTGTGCTTGCATGTTCATATTCAATTGCAGAGCACAACCGTAGTTTCAGTATCAAGTTGGTCTTGTAAGTTAATAATTAATCAGACAGTCAACTGATCTGTTGTATTTTTAGAGTTTATTCCCTTAAGATTGAGCATTGGTATTCCCTCTGTTTGTAAGTTAATAATTAATCAGAACGATGTATCTTTTCTATATACAAAAATTGATTAGGATGTTGCTAGGCTATTGGAGAATTTGGCGATGTAAGTTGCATGGACGGCAGAACTGTATTGCATTGGCAACCTGCCATCCGAAACTCCCTCAGGGTGTAATTTATCCTACCTTTTTAAGTTCGTGATATTGTAAACCTGGATTTGTTGATCAAGGGATTAAGTAGACTTTTGTAAAGTTCAGTGCATAAAATAGAAAGCCTACTTTTCTAATTGTATGTATTCCTGGTAAGTATTACATTATGCTTCTGCGAGAAAACAAACACCTATTTTTGCAAGTACTAGAAGTAGTAAGCTAGTAAATCTTATTGCTACTCGAAAATGCTGCCTAAACTCTGAATTGCCTGCCATATGTTGTTTTCCTGTACAGTTTTTTTGTTCTAGGAGTGTTGTTCCCATGTTCTAGGAAGATCCCTGGGAGAATTTGGTGGTGTGAGTTGAACGGATGGCAAAACCACATTACATTAGGAAACCCACCATCCAAAACCTTCTGAGTGTGTAATTTAACCCTCTTTTTTAATTCGGGAGGTTGAAAACCCGAACTTCTTGCTCAGGGGATTAAGTAGATTTTTGTGAAATTCAGTGCATAAAATAGACAACCTACTTCTCTAATTGTGTGTATTCCTGGTCAAGTTTTACATTATTCTTCTGCGAGAAAATAAATACGTATTTGTGCAAGTTCAGGGAGTAGTAAACTAGTAAATTACATTGCCACTCGAAAATGCTGCCTAAACTCTGATACCAGCCATATCTTATAAAGAAGTATGTTGTTTGCTTGATACAGATCTTTTTTTCTAGGAACGTTGTTCCCATCTTCTAGGAAAATCACTATTGTTTGAATTGCAATTATTTTTTACTTTCAACCTGTTGCGCTGAACTAGTTTGATTTTTCTTACAGGTCAATAACCCAGATCAACCTAGCACTGGTTTGAAAACGCCAAAGGGTCCACCAACATATGGAGGAATAAAAGATGTCTTTAGAGGTGTTTATTCAGAAGGTGGAATGCGAGCCCTGTATCGTGGAGTAGGTATGCATATAGCCCTTCTTATACCACCAGTGCTTTATTTAAACATCATCAATGCTTGCAGTGAGCTGTATATATTCTTATTTTTCATTTTTGTCTAGATAAGTTCATTATCTTTATTTTCACTGTGGTTGTTGTATTGTTGATGTCCCACCCTGAGCTTGCTGCATTCAGGTCCAACGCTCATGGGAATACTTCCTTATGCTGGTCTTAAATTCTACATATACGAAGGGCTGAAGGCACACGTACCTGAAAATTACAAAAATTCAGTCACGCTAAAACTGTCCTGTGGTGCTGCAGCTGGTTTATTTGGACAGACTTTAACCTACCCATTAGATGTAGTCAGGAGACAAATGCAGGTATTTAATTTATTCCATATACCATTTCATAGTCCAAATGCACTTAAAAACTCTGTCAACTGTTTATCATGTTTGTATTTGCATCTCTTGTTAGGTTCAAAGCCATCTGCAACATGATCAATTTGGTGGCCCACGAATAACGGGTACATTCCAGGGGCTTAAGGTCATCAAACAAACGCAGGGATGGAGACAATTATTTGCTGGTTTGAGCCTTAATTATATCAAGGTAGTCCTGGTGTCTTTCACATGTAGTTTTCTAGGATACTTCCAAAATAGCATATTTAGTTTTAAACATGCTAAACAATCTTTATTTCTTATGTTGCTACTGCCCATTAACTAACTCCTTGATAATCTGTATGTTTTATGACAACTTGCACTCTGCTCTGCTATTAGAATCTGCCTGAATCATGCTTGCATTCATAGGGCATGACCTCTAACATCTCATGATAGATAGAAAGAAAAAGAAAATCAAGCATCTCAAAATTTTGTTGAACCCTCTTTGCCAGCAAACCGTTGTTGTCGAATGTGGTCATTTTTGTTGTGTTCCAGTTATAATTTACACAGAAGTTTCACATTTTTGCACTTGTGAGTTGATGTCTCATTGACATGCAGATCAGACCCATATCCATGTATTTAGTCTCACGTTTGGCTGTAAGGTGCTTCCTAGTGGCACTTATCTAACTTTGCCAAATCCTTTCTTGATTAACTTGATCATCACTGTATCCTTTTACATGAGCAACATCTGTAAATAGCATACTTAGCTTACCTCTCCGTTCTCTGCTAGTTGCCCATGAAAAGTTTTTAGCTAAAACCCTCGTCCGATGTAAACGTTCCTTCTTGCTAATGAAGTTTGCAGTTCGCGTGTGTGTATATATAATTTTATTCTTTTATCAAGATGTTGCTTCTGAATACTGGTAATTCTGTAGGTGGTACCCTCAGTGGCTATTGGGTTTACCGCATATGACACAATGAAGCATTTGCTGAAGATACCTCCGAGAGAGAACATAAAGTCTGATCAAGGTTCTACTTGAAGTTCCCATCCACAAGAAAGACACATGGGCGAAGTGTATTTGGGGAAGCTTCAAGTCTCAAGTACATCACTGTTATCACTGTTACGTAGTAACTGTATTTGCGTACTTAACCCAGCTGACATATTCTTTTTCATTATTATTGTTTTCCAAATTCTTTTCTATTTTTCTTCGACATGTATATTTTATCCACTAGGTGGAATTCTGTCATTGGATAGTATTTGATGATGAAATTACAGAAATGCAAGGAATTGTGGTCTTGAGCATCATTTCTCTTCAGTTCCAAAATTGACAGTATTTATTTTCATTTGCGCATGTCGTGATGGTACCTGAAAGCCCATCTTTTGAACAGTGTGATATTTTATAAGCACATTTTGTTGTTCACGTATTGTTTGTGTGGCATGCTTTGGTGAAGTTGCAAATGTTTTTATGGCATATATCCTGGTTAAGTAAGTATTGGTGTCGTAGAAAATTTCCATGAACTCAATTAAGCTTCCTGTTGCGACTAGATTGCTAGTATAGTATCATCAGCTGCCATAGTCAGCCCATAGTCAGCCTCGAGACTTTAGCAGGCCCATAGTCAGCTGCCATCGGACACAACACATGCGGGTTCCACATGTCAGCAATTCAAAGTCAGTCACTCTGCTCTGCTATTTTTGCATGGAAAAGCAATAACATTTTTTTTAAAAGTAAAAGGCAGTAAATTTGAATGCATCAAATGGCTTCTTATGGTAACAATGTCAAAAGAGCAGCCGCCAAACTTGTGCAGCGTGGTTAGTTCCAGTTTACCAGAATTTTTTTGCTCGGGAGGTGTGCATTCAATTCATCCCAGTTGCAAGGTAAACAGGTGAAGGACTCCACCCTCTGGTCATTTGTTCCGGGGAAATCTTACTTATTTGGGGATGCAGTATGAACCTCAGCTCTACACTCGTTAGGTAAGCACACGCACAATCAACCCATGATATTGTCAAATTAAGAAGTAACATGATAATATAGGACGGCCTGGCCGTCCGAGATCCACCGGCGCGCGGTGCTGATAGACGAGTAGTCTTTTTTTTAGCCTGATCATTTCGTCCGTGCTTGGTACCATGCCGACCGATGTGGCCAACTCGCCATGCATGGTGATGGTAATGAATGCGGCACGGCCCCATTTTTCCGAACCATATAGATCACCGCCCCGCGAGCACCGAGCCGCAAGTCAACCGCTTTTCCGGCAACGCCCTCTCCGTTGTCGCAGTCCAGGTCGTTTCTCGGCCCGCCCGCGCCCGGCGCGCGACAACGCCCACAGGCCGACCGGGCGACCGGGACTGACCGACTGACACCGCAGCCCCTACGTACGTACGCACGCACGTACTGTACGCGGTACACGCAGGCGGGTCGAGCGCACGCATGATTGGGGCGCGCACGGGGCGGGAGATCCGGCCGTTGCGGCGACGTGGGCGGCCGTATCGGCGACGGGATTCGGCTTGTCCTGTTGCCGGCGCCGGGCAGGTCGCGATACGCCGATATCCATCCCTTCCGTCCGTCCCAGCGGCGGTACGCGCGCTGCCCCGCGTTCGGGAGATGGCGACCGACCGTGCCGCTCTCGGAAGGTTCACGGATCGGGAAAGGCCGCGGAAAGCGACCCCGCTCTCGCTCTCCCAGCGCCTCGTTTCGGGCCCGTGCCGGACCGCCGGCCGGCGAGCGCGGAGTCGGCACGGATTAGGCGCCGAGGGATTCTGTTGCACGCAGATGTAATAATCGAGGGTGTCTCGTGGCCAAGCCAGCCTGGGTTCTATCATCAGGAGATGGCGAACGAACGGTTGCATTTTTTTTTTCTCATGGGAACAGTGAAGAATCGCATTGGGCAGTTAGGTTTGGTACTATTCGATTCGTCCATATCAGTGATCAGATCATGTCTGGCCCCCGGCCGGGACGTACGAGCTGGCTTGGCTGCCTTGAGTCTGATATAGATAGGACGAGACGCAGCGGGACTGGGAGTCTCTGCAGTTAAGGCTATGTTCCTCTGCCAATGTTCCTCGAGACGCAAGGTGTCGATCGTTGGTACTCTAGTAGAGGAAAAGCGTGTAAAGAAGCTGTGACATGTCAGGTACAGTACACGATCAATAATCTACGTACGGTCTATAGAACTTTCCCGGACGGCCGGAGCACATCATCGCCGTATACGTCAGATTGGAGTACTGCCGCGTGCCGTGAATCTCAGTGCACAGTTCATGATCATATGTTGGGCAGAAATTTTCTTCGTTTCCACGTGGTTGCTGACTGCATGGTGTGCGTGTGCGCATGTGACTGAAGTAGCTGGCGCAAGACGCCTTTTGCAGTTCCGTTGGGAAAGTTACACCGAAGACTAGCTAGCTGTTGCTAGAAGAAGAAACTGTGTTGCAACTCTTTCTGTATCAACTCCACTGACCCCGTTGGGTCCGTGCCATGCATATCTCCCCGACCCGGCCGGCCCCGACCCGAGTGGTTTGGTCGATCGATCGAGTACTACTACTAGTTGGCTAGCTAGCCAGACCACCACCGAGCAACTCTTGCTTTATGGTTCCTGCTGTACGACCGGCGGATCGAGGATCGTTTCTGCGTCCACAGTGACTCTCTCTTCAGGTTGGCTAGGCACCGGGGTCTACCTACCTGTATATAAAAGCCAGATCGATCGAGGCGGTGAACGGAGAACTGTACACATCTTCTTCAACGGATGGCATCTTGCTTTAATCTGCATTTTCCACGCACAGATTAATATACTATCTGCATTTTGTTTTGTCTAGGAGGGTACTGTAGCTATCCGCATTCATTCCCGTAGCTTGGCTTACAAGTGCAGCAAGGAGGCGCGCTACACACAGCAGTACTCGCGGCGCGCGTGTGGTACTCCTACTTGGTTCCTGCACATGGAGGGGTTTCTACTCTACGTAGTGCCGTTTCTGAAGGATGGGGCGTTTGTCGTTCGACGGAGGGGCGCCATGAATACGTACCGGATTTAAACCTACCTAGTCTCGTACACAGCTACAGTAGCTCTCATTCACCCTCTTCAAGCCACACACACATGCACGTAACGCACGCACAAGCGGCTGGCATCTCGCTTCCACTTAACGCAAGGGATCCGATCGAAAACATACTACGATGAAACGTACGTACTCCCTCCGTGGCTACCTCCGTTCACTAATGTTGCTTCTAGATATTTTAGAGTTGACTATATTCGGATTAAGATGAATAAACCTAATCAATAAAACATGTGTAGATATATGCAATTTTTTTAAAAAAATTCTAGAAACAAATAGAGGAGGCTTGCCACTGAATTAATCAACCGCCGGAGCGCGCAATGGGCATTGCCATGCATGATCGTGCATGAGGGCAGGCCGCCGGGGGCATCACTGTGGTTGGAGGATCACATCGCCTCGTCTTTCATTGGCACGTACGCGCGCGGCCAGGGAAGAGAAAGCGTACGTACGAGAGGCGGAGCGACAAGGAGTGGAGATACAGATGCACCGTACACCAGTACGTACTACCCGCGGGTACCGGCAGCGCGACCGTACGTGAGTGTACGTGTCACTACCGCAGTACTGCACGGTACAATAGATGTGAAAGCTGCTCGCCGATTTATTTATTTTTCTCAAGCAACTCGCCGACTCTGCTAAGCTTAATCCTCCTTTCAAAAATAAGTGGCTCAGATTTATATATAGGAAGTACATGCATACTACTAACATAGTGTTCCGTTCTGCGCTCCACGAACCCGCACGGATTGTTGCTTTTAAACGCCCGCACCGCACGGATGATTCCGTGAGAGAAACGTGCGTACGTACGTACAGAGTAGATGCTTGTTTTGTGTCTTTCTCGTTACGTTTTTCACGTCTGGCACATATGATATGCCGCTGCATGCATGCATGCCCGGACCGGACGGACATGTACGTGGTACATGATGACTATTCCCTCCTTTTTTTTCTTTCTGGTGCATGTGTATCAGTATATCGTACATGTACTTTGCATGCATGCCGTGGCATGTCGCGCGGGCCCCACCGCATTAATTAATGGCACGGGCCGGGGGACGGACGTGCACATGCGTGGCCCGCGTATGGTGCACGCTAGCTTCGTCTATGGGTCGACAGGGGATCCCCGTCGATCGCGTGTGTCACGTACGGGTATAGTGCATGCTACGTGTTGTCGCGTTTCCTCTATTCCATCTTCTGCATGCGTACATGCATGCATGGCCCATCCATTGAATTATACTCCAGGCTCCATCTTGTCTGAATTAAACCACCTTTCAACCATCGCGTCAATCGTTCGCTAACTAGCTACGTAGCCTCGATTAATGTACTACGTACTACTACTGTGTTCTTTTCATGGTGTCCATCATATCGAGCGCCATGCATACGAACTGTACATGGCAACAGATCTCTGTGTGTCGATTCGAGCGCAGTGGCAGATTGAAATGTGTTCAACGGAAATATATATTGTGAAACTAATTCGCATTTTGTGTGTGTGTGAAACTAGCGCACTGCACGCCTGCATTACCAAGCAGGAAGACGAGCCACATGCAGCCCTTTTTCAGATCACAGGGCACATCCTTAATTTGCCACAAAGCTTTGTTGGGCGTTGGTAAATACGGAAACGCCACCTACCCTGCTTAAATCGCAACCACAATCTTTTTCAGGAAGCTACCACGCCTGTCCTGAAGAATACTCCGAAACTGCAGACCTGCCGCCTGTCTTTCGCTCTGGGCTAAATGCTGAAGCTTTTTGTCAATGGTGAATGAATGCACTGCACTCACACTGCTCTTTTTTCTGTATATGTGAAGTGCTGCGTACAGTCACAGAGGTAAATTTGTTTCCTGAAGGAGGGCGCTATGGCAGCATGTAAGAGCACCATGCATGCCAATTAAAGAGAGAGTGGAGAGAAGGCTAATTTAAGGCTCGAGCAGCACACATATAGACGACGGATGAGAATGCGCGGATGGGTTCTTGACGAATTGATACTAGTCTAAATGGTAGCTGCTGCTGCCTGCCATGTAGTCTGAAGGAAGCCAGCACTTATGGGCGTACAAGCTCTGGCAGTGAAACTTTTTTCCCAGTCCTGATGCAAATTAAGAATTAACATTCGTAATCGCAGGAGTGATCGGAGACGTACGCGGCCTCACGCGCGCGCCCGGTAGTAGTACGTACAAGAGTTCCCGAAACTAACCAGGCATAGGGGCACAGCCCCATCACACACAAGTCTTCTCTCTGATCATGGAGGGTGCAACGTGGAAGTACCAAAACGCCCTTCTCTCTTCCAGGAGTCCTCATCGCCTTGGTTGGGTCCTCGCTTGAGCCACTCACTTTTGAAGTAACCTACGTAACATGCTGCTCACGAGTAGGTTAGGTTAGATGGGGGGCCTAGAGCTAGCTAGATAGGAGGACTAGGAGCAAGGCTCAACGGGTTTTTTGGTCCAACTTTTCCTCCCCGTGCTTTTGATCTGCCTGCCCTTAGATGTTATGCATGCTGCGGTCGACTTATTGCTCTCTCTCATCTTCTTCTTTATAACCATGGACTGCCAGTACAGCTCAGGCAGTGTGAAGTGAGGAGTTGAGTGAGTGGGAAGAGAGGGTCCGGCTGCAGAGATGGGGCACCACTCCTGCTGCAACAAGCAGAAGGTCAGGAGGGGCCTGTGGTCACCAGAGGAAGACGAGAAGCTCGTCAAGTACATCACAACGCATGGCCATGGCTGCTGGAGCTCCGTCCCGAGACAAGCTGGTAAGAGCATGCGCATACAAATTCACGTAGCTAGCTAGCTGCAAATTCTCTGCTGCTTCAGTTCAAGTGTCCTTCAGTTAACACATTGGCTACTGATCATGTATGGGGATGGGAATGAATATGCAGGGCTGCAGAGGTGCGGCAAGAGCTGCAGGCTGCGGTGGATCAACTACCTGCGGCCGGACCTGAAGAGGGGAAGCTTCTCGCAGGAGGAGGAGGCGCTCATCATTGAGCTCCACAGGGTGCTAGGGAACAGGTCAGTAAAGATCCTTAGTTCTTCCGTGCATTCTCACTCTCACCGGCCCCTGGCTAGCTGCTACATGCGAATCAGCTGTGCGTGCATGTGATCCATGGCTACTGCTGTAGCTTCATCACCACCCTGTATCACGACAGTTACATATCTGTGTGTGTGCATGGCCTACATTAATTCGAGCGAGCAATGCACTGTCACATTAACCTGCTGCTAGCTCGAGACAAGGGAATAATGAAAGGGACACAGACGGCAGCTACAGATCGAGCTAATACCAAAATGTGCGTCCTGCATCGTCACTGTGCTTTGCAGGTGGGCCCAGATCGCCAAGCACCTGCCTGGCAGGACGGACAACGAGGTGAAGAACTTCTGGAACTCCACCATCAAGAAGAAGCTCATATCCCAGGCCGTCGGCAGCCTCCACGCCGCCGGTAACATCCCTTCCCCCGCAGGTAGTAACTCAATCCTGCGTACTCTTCTTTCCCTAAATCTGCTGCTCGAAAGAACAATTTTGAGCTGACACTGAATGTGTAGTACCACCAGTGTACTGAAGTACTACTGCCAGTACTAGGGAGTACGTGCTAACTCGAGTTATGTCACGCTGGTACAGACCTGTACTACAACATTCTGGACGGGGCAGGACAGGGCATCGTTGGAGCTGCTGCCGCTGGGTGCGGCATGTCGCTGAACGGGCTGGATCACAATGCAGGAGTCACGCAGTCCCCTCCATCTTCAGCACACAACGCCGCGGCGTGGCTCAACTTCACCTCCCAGCCGCTGCCGTTCCTCCCCGGCCACGGCGCCGACCTCCAGTACGCCGTCGACGGGGAGTTCATCAGGCTGTGCCGCGCGGCGGACAACGCTTACCCGGAGAACGGCCCCGCCGCTGGCCTCTTGGCTCAAGAAGGCGCACAACACCCGGTGTTCGTCGAGCCCAAGGGCGCCGGCGCGTTCGTGACCGACCCGGCCATGGGTCCGGTGGTGGACTTCATGGATGCCATCCTCGGCTCGTCGTCGACGTCCGCGGCCAGTGCTTCGTCCGTCGACAGCTTCTCGGCCAACACCGGCATGCAGCTTCACTGGATTCCCTGAATTGAATGTTCGTGGGTGTTTGGGTAGGTGTATGTATGGGTCGATCCAGTAGCTCGCGTCCTAATTAAATTTATGGTATATATTTATAACCCTAGATGAAATAATTATTACCACATATATATGTAGTACGTTCTCTAGGGTACGTATACTGCAGTGTTTTACATGAGTTACGTGTAAATATATATCGTAGGGATTAATTAATGGCAAGTATATGTATCATGGATACCAGTGTGCCAAAGAGGAAGTTGCTCAAAACTTGTGATTTGCTCTACATACATGTAGTCATTCTTGTGCTTGAATGTCTATAGCGTTGATGAAAATCTGCTACTGATTTGCTCATTTGCATGCATAGAGCCATGACTGTGGAGTACTATATGCAAGAGGAGCTGCTCAGATTGCACTCGTATTGTCACATCGGCAGGTGTTATCTGCTTCGTCCTCCTACTAGCATCCTAGATGATACACCTTCAGAGAAAACTCAAACATTTACTTGTGCAGTAATTTGACCTACAATTACAGTAATTTGGTCCAGACATATGCAAGTAACCAATACACAGTGTGAATAAAAAAGACAATGGCATACTAGCTCTACCGTATTGACAATAGAAACTTCAATTTTTTAAAGAGAAAAAACTGGGCGACGTTTTTATTTTTTTTGAACCCACCGATTCCACAGAATTCCTGATGCTCGTGCTGATCTTCCTATGGAAACATCTGCCAGGAAAGGGCCTGGATGCATGGGGCCAAAGTCGATCGGAAAGAACTGATCGGTTTGTTAGAGAAATCGACCAGAACGGCAAGCGCAATCGTGTTGAACTGTCAAGCACACGGGTGTAGGTAAATAACAGGGTGCGAGCTACAGCTTTACATATGTTCGCGAGCGAAGCTTCAGATAAGTTGCTAGTGATCACGGGGCCGTTGAACGAAAAAGCACGATCGAGGCATCATCATCCCCGGGCGCGCAAGAAGTAAAATGGCTACTAGTACAACTTTGGTAAGGAGAGGCATCCGGATGCGCAAATTTCGCGTTCCATTTTTGGCTGAACAAGGGATCGATAGTGTGGGGGCGTACATAGATTCTACGCAGCACTAACGGCAATGTATCGCGGTATCACGTCCTCTTATGCACGTAACTGCACAGTGGAGAACTGGTCATCGAGGCATCGAGTTGAAGGTTTTGCCTCCCGGTTTTTGTTCTTCCTTTGCCTCCTGGTTTTAGATGTCACGGCTCACGCACATTTGTCATTCCCGTTGGATGTATAAGTGATCTACAGAAACTACGATCAAATAAGACTATGTAATGTCTCTAAGGGGCTGTTTTATTAACA
The DNA here is from genome assembly GCA_910589765.1 of Avena atlantica. NCBI lineage: Eukaryota > Viridiplantae > Streptophyta > Magnoliopsida > Poales > Poaceae > Avena > Avena atlantica. The sequence continues at coordinate 420,215,184 of OU342735.1, forward strand.
GCCATTGAATGCCCTGATCAGGGGCATCCTGATCATCCATCTATAGTGTGTGGTTCCCCTGGTGCATGTCCTATATAAAGGGGCCCTAGGGTTTGAAAATCATACACTCATACAGTTTTTGCTCTCTCTCACTCTCTCCCCTCTCCTCTGCTCACTGATCAAGCTAGGACTGAAAGCACCAGGAAGAACCACTCACTGCTGAAGATCAAGAGCAGGAGTGGAAGCAAATCAAGAGGAGGCCATGGCTGGACCTTCAGATCAAGGTACACACCTCCGATCTTCTCTTTTGTGACTCTAACACTACTAGGAAACAGGCTGTTAGTGGCGCACCCGAAATGCCCATCCGTGGCGCACTAGCAGTGCGCCACGGGCCTTGCGCTACGGCTATCTCTCAGCCGTGGCGCACTGCCTAGTGCGCCACGGTTGTGTAGAGACAGGCGTAGCGCACCTCCTAGTGCGCCACAGAAGTTTGGGCTGGTGCGCTACCCCTGGGATCTTCTGTGGCGCACTACCTAGTGCGCCACTAAGCTTCCATAGTGCGCTTTAGGTGTAGTGCGTCACAGAAGGTAGTCCATGTGCGCCACAGATGTATTTTTTGTTTTTTTTAAATTTCCGAGCCAGATTATATGCAATACAGATTATATACAATATTACAGCAGATATACACACACAGATACAAGATATACAATTATATATGTAAATACTCAATATTAAAAACAAGATTGAAACAAATACATATAGATAAGTCTCATACATGAATACATAGTCTAAGTTATATTGTTTTGATCATGTTACAAAGTAGTAGTTGGTGACATGCGAATACATGTGTCGATCGAACAAGTTAGAGCTCGGAAGGTCGCCTAGACATCTAAACTAGCTAGCTAGACACAAACGCGGGATAAATAACCAAAGAAGATAAGCATGATCACCGCCGCGACGAAGGTGTAGGTCTTCATCCGGTTCCTTGTCCTAACTCCCGCTAGATAGCGCGTGTATCTAGCTTCCGCCTCAGCCATAGTGTTGTACCCTTTGTAGCTATTGCTGCTGAAATGGTGCACCTGTCTCCGGCAGTCTTTCCAATCATCGTAGACTCCGGAAACCCGTCCCTTATACACGACGTACCACGTCATCTATAAGTTGACAATAATAATTAACCGATTATTGAAAAAAAAACATATATAATTAAAGTCGCATATGAAGATACACTTATAGAAAGTACTCCTAAATCAAAAAGACCAAACTCAAAAGGCATGCCTCATATATAACTAGGTTGTTCGACACAGGAATATGCTACGATGGAACTGTCCGCCAAGTAGGATGGACAACACCTGGACCTATGCATAGCACAAGGCGGATAATCCCATCGCAGCACATTCACATATAGTGTGCCACGACATTTCAATCATCGGCATTATTCTCGAAAAAGACCAAAGTAACTCAGAAAGCATGCCTCATATATAACTAGGTTGTTCGACACAGAAATATGCTACGATGGAACTGTTCGCCAAGTAGGATGCACAACACCTGGACCTGTGCATAGCACAAGGCGAACAATCCCATCGCAGCACATTCACATATAGTGTGCCACGACATTTCAATCATCGGCATTATTCTCGAAAAAGACCAAAGTAACTCAAAAAGCATGCCTCATATATATACATAGGTCGTTGGACACAGGAATATGCTACGATGGAACCGTACGCCAAGTAGGATGCACAACACCTGGACTTGTGCATAGCACAAGGCGTACAATCCCATCGTAGCACATTCACATATATAGTGTGCCACGACATTTCAATCATCGGCATTATTCTCGAAAAAAGAGTAAGGAAAAAAAGAAGGACCAAATTGAGCAAAGGACCAAAGAATAAGCAAAAAAACCAAGCATTGATTGATATATAATAATAATAAGCAAAATAAGTAAGCGATGATTCATAAACCTAATAAGATAAGTACACTTGTCCACACACACACACAAAGGTCATCTATAGTTTGTAACTACAACTAGGCCAACATCAAGCCTTCTGGCTCGGCTTAGGGAACGGGAGGACGCCCTGTCTCGTCATGAACTTCCTATAGTCACCCTGCATCTCTAGGCGATCTTCTATGTCACGGTTATTCGGGATATTTCCTCCGTAGAAGATCCCCCCTGAAGTCATGACATCACGAAAGATGATTGCCCCAAACTGCTGCTGGATGCGATACATCTCTTGTCTAATATCCGAATCATTGATCTTGGCCTTTGCTTCGGCCCACTGTTTGAGATGATCTGGCAGCGTAGAATTCTGGTGGTCAAGTAGGAACGCCCTCATGTGATGGAGTGCGTAGTAGGCTTCCTTCTTACTGTTTTCCGGCTGCTTCACGCAGGGGAACTCCGTTACGTGGTTGAAGACGTGCCTGCCGAACTTGACCTTCGTACGCACGAAGGTGGTGCCTTCCGTCGAGGCAAAGCCAGTGAGAGCATCATCCAGAACTTCCTTGATCTTGTCGTAGTTTTTCTTCTTTTCTAGACTCCCCGAGTCGAAATACGTGGCGTGGGAATGCTTCGGCGATAAGGAGATGAGCGTGCAGTGTTCATCTCTGCGCAAAAAATTCAAATGGAATGTGTTGGAAAAAGAATGATGATGATCTAATAAAGCCAATCGACGGTGGCGAGTGAATAACGACTTACTCAGGAAAGTAAGGCACGGGAATGTATTCCTTTGTCTTGTTCGCCACGAGGATTCTTTTTAGGTACGAGGCCACGATACGTCGTTCGGCGGGGGAACCCTAGCAGCCGTCACGCATGTAGTAGGGGTCCACTATAGCGATGCCCGGTGTGTTCTCTCTAATGATCTGCATGGCCAGGCTGAGAGAAAACAGACGGACCATGGTATAGTGCAGCGGGTATAGGTGGAACATATTGAAGATGTCGTCGAACCGCAGGAAGAACAGATCCGCAGGGGCATTGTCGACGAAGCGCAAGCCTGGTGGCACCTTAACCACGAATACCGGGTGCGAGGGATCTTTCTTCGATAGAAGGCGTCTCTCTATCGTCAGCACGCCGTCATGCACACTCTGCAGTTCCGAACTGGCGAGCTTCCGCAAATTCTTAGGTAGCATGGGCTCACCCGCCACATGAATCCTCCACATAATTCCCTCGGGTCTTGGTGGCCCGTCCCGAAACCTGATCGGATTTGCAGTTGTTGACGCCACCGGCTGGCTCGAGCTGCTAGATTTTCTTTTCCTGCCTTTTTTTCCTTTTGGAGAGCGGGCATGCACCGCAATCTGAGCACCGGCCGCCCTATGTAGTGTGTCAGGGCTTAGAATAAAGGGCTGGTTGGTTGTATCAGCTGGCTCTGTAAAGGCGCAAGCTGGAGGCGTCTCCTGAGAACCAAACAGACGCTTGGTGATAGTGGCTTTCTCTGTGGGGCCACCAGCTAGGTCTTCTTCGTTGCCAAACTGAGTGCTGAAGAAGTGATCATTCCAGTCTTCGTCGTCCTCGGCCGGATCCTGTGTCATGTGCATATCATCAACATGATCATCCGACCCACCGCGTGGAGGTGACGGCGAGGGTGGTAAGGGGGCCTTGCCACCGCTTGTCGCTGGCACGACAGGCGGTGCTGTTTGTGTGTGGCGTGATGGCCCCCGCCGTCCCCAAACGGATCATGCTCTTTGGCCATAGCAAGAATAAGCCGAAGCAACTTCTGAGAACAGACGACTCTTCTTCATCCGCTCCTGGGGGTTGAATGGGAGGTTCCAGGTCGTCGCAGCCCCTTAGCACCCGACTAATTTTAACCCTGTGCACGCTATCTGGCATCGGCTTTGAGTGGAACGTGCGCTGCAAGGGTTGAACGATGGTACCCTTGGCAACATCCCTCAGCTCGTTGTTCACGTAGCATAAGAGAGTGCAAGGAACATCCGTCTGCGGAAAACATGTACGGCGTCGTCAGAGCGAGATGCCATAAGAGTAATAGATGGCATGAAAGGCGGTAATTAAAGCAATTTGTTTACCTTGATGGCGTCGAGATCGGCTAATGTCGACGCACCGCATACGGCGACGGGCGTGCAAGAGACGGAAGGGCTGCTTGATGGCGCGGTGCTGGCCGCCGGTGTATTCTCCCTACCGACGGGTGCTTGGAGCTCCGGTGCCGCCGCGACGATGGCAGGGGGGCACCAACATGTACTCCGACGCCGCGGTGATGGCAGGGGGAGTCACCAACACTTGCGGCGCCGCGGTGCTAGCGGGCGGAGTCACGAACACGTAGTTCGCCTGATTCGTCGGTGCCGCGTTGTTCGAGTGGCTGCTGAACATGCTTGGAATCGGGCACGGCCCTACTCGACCACCCGCACTCCAGTTCGCTATTGACTCCACCAAGGTAGGCAGGAAGGACGTGAGGGTGATTGCCAGGTTTTCTTGGACGATCTGCGGGATCCGCGCCACTTGTGCCTTAAGTTCTTGAACCTCTCGGTTTTCCTCCTCGCTCCTTCTCGACGGCGCCACATGCGTACTCGGCGGTGGACCAAAATGATCCACCCAATTCTTACCCCCGAGGCCGGCCAGACGGCCAGCCGATGACGGCTTCTTCGTAACCGGCTCTATTTTCTTGGCCTGGTTCATCGCCCTGTTAAAAGGGTTATCCCACCGGGTGTCCGCCGTCGACCCCTGGGATGAGGAACCCTGGGATCCATGACTAGCAACAATTTCCTCCTCCTGCAGAAGAAGTAACAGTGAATCATTTAGATCATCGATTAGATTGCAATCGTGTTGATCCGCGGTAATTAGATTATACTTACCACAATTTCCTCGAATTCCTTCACCGCAGGATCCGCGGTGAGTTGTTTGGTTTTTGGGTCCACATGGTAACGGTCCCTGATGAAGTTTCGAACCCGCCCGAGCTCTAATTTAGGAAAGGGGTTTTCTATCCCCTTGGATCTATACTCTTCGTCCTCCTTATTCCATTTGGCCTCCGCGGTTCTGTATCCACCAGATCCGAGATGGTGATGACCTATATTCATCGCCTGCAGCACCTTTCCCCGATTACTATTGGCCAGGGCTCTTTCGGATTCACACCTCTCCTTGAACTCCCGGAACTGATCTTCGGTGATCTGCGGGTCAATCTTCTGGATCTCCTCGAGACTTTTGCCTTCTTTATAGATCTTCTTCTTTATCCGGGTTCTCCAGCTGGCCAGGGCGGTGCTCATCTTTGTGAGGGCGGATTTGTTTACTTCGTTCCCATGATAATTTGTGTTCTGATACTTAGCGGGGAACTTGTATCTTGCGTGCATCTTCTCGAAGAGGAGTGTGCGCAAGTGGCCATTATCTTTATGCTGGAGATTCTCGGTGTTGATCGAGATGGTTGTCCGGTTGATCGCCGCCACTTGCCCACCGTAACCTTTGACGACAAGGGCGGGCTCCAAAGGAACCCCTGATGGGCTCACTTCGGTAATTTCCTCCCTGACCGTGCCGACCGTGTTCGGGCGCCGGTCCTTCGGCTTCTTCTTCTTCTTAGGAGGGTTGCTACCACTCCCTATGCCCTCGCCGCCATCCGTGGTTTCATCGTCCGCCGTTCCTTCGGCTTCTTCCTCCACTTCTTCCATCTCATCATCCTCGCTCTCAGAAGGATGGTATTCTTCATCGTCTTCTAGCCGTTGGGCCGCCTCCCAGAATGTCAATTGTTTATTTGGAGGTCTGAGTTCTCCTTCAGCGCTGATGCGCTTAGAACATCCAGCCTCGTCGTTGTCACACATCTTTGCACTAATAAAAAACAAGTAATTAGTTAATATGCACGGAAAAATCCGGCATGAACTTTGCTAATTTTCTTAAACTAGGAGTGCCCGATTTCTGTCGAAACGGAAGTTAATCAACATTCCGGCAAGAATCGGGACTCATTTCATACAAGAACCTGCATACATGACATAATAAAGTAGCTCCTGTGTAACACCCTCAGAATCGGACCTATGCAAGTCTGAGCAAAATTCGCCAAACCCGCATAGGAACGATTCAAAGGTGCCCACCAGGCACTTTCGTGCGGGTGGAAAACGAAGTAATAACATTACACAACAGTCCTCGATGGGACCCACAGAACAGATATATACAACAGCGACTCAAGGAGTCAAGAATACAGATATACGATACAAAGATCCAAATCACCTGAAAAACGATACAGCGTCCGACTACGGACAAGATGCAAATGGGGCTAAGAGCCCTGAAGAATAACCAATGGCGTCCATAACCCTGCCCAGGCCAAGCCGGAAGGGTAACCATGCTAACGGCGTCGATCTCAAAACCTGCTTAAACAAAAGGGGTGCCGACAAAGGGCAAAGGAAAAAGAGGAGCGTCAGTACTGAGGCCAGTACACGGCGAGGCTAGAATTCGGCGGTCCTCGCCTACATAGGTATGGTGGACTGAAGCGGCAGCGGCAGCATGCATTAAACAACCTATAGAGACTCGATACAACTGGCGGCTATCAGAGAGGGGTAAGAAAGACCTATTCGGATCCAACCTGATGCTAACACTCAAACAATCCCATCCTGGTATTCCCCCTCGAGACCATCGAGGAAGTCAACCGAGGAACTCACACAGTTGGCAGTTTTATTTATTCAGTTATCGTTGCAGCAATTACTAGTCAGGTATAGATAATCGTCCTGATAAAATAAGCAGTGGGCCGTTTTAGTTATTCATTCCGTTGTAGTTGCAACAATTACTAATCAGATACAGATAACATGAGTTAAACCCAAAAACCCAGCAGTTGTTGGTACTTTTATTCAGCCATTCCGTTGTAGTTGCCATACTTACTAGTCAGGTACAATGGTCGCAAGCGACACTCAAAACAAGCAATTGTGGGCAGTATTATTTAGCCATTCCATTATAGTGAAGCTGATTACTAGTCATTATAAAGTCAAATTTATAGCAATAAACTTTAGTTATGCTTGTCTATGGTCGAGATACTGTGCTCCAAGTCGTCCATAACCGCGGACACGGCTTTCAGAAAGTTTTAACCCGGCCGGGGTGCACAAATAGCAACACACACACGATCAACCTCGGAAAAACCAAATCAAAACCCAACAAGGTCTTCACGACAGAGCAATCACAAGATTCAGAAATATTTCAGGGGGCCACCCCTTTGAGTAGATCCCGCAACGGAGTAAGCAAGCTCCGAGACGGACTCAAGGTTGCGCCAATGGCTGTAAGCGACTGGGAACCCGAAAGTGTGGCTGGGCTTGTCGATACCGCGTAATCACTCCGCATACCTAAACAGTACAGTGTGCTCCTCGCACAATCGTAAATAAAGCAGTAAAACATGGCATAAGTACAGGATCGTAAATAAAACCTCAAACTAGTTGTGGCCCCAAGAAATAAGACGGAATCAAGCTCTGGCTAAGGGGGGCCCATACTCCCCATATGTGGATAGCGCGATAAATCAAGGAACAGGTATCAAGTACTCGGGGTCCTACGGGACACAAGTGGGCGTTCGGAAACCAAATATTATCTATCACCCACCGATGCCTCTGCTTATTTCAATTTTAGTTGTTAAACAGAAATTAAAGTGACAATAAGTAAACTATGATCATCTCCAACATCAACATGCGGCAATACATCAACAACTGTGGCACTTGACGCCACGCAACAGCACTTGAGCAAGCGACTACGACGCGCAAGTCCAACTATCTACCAGACAATAGGTAATAGGATGTGTCTGAGGCAATATAGGGCTGCAAGGGATATCACGGGTACGGAAAACTAGAGCATCGCAACACAGGTAGCAATAGATCAACAGGAGGGAATAAATACTATAAAAGTAAGATAGGTAGAAAGGGGGAGATGCTCGCCTGAAAACATTGTCGAAGGTTCAACCGAAGATCGGGGCGAAGCTCACATCAACTCAACGGCCTTATCCGCGAAGAACCAAAACACTAGAAGAAACACCGGGTGCAGTATTTAATACAACGGCAGAAGATCGGCATGATGCATGTATGATGTATGACATGGCAAGGTGCGATGCAATTAGGTCATATTAAGCGGAACCGGGGTCCCGACAATTTATTAAATGGTTCAAGTTATTTAGAACCCCCGCAATTTAAATGTTGTCTTAACATGGCAAAAGATAGCACCGGTTCGCTACTTAAGATTTAAATAAGGCCAATATGAGACTAGATTTGCCCGCATATGGGCCCCATATTTAATTATGAGGTGAATCGGCATAAGGCCCCCAAACCACAGATATGCATGCGAGATGACAATTAAATATGCAACAATTCATATAGTTGACCATTTATAAAAATAGGGTTCTCGGAAAGGGGTTCACACATTAGGGTTCGGCGAACTTGGGGTTCCGGGGGTTTCGGGGTCGGTCTCAGGGTCCAGGGTCTAGGGTTCGATCTTGGCGTAACATTCTCGACCGTCGGGGTAGGTCTTGTCGCATCCGGGAAGCAGGGCTTGGTTGGCGTCGGGGCATCGGATCTTCCGGGTCGGTGTCGTTCTCGGACTCCGGGAGGTAGGGTCTTCGGTTCGAGGGTGTAGGTCTTGTCGCATGCAGATCTTGTCGGGTTACACGGGGTCGAGCTAGCCGTTCCGTGGCGATGATCTTGGCGTCTTCGGGCGCGGGTCTCCGGGGTCGCGTAGACGATCATGGCGTTCCGAGGAGTAGATCTCGTCACTCCGGAGATCTTGGGGTTCCGGTCGATGGCCTTCGGGTCCGAGAGGGAGATCTCGTACTTGTGCAGCAGGTCATGTATCTTTAACTCGATCTCGGAGCATCTCCGCCTTCTAATCGTCACCACACTACCCCATGTCCACATCTGCATCCGACCACCTTACATCTTCACTTGATTTTTCTTGTACCACAACGACACACATCACAGGTCATACCAACAACATTGGTTGCCACACTTGGGTCCCAAGGAGCTCACGCGGGACAGAGCGGTGTAGACCGGCGCGTGGACGGCGGGCTCGGGGCCGCGGGCGCGCGGACAAGGGAGGGCTGCGGCGAGCGGCTCTGGGCGGAAGCAGCGGGGAGATGCGGGCGGCGCTCGGCATCGAGGTGGGGGGCGGGGAGCGAGCCGGAGAGCCTGGGGGAGCGGCGGCGCTTGGGGGCCACGCGGGGCGACTCGCCGGCGACGAAGACGTTCGGGACCGCGGTCGGAGAGCTCGGGGACGACGCAGGGTGCTGGCCTGCGGCGGCGGCGCTGTCGGGCCAGCGCAGCGACGCGGAGGAGGGCGTTGTGCTGGGGCCGCAAGGGGGGTCCTGGCGGCGGCGCAGGCTCGCCGGAGGGCGGGGACGAGCGGCGGACTGCGGGGAGGTTGAGGCCGGCGGGAGCGGAGGGGCCGGGCGGAGGCGGCGACCTGAGCGGGAGGCGGCGGAGCTCGCAGCGGCGGAGGGGCGAGGCCGGCGCTGGGCGGTCGCAGGCGACACGCGGGCGAGGTAGGGGGATGCGGCCGCGGCGGCGCCGCGCCAGAGAGAGAGAGGGAGAGCGGCTGCGCGCGGGTGCCAGGGTGGGGCCAGGAGAGGCGCGGTTGGTGGCTGGGTGTGGGGATTTGGGCAGGAGCGGGGCCAGGGGGAGGATCAGGTGGGGGGGGGGGCTCGCGTGCGTGTGGTGTTGTGTGGTTGTGTGGGGTGGGGTGTGTGTACAGGTGAGGGAGTGGGGGTAGGTGGCAGGTTGCTATTGGTTAGAGGGGGAGAGAGGGGGAGGTGGCAGCGTGGGATTGGGTGGGGTGATGTGGAGGCTGGGTTGGGGTAGATTAGTTGGTAGGTTTAGGATTTGGGAAGGGCGGGTGTAGTTGGACCGTTTAATTTCTGGGGCGGTCGTTCGGGTCATTCGGCCCGTTCGACTGCCCCGCTAAAAATAACTTAATATTTTATTTACTTTATTTGGAACTTTTGCAAACCGAAAGCGGACAACAAAATAATCCGGTGACCCGGGGTTTGATATTTGATTAAAGTTGGGGCGTTTTAGAAAACAAAACGGGCTTTGCGAACATAGTTTTATGCAACAATGCATGATGATGACGATGCAATGCACAAATTCAACACGATTTTCTAGTAGTGGTTTTGCGGGATGCCACATCCTGTATATCACATCAATCAAGAAATACTTCTGCAAATGCTGGACATTCTTGTGTCAGCACTAGCACATTCTTGTGTCTGAATTTAACTTCTGTAGGTACTGGTACTGGTACTAGCACTAGCACTAGCACTAGGTACTGGTACTAGCACTAGCACTAGTCAGCACTAGCACTAGCAAAGTTTTACAACTTTAGGTACTGGTACTTCTGTGTCTGAATATCTGTGTTGTATTTTTACACAAGATATTTTTACACAAGAAATTTTATACAAGATATCTGTGTTGTATTTTTACACAAGATACCTGTAAAAAATAAAAAATCTGTGTTGTATAGATGCATCCCAAAGACAACAGAACAATTGGATGTTGGATCTGCATGATCGCCTCTCGGACACTACAGAACATCAACTAACACAGTTCCTAGCCTTTCTCGATTCATCACAGTATAACACAAATGTTGAGCCTGATAAGAGAGAAACAAACACATCTATGAACACCTACCATATTTATATGATAGAGGAATAACTAGGAGGAGGAGCTATAGTTCCAGGAGTTCCAGGGCAAGGTCAAGGAGGAATAACCATCAACTGCAGACACTAGGGTAGCAGGCAACAACAACACAAGGCAACAGCAACACAAGGTAAACCTCCAATCTTTTGATCCAACACTTGATCACATACATGTATATACAATAGTTGTTGGGAAATATCCTTAGTAATCATGCAAGAGACATGGTCTGCACATCATAGGATCTTTAAGAAAAGGGGCAGTAAAATAGCACTGTATCTGGCAGGCAGTAATCAAACCTCTCCTATGAATACAGGGTATCGATCACTGTATCTGGCACAAGAAAACTTGCATAAAACAGAATTATTTTAGGTCTTTTACACACTAATTATGATGTTTGGGCACGTAAATGGAGGCTTCACTGCTAACTGAATCTTGACTGCTAACTGGCACAAGATTTGATCCACACGAAATATATCTTGACTGCTATCTGGCACAAGATTTGATCCACACGAAATATATCAAGCAAATGGAGGCTTCACTGAATCTTGACTGCTAACTAAATTCACTAAATCTACGACACTATGCAAATGGACACTAATTATGATGTTTCAGGAACAACCGAGTATTGACTGCTAACAACTGAATCTTGAAGCAGAGAGGGAGAGAGGGAGAGAGGGAGAGACAGGGGAGGGAGAGAGGGAGGGGCTACCTCTGACGGGCGGACGACGACGGGCGGCGGCGCGATCCTCCTCCTCCACAAGCGGCGGGCCTCCTCCTCCTCCACGGATCGGCAGCGGCCTCCTCCTCCACAAGCGCGGGCCTCCTCCTCCTCGAGAGCGCAGCGCGGTGGCGGGCCTCCTCCTCCTCCTCGAGAGCGCAGCGCAGCGCGGCGGTGGCGGTGCGGCCTCGAGAGCAGATTGTGGATGTAGCGGTGCGTGTGGTGTCTGTGAGATGGAGCGGCGCGGTTGACTAGAGTCCGACACACATAGGCGTAGCGCACCCTGGCCAAGTGCGCTACGGATAACCGTAGCGCACTTGGCCAGGGTGCGCTACGCCTATGTGTGTTGGACTACCAGATAAGAGGGCGGCCACCCCTTCTGTTAGCACTAGTACTATCATAGCCCACTGGTTCTGCCCCTTAGCTCTATTCTAAACTATGAGCACCCAGGTTCGAATCCTGGTGCTCCACTTTTTTATTTTTATTTTAAAAATACTTTTAAATGTTCCAAAAAATGTCCAAAAGTGGTGATTTATGCCATACAAGTTTTGTTTTGTTTTTAAAATACTTTTAAATATTCCAAAAATGCCCAAAAGTAGTGATATATGTCATAAAAGTGTTACAAATATGATTAAAAGTATAACTAAATTTCATAATACTTTGTCCATGAATATTACAATCTTTTTCGACCACGCGTTTACAATATTTTTTGAGCTAGCGTTTTACAATCTTTTTTCCCTTCTTTGTCGCGGTTGAATAATTTATCCCCGACACTTTAATGTTTCTTCTTTCGAACGGGCTACCTTTTTTGGGTAGGGTTGTCCTTTTTCTTCTTGTGATGTATGTTGCTGCATCGTAGTCGTCGTCATCTTCAATCTTTGGATCGCCGTACTGGTCGAAGTCTTGCTCGTTGGCGACTCCATCCATTCCGATGATGTTTCTTTTTCCTCTCCTCACGACAACACGGTTAGGCTTTGTCGGGTCGGTAATGAAAAAACATTGGTCCACTTTGGTAGCCAGTACCCACGGTTCATTTTTCGCGGCCACGTTTGCATCGGCGGCCTTGGATTTGGCTGCTTCGGGTATAACCATGGTTGTGAAATACCGGTCTTCTCTTTCGACGCTCTTTGCCCATCTGACACGGAACATCGCCACCTTTTCTCCACAGTAGTCGAGCTCCCAGATCTCCTCGATTCTTCCGTAGAATCTTTCCTTCACGTTGTCATCGGTGTAGAATTCCGACGTTACGCCTGAGTTCTGATAATCACACTTGTTGTCCTTTTCCTCCGTGTAGAATGTGTAGCCGTTGATATCATACGCCTGATAGGTCACCAGGTTTTGCATCGGTCCCTACGACAAGGTGAATATGATCTTTTCCGTGTCAGAAGAATACGAGCGCGGGGGATTATCAAGGAGCGTCTGCCTAAACCAACGCGTGAAATCTGAGTTGTGCTCTTTGATTATTTCTCCCTGCGTCCTCTGTATGCCCCGGTCACTGTACTTCTTCTCGATTAACCTTTTGTGCTTCTGTACCCAAGGATCGACCAGTTCTAAATGCTGTAGCGTGACGAGGTTTGCTCGATCAAAGTCTGCGCGTCGAAAATCGAAGTCTGCATGCAGTATGCGACGACCCTCTCGGTGACTAGATCCGTCGAGCTTGCCAAGGTGTCTGTTGACGGGAAGACCGACAGGGTTCTCGATGTCTAGATAATTCGCGCAGAAAGAGATGCACTCTTCGGCCAGAAAGCCCTTGGCTATGCTTCCATCTGGACGGGACCTGTTGCGAACGTATCCTTTGATGTGTCCGTTCATCCTTTCGAACGCCATCATGTTGCGGAGGAACATCGGCCTGAGTTGTACGATGTCCTCCACGACATGGACCAGCAGATGCACCATAATGTCGAAGAATGCGGGTGGGAAGTAGACCTCAAGCTCACATAGTATCACCACGATCTCCTCCTGTAGCCTTCTGAGCTGATTCAAGCCAATCGACTTCCTAGAGATGACGTCGAAAAACTTGCATAGGCCAAATAACGTTTCACGGACGTGCTCGTCCATTATCCCTCTTAGTGCGACCGGAAGTACCTGCGTCATTAGCACGGCACAGTCGTGAGACTTCATGCCACTGAACCTCTGCTTCGCCTCGTCTAGGTATCTGCTTATCTTGCCCGCGTAGCCGTAAGGAAATTTGACTCCTAGAAGGCACTTGAAAAACTGTTTGATCTCATCCTGGCTTAGAGTGAAGCAAGAAGGAGGGTAGTAATATTCGTTCTTCTTGAACTTTTTACCCTTCCGACGACCTTGTGTCGTCTCCGACTCATGATCATCGTCATCTTCCTGATCATCAGGAGTAGTGCGTCCTCCGTGAAGCTCCTTCCGGATACCCAAGCATATCAGGTCGTGCCTTTCTTTCGAACCATCTTTCGTCCTATCTGGAATGTTGATTATGGTGGCGACCAGACTCTCGCACACGTTTTTCGTGATATGCATGATGTCGAGGCTATGAGGCGTGCGGAGAAACTTCCAGTATGGCAACTCCCAGAAAACAGACCTTGTTTTCCATACCTTCATCAGCGGCTTGTCTTGTTGCTGCCTCTTTCGCTTCTTTCCAGGCTTAGGACAATCTTTCCAGTTTTTCAGCAACTCTTCCACTTCTTCGCTGCTCCTACGCTCTGGGATTCCTCGGGTCTCTGATTTGACATCGAACAGGTCTCCACGTTTTCTCCATGGATCATTCTTGCCGAGCCACCTCCGGTGCGCCATGAACACGGTTTTCGATGACCCTGGATCTTTCTCTAGTTGGAGATAGCTTGTGTTATCCATGCACCTAACGCATGCGCAGAATCCTTGGATAACCTGCCCCGAGATATACCCGCAACCTGGATAGTCTTGCACCGTAGTGACCAACGCGGCTCTCATAGTGAAATAATCTTGTGCGACGGCGTCATAAGTATTGGCTCCAGATTCCCATAACGTGGCTAGCTCCTCTTTCAACAGCCCGAGATACAGATTGATGTCGGTACCAGGTTGTTTCGGCCCTTGAATTAGCATACTCATTTGTATGTACTTCTTTTTCATGCACAACCATGGAGGGAGGTTGTACATCCATACAAACACAGGCCAAGTGCTGTGCGTGCTGCTCTGGCTACCGAACGGATTGAGTCCATCGGTGCTCGCACCAAGCCTGATGTTCCTCGAATCTCCACCGAATTCTGGGAATTCGAGGTCCAATGCTTTCCACTGGCTAGCATCTGAAGGGTGCGTCAGCAGCTCATCCTTTTCGGGGTCATCATCATCTCCTGGCTTCTTCCTTTCCGCATGCCATCGCATGAGCTTCGCTTCCTTAGGGTCCGCGAAATAGCACTGCAGACGAGGAGTGATAGGAAAGTACCATACCACTTTTCGAGGTGCTTTCTTCCCTTTCTTGTATCGACTCACGCCGCACACCGGACATGTGGTTTTCTCCGCGTCCTCGCCCCGATAAATGATGCAATCGTTGATGCATACGTGATATCTAACGTGCGGTAGATCGAGAGGACAGACGATTTTCTTGGCATCCTCGATACTAGTTGGACATGTGTTCCCCTCCGGGAGACGATCGTGCCAGAATGCCATCATATCGTCGAAGCTTGCGTCGCTCAATTTGTGTTTTGCCTTCATCTCCATAGCCTTGAGCGTTACATTCAACCGGGTATCATCGGTCCTGTATCCTTCATACAATGGAGTAACCGCGTCTTTCTCAAGTTGCGCAATCTTGACTTTCTCTCTAGCGGCAGCTCTGGCGTTACTCGTCTGCTTGAGAAGCAGCTCTTGCACATAAGGGTCCCGCACCCAGCCTGACGTTGTTCCATCGTCGTCTGATCCTCCGACATCTAGATCATCATCATCCCGGTCTGCTTCCGCACCTTCACCATCTCTAGGAGACTCTTCATCATCTCGCCCGTTCTCGCCATGATGATGATCATCGTCATGTTGGCCACCTTCACCGTCTCCATCATCTACGTCATCGCTTATCCAACGAGTGTATCCATCCATGAAACCATGGTGGAGCAGGTGCGCCTGCAGATTCCTAGAATATGGGTCGATCACCCAGTTGAGTTTGCATCTTCTGCACGGACATCTTATATCTGTCTTGTTATTTCGTATCATGTCGGCCGTCGCACATTTCAAAAATCTAGCCACAATGCCTTCGCTCATTATGCGGACCATTTTTGCCTGAACGGTGTACACGGTACAATTTTGAAGTCTATTAGAACCACATAATGAATGCATGCATGCAATGGTCGATAGAAAATTTCGGCATGACCTATCCTGAAATTAGGACCTTTGAGAAATGCCAAAGTCTTGCCAAAATGTAAATGAATCAACATTTTGGCAAAACAAATGGCAACTTGTTCACATACAAACACGAGAGAGAGAGAGATCGAGACCGATCCATACACACATGAACATATCATTATCCTCTCCATACGCACATGCATGAGCATCATCGATACTCTCCATATACACACACATATGACCATCCTCTCCACATACACACATCATGAGCATCGATCATCTACATACATATGAGCACATCATCCATATACACATGAACACATCCTTACATGGACAACTTACCGAGATGAGAGACCGATCGCGAGAAAAGATGGAAAGGAGAGGTGCGCGCGTCGACCGGAGAAGGAGATGAGAGACCGGAGACCTCCTCTATTACTTATGTAACATCCAAAGCAAGTTTTACATGCTAAAAATGGTGAATGGGTGGAGAAATTGAGGTGGGAAGGAGAATATCCCGACTAGATCTAAGGAGGAAGAAGAAGGGGAAAATGAAGTGTGGGGTGGTGGATGTGTGGTCACACATGTGCACATAAAGTGCTGTCCTAAAAAAATCGACACATCCGTGGCGCACACGGCCTAGTGCGCCACAGGGAGTAGAAACAACTGTGGCGCACTAGGCCATGTGCGCCACAGATGTTCCTACTCCCAGTGGCGCACTAGGCCGAGTGCGCCACAGAAGTTTGTGGCCGTTTCACAGCAGAGGTGGGCGTGCGCTTCGGCGTAGCGCACCCCCCATGTGCGCCACAGATGAGACTAACAACCGTGGCGCACATGACCGTAGTGCGCTACAGATGTTTGGCGTGCGGCCAACAGGCCCCTGGCCCACACACATCTGTGGCGCACTATAGTCATGTGCGCCACGGTTGTTCTAGTTACTAGTAGGGCACTGCCCACTGGTGAGCCACGCCTGTTTTAGCCGTGGGGCACTTCAACCATGTGAGCCACGGATGTGCTGATTACCTATAGCCGTTTTCCTAGTAGTGTAATCTTGAGCTAGATGATCCGAGGGATCTAACAGTGGTATCAGAGAAACTAGCTCTAAGATTGAGTCCTCTTATGTTTTGGATTCATGTTCTTGCAAGAATGTTCTTCCTGTTTGGATCATGTTTTGTTTCTGGAAGTTTTGTTCCTGATCAAGTTCTTGCTAAGGACTGAATAAGGTTGATGTTTTAGCCCAGTTTTTCTTAAGTTTAAGCCCTAACAGATGATTCTGTGAGTCTAGGGTTTCCATTTTGTAACTCTGATGTGGGGATTGAGGTTTTGGTGCAAATCCTAATCAAAAATCCCCAATTTCTTGATGAACCCTAACCCTAGTTCATCGAATCGATGAACCCTAACCCTAATTCCCCAATTAGTCAAGAACCCTAACCCTAAGTCCCAAATTCGAGGAACCCTAACCCTAAATTTCTCAAAGTAAGGAACCTAGCCCTAATCTAATGACTAAGTGGTGGTGGAAACTTACCTTATGGGCCTTGTCGCCGTCGCTGGACACGGTGGCACTGGAGCCACCCTCTCAAGCCGGCACGAATGCTCGGGCTCGGGACCGTGCAACCTTGCCATCCACCACACCGGGCCATGATGGAGCTCTCTCGGTCGTTTGCCGCCGTAGGAGCTCACCGTGGCGCCGGACATGGCATGGTGCCGTCGACGCCGGTGCAAGGACGCCTGACCCGCCGCTGTCTCCGCGTAGAGGGAGCCGTCCAGAGCCGCTTGACGGAGGTGTGCGCAAGCCAAAGCCGCACGCAACTCCGGCGAGGGGGTCTGGCCGACACCGTTGTCTCGCCTTCTCCTCTAGCGCGGGCGCTCGTCGCCGCCACCGCCGCTCTCTATCTCGCTCGCAGGTAGGGAGGCAGAGGGAAGGGGATGGGGAAACGAGGCTAGGGTTCGCGCGGGTGTCATCGCAGGTCGGCTTTGTTCCGATCTGGCGCATCCTCGTCCGTTGGATCAGATCCGACGACTAGCAGCGTTGGCTGCTTAACGGGCCGGCTGGGCCTCTAAAAGGAGGTGAAGGGAAGACGGGCTGGGCTAGTTTCGGCCTAGTCTGGAAGTTTTTTCTTTTAAAATTAGAATTAAGAATAAGTAAAGGGGTTTTTAGGGTTTATGGGCCAAATTTTCTTTATGGGCCCAGATAATGAATAAATTTTAAGCATTAATGTTTATATGTTAGGGCTAATATGAATGAGTTTTGGGGCTAAATATTTGGCATATTTTATTATGTCAATTAGGAACATAATTATGTGACAAATTATTCTTTTGTCATGCAGTTATGTACCTCACTTAAGCAAGTTTAATGTGTTTTTATACTTAGTTGATTCTTTTGTGGTTTTATTCAAATAAATTGTGATAATAATGTTTTGCTGCAAAATAAAGTTGGTAAATCCTCAAATTAAGCATGGCTTATGTCCATCATTCTAGCCAAAGCTGATTGATGGACATTTTGACCATGAAATTTTTGGTTAGTCTGGTTGACTTCTGGCAAAGCTGATGTGTTCTAGATTGATGAAAGAATTCTATATGATTAGAGGATCTAATTAAGTGTGGCTTATATTTGTCATTCTGGCCAAAGCTGATTAGCAGATATTTTGATCACAAAATTTTATTGATCATGTCTATTTCTGGCCAAAGCTGATGTAGACTATATTGATGAAAGGAGTATAAAATTATGATGCTTATTCAAAGCATTTGTTTTCTTTTGCAGCATCTAATGCCTCTCAAATTGCCGGTATTATAAATGGCATAGAACAGTTGATTGGTAGCAATTTTGGTACTTGGAAGGAGAAGCTTGAGATCACCTTAGCTTTGCTGAATATAGATTATGCCCTCCTTAAGGATCCTCCTATAGCACCTACTAAAGGCGATGAGAATTATGATCCCTGAAAAGGGCTTATGATGATGAGAAAACTAAGTGGGAGGATTCAAATCGTAAGTGCCTCATGATTATTAAGAGCTCCATTACTCAAAGTATGAGGGGAGCTGTTCCACTCTCAGACTGCCAAGGGTTACCTTGCAAAGATTGAGGACCAGTTTAATGGATCATCCAAAATTTATGCAAAAAGCCTCATTAGAAGGCTTATTGATGAAAGGTATGATCAAACCGGGAGTCTGAGAGAACATATCATGAGGAAAATTAACATGGCCACTAAACTTAAGACAATGGAAATGGAAATCTCTAAAGGATTTCTTGTCCATTTTATTATGTCATCCTTGCCCACGGAGTTCTCTCCGTTCACCATCAATTACAATGCGATCGATTCTAAATGGGGCATGGATGAAATAATGGCTAGATGTGTACAAGAGGAGGAAAGGCTTAAAGCTGGACGAGTCGATCATGTCAATCAGTTCAAGCATTCTCAGAAGAAGAAAAAGTTTATAAAGACTAAGCCTACTCAGTTTAAAGATAAAGGGCAATCTTCTAAGTTTTTTCAGCAAAAGAACCCTAACAGAGCTACTAATGCAGATGCAACCCCTAATGTTGATGGTAAAGATCCTAATGGATATCGTTTTTGTGGAAAAAGCGGACACGTCTAGAGGGATTGTATTGGGTTCATGAAATGGCTCAATAAGAAAGGTACTAATGTTATAACCTTTGTTGACGAATCCCTTTACGTTAATTATGCCACCAATACATGGTGGGTTGACTCAGGTGCAACAATTCATGTTGCAAACTCCTTACAGGGATTCGATATGAAGAGGAACCTAAGAAGAGGAGAAAGAACCATTAGAGTTGCTAATGGTGTTGAAGCCGAAGCTGAGGCTATTGGAGAGTTTACACTTACACTCCGTAGTGGCTTTATGCTTCGTTTACGTAATGTACTTTATGTACCCTCTATGAGACGAAACCTTGTGTCCGTCTCATGCTTAGATGATGATGGTTTTCACTGTGACTTTGGAAACAAGAGATGTATAATTATGTTTGACAATAAGGATGTTGATCTTTCCTTCCGACAAGACACAATTTATCTTGTTTCCTTATGTGATTCCATAAGTGAAGTTGATGCTTCCTCTAATATAAATATTAGTATCAAGCGTAAGCGCGATGATGATGAGACTTCTTCGAAACTATGGCACTATCGTCTAGGCCATATTTCGAGGGGGAGAATCGAGCGTCTCATTAAGGAGCAAGTTCTTCATCCTTTAAATTTCTCAGATGTGGATCTGGATCATTGTATTGATTGCATCAAAGGGAAATATGCTAAGAGAATTAAGAAAGGTGCAAATCGAAGCACGAGAGTTTTGGAAATTGTTCATACGGATATCTGTGGTCCGCTTAATGTGAAATCAATGGATGGTTTTGATTCGTTCATAACATTCACTGATGACTTCTCCCGCTTTGGATACATCTATCCTATCAAAGAAAGATCTGAGGCATTAGAAAAGTTTAAGATATTTAAAGCTGAAGTTGAGAATCAAGCTGGTCAAAAGATAAAAGTTGTGAGGTCTGACCGTGGTGGTGAGTACTACGAAAGAAACACTTCTTATGGCCAAATTCTTGGACCTTTTTCTAAGTTCCTACAGGAAAATGGTATTGTTGCTCAGTATTCAGCACCGGGCGAACCTCAGCAAAATGGAGTCACTGAAAGGCGGAATCGTACTCATGGATATGGTAAGGAGTATGTTAAGTCACTCCACTTTGCCACTTGGTTTATGGATAGAAGCTCTAAAGACAGCTGCACATATTCTTAATAAGGTCCCCAGTAAATCTGTGCCGAAAACACCGTATGAATTATGGACTGGGAGAAAACCTACCCTGAGTTATTTGCATGTGTGGGGCTTCCCTGCTGAGACAAGAGTTTTCAATCCAATTATGGGAATGTTAGACCCCAAGACTGTCAGCTGCCATTTCATTGGTTATCCTGACAAATCTAAGGCATATCGTTTCTATTGTCCAAAGCAATTCACTAAGTTTGTTGAAACAAGACACGCTGTGTTCTTGGAAAGTGATATGTTGAGGGGGAGTATGACTCCCAGGGAAATAACTTTAGAGGAGAAACGGGAATATGTCCCGGTACCTATGATCCAAGAATCAGTGTTTCCTGTTCATACTAAGTTTTCAACTTCAGTTGTGAGGACTGCTAATCCTACTCCTGCTGAGATACCTATGACTCCGTCAGAGTCCACATCTAATGATACTTCTACGGAAGATGCTCAGCAGCCTGAAGTTGTGATTGAGGTACCAAATAATGCACCTCTCAGAAGTCAAAGCGGGCTAGAAAGTCTGCTATTCCTGATGATTATGTGACTTATATGAGTGAGGATATAAATGAGTCGATGTTGGATGATGATCCTGCATCATTTAAGGAAGCCATACAAAGTGATCATTCATCAGAATGGCTTGATGCTATGAAAGATGAAACGAAGTCCATGAGCATTAATAATGTATGGGACTTAGTAGAAATTCCTAAAGGAGCCAAAACTATGGGAAGCAGATGGGTCTATAAGACCAAACATGACTCCAAGGGTGATATCGAAAGGTTCAAAGCAAGGCTTGTGGCTAAGGGCTTCACTCAAAGAGAAGGTATTGATTATAATGAGACTTTTTCACCTGTCTCTTCTAAGGACTCATTCAGAATTATAACGGCACTTGTGTATCATTATGATCTAGAGTTGCATCAGATGGATGTCAAAACGGCATTTCTGAATGGTGACTTACATGAGGATGTTTACATGGCTCAACCGAAAGGTTTTGTTATGGAAGGAAAAGAAAATTTAGGATGTCGTCTTAAGAAATCCATTTATGGATTAAAGCAAGCCTCAAGGCAATGGTACTTCAAGTTTGATGAAGTCATAAAGAATTTTGGTTTCAAGGAGAATGAAGTGGACAATTGCATTTATGTGAAGTTTAGGAGGAGCAATTTTATCTTCCTGATACTGTATGTTGATGACATACTCTTAGCCAGTAGCGATAAGAATATGCTGCTGGAAACTAAAAGGTTTCTCTCTTCAAAGTTTGACATGAAAGATCTTGGTGAAGCCGCTTATGTATTAGGCATTCAAATTCACCGAGATAGATCCAGAGGAATCTTGGGGATATCACAAAGAGCGTATATTGAGAAGGTACTCAAAAAGTTCAATATGCATAAGTGCTCAGCCTCGCCTGCTCCTATTGTCAAGGGCGATAAGTTTGGGACTTTCTAGTGCCCAAGTAATGATTATGAATCTGCGCAAATGAAGTCAGTTCCTTATACATCAATCATTGGAAGTATGATGTATGCACAAGTGTGCACTTGCCCTGACTTGGCATTCATAACCGGGATGCTTGGTAGATATCAGTCTAATCCAGGGTTGGATCACTGGAAGGCTGCTAAGAAAGCTTTGCGTTATTTGCAAGGTACTAAAGGACTCATGCTCACATATAAGAGACCTGATAACCTCGAGGTGGTGGGTTATTCAGATGCTGATTTTGCAGGGTGTGTTGATACTAAGAAATCCACATCTGGTTATATATTCACCCTTGCAGAAGGTGCTATTTCTTGGAAAAGCACCAAGCAAAGTGTTACTGCATCGTCAACAATGCAGGCAAAGTTTGTGGCATGTTATGAGGCAACCGGGCAGGCAGTATGGCTGAAGAATTTCATTCCGGGCTTAAGGGTGATTGACAGTATATCTGAGCCACTCACTCTTTTCTGCGATAATCAACCCGTAGTGATCTATTCGAGTAACAACAAGTCAAGTGGTGCTGCCAAACACATTTGACATCAAGTATCTTGTTGCGAAAGATAGAATCCAGGATCAAACAATAAGTATTAAACATATAAGGACTAACGCAATGTTAGCGGATCCACTTACGAAAGGCTTGCCACCCAGTGTGTTTAAAGAGCACGTTGTTAACATGGGATTGGCAGAAAGCTTTTGATCCTGGAATTGGGACCGTTATGACACCATCTCCCCATAAGCTAAGAATGGTTCTTCTCTTTGATGGAATGATGTACTGCTGTCAATTAGTTCAATGGTACTTAACTGACCATTGCAATTTATTGTCTCTGTACAAGTTTCAACAAAGAGCTGAGCTCATAAGTTTGTAATAAATATAAGTGTTTGGAGCTCCTAAGTTTAAGAAGCTTTGTTTTGAAATAAAGTGGTATATTATAGTAACTGGGTTCTGCGGTACTCTACGGCCGTTGTAATTCTGCTGTCTCATATGTTGTTTTGTTGAGAAATGAGTTTATAAGTTTATCCTTACGATCAAGGGGGAGAATGTTGGATGTATAAGTTATCTACATAAACTATGATCAAATAAGACTATGTAATGTCTCTAAGGGGCTGTTTTATTAACAGCCATTGGATGCCCTAATCAGGGGCATCCTGACCGTCCATCTATAGTGTGTGGTTCCCCTGGTGCATGTCCTATATAAAGGGGCCCTAGGGTTTGAGAAGCATACACTCATACAGTTTTTGCTCTCTCTCACTCTCTTCCCTGCTCACTGATCAAGCTAGGACTGAAAGCACCAGGAAGAACAACTCACTGCTGAAGATCAAGAGCAGGAGTGGAAGCAAATCAAGAGGAGGCCATGGCTGGACCTCCAGATCAAGGTACACACCTCTGATCTTCTCTTTTATGACTCTAATTTTGAGCTAGATGATCCAAGGGATCTAACAATCCCTACTTCACCTCGCGCAGATCCTATACCACCGCTCGGTACGGTGCGATTGCGTGAGACGTCGGCGCAGTGTACCGCCGTAGCATAGAGGTCTGGCACGTTAATTACTCCGAAGCTCCATTTCTCGCAAGTCATGTCATTTTTTTACCTTTTCTTTTGCGGTTTTGTCTGGTTTTCTGTTTCTATTCCATTGTTCCGGTTGTTTCCATTTTCTTTTCCATTTTTCTCATTCTTGTTTCATCTTTAATATTTTTTTAACTTTTATTTCTTAATTTTCCTTATTTCTATTTCTTTTATGTTCAATTTCCTTTTCCACTTTTCGTTTCTCCGTGTGTTAACTTTTTTCACGAGATTTTTTATAAAACAAATGATGGATACCAAAAGTAGGTTAAGTTAATGGGTACAAAAAAAGTTTAGCGAAGGTTTAAAAAGCTATATTATGGGATTCCAGAAATAGATAGATAAAAAAAATGTTCATGAGTTTCAAAAAATGTATTCACATATTCAAAAATTGGTTATTCGTATTTATAAGTTATTCATGAAGTCTAAAAATGTTCACAGAGGCTTATTAAGTTATTTACGGGTTCAAAAAAATTACACTCGCTAAGTCAAAAAAATCACATTTTCAAAACAAATGAATGTTTTGGAAAAAATAATGTTTTCGGGGAAATTTCAAGGGTTCAAAACGGTCCATGGTACAAAATTTGTTCATATTTTGTTTAAAATAAAGAAATAAATAAGAATTAACTAGTTTTTTAATAATAGTAATATTGGTGAAAAACATAAAAATATAGAATAAAAGGCAACAATTAAATTCATATAAATCATAAACATGAATCTAGGAAGGAAAAGTTTGAAAAATTAAACAAAAAGGAAAATTGAAAACGTATACCGAAAAACTTGAAACAAAAATAAGTACTCCCTCCAACCCATATTAGTTGGACTTAAATTTGTCTAGATTTGATTGAATCTAGACAGTATATATAGGTTCATCCAAATTTTAACAAATTCAAGTCAACTAATATAAGTCGAAGAGAGTAACAGAAAACCAAATGAAAATTCAATACTCCCTCCGACCCATATTAATTGACTTGGATTTGTTAAAATTTAGATGAATCTAGACACTATTTAGTATATAGGTTCATCTAAAATTTGACAAATCCAAATCAATTAATATGGATCGGAGGGAGTAGCTAGGTTGAGTCGCCTATGATACACAGACCGGGTTCCCCTATTTATCTCGCCAATGCGTGCACTATTAGTGCATGCTCAAGCGGGCGCGTGAGGTGGGTCGACCCATTTAGCTGGAGGTTCTTTCGGGTTTCTTCGGTCTTTGAGGCTTTTCTTCTGGTTTTGCTGGTTTTTTACTTGGTTTTTTGTGCCGTTAGTTTTTCCTAAATTTTTTCTAAATCTGAACTTATTTCAAGTTTAAAGATATTTTAGATCTAAATATTCTTCAAATCTCAACCTTTTCAAGTATGAACTTTTTATAGATTTGAATTTTTTTAAATCTGAACATTTTTTTTTTCAAATCTTGAAAAAACAGAAAAAATAAAATAAAATAAAAGCGCTGCGTCATAATGGGCCAGCGCATTTGAGCGGAACACACGGGCGGAGTAAACTAATGTATGCGACGAGCGATAAATAGTTCTCAAAAAACACGACGAGCGATAAATAGAAGCGCCCATAAGAGGCCTGCCTGCTAAGTCTGGGCCGGGCGCACGCATTTGCACATGGTCAATTTCAGTTCGAATGCTTCCATCTACTATGGGCATATGCGCAAGATGCTGAAGGCTGCTGACACGCCTACATCTACATGTTACAGACCAAGGCGAGCACATTTTACCGTTGGTACCGCACGCGGCACGTACGGCCGGGATACAAAAGAAACCGGCTCTCCGACCGGACGACGAGACCCGATCATTTGTGCAGCATGTGTTCCTCGTCGGCGGAGAGCGGCTCGACCTCGCAGGTCTTGACGCCTTCGTGGGGCTCGCTGGGGAAGCCCTTCTTATGGCAGGCCTCCTCGCAGCTCTTGATGCAAGAGTTCTCCCTGCACTTGCCCTTGCACTGCTCCATGGCGGGGACGTGCGTGGGCGTCCGCATGCACAGCTTCACGCACTCGCAGATGCAGTTCTGCCCCGCCTCCGTGCGCTCCACCGCCGCGGCCATCATCGCCACCGCCACCACCACCACGAGCGCCATTGCCACCGTCACCGGCCGTCGTCTCGACGCCATCTTCTTCAAGGGGATTTCGCCCAACAAGTTGGTAATTTCTGGACCCTTGTCGACGCAAGCGAGTATATATGTGCATGTATGCCGTGGCGCGTTTTCGATTGCAGTCCGTGTTAAATTAGTACTAAGAGGCCGGTTTCCCGTGGTGCTAATTAAAGGCATAGTTGGTGGAAAGAAGGTGCTTAGCTCATGTATAAACTATGGCTCGTTTAGTTCGTTGTAGGCCTTGAAAGGAGGTATCGATTGGCTAATCATGGAAGTGCCTAATAATGGCATTTTGGGATCCGATATGCTAAGGAATTAGGTTTTGCTTGCTTTTTTTGCATTGTGTCCAGGTCTATTGCACTCGTCGTGTTATTTAGTCTTGATTTCTCTCGTTCATGCTTGAAGCTAAAACATCACACGGCTTAGAACATCGACTTTGACATAAAATAATCTCACCCCTCACCGTGTGTCTACTTTTTTTCTCGTGAAAACACGGGAAGCATTCCGTTTCGAGGTCTCATGTATTCTGAATCAAAAGCTGGCATCTACGCTCTACGGTAGTCCGTCGTCGTTCCTTCTCTGTTGAATGAAACAAGTCGGGATGTAGTAAATTCTGTTAATAGACGAGAGTATCATTATCAAGCTTGTGTCATTAAAACTTTGATCCATCCATGATTTCTATGGTCTATCCACTTCATCAACTCCCACTTAATATTGCGCTTTTATTTAATAAGATAAGAGGGTCTAGGGCGCCATGTTGATTAGAATCCACTTTTTTCTTCAATATGTTATTTTGCAACAAAACACTCAATTTAGAGCATCTCCACTAGTGTTCTCAGGAGGGCCTCCCAGGGCGATTTTTCATACAAACGGTGAAAATTCGTCCAGCCGCGTTCCCAAGGGGCCAGTTTTCGCCGGATTTGGCCTATTTTACATCCGGGTTCCTAGGCCGAACCCGTGGCATAGGAATCTCCTAGAAACGCCAGACGCAGCGAAAAAAGGGTGTGCCAACTCTGTCGGCGAGACAACCTCATTTCCCACCGCGATTCGGCTCTCCCACGGCAGAGAGCTTTCCGCCAGCTGCCCCCCGCCGCCATGCGAAGCCCCACCCCACCAAGCTGAATCCACACCTGTAGATAGGTTCGCCGCCGTCGTTGCATCCTTTCCCCTTGGCGTAGGTCTCATTTCGCCGTCCCTAGCCTTCGGCGTAGCTCGGCTTTGTTCCGAGCTCCCGCCCACCTCGTCCGCGAAGTGTTCGGCGTTTTACCCGTTCGGTCATGGACTCCGACGAAGAGGAGATGTCCGTCATGTTGGTGGAGGAAAAGACCGCCGCAGCCGCCAAAGATGAAGAGCACATGCAGATCCTTGGCTCTCTGGCCCGGCTATACACGCTGACTGTATTTCAGTCTATGGCGAACTATGCTCAACTATGTCGAACTATGTTGTGTTTAATTTCATGTCAAACATTGCTCTGTATTTATATTTATGCCGAACTGTTTGAATTTGAGCCGAATCTGAGCGAAAACTCGCCGATTTTTGCCTCACCTGGGAACGCGAGCAGGAAAACGGCCATTACAGGCGAAAGTTACATCCGTACAACACTAAATAGTGACGGATTTCGGCCTGGGAACACCCAGTGAGTGGAGATGCTCCTAGGCACAAGTTTTATACTTCGACTCAAACTAGATAGTAGGCATGCGAATAGTAGCACTGATAAAGAATATAAGGTTTATGTCGCGTCATAAACCTTAACCCAAATGGACAAAACTGGGGGAGTAGATGGTGAAGGCCATGGACCCCAGGTCTCCCCACAATATGTGCCTTAGCTTTAATTGTGTCAAACAAGGAGGCCACATAGAGCCGAGATTTGTCGAAGACGGTCACGTTGTGATGGTTCTAGATCCACTAGGCCGCGAGCATGATCACCAATGAGGTGCCCTTGCGCAATGGGCAGGGGATGGATCATAGTGCCATCGACTACCAATTTATGAAGCATCATCGATAGTGGGATGCTTGGAAGTGGATCTGGTACATGATGAAAGGACAACGGATGTCGCCTAGATGGGGTGAATAGGCTTTTTAAAATGATTACAGATTATACTCTAATAAATAGACAATAAAACTAGCTTTTAATTTATCAAGCACAAAACCTAAATTCACCAGGTTCAACTAAGCGCACCAACAACCTATGCTAGCAACACAAGCAACAAGGTGATATCTAGATAGATTACCTCAAACAAGATGGCTATCACAATATAAAGTGCATAAGTAGAGGGATCAGGTATAGAGATAACCGATTGACACATAGATAATGATTTTAACCGAAAGTTCACTTACAAATAAGTTACATCTCTGTTGGAGAGGTGCGATGGATTAATGCTCCCCGAACGCCGCAAATAGCTCACCTTAAGGTGTGGTGGCTCGATGATCACCCAACACCATGCAAGGCCTCACCCCAAGATGCAGAGGCACACACTACTCACCGAAGCCAAAAATTGATCACCTTATTCTCCCGAGTGCGCACCACAAAAGGCGGGCACTTGATCCACTATGGGACACTTGAAGGCGGTCACCGATCCCTTACAATCTTGGGGAAATCTCCACAACTCAATTGGAGTCTCCCAAGAATCAACAACAAGGCCTCGAGCTTGAGGAAACTCCACACCTCAATTGGAGGTCCCAAGAGAACAACACCACTACCACACAACCACCTAGGTTTCCAGTAACATAAGAGTGACAAACCCACAAGCTTTTACTCATCGATTCTCCGTAGAGAACTCAAATCGATGCACCTAATGCAATGGCAAGTATCTCACTCTCAAATTCCACCAAAGCTACAAAAGAGGGAATAGGAGTGGAAGAACACAAGAAGATAACATCAAATTATCCAAGATCTAGATCCCAATAATTCCTCCACAAAGAATGGATTTGGTTAGGTAGGATTGTAATTCTAGATATCCTCTCTCAAATCCTTCAAAAATATGCATGAATCATAGGAGGGTGAAGGAGAGAGGACAAGATCTTGAAGGTCAACAGTGGAAGAGAGCGAGTGGAAGGGCAAGCAGAAGAACCAATCAAAGAGCTAACCCTGACATGGTTATACCCCGCGGTACATGATCTCAGCATACCTGGTCTAGCCCAAGGAAGGCCCACGGCAATTATACGCCGGTCCATGAAGATTTTTGGGTGGCCAAGGCCCAGGACGCTTTCGGATCCTTGGAGAGCAAGACTAGAGTAGATAGGAAATTCAAAGGGGTAAAACCCTAGAACCTGTAACCGACTAGATCTATGCCCGGGACCTGCCTGAGTCTATATAAAGGCTAGGAGGGCAGACCTAGATCTTCTCCTCATACTTTCGCATACACACCTCCACGCCAGATTGCATCTGCGCACCCCTGTAACCTTCGGTTCCGCCATAATCAAGAGCAGACAAGCAGGAGTAGGGTTTTCCCTCCGGGGGCCTGAACCTGGGTAAACCTTGTGTCCCCTTGTTGCTTGTTTGCTAACCGTTCCACGATCTCCAACATCCCTATCTTCTCCAAAACCCAAGTCCATAACAATGGGCATTGATGAGATCAAACCTCATCAAACCCTACAAAGGGGAAGAGAGAGAGGCTTTAAATAGAGCCTCCCAAATCTGACTATTGCATTTAGATCCAGCGCGGCCAATAGTACCGTTGGTTCGTAAGTACTACCGTCGGCCCCTTTCAACGGTCACAAGGCGACATGTCTGGTACTAACGCCAGAACATGGGTACTACCGCTGACGCAGGGACCGGTACTATCGCCTCACTTCCGGGAAAGTTACGGTGATAAAATAGAACCAACCAGAGAGATTACTACAGGGTGTCAAGGGCTTAAAAAAAGTGACATGGAACTTCCACCGGTACTACCGGCGAAAAATATGCTCTAGCGGTACTACCTATAAGGCAGAGGTACTACCGCCCTGGGAAAACTACAGACACCAAATCTTGAATAGAAGGCTGACTCTACCCGGCGGTACTAAACCCGGAAATTTACCGAAACAACGACGCCAAAAATGGCCTAGTGGTACTTCTAGTGGAGCGGCGATACTATCGGTCCTGGCAACTTGCTGAAGCTAGAACTGCAGTAACTTGAGCATCCAAAGTCCAAATGGGATGGAACCAATTTTGTTGGAAAGATAACGATGAGTAGAATCTTATATAGAACCAAAAACAGATAGGCGGCACTAGCAGTGTTAGTACCGCTTGAGCGGCACTGTCGGATCTAGGATCGACATAGACGATGCAGAAAACAACAAAAACTAGAAATGTAATAATGCATCCGAACTCTGAATTAGATGAAACCAAATTTGTTTGAAATATTGGATACCAACAAGGGAGAAAATATCGAGTATGAATATGTGAGACACCTCCCAAGGTGTGGATATGGAAACCTTAAAGTTCAAAAACGCAATAAGATAGACAAGGAAAATCCGTATTTAATGAACTAGAGTTTGTTACGAAGATAACACAAGCTCTAGAACCTCACATGGATAAGATCCAAACAACTAAGAAAGATGACGCTGAGTATGTAAAGGTTTGAGCTCTCTCTATAAGATATAATCGAGTTACTCACTCTTGATAGTATGACTATCTATCCTAAACCCAGTCTCCCAACTAACAACTTTGGACCAGCAAAACAAAATTCCTATCAAGATCATACATTCACCTTGAGCATTCCACTTGAGTTTTATGTAAACGGTGATGGCAACAACTCCGTGTTTACCAACTCATTGAGGCTCCAAGTAAAGAGTGTTGTACCAAGCATCTTTTCTCCACAAGGGTGACTCAAGGTTTATATTGAACTCTCAAGGAATTTTCTTAGGGACTTCTCTTGTTTTCTTTTTCAAACAACCTACAAAACAAAGTATTTGCCTTTTGTCCCCAAATCCATCGTGTGGTTACCAGTGGTGCCCTATCAAACTAACTGCAATAGTTCGGTGCACATAAAATCAAAACATGGCATCAGAACAATAGAGGATTACTAGAGGGCAGATCTGTCCCTTGGGTCACTCACAGCGTCCGACTAGGGAAAACCCACCAGAGCGCCACTACCGACCCACACCCGCCTCCTCCCCTTCTGTAATTCATGGACGCTGGGGTGGCGACCCTAGACCTGGTGGACTTCTGTCAGCGGTTTTCTCCTCGATCAGCCGATTGTGGTGTTTTTGATCATTGGAGCATGAGATCCTACACGGGCAATTCACTTAGTGATGCTCGGTGGAGGTTGACATTGAGGACACGTGATGATGACGCCCTAAGGTGGCATGGTGGAGTCCCGAGCGAAAGCTTTGCACCGATCTTGTTGGTGCCAGCAGCGGAGGCGCTCTAGTGTCATCTCCCTCATTGGAGCCGATGTCCGTGGAGTTCCATCTGCACCCATGTGGTGGCACTTGGCTCTCCAAACAGGCAACAACTATGTTGTGACCTTCTTGGAGGCGTCATATTGGAGTCCCTGTTGAGTTGCTTCGTGTTTCTCTCGTTTCCAGGTTGGTGTATGTTGGGGTAGCGGCCCCGAGCATATGATGCTTGTGCGTCAAGGCGGCGGCCTTGAAAACCATAGTGGGCAGCAACTTCATGAGGTGAGGGGTTGCTTGGATTGGCATGTGTGACAATGTTGTGTCATTAGGGTGGCAAGTTTGTCGGCTCGGTCAACGTGTCTTAGCAATATAGTTTAACTTTTAGGTCGGGGCGGCGGCCCCGGATGTTGGGGCGACGTCTGTGGTCTATGAGAGGTTGGCCCTAAAGGGAATATGCTCGAGAGGCAATAATAAAATGGTTATTATTTTATTCCTTGTTTATGATAAATGTTTATTTCTCATGCTATAATTGTATTAATTGGAAACATTAATACATGTGTGTTTAATAAACAAATAAAGTGTTCCTAGTTATGCCTCTCATGTAAACTAGTTTTTTGATTAACAAGAATGATCAAGGTTTTCTGATCATGGACATTGGATGTTGTTAATAACAAGGTCACAACATTGGTGGAACGATGTGACAAACATTCATCCGAAGTATAGTAATATGGTCAAAGTCATTATGTTTAAATTGCTATAACATCATTACAAGTAACTTTAGTCCTTATACCATGATATCATGTTAATCACTAACACAGGAGGAGTAGCTTGATAATATCAAACGTCACACCGTAACAGGGTGACTATAAAGGTGGATTCAAATACTCCGGTAGTGTTATATAAAGGCTCATGGATCAAGAGTGGGATTTGTCCATCCAAATGAAGGAGAGATATACTCTGGGCCTCTCGGTGATATCACATTGATATAGCTTGCAAGCAAGTTATGGGGATCACTAGAATGTTATATCACGGGAACGAGAAAAGAGTACATGTCGGTAATGAGATCAAACTAGGTATGGGGATACCGATGATCGAATCTCGTACATGTAAAATATCATGAGACAAAAGGATTTAGTTACAATGTTAAAGGTTCACACGATCACAAGAAGTCATCATTGAATGTGTGGGAGTCAGTACGGATCTCCAAGTCCCGCTGCTGATTATTGATCGGAGAGGGGTCTCGATCATGTCTGAATTATTCACGAACCATAGGGTGACACACTTAAGGGATACCGACACCATTTGTATCAAATGAGATGCCAGGAAAAGAATATCAAAGTGCTGGAATTATTTCAATGGACACCAGAACTGTTTCGGGTGAAATTGCTACAATTGGTCCTGCATGTGAAATTGAAATAGAGTAAGGGGTTTTATGTGAATATTTGTTAATTAATGTAATTAACAAAAATCTGAATAAATAAATAAAAGAGTTTTATTAAATGGGAGATTGCATTAAATTTAGTGGATTTTGAGTGGGATTTTGAGTGGGATTTTGAGTGGAGAAAACGGAGGGCCATTTGTGTGAGTGGGAGATCCACTCACATGAATGGAAGAAGAGGTGGGGGCACCACCTTGGCCGCCGAACATGGGGAGGGTCTGTCCCCTCCTCCTATAAAAGGCCTCCTTGTCCCTCCTTCTCTCTTACACCTCCTCGTTAAGGATCTCTCCCCCCCTCTAAAATTTCCCCATGGTCTCAGATCAGCGAGATACATGTTCCCGGTGGCTTTTTATGGAGCAAGGATTTCCTTCTTCCGCTGCTTTGCTAGAGCGAGGGCATGGAGGTTATCATGGTACCAGACGTGTGTGCGATCACGGATGCATCACTGCTTTGCGGTGTTGGACTTGCTGGCGTTGGACCGACTGGACTTCATCACAATCTTGAGATTAACAAGTGAACGACTACATTATCCACGAGAACCAATCTCGTAACGTAGTGTCGGTCTTCGAGGGTAAGTTCTCTTTAGATGTATATCCATCCGTTGCTTGTATCTAGATAGATCTTGGTGCTTAATTGTTCATATCGTAGGAATTTTTTGCCCAAAAGTTGTATCAGAGTCGGATCTATGCGTAGATGCTTTGCACCGGTAGTACACATATGGTTATGTGGGTGCTGATGGTCACATTATTGCTTCTTATGTGTATTTTGGATATTGGTGGCATAGTGGGATGAAGTAGCCCAGACAAACTTTGCATGTCCTCGCACATGAGACCTATTCCACGCTTAGCATGCAACTAGTTTTGCATAAGTGGCTTGCGGGTGTCTGTTTCTCCTATTAAAGTCAATATCTGATTTACAACGAGTTGCCAATAATTTGATTATCATCGTTGTGGTTCCAAGTTTGTAGGTATGAACGGCTCTATCTTCGAAAGCCCTCAACCACGTAAAACATGCAAAAGATAAATTAGAGGCGTCTAGTTTTTGGTTTTGTGGGGAAAGTACTATGATATGGTAGTATTATAATTTGTAGTATGGATTGATACTATTGGAAAGTATAATATGCCAAAGTATAAGTTCCATAGACCTTGGCCTTACACATATATGAATGATAAATATCATACCATAATGCACAAGATAGTGATCAACTGCAAGAACCATATGATACGTCATAAACGTATCTATAATTTTTGATGCTCCATGCTTGTTTTATATCAACTGTCTTATGTTTTGTCTAAACTTTGAGGTATTTTTATACATTCTCTGGAACTAACCTATTAACAAAATGCCATAGTGCCAGTTGCCTGTTTTCTGCTGTTTTTGGTTTCAGAAAAGCTAGTAAAGAAATATTCTCAGAATTGGACAGGACAAAAGCCAAAGCCAATATTTTACCATAAGGAACATGGAGTCCGAAGGGCAGCAGAAGTGGGGCCATGAGGTGCCACACCCTGTGGCGGCGTGGCCAGGGGGGCGCGCCAGCCCTAGGTGTGGGCCCCTCGGGCGCCCACCGACCTTGACCCTTCACCTATAAAAGCACCCCGATGCAGAAACCCTAAACACCCGATCAGATCTCCACGAAAAAGTCCGTCGCCGCTGCCATCGCCATCCCTAGATCAGGGGATTCGAAGCTCTTCCTGGCACCCTCTCAAAGGGGAGAGATCATCCCGGAGGCCATCTTCGTCACCATACCAGCCTCCGGAGTGATGCGTGAGTAGTTCACCCTTGGACTATGGGTCCATACAATAGCTAGATGGTTGTTTCTCCTCCTTTGTGCTATCATGTTTAGATCTTGTGAGCTCCGTTCATGGTCAAGGTCGTCTATTTATGTAATCCTATATGTTGTGTTTGTTGGGATCCGATGGATATTGAGTACTATGTTCAAGATTGATTATTGATTTTATCATGTACGTGTTATTTGTGATCTTGCATGCTCTTTGTTGTTCGTCGATGCTTTGGACAAGTAGATGCTTGCAACTCCAAGAGGGAGTATTGATACGTAAGAAACGTATCTATAATTTTTGATGCTCCATGCTTGTTTAGTATCTACTTTGCTTTGCTTTGTCTACACTTTGAGGTGCTTTTTACATGTTTTCTGGTACTAACCTATTAACAAATTGCCACAGTGCCAGTTGCCTGTTTTCTGTTGTTTTTGGTTCCAGAAAATCTAGTAAAGAAATATTCTTGGAATTGGACGAGACAAACGCAAAAGTCAAACTTTCCGTGGGGAACAAGAAGTCCAGAGGGGAGACAAAGAAGCGGGCCAGGGCGCCCAGACCCCCCTAGGCGCGGGTGGGCCCTGCTCCGCGCCTAGGCTGGGTGTGGGGCCCCTGGCCGCCTCCTCGGCCTCCCCCTTCGCCTATAAGAATCCCCCGGTGCAGAAACCTTAAACACCCGATCAATATTCCACGAAACCTTCTGTAGCCGCCACCACCGTCGTCCCTAGATCGAGGGGATCTGAAGTTCTTCCCGGCACCCTACCAGAGGGGAGATCATACTGGAGGCCTTCTCTCCGGTATGATGCGTGAGTAGTTCCACCTTGGACTATGGGTCCATGTAGTAGCTAGATGGTTGTATCTCCCCCTTTGTGCTTTCATGTATAGATCTTCTGAGCTCCGTTCATGATCAAGATCTAATCTATTTGTAATCCTGCATGTTGTGTTTGCGGGGATCCGATGGATATTGAGATTATTATGTTGGTTTGATTAATGGCTTTGTCTTTATGATTCTATCATGCCTGTGTTGTTTGTGATCTTGCATGCTCTCCATTGTTAGTAGCTATCTTGTCCAAGTAGTTGCTAGTGACTCCAAGAGGGGGTATTTATGCTCGATAGTGGGTTCATGCCTCTAGTTTCCAAGGGAAGTGACATAAATCTCTTTGGTTGTAGATGTGATGTTTCCACTAGGGATAAACCAACGGTATATTGTTCATGAAACATGTGGACTATTTACCTTACATAGTTTGCTTAAAGCAGTTGTCTGTTGCTTACAACTTAATACTAGAGGGGGTTCGGATGATAACCTGAATGTGGACTTCTAGTCATAGATGAAGTTGGATGGCGGTCTACGTATCTTGTTGGATTGCCCAATCGAATCTCATAGGATATTTTCTGACTAGTAATTGCATTTTTATGCCTTGCTCAGTTCCTATCAATTGCCTTGTTGTAATTTGTTTACCCTTCATGCCATGTTGTTTATCTAAGGAGAACACCTCTAGTGAACTATGGACCCCGGTCCAATCTTTACCATTCATACATCTTCCACTGTTACTTGTTTACTTGCTGCAAACCATTACCTTCCACACCATACGTTTAATCCTTTGTTACAACAAACCAGTGATCTTGAAAACCTCACTGATTCGTTGGGGCAAAGTCTTGAGTTTGTGTTGTGCAGGTCTCCGCATTGCTAGCAACACCTGTGTGACGTTTCCTTCCTCTTATTGGTTCGATAACATTGGTTTCTTACTGAGGGAAAACTTGCTTCTGTGCTGCTTCACACCTTGCTCTTGGGGTTCCCAATAGACTCCACATCAACCGTGCTAGCCATCATCAAGCTCTTTCTGGCGCCCTTCCCGGGGAGGCTAAGGACGTCTTCACTAGGGGAGTCCTCCACTTCCTTTCTCTTTACTTTGTTTTTAGTTTGCTTAGTTTCTTTTGTTTGGTTTTGTTTGCCTCTTTCCAAAAAAACCCAAAAAATTAGTCTAATTTGGTTTACTTTCTTTATTCAAAAACACACAAAAAATATAGTTCCTGCTCTAGCTGCTGCTGCTGTTTTTGGCTTGCCCACCTTTGCCAAAATGAACTCTGCTGAGAACACCAAGTTGTGTGAATTCACTAGCACCAACAACAATGATTTCCTAAGCACTCCTATTGCTCCACCTTCTCCTGATGCTACCTTTTATGAAATTAAGCCTGCTTTGTTGAATCTTGTGATGAGAGAGCAATTTTCTGGTGCTAGTTCTGATGATCTTGCTGCCCATCTTAATAGCTTTTTTGAACTTTGTGAGATGTGTAACACCCTCAGAATCGGCCCTATGCAAGTTTTAGCAAAACTCGCCAAACCCGCATAGAAACGATTCGAAGGTGCCCACCAGGCACTTTCGTGCGGGTGGAAAGCAAAGTAATAACATTACACAACAGTCCTCGATGGGACCCACAGAACACATAAATATACAACAGCGACTCAAAGAGTCAAGAATACCAATATACGGCACAAAGATCCAAATCACCTTGAAAACGATGGGGCGTCCGACTACGGACAAGATGCAAATGGGGCTAAGAGCCCTGAAGAATAACCAATGGCGTCCATAACCCTGCCCAGGCCAAGCCGGAAGGGTAACCCTGCTAACGGCGTCGATCTCAAAACCTGCTTAAACAAAAGGGGTGCCGACAAAGGGCAAAAGAAAAAGAAGGAGCATCAGTACTGAGGCCAGTACACGGCGAGGCTAGAATTCGGCGGTCCTCGCCTACATAGGTTTGGTGGACTGAAGCGGCAGCGGCAGCATGCACTAAACAACCTACAGAGACTCGATACAACTGGCGGATATCAGAGAGGGATAAGAAAGACCTAACCGGATCCAACCTGAATCTATCACCAAACAAACCCATCCTGGCGTTTCCCCCTCGAGACCAAACGAGGAAGTCAACCGAGGAACTCACACGGTTGGCAGTTTTACTTATTCAGTTATAGTTGCGGCACTTTACTAGTCAGGTTTAGGTAATCGTCCTGATAAAGTAAGCAGTGGGCACTTTTAGTTAACCATTCCGTTATAGTGGCAACACTTACTAGTCAGATACAATTATCATGAGATAACCCCAAAACCCAGCAGTTGTTGGTACTTTTACTTAGCCATTCCGTTGTAGTGAAGCTGATTACTAATCATATCGGAAACAAGTCAATTTAAAACAATAAACTTTAGTTATAGTTGTCTATGATCAAGCACTGTGCTCCAAGTCGTCCATAACCGCGGACACGGCTTCTCGAAAAGATTTAACCCTGCAGGGGTGCACCAAAGTATCCACAGGCACTTCGACCCTTTTTGCCAGATCAGTTAACATACACCCATCGGTATGTCGGCGGGGCCTAAGTCACGACGTTCCCAGACCCAAAGCAAGTACGGGGGGCCACCCCACTAAGTACACCCGCAACGAAGTCGGCCGGTCTCCGAGACGGACTTAGGGTTTGCGACAATGGCTGTAAACGACAGCAGGTCCCCAATCGGGGACTGTCGATACCGCGAAAACATTCCGCTTCCTAAACAGTACAGCGTGCTCCTCACACAATCGTAAATAAAGCAGTAAAGCATGGCATAGGTACAGGATAGTAAATAAAACCTCAAACTAGTTGTGGCCCCCAGTACAATACTTTGAAATCAGGTAATAATCAATGGGGGGCCCATATCTCCCCACCTGTGGTTAGCGCGCTCGATCTCGGAACAGGTGTCAAGAACTCGGGTCCTACGGGACACAAGTGGGCGGTCGGAAACCAAATCTTACCTATCACCCACCGATGCCTCTGCTTAATTCAATTTTAGTTGTTAAACAGTAATTAAAGTGAACGATAAGTAAAGCCATGATCATCTCCAACGTCAACATGCGGCAATCCTCCAACAATTGTGGTACTTGACGACAAGCAAAACTCTTGAGCTAGCGACTACGACACGCGGGTCCAACTATCTACCAAACAACAGGTAATAGGATGTGTCCAAGGCTATATATGGCTGCAAGGGATACCACGGGTAAGAAAAACTAGAGCATCGCAACACAGATAGCAATAGATCAACATGAGGGAATAAATACTAGAAAAGTAAGATAGGAAGAAAGGGGGAGATGCTCGCCTAAAAACATTGTCGAAGGGTTCAACCGAAGATCGGGGCGAAGCTCACATCAACTCAACGGCCTTATCCGCGAAGAACGAAAACACTAGAAGAAACACCGGATGCAATATTCAATACACGGCAGAAGATCGGCATGATGCATGTATGATGCATGACATGGCAAGGTGCGATGCAAATAGGTCATATTAAGTGGAACCGGGGTCCGACAACTAATTAAACGGTTCAAGTTATTTAGAAACCCCGCAATTTAAATGTTGTTTTAACAAGTCCAGGTAAGTTACCGGTTCGCTACGCAAATTTAAATGAGGCCAATATAAGGCTAGATTTGCCCGCATATGGGCCCCATATTAATTATTAAGTGAATCGGCATAAGGCCCCCAAACCAATGATATGCATGCGAGATGAATGACAATTTAATATGCAACAAGTTGTATTATATTATAAAATAGGTTTCGGGAAGGGGTTCACACATTTAGGGTCTCGACGAACTTGGGGTTCCGGGGTTCGGGGTCGGTCTCAGGGTTCGGAAGATCTTGGGGGTTCCGGAGGAGTTCAGTCTCGGTGGGAGCGTTCTCGGATTACTGGGGTAGATCTTGTCGCATTCGCGGTCTCCGGGTCAGGGTAGTAGATCTTGTCGCTTGGCATCCATGAAGTAGAACTCGTAGTCCGTCTTTAGTCGGTGGCGATCTTGTTTCCGGGTCGGAGTACTTGTCGCACATGTGGCCTTCGGGTTCTATGACGATGATCTTGTCGTTCGATGTCGGGGTCCCAAAATCCATGAAGAGAGCCTTGTCGCCCTTGGGTGAAGAACATGTCACCCCGTGGGTCCGTGTAGAAGTGCTCGACGATCCATGACGGAGGTCTTCGGGTTCTTGTTTTGCAACAACACCGTAACCATACAGGCAACAGGGGCCAAACACCAGGGCACTCCCATTACGTGGAGGCCGAGCTGTCTCGAGCAGAGGAGCCAGGGACGGAACAAGGCGGCGGCAGGGTCGAACTCGAGGCCGAGGAGGCCGCGGCTTGGGCGCACGCGAGCACAACAGAGAAGTCGCGCCGCGACGGCGCAGAGGGGCTCCAGCGAGGATGAAGGCCAGGGATGACGAGGAGCTCGAGGGGGTCGGTCCGGCGAGGCTTGGCGAAGCGGGGCCGCGGGGTCATTAGGGCGGTGCGCGCGCGGCACAGCCGGAGCAGACCGACAGCGGCTCGGCCGGGGGCAGGGGGGCGGGTCCGGCGAGATGGAGAGGGAGGTCAACGTGGTGGCGAGCCGGCACGGGCTCGCCGGCGGAGGCGGTGGCCGGGGCAGACGGTTGCCAGGGACGGGGAGGGCGCCCGAGCAGAGCACGGGGTCGGCGTGCGGCTCGAGGAGGCGGCGGCCGAAGGGAGCGGCGGTGGGGCTGGGTGGTCCTGGGCGGCGCCGGAGGGAGCGGCGGCGGGGCTGGGTGGTCCTGGGGCGAGCGACGGAGGCGGGACTGGCGAGGCGGCGCAGAGCGGGCTCGTCGGCGGCCGGCGACGCGGTGGATGCTGCGGTGGAGGAGAGGAGGCGCGTGCGGGTGAGCGGGTTGGGCGCGGCGGACGGCTCCGGCGGTGGAGGCCGGCGAGTTCGACGCGGGCCCGCGCGGAGGAGGAGGCGAGCAGGCGCCGGAGACTGGTCGAAGGAGAAGGGAAGGCGTGGACGCGGGCCGGGGCCGCAAGCGAGGTAGGGCGGTGAACGGCGAGCGAGGGGGAGGGAGGAGGCCGGCGGCTGGTGGCAGGGAGGCTCGGTGCGGGGAGGAGGCAGGCGGGGCGAGGAAGAAGGGAGAGGAGCGGGGCGCAGGTCGCGTGCGGGTGAGCGCTGCGCGCTGGCGCGTGGGTGGGGCCCAGGGGGTGGGGCTGCTGGGGGAGGTGGGGAACGGCTGAGGGAGTTGGGGATTGGGGCCTAGGGAGTGAGTGGCTGAGGGGTGGGCCGCGCGGGCGAGTGGGACCCGGGTCAGAGAGAGGGGGGTGGGTACTGCGCGGTTGTGTGTGTGCTGTGCGGTTGCGTGCCGGCGTGTGGTGGGGGGGGGGCTGGTTTGACTGGGTGCGTGTGAGTGGTTGAGGGAGTTGAGGGGAGGTGAGGGAGTGGGGTAGGATTAGGTGGCAGTTTAGGATTGGATAGAGGGGGAGAGAGGGTGAGGTGGCGTTTCGGGATTGGTCCGGGTGATGTGGCTGGGGTGGACTGGGTATATTGTCTGGTAGGTGTAGGATTTAGAAGGGCGGGTGTAGGCGGACCGTTTATATTTTCTGGGGGTGGTCGTTCGGGTCGAAACGGCCCGTTCGACTGCCCCCGCTAAAATAATTAAAACTTTTTATTTGATTTAAACGGGCCGTGTGCAAACCGATAGCGGCCAAAACAAAATATTCCGGGGACCCGGTTTGAATTTGAAAACAAGACGGGGCGTTTGGAAAACAAATCGGGCTTTGCGAAAATAGTTTTAGGCAAACAATGCATGATGATGACGATGCAATGCACAAATTCAACGCGATTTTCTAGTAGTGGTTTTGCGGGATGCCACAATTCGACACCACTAACAATGGATCTCGCCCTCGAGATCCGCCTCATGGTACCGGAAGGAAGGTCGGCGTTCTCCGTCTTCTCGCTTCGTGTAGATCCTCGCGACACCACTAACAAGAGGTCGTTGTCCCTGATCGTCGAGAGAGCACTCCAGAAACAAAAGGTCGAAGGGAGAGGTATCAGCAAATAAAGCCACCTCTAGCTTCCGCGGAAGGAGTAAAATTGCATCGATCCACCATTCAATGTACATAAGCGAATGATAAGAGTAGTGGTATGGTCGCGACTCCATCCCGCACTCAAAGCATTACTATGTACACGAATAGACAGATTATGCAACCAACTCTCAGGATTCAGACTGAAGATCTCGACAAGCGAGGTTCGGATCAAAGGAGTGATGCAGACTCTGCATCGGATCTGGCGTAGAGGATGTCGTTGCGGCGGAAAACACCGGAAGGCGCAAAGAAGGAACAAAGAATGATAACACCGTAGACGGATTCCTCAGGCAGCTTGAACACCGGATGATAGAACACCGTTGACAAAGGAGGAAGCGAAACCCTGAAGGTACGACGGAAAACCCACCACGAGAAATCCTGGACTCGAAGAAAAGATAAGAGAGCAGGTTCAAAACACGTCGAGATAAGAGGAGAATAGCAGAGGGGTAAGGAGTAAAATCAGACCTAACCAGAACTATCCAACCGATTTTGAAAAATAGTTTTGACACTCTACTTCGGCCGTTAGCTAGGTTATCCTACAGGCTGGACTTGTGGGGTATCGCAACTGCTGCGCTCTGATACCACTCTGTAACACCCTCAGAATCGGCCCTATGCAAGTTTTAGCAAAACTCGCCAAACCCGCATAGAAACGATTCGAAGGTGCCCACCAGGCACTTTCGTGCGGGTGGAAAGCAAAGTAATAACATTACACAACAGTCCTCGATGGGACCCACAGAACAGATAAATATACAACAGCGACTCAAAGAGTCAAGAATACCAATATACGGCACAAAGATCCAAATCACCTTGAAAACGATGGGGCGTCCGACTACGGACAAGATGCAAATGGGGCTAAGAGCCCTGAAGAATAACCAATGGCGTCCATAACCCTGCCCAGGCCAAGCCGGAAGGGTAACCCTGCTAACGGCGTCGATCTCAAAACCTGCTTAAACAAAAGGGGTGCCGACAAAGGGCAAAAGAAAAAGAAGGAGCGTCAGTACTGAGGCCAGTACACGGCGAGGCTAGAATTCGGCGGTCCTCGCCTACATAGGTTTGGTGGACTGAAGCGGCAGCGGCAGCATGCACTAAACAACCTACAGAGACTCGATACAACTGGCGGATATCAGAGAGGGATAAGAAAGACCTAACCGGATCCAACCTGAATCTATCACCAAACAAACCCATCCTGGCGTTTCCCCCTCGAGACCAAACGAGGAAGTCAACCGAGGAACTCACACGGTTGGCAGTTTTACTTATTCAGTTATAGTTGCGGCACTTTACTAGTCAGGTTTAGGTAATCGTCCTGATAAAGTAAGCAGTGGGCACTTTTAGTTAACCATTCCGTTATAGTGGCAACACTTACTAGTCAGATACAATTATCATGAGATAACCCCAAAACCCAGCAGTTGTTGGTACTTTTACTTAGCCATTCCGTTGTAGTGAAGCTGATTACTAATCATATCGGAAACAAGTCAACTTAAAACAATAAACTTTAGTTATAGTTGTCTATGATCAAGCACTGTGCTCCAAGTCGTCCATAACCGCGGACACGGCTTCTCGAAAAGATTTAACCCTGCAGGGGTGCACCAAAGTATCCACAGGCACTTCGACCCTTTTTGCCAGATCAGTTAACATACACCCATCGGTATGTCGGCGGGGCCTAAGTCACGACGTTCCCAGACCCAAAGCAAGTACGGGGGGCCACCCCACTAAGTACACCCGCAACGAAGTCGGCCGGTCTCCGAGACGGACTTAGGGTTTGCGACAATGGCTGTAAACGACAGCAGGTCCCCAATCGGGGACTGTCGATACCGCGAAAACATTCCGCTTCCTAAACAGTACAGCGTGCTCCTCACACAATCGTAAATAAAGCAGTAAAGCATGGCATAGGTACAGGATAGTAAATAAAACCTCAAACTAGTTGTGGCCCCCAGTACAATACTTTGAAATCAGGTAATAATCAATGGGGGGCCCATATCTCCCCACCTGTGGTTAGCGCGCTCGATCTCGGAACAGGTGTCAAGAACTCGGGTCCTACGGGACACAAGTGGGCGGTCGGAAACCAAATCTTACCTATCACCCACCGATGCCTCTGCTTAATTCAATTTTAGTTGTTAAACAGTAATTAAAGTGAACGATAAGTAAAGCCATGATCATCTCCAACGTCAACATGCGGCAATCCTCCAACAATTGTGGTACTTGACGACAAGCAAAACTCTTGAGCTAGCGACTACGACACGCGGGTCCAACTATCTACCAAACAACAGGTAATAGGATGTGTCCAAGGCTATATATGGCTGCAAGGGATACCACGGGTAAGAAAAACTAGAGCATCGCAACACAGATAGCAATAGATCAACAGGAGGGAATAAATACTAGAAAAGTAAGATAGGAAGAAAGGGGGAGATGCTCGCCTGAAAACATTGTCGAAGGGTTCAACCGAAGATCGGGGCGAAG
Organism: Avena atlantica; assembly: GCA_910589765.1. Taxonomy (NCBI): domain Eukaryota; kingdom Viridiplantae; phylum Streptophyta; class Magnoliopsida; order Poales; family Poaceae; genus Avena; species Avena atlantica. The sequence goes on from OU342735.1 coordinate 420,258,464, forward strand.
CTCACATCAACTCAACGGCCTTATCCGCGAAGAACGAAAACACTAGAAGAAACACCGGATGCAATATTCAATACACGGCAGAAGATCGGCATGATGCATGTATGATGCATGACGTGGAAAGGTGCGATGCAAATAGGTCATATTAAGTGGAACCGGGGTCCGACAACTAATTAAACGGTTCAAGTTATTTAGAAACCCCGCAATTTAAATGTTGTTTTAACAAGTCCAGGTAAGTTACCGGTTCGCTACACAAATTTAAATGAGGCCAATATAAGGCTAGATTTGCCCGCATATGGGCCCCATATTAATTATTAAGTGAATCGGCATAAGGCCCCCAAACCAATGATATGCATGCGAGATGAATGACAATTTAATATGCAACAAGTTGTATTATATTATAAAATAGGTTTCGGGAAGGGGTTCACACATTTAGGGTCTCGACGAACTTGGGGTTCCGGGGTTCGGGGTCGGTCTCAGGGTTCGGAAGATCTTGGGGGTTCCGGAGGAGTTCAGTCTCGGCGGGAGCGTTCTCGGATTACTGGGGTAGATCTTGTCGCATTCGCGGTCTCCGGGTCAGGGTAGTAGATCTTGTCGCTTGGCATCCGTGAAGTAGAACTCGTAGTCCGTCTTTAGTCGGTGGCGATCTTGTTTCCGGGTCGGAGTACTTGTCGCACATGTGGCCTTCGGGTTCTATGACGATGATCTTGTCGTTCGATGTCGGGGTCCCGAAATCCATGAAGAGAGCCTTGTCGCCCTTGGGTGAAGAACATGTCACCCCGTGGGTCCGTGTAGAAGTGCTCGACGATCCATGACGGAGGTCTTCGGGTTCTTGTTTTGCAACAACACCGTAACCACACAGGCAGCAGGGGCCAAACACCAGGGCACTCCCATTACGTGGAGGCCGAGCTGTCTCGAGCAGAGGAGCCAGGGACGGAACAAGGCGGCGGCAGGGTCGAACTCGAGGCCGAGGAGGCCGCGGCTTGGGCGCACGCGAGCACAACAGAGAAGTCGCTCCTCGACGTCGCAGAGGGGCTCCAGCGAGGATGAAGGCCAGGGATGACGAGGAGCTCGAGGGGGTCGGTCCGGCGAGGCTTGGCGAAGCGGGGCCACGGGGTCATCAGGGCGGTGCGCGCGCGGCACGGCCGGAGCAGACCGACAGCGGCTCGGCCGGGGGCAGGGGGGCGGGTCCGGCGAGATGGAGAGGGAGGTCGACGTGGTGGCGAGTCGGCACGGGCTCGCCGGCGGAGGCGGTGGCCGGGGCAGACGGTTGCCAGGGACGGGGAGGGCGCCCGAGCAGAGCACGGGGTCGGCGTGCGGCTCGAGGAGGCGGCGGCCGAAGGGAGCGGCGGCGGGGCTGGGTGGTCCTGGGCGGCGTCGGAGGGAGCGGCGGCGGGGCTGGGTGGTCCTGGGGCGAGCGACGGAGGCGGGACTGGCGAGGCGGCGCAGAGCGGGCTCGTCGGCGGCCGGCGACGCGGTGGATGCTGCGATGGAGGAGAGGAGGCGCGTGCGAGTGAGCGGGTTGGGCGCGGCGGACGGCTCCGGCGGCGGAGGCCGGCGAGTTCGACGCGGGCCCGCGCGGAGGAGGAGGCGAGCAGGCGCCGGAGACTGGTCGAAGGAGAAGGGAAGGCGCGGACGCGGGCCGGGGCCGCAGGCGAGGTAGGGCGGTGAACGGCGAGCGAGGGGGAGGGAGGAGGCCGGCGGCTGGTGGCAGGGAGGCTCGGTGCGGGGAGGAGGCAGGCGGGGCGAGGAAGAAGGGAGAGGAGCGGGGCGCAGGTCGCGCGCGGGTGAGCGCTGCGCGCTGGCGCGTGGGTGGGGCTGCTGGGGGAGGTGGGGAACGGCTGAGGGAGTTGGGGATTGGGGCCTAGGGAGTGAGTGGCTGAGGGGTGGGCCGCGCGGGCGAGTGGGACCCGGGTCAGAGAGAGAGGGGGGTGGGTACTGCGCGGTTGTGTGTGTGCTGTGCGGTTGCGTGCCGGCGTGTGGTGGGGGGGGGCTGGTTTGACTGGGTGCGTGTGAGTGGTTGAGGGAGTTGAGGGGAGGTGAGGGAGTGGGGTAGGATTAGGTGGCAGTTTAGGATTGGGTAGAGGGGGAGAGAGGGTGAGGTGGCGTTTCGGGATTGGTCCGGGTGATGTGGCTGGGGTGGACTGGGTATATTGTCTGGTAGGTGTAGGATTTAGAAGGGCGGGTGTAGGCGGACCGTTTATATTTTCTGGGGGTGGTTGTTCGGGTCGAAACGGCCCGTTCGACTGCCCCCGCTAAAATAATTAAAACTTTTTATTTGATTTAAACGGGCCGTGTGCAAACCGATATCGGCCAAAACAAAATATTCCGGGGACCCGGTTTGAATTTGAAAACAAGACGGGGCGTTTGGAAAACAAATCGGGCTTTGCGAAAATAGTTTTAGGCAAACAATGCATGATGATGACGATGCAATGCACAAATTCAACGCGATTTTCTAGTAGTGGTTTTGCGGGATGCCACAAGATGCAAAAGTATAATGTAACATCCCTAAATTCATGATTTCAAAGATTTCATATCATTCATGCATGCATATAGTTTTGAGATCAATTTCAAACTCATTTCAGAAAACAGAGTGCTATCATTTCATGTGAGCAAACTTAAATCAAATGGCCATCCCCATTTGAGAGTTTGAATGTTTTAAACCTAGATTGTTTGTCTCCCTTGTTGAATGGATTGAGTGTGGAATTTGAACCAAACTTTACAAAATGGAAATGGTTTCAAAAACCATTTTTCAAACATTTGCAAATCAAGTGCAAAGTCCCTGTTATTTTGTTTCTCCAAAAATGACCAAGCCTTTTCAAAGTGACCACATGGTTTTATGCCTAGAATTGAGACTGTTGCACACTGCAAAAATCCCAAATAGATTTGAATTCAAATGAAGTTTGAATTCATTTGAAAACCATTCCTGAAAATCAAATTGGAAAAAGGAAAAGAGAAAAGAAAAAAGAAAAAGCCAAGCGCTCCTATTCTAGCCCAACAGCAGAACCGGCCCAGCTAGCCACCCGGCCTCCCTCTCTCTCTCTATCGCACGCGCCAACGCACCCATGCGGTCGCTGACACCCAGACCCCACTCCCTCTCTGCTTATTTCGCTGACGCGCGGGCCCCGTCCACGTCATCGTCTTCTTCCCCAAAATCTCGCGCACGAACTCCGCCGCTGCCCGGTGCTGCTTTGATTCCGCGAGGTAAATGGCATTGAATCCTTGGGCGTTTCTTGTCGAGCCTCTAGCTATATAATCCCCTCTCTCTCGCGACCATTTCCCCTCAACCAATTCCCCCTCCACGCCACCAGACTGCCCACAACTCGCTCGACGCCGCCGCTGTTCCGACGACTGCGCCGATGAATTCCGGTGAGCTCCGTGTTCCCCTCTGTCCCTGCCTCCTGCTATCATGCTCAGCAACTTCTTGTGCATCCACTGACACGCCTCGTTTATTCTCGCATGACCTGTAGCCTCGGTAACGACTTCGACCGAGCGCCGCCGCTCTCTGCACGAACTCCGGCGACCTCTCCCCGTAAGTACCAGCCGCCCCTTGCCCTCTGTCTGGTACGATTAGGATCCCCATTGTCTTACGCGTCTAATGGTACCCTCCTTTTGACTTAGCGCGACGCAGAACCCCGCCAACATCGACAGCAGCCGCATCAGATGCATTCACGAACTCCGGCGAGGAATCCCCGACGACCCCGTGCGCCCCTTGCCCAGCCACCTACACGTTGAGCTTCGTCTCGACCTCGCGGTTCTGGTAAGCACACCCTTCCCTCCCCGAGCGATCTAGAACGCTAGCGCCGCCGTTGACAGAGCGCTCCGGCGCTCGCCGTCGCCGCACGCCGCCATAACGTGGTCGCTTGATCAAGAGCCCTTGGATCTAGACCCAACGCATGCGATAGAACCACTTAGCGAAGCGTTAAGTTTAGATCTGAACCGTGCATCACCACTTAAATCCTACGGCTCGCGTGCGTGATCCGTTGCGAAGCGGTACGCGCCAGTAAGGTTAAGACACGTGGCTAGGGTGTGTTTTTAAAACAGAATTTAAAACAGATTTAGATTCAAATTTGATTAGGCTATAACTTTTGATTCCCACGTTAGATTTTGGCAAATTTTATACCGTTGGAATAAGGAAGACAAGCCCTTTCTGTTTATGCAATGTGTTTAGTGAATATTTTCTGTTAAAATGACTTTATTTGCAGAAACTTGTTTAAGACTATTTTGGGTATAGAAATTGTTTAGGAAATTATTTTGGTGTCAAATAAACTTGGTTTAGCAAGTTTTTAACTTGGTTATGAATCAGTACTATGCACTTGCTTGGTGGAGTTTTAAAAAAATCATCACTTAGCATTCTTGCATGCATGCATATATATTTTTGTTTGTATATGACTTGTATGTGATTGTGGTTATAATTTATGTGTAGATTTTGGTGCTAGTGATTGTGATTGTGAAGAGTGCTACTCTCCCCATTACCAAGGCAAGTGGTACTTCATGAATATTTCCATCCCTATATTTTGTACAAGAATTAGAAATATTTTGCTAAGTCTTGCATGTTACTATTTTTGCCAAATGCCATGTTGGGAAATCCTAAGTAGATATAGAATTGCTAGGGAATTCCTAAGTTAAGTTACTATGCCATGCTTAGCCTAGATAGTAGCAAACAAGGGTTGGTAAAGTATATACATGCTATGATGAAAATTATTTCTAAGTCTTTGGACTTATGTTTTTCTTAATAAAACAACTAAGTCAATGAATCACCTGGGTGGAATGGGACTTGAATGGTGGTTTTTGGTTGAGTGGTTACACAAGGCCCATGGACATGGTTTACCTTGTGTATCTCACTTGTGGAATGCCACCCAGGCATAAAGGGATTTTAGAGGCCAAGTGTTGAGAAGCTTATAGTGCAGCCACTTGGCAATATGGGCCCTGCCTTGATCACATAGGTTTCTAGAACTTAGTCATTTGGACAGTTGGTGGTAGTGGGAATGATAGGTTGGAACGCGTCCATTTGGCTAAGGGAAGGCTTCTGAAAGGTCCTGTCTTGGGAAACCAAGTCTGGTGGGGAAAGTGCACAACCTCTGCAGATGGAAAATCTAAGTACTTAGCCAAGTCCATGGCAATGGACAACTTGAGCATCAAGACATGGAAGCTATCAAGAATCTCATCACTCCAACTTCTGAGTAAAAACTTGTGGGTGAACAAGGGTGAAGGACCTCAATGTCTATTGATGGTTTCTTGGGAAAAGTTTTGACAAAGAAAAACTTAGTGATTTCAACTAATAGGGAAAAACCTATTTTGAGCAAAGCAAGCCAAGCTACACTTAGCCAAATTGCATATAGTAATATAGACCACTTAAAATTTACTAAGGTATCACTTGCCAATACTATTCCAAAGTATTGACCCACTGTGGCTGTAACTTGTGATGTTGCAGGTTACTCCGATGAGGATTAGGTGTCATGAGTCTATACTCAACATGTTTGCCTGTGGCACATGAAGATGAAGAGTTATGTTTATTTACTTATTCCAAACTCTTGTATTAGGCCTATGGCCTTGAGTTGTAAAGACTATGTTTTATCTCTGGAATGGATGTAATATATGACCTTTGTATCTGTGTACTTCATCTTAAACTGTGGATGCTAGCATTGATCCAGGGACTAGCATTGCAATCACATGGATCCTTTTCCTTTACAAAGGAGGGATCTTACATATAAGGATGTAGATGGAGATATTATTAAGCTCAAGCGTTTCCCTTTCTCCCTTAGAGGAAAAGCTAAAGAATGGTTGCTATCTTTGCCTAAAAATAGTATTGATTCTTGGACTAAGTGCAAAGATGCTTTTATTGGAAAGTACTATCCTCCTACTAAGATTATATCTTTGAGAAGTGACATTATGAAATTTAAACAACTTGATAGTGAACATGTTGCTCCAGCTTGGTAAAGAATGAAATATTTGGTTAAGAATTGCCCCACTCATAGACTCACTGCTTGGATGATTATCCAGACTTTTTATTCAGGTTTGAACTTCTCCTCAAGAAACCTGTTGGATTCAGCTACTGGAGGTACCTTCATGGGCCTCACTTTGGGTGCCGCAACAAGGCTCCTTG